>CM069916.1:25024763-25573124 GCA_036172215.1 Camellia granthamiana
GCTTCCCAGCCTGTTTTGCTCTGGCTCTGCCGGCCATTTCCTTACCTTTTCTCACCCAGTCCTCTTTGGTGGGCAGATAACCCAGTCCAAAGGTATGCGGGTTATGTGGCACTTCGGCCAACGCTGCGACTCCTTTCCTGCCGCTTCTTCCCAATCCCATCCTGGGGATATGTTGTAGCTTGTTCATGAGGTAAACGGATTGGGCACTGACGTATACACCATCATTCACAACCATAATATTTTGCACCACCCGGGCCTCAGCCAAAGTAAATCCCGATATAAACACGTCCTCCGTGTCGTGTTCAATCTCTAAGACTGGCGTAGATATCTCCGGAGGGGGATGGATTGATGAGTTCCCAAACACAATGGCTACTCCCTTTCCATAGGGGTATTTCACCATTTGATGTAGAGTGGATGAGACGGCCTTTACCTGATGCAACCAGGGTCGCCCCAAAAGCATGTTAAAGGATGCAGGGACCTCCAAGACATGAAAATCTACCTCATGTTGTCCAGGCCCAATCTTGGTTTGGATTTTTACTGTCCCTAGGACATCCCTACTTGTATTGTCGTAGGCTCTGATTACTTGAGTGGTCGGTGTGAAGTCTGCGGGCTTCAACCCGATTGCATACGCCATTCTGGCTGGGCAGACATTGATAGCGGACCCGGTATCAACAAGTACCACCGGAATCCATTTGTCCCTGCATTCTACAGAGATGTAGAGGGGTCTGTTATGATTCACGCCCTCAGGCGGCAGTTCCTTGTCTGAAAAGGTCAATGCCGGGGAACCTCCTCCCGGAAAAACCAGCCCGACCAGTTGCTCTGGTGTAGTATCGATTGAGAGTTTGGCCTTATCCATGGCAGATAGGACAGCCTGTCTGTGTACCCGTGAAGCCATAAGCAGTCCCCAGATGGAGATGTCTGCTTGTATCTTCTTTAATTGCCTCAGCACAGCTTATTCTTCAATCTGTTTCTCTCTCTGTTTCTCAGCTTCCTTGTCTTTACCAGATGCTTCTGGTTGGTCTAGGTGCGGGGGCTTGAAGTACCGCCCACTCCTGGTCATGTGGTCCACCTCATCGAGGTACCAGGTGCTGTCTGGTTGATTTACTCCCCAATCTTCGTCTGTGTGGGCAAGATACAAGTCGTCATCTTCCCACCACATCCCATTAGCATCTAACAGGCACCTGTCTGGTTCGGGCATGTTTGCACTCTCAGCATTTTCATTCCACATGCTCCCAGCATGTCCTGCCCTCGTGCTTGCAGCACTTTCAACCTCTTCATGGTTCTTTGCTTTTCGGATCCTCTCAGAATCCCACTTCTTTTCTTGTTCCTCCAGCATTAATTGTTCGGTTTTCAAAATGTCTTGATCCCGAGCGGAATTCTTTGTACCGGCGCTCTCCGGCAATTTGATCTGACTCTCGGCCCTTCCGGCCACAAATGGTACTTTTGCCCCTGCCGGGCCTTGCTCTGATTGAAATTCCACGATGTCTGGCTGATCATCTAACCACCCAGTAACTTCCGCTGACTCCCCGTATTCAAACCAGTTGATTGTTGCATCTCCTGATTCTTGATCGTTGAAAAACTGGAGGTTGGCGAAGTCCTCCTCCACTGTTGATAGATCATCTGCCCCTTGTTCAAGTCTGTCCCCCTGAATCATGCACAGCTCAGCTTTTTCTGGCAACCCCACACTCAGCTCAGCCCGACCCACTGATAAAATGTACTCGCTTGGATCATAGGCTCCCCCAGTATAATTCCCAGACTGCTTGACCCCAGATTCAACAACTCTGTTCTCCTCTGAAACCTGCCTTATTCCGTCTTCGGTGGTCACCACCTTTGACTCGGATTGGGTTGTGAAGGTGTCCAACATGCACAAGTCAGTGCAGTCGGGAAGGATCACCTCCGGCTTGGGTAGGTGAGAGAGAGTAATATAGATACTAGGATCATAGGATACGACCCCAGTTTGGATGAAGTTGACTCTTTTGGGTGGTGGATCTTGGTTATGTGTGGGGAGTGGGTTGGTTGTGACGTTGGGTCTCTCGGGAGGTAGAATGATGTTCTTGTCAATGAGGTCCTGAATCTCATGACGCAGCCGGAAACATTGGTCTGTGTCATGGCCATGCTGCTGGTGGTATGTGCAATACTTGGCTGGGTTGTGGGAAAGGGGGAGTGGATTTGGTGGAGGTCTCAGTTCCAGGGGTTTCAGATGCCCCTTTCTGACTAGAACCCCGAGGACTTTAGACAAGGGCATATATAGTGGGGAGAAGGTTCGTTGGCCTCTGGATTGGTATCTTGAGGCTTGGTTACTGCTCCCGGATACATTAGAAAAGGGTGTGGCCGCTGCGGGCCTTGGTTGGGGAGGGGGAGTGGTGGTGACCATACCGACCTCTGAAGTCCTTGTGTTGGCGGAGCCACTCGGGCCCGCATTGTTATTACGGTTGAATGTTCTTCGGGGCTGCTCCCGATCCTGATCGATCAATCCTTGCTTCATCGCATCTTCGATCTGTACCCCCATCTCGTGTAAATCTGAGAAGGTGGGGAAAGGGAGTACGATCATTTTCTGCATTAACTTAGGTTGGAGATTGCGCACAATCATCCGGATTTGATCTTTATCAGTTGGCCTTAAGGTCATCATCGACGCCTTTGCTCTCCACCGAGTTACAAAATCAGAGAAAGTCTCTTTTTGTTCCTGCCTCGTCGTTTCGAGATCACGTGTTGTAATCTCGATCTGAGTATTATATGAATATTGTGCAACGAAGGCTTCGGCTAGCTCATCCCAATTTCTCTTCACATCATCTTCCAATTTTGCGTACCAGATGGCCGCAACCCCTGACAAAGTTCTGCCAAATAAAGAAAGCTTTTGCGGTCGGGTTAGGCCCATCGGCCTCAAGACGTCTGAAAATAGCCGGAGATGGACCATAGGATCCCCTGATCCATCAAAACGATCAATCTGCGGCATCTTAAATCTGTCCGGCAGTGTCACGACCACGTCAGTGTAGCCGTCTTCAATATCTGGGATGGCCTTCACCCCTGTGATTTCTTGAAGAGCTTTTCCAATTTGCTCAATTTCAGAGCTGTCTGGTCTACCTCGAACTCAAATGGAGAGTCCGGGTGATTAGGTGTAAGATTCTTAGACAGTTGCGGCGGAAGCGGGGGCGGAGCCAGCCCCGTTGGAAGACTCGTGTCCTCTTGAGTGTTTTGGAAGTTTGCGGAGCGTTCTGTGGATTTGGGGGGGTATTCTGGGTGTTCTGGGTATTCTGAGGATTTAGCAGGGTATTCTGGCCAGTGGGTGCCTGCTCAGGCAGTGGAGCCGCTGGTGGAGGGGGAATCTGATGCGCCCCTAGTGCAGGAGGGACCTGGTGTGAAGGCAGATGCTGCATTCTGCTGTTGTAATCTGGTGATCAGCAAAGACTGCTGGGCCATGACAGCGGCCTGCTGTTTAGAAAATTCCGCCTGGCGGATAGCATCATCTTGCATTTGTTTCATGCTCTCATTCATCTGGCGCATCATCGCCTCCATTGTTGGTGTAGTCTGTTGTTCCATCTGAATACCCGGCAAGTGTATCTCTATAGCGGAAATAGCGACCTCAGTCGGGATTGTTCACTGCTAGGGTAGGCCTCTGCCCTGATGATCTCTGCTCAGACGGACTGCGCCTTCTCGGCCTTCTCCTAACAACTGGGGGTAGTGAGTGGAACACTGGATGTCCGTCAATCAGATCCTCGGATCGAATAAGTCGGCGACCTCGTGTCCAAAGTGCTTGGGGAGTATCTAGTGGTTCTGAAGCAATCGTGCTGAAAACTGCCCTAGCAAAAAGATAATAAAGCGAAAAGGAAATAAATAACCAGAAAAACGGACAGCATAACGGCTTAAATTAAAAACACAACACACAGTCGGGCATACAACACACGGTTGATAAGCTGGGTATACACTGTCCTCGATTACTGATTACTGTCCCTGTATCACTGTTTCCCCAAAACTGAATCTGATATCCGCAAACAACTGATTCTCAGATACTGACTGGTGCCCGCAGGCCTGATGCCCAATCTCAAAAACTGATGCCCGCAGGCCTGATGTGACTCATAAACTGATACATGCATTCCTGTAGAGACGCACTCTAACAAACACATAACAGATAAATGAGAGCCAAAACACCCCTATGTTGGGGTAGGGTTTCCCTGTCCTATTTTGTCAGGAACTAGGGCTTCACTACGCACACAGCGGCTTCAAACAACCTATAAACGGGTAAGCAACCTGTCCTAGTTTGGAATGGTCACTATGGATCCGAATATGCACTAGGTCGAATGGTCAAAAAGGGTGCCCCGGTAAAAACCAGGGTTTGTGTTCCCATGCTGTCAGAGCCCAGAGCCGATCAGCCTTACGGACATGACTTGACAAGACAAGCCTCCGGCAAATCGTTCGGGAATGGCATATGGCAAACACGGTGTCCTAGGCGCACCAATGTAAATGCAATGCAAAGAAACACACAAGTGTAGTCAAAACCAGATATCACGAGTTCGAGTCAAGTTCTCTAAATCCCCAGCAGAGTCGCCAGAAACTGTAACAAGTCCGCGAGGACCTCGCTATAGTTCGGACTCGATTTGTGCCACGGTTCTAAATCTTGAACCAAAGAGTCCAAATCCGGCAAATCGTTTTGGAAACAGATTTTTTTTGAAAGAAGTGCCAAACATGGACTGCTTTGCCAGATAACAGAGTCGCCACCTAAATATTTTTTAAATGGGAAATTTAGGAAACCCTAACTCGGTGCCAAAGGCCACGTGTCCGTCATCACCAAAGTTGGCTCGGGAACTTGGGTACGATTGGGGAAGGTCACATCGTGAGCACCCCCGCTCGCCCGGTCAAAGACCGGCCTCTACTAACCATGATATCTGTTTTTGAAAACATTGTGTGTTCTTATTCCGGTTATTAGCCTAGGTTACTATGTGATGCGCACAGCATACAAGTATAGACCGAGTCGCCTGAATTGGAACAAAATATTTCATGTTTGTTTTTGAAAGATGGTTTGCTACCCGCAGGTAGGCTTAAAATGCAGATTTTGCCACCCTCAGGTGGGCTTAGAAAACATGGTGTTGCCACTATCTAGTGGGCTTAAAACGAACAATCAATGCATTATTCCAATTCAGATAACCCAACCTTCACCCACAGGCATTCAAGGCAGTTATATCACATAAGCAAATAGCCTCATGGTAAGCATGCTATTCATGGCAACACTCACACGCATGTAAGGATGCTAAAGCATAACCACTTACCGAGTACTCCAAGCCAAAACAGAAACTACATTAGAAATCATGCATGATCCTAAGTATACAGAAATGCCTAATGCAACATGCAAAAATGCAACTATAGCAGGCTCGGCTATTCTAAACATGGCATATGGAATGTTACAACTAACATGTATTCAACTTGGAATTGAAATACAAATGCAGTTTGTATGATGCGCCGAGCCCGGTGCGTGCAAAACAGATGAATGAATGCAAACATGCTATCATACTGTATGCTAATTGAAATATGCCCTATATCTAACCATTGTAAGCAGGTAAATAAAAGGGAGAAAGACGTGGGGTTGGAAGACATACATCACACTCACCCACACTTATTACAATTATGCCCTCGCGCAGAGGGTCCGAATAAATATACAGTCCGAAATGAAAGAATAATACAGTCCAAAATATTACAGCCCCAAATAATATACAAATTCCTAATTAATTAACAAATTAAATAAGAAAAAGTAAAACTGGCATGCAAGCCAGGGGCTGCCTTGATTCTGATGAACGATGCATGCCGGGCTGCTTTGGCGCTGAAATCCACTGGGATGCCCCAATTAGCCTCTGTTTGCACCTGTTCTTGAAATGCGTGCCAAGCTCCGAAAAGTTGCTGATTCTTCATTTTGCTGCAACAGAGAGCAGGAGAGAGGCATAGCAATGTATTTCACAAATATATGCATGCCTCGATCCTCGTACCACCAATCACGCATATCGATGCATGATGGCCGAGGAGCCGAATTGCACAACTCAATATGGGGTGAATGTAGATGAATGCTATAACAAAACCTAACTCCATCATGGGTAATCCGGAGTGTCGGTGACTTGGGAATTGAGACCCGTTCCGTCACTCGGGGTGCGAAACGTTGCCTCGTTTCCCGTGCCCGGGCTAACTCCTATCCCGAACACAATGCAATATGCATGATGTGCATGAATGCAACTAAAATGTAATCCAGTATGCACAATGCGGATGAAAATGAGATGCCTCGAAATGCGTGCACACGGGCACGTAAACCGAGGCGATGGCATACGGAATGCAATGAGACAAAAACGAGATATGTGATGCAATATGGGCTTATACCAACATGAGTGAGCCTCAGCCACACTCACACAGGAGGCCAATAGATGAAAAGTGAAGTGCCTCGAAATGCGTGCACACGGGCACGCAAACCGAGACGATGATCCTAAAGCATGAAACAGCATGAAATATGATATACAATGGGACTAAAATGAGATGTCTCGAAATGCGTGCCCACGGGCACGCAAACCGAGAAAGTGGCATACGGAATGCGATGAGACTAAAATGAGACGTCTCGAAATGTGTGCACACGAGCACGCAAACCGAGGTGATGGCATGAACAGTGCAATATGGGCTTATACCAACATGAGTGAGCCTCAGCCACACTCACATAGGAGGCCAATAGATGAAAAAGATGCGCCTCGAAATGCGTGCACACGGGCACGCGAACCGAGGCAATGATATAAAGGCATGAAAATGCAAAATCGGGCTTACACTAATATGAGAGGACCTCAGCCGCACTCACATAAGAAGCCGTCGGATAAAAGTGAAGTGCCTCGAAATGCGTGCACACGGGCACGCAAACCGAGGCATGGCCTGAAGGCATGAAATGGCATGCGAAATGAAATGAGGGCTTACACCAACATGAGAGGGCCTCAGCCGCACTCACATAGGATACCGTCGGATAAAAGTGAAGTGCCTCGAAATGCGTGCACACAGGCACGCAAACCGAGGCATGGTCCGAAGCCATGAAATGATGTACGAAATGAGACGTGGCAAATGACACATGGAAAATGCAAATTTAAGCAGCTAAAATGATGCAAAACAGCCCCCGAATTAAAGCAAAGTCACACCCGATGCCCGAAATGCTATGCTATGCGCCCGAAATGACTTGCAGCTATGCCAAATATGCAGAATATGGATATGAAGTGTAAAGACAGATGCTAGGCAATCCCTAAACTAGCATTTTTCCAGTACAAAGAATGGCCAAATAACAATCACAAATATGGCAAAAACAGCATGCAAAAATGGGGAAAAAGTGGAGGATTATGAAGCAAGTGGTATATACAATGCCCGAACTGAAAAACACAGTTCTACAACAGTGAAGGGGGTCCAAAAATATGAACATTTACAGCTTATGGAAACCCTCAAAACAGTGTACAAATATGGCAAACATAGCATGCAAAATATGAGCCAAAAGAGGGCTATAAAGAGAAGTACACCAAGCATTCACCAAACAGCCAAAGACCCTTAACAAAACATGAAGAATGGGTTATTTTAAGACTCTTTCAAAGCCTGATGAAGGCTCAAAAATAGAAGCATGATGAGCTAGCAAGGCATGCAAAAATAAGGGGGTATAAGAGGGTATAACATGAAGTACCAAAAGTATTCACCAAATGGCATAAGACCCTTAACAAAACATGACAAGAAGGAAAAAATAAGGCTCTTTTCAGGCCTGATGAAGGCTGAAATCAGAAGCCAAATAAGCTTAAAAAAGGCATGCAAAATGGGGCCAAAGAGAGGTACAAAGAGAGGCCATGCATGGAGGCCCCAAACAAGATTGATTCCTTCTACAATGTTGTAGAGGGACCTAAAATAAGCTCAATCTCAGTTAATGGAATGCTCAAAATCAGACTTCAAATAGGCTAAAGAAACCATGCAATTTTACGGTAAATTGGAAGAATTACAAAACAAGTGCATGATAGAACCACCAAACATGGTTGAGCCCTTCTTCAATGTTGAAGAGGGGCTCAAAATAAGCCCACTCACAGTTTATATCAGGCTCGAAAATGGATCACTCATAATCTAAACAAAGCATGCAAAATATTGGCACAAAGAGTGATATTGAAAGAGGTGCATCATAGAGATGCCAAACAAGGTTGAGCCCTTCTACAATGTTGTAGAGGGGCTCAAAATAAGCCTAAAATCAGTAGGGTTCGGAGCCCAAAACAGAGAGCAAGTAGGGTAAAGAATTGATGCAAAAATGTGCTCAAAAGGGGGAAATAGTGACTTACCCTTGAAGACCTCACTTTTGCTACCTCTTGGCTTGATGAAAGTTGCTTCTAAGCCTCTCAAGAATCCTTCCTTGCTGCTGGAAATGGATTGGTGATGGTGATGCTTGATGATGCTCAAGAAATGGCACTAAACTTGAAGGTTTTTGGAGCTTTTGGAGAGGGAAATGGAGGCAATGGGAGATGAAGTCTTGAGAAGAAATTTTCTAACCCTAGCAAAGAAGGAGGTCAGCCCCTAAATGGGCAAGAAAGGGGTGTAAAAGGGGAGGGAAATGCACCCAAGCTTTCCCTCCCAAAATATCCCCTGGAGGATAGGATATTTTGAAGAAACAGCCGGACAGCTGTAAAGTGCTCAAAAGCAGAAAGCAGGCCGGCCAGGTGCTTTTCTTGAAGATGGCCGGCCGGCCACCCCACTGGTCGGCCAGCCACTCCCCATGGCCGGCCGGCCATGGCCAAAAATGAAGTGAACAATTTCTGGTCGGCCACCATTTTTTGGTGTCCTCCCAGGTGTGTAGAATAAGACCCCATGGTTGGAATTTGGCAACTCTGAAACAGGAGACACAACATTGCATTTGAAAGAGAGGCTCAAAAATGAAAATCACAATTACTGGCCGACCACCACTTTTTAGGGTCCTCCCATGTCCCCTCATCACAAATATGTAGTCTCGGCTCAAAGAAAATACCCCTAGGGTGTTCAACATTAGCCCGGAAGTGAGAAAAACGGGCGCCGGAGGAGCGAAACTGGTTTTCTGAAACAATTGCTGGCCTCTCACCCTCCAGTGATCTTCCTGGTGCTAAAACAGAGGTACCTGCCAAAATTGAACAAAAACTAATGCAAAATGAATGCTCGGGGCCCAAATCACGCAGTTCGGGGTCCCGAAAATGGGCTGTAAGCACCGAAAGTGGCGTTCGGCCACGAAGTGGGTATCTGAGACCCCAATGTCCCTCGGTATGATAAAACAGAGGCACTTGTCAAAATTGAACAAAAACCGATGCAAAATGAATGCTCGGGGCCCAAATCACGCAGTTCGGGGTCCCAAAAATAGGCGGTAAGCACCGAAAGTGGCGTTCGGCCACGAAGTGGGTATCTGAGACCCCAGTGTCCCTCGGTATGGAGTAAATGAGATGCATGCCAAAAACCGGAGGAATCGGAGATGGTCGGGTGGTCCCGAACCGAGGCACACGGCCTGATGGCTCCGAAAACTAGGAACCGGGCTCCGAAATGGACAAAATGGCCTACGGCCACGAAATGTAGCCCACGGCCACTAAGAGATGGTCTACGGGACCTCTCCCTCCCCTCAGGAAAAGAAACAGAGAAAACCGAGTCTGGTTCGCAAACCGAGACAAGGCACAGAAGAGAGTTCGGGAGTCCGGAGGCAGGGCGCACGGCCGCGACTCTGAGACTTCTGAACGAGCGCGATATGCAACATCACCGAGTGCTCAATCGGTGACGTCTGAGTCTTAAGGTCGGTCAAAAATGAGGTGTCTACAAGCATATACAAGATAGACATGCAACATGGCAAAACCAACTCTGAAAATTAGTTTTGACAGCCCTAAAACTCAACCAAAAGGCCCTGAAATGGCTCAAGAAAGTATGTAATGAAAGGTCCCCATGAAAGGCCTTGAATGGGATTGCTCTACACATGCATCATAGACATAAAATATGGAAAAAAAGGGCTCTAGACAGGGTCAAGGCAGACCTTAAAACTCACAAAATAGGGCCCAAAAAAGTGACTTCGCAACATGCAAGTGAGGGGCCCTTTGGAAGGCCAACAAAGCTAGCAAAGAGAATGAGGGGTGAGAGGGCCACCCCTCTATGATTTTGAAGCTCAAAGACACATCTAAGCTACTGAAAATCCGCTGGATTTCAGTGGCTAAAAGGCCAAATCAAGGCCAATGCGAATGCTCACATGCATAGCTCAAAACATGAAGAAATAAAGCATGAAAGGGGGGAGATGACCCCAAACAGAGAAGTGACTTTAAGTAAACATGTTTATAAGCTCAAAAGGAAACTTTTTCTAGTTTATGACAAATCTCAAAAATGCTCACAAGTAGGACTAAGATATGATGCAAAATAGGCCTACAAAGAGGGATAAAGCATACAAGGATGTAGGAGACCTCAAAAAGAAAAGTGTCCTTATACAATCTTCAAGAGGAGCTCAAAATATGACACTTTTCAGTTTATGACAAAGCCCAGAAATGCTTGAAAATAAGGCTAACCAATGGAGCAAAAAAATGCAAGTTTAAGGGAAATAGGTACTTACCCTTGAAGCACAGCAGAGCAGGAGCTTTTGGACCAAGTTGGTGAACCTTCAACCCCTTCAAATCAGTCCCAAAGTGCTGGAATGGATGGTGGAGGTGTGGTGCTAAGGGTTGGTGTGCAAATGGTGCAAGAAAACTAGGGTTTGGAGCTTGGAATAGTGAGTTATGGAGGGTGGAGGGTATATGCCTTAAGCAAATTTTGTTGTAGAGAGAGAGAGAGAGAGAGACTTTTTAGAGTGAGAAGCTCCCAAGCTTCCCCAAGAAGATCCCTTGAAAATGAGAGATATAACTCATATATAGCAATATCCAAAAGTTGGCTCGAAAATATCTGATTATAGGACAGGTGGAGGTTGTGGAAGACAGCTGGAGGGAAAATATCTATCAATTCTGAGCTTTCTGGGCATAAGTGGTCGGCCGACCACCTTTTCTGGTCGGCCTGCTACCTTTTCTGGTCGGCCGACCACTTTTTCAGGAGAGGGTGGTCGGCCAGCCACCTTTTCTGGTCGGCCAGCTAGTTTAGGAAAATTCTGCTTTCCAGGTCCAACTTCAAATAGCCATAACTCCTTCATATGAACTCTTTTTCAGGTCATTCTTGTGTCCAAATTGAAGCCCCGGAAGTTATCTTTCCAATGGCACCAGATTTTCATTAAAATTCCTCCTATACAAAAAGTTATTCCTGTTTTGGTGAAGCCGCGCAGTTTCAGTCCTACCCGGATTCATGCCGAACTTCTCCCAAACTAGTTTTCTTCTCTCTTCTCCTCTTTTCTTCAACTCCAAACCCTTAGACAAGGTGTTTTGAAAGATTTTTTAAAGATTTCATCTCTATTTCATTCATTTTCACTTTGTCCTTGCTCGGTTTACCGAAAAGCGCAACATTTGACAAAATGCGAGTCTCGGAACATCGTAAAAACTTTTTTTCAAAAACGTTTTGAAAGAGAGGGTTTTAAGGTCTAAAATATTTTGATCAAGATTGTTTTGGTCCAAAAAGGGGTATGAAATTGAGATTTGACTCTCTCCTTGCGGAAGAAACTGAACCTTTCCCCTACACACCTTTCTCCACCATGTAAACCATCAGTCGCGTCCAAGTCTTAAAGGCGGTCAAAAATGGGGTGTCTACAGTTGCCCCTCTTTGACAGAACTCGGAAGTCAAGAAGTGACGGGAGTGAATGTCAAAGCCCAGAGACGACCCATTTTTGACAAGGCCGAAGACTTGGACAAACAAACAAAGTACAGACAAATAAATGGTTGCGCCCGCAAGCTGCCTACGTATCCCTCTGTAAGGAATCAAACCAGCGTAGTTCAGTTGTAGGATGCAAAATGATATGCAGAAAGATTTTGGTAATTGGACTTATACGCTACGCGAAGCCGGTTTGAAAATTGGACCTATATGCTACGCGAAGCCGGTTTGAAAATTGGACTTATGCGCTACGCGAAGCCGGTTTGACAATTGGACTTATACGCTACGCGAAGCTGGTTTGACAATTGGACTTATACGCTAAGCGAAGCCGGTTTGAAGATTGGACATATACGCTAAGCGAAGCCGGTTTGAAAATTGGACTTATACGCTAAGCGAAACCGGTACGAAGATTGGACTTATACGCTAAGCGAAGCCGGTTTGAAGATTGGACTTATACGCTAAGCGAAGCCAGTTTGAAGATTGGACTTATACGCTAAGCGAAGCCGGTATGAAAATTGGACTTATACGTTAAGCGAAGCCGATATGAAGATTGGACTTATACGCTAAGCGAAGCCAGTTTGAAGATTGGACTTATACGCTAAGCGAAGCCCGTATGAAGATTGGACTTATACGCTAAGCGAAGCCGGTTTGAAAATTGGACTTATACGCTAAGCGAAGCCGGTTTGAAGATTGGACTTATACGCTAAGCGAAGCCGGTTTGAAAATTGGACTTATACGCTAAGTGAAGCCGGTTTGAAGATTGGACTTATACGCTAAGCGAAGCCGGTTTGAACATTGGACTTATACGCTAAGCGAAGCCGGTTCGAAAATTGGACTTATACGCTAAGCGAAACCAGTTGGAAAATTGGACTTATACGCTAAGCGAAGCCGGTTTAAAGATTGCACTTATACGCTACGCGAAGCCAGTTTGAAAATTCGACTTATACACTAAGCGAAGCCGGTTTGAAAATTCAGGATTTATGTAATGCAATGGAATGAAACAGTGCAAATGATATGCAATGTATCGAAATAATCAAACCACAAGTAGTACAAAACCACACAAATATCATAAAGGGATGGAGACGCAAAATCAAACTCCGTCTACCATAGAAAAGGTGTCGACACCCTCAAACCACAATCCCATCAGTGGAATAGGCGTGTACACATGCAGAACTGTGTGTGCGTAGACAGAACACAAATACAAGTAATTGGGTGGCATGATATAAGTGAGGCATGATCTGCTCAGGAAAGATCGTGATCCTAAATGCTAGATGCAACATACTACACTACAATGCAATGGATACAACGGATAAGGTGCGCGGCCAAACCAAATTTTGCCTAGGAAAGGCATGGACACAAACAAACCATGTCTAACACAGAAATGGTGTCGTTACCCTCAAACCACAATCCCATTAGTGGAATAGGTGCGTACACAAAATCTCATAACCATGCTTTGACATGAAAAGTATGAGCACATACCAGACCAAGCTCAACATAGAAAGGATGCAGGCGATACAACGGATATGCAGTAGATGCATGCGCATGCGATAGATACTATATGCAATGCAATGTAGTAGCTAAAATGCAATATAATATCTAGGAAGGGAAGGTACCTTACAGGGGCAATTGGCAATGACTTACCTCGGCAATGTCCTACCTCATGCTGATGTGGGAATCTTCCACTTCTTCTTGGTTGAACCACAGGTACTACTTTTCTCCCTGACTATGGTCGCAGCTTTCCCTATTCTCCAACAGGGTGACAGACTAGGTTGGTTCATTATCCAGAATTGAGGCGCATACACATGCTATCTCAACCTATGGGGCTGCCATCCAGATTTCAAGCCGAAGATATACCCCTGGGTATTTAAACCAGCCTTTAGTCTCGGAGATCCCGAACCTTTGCGTTCTAGGCACAAGCCATTCGAACTCTAGTTTCCACCGTCTCAGTTGGTCTCCTAGGAACTCACCGCAAGCACAGGCAGGTGGCTATACCAGACGACTGGAAGTCGTTCAGGCACGACAAACACCAAAGGAATTGCACCTTTAGAGGATTTAAGGTCTCCTAGACCAGGCGATAAAACAGATATGATGCAATAGATAATAGATGCGATGTAACAGATAGTACAGTAGATGCAAAGGGTGAACACACTCCAACCACGCTGGAATCGTGAGAGGAGGAAAAACAAATCCCAAACACGCTGAAATTGTGTGAGGAAAGGAACACTCAAACCACGCTGAAATCGTGAGAAGAGGTCCGAAAACAACCCGCCCAGGTGTGCGCATGACGCAACCTAAGATAAATTCCAAACACATTGAAATTGTGTGAGGAAAAGAACACTTTATCCATGCCGAAATCGTGAAAAGAGGTCCGAAACCGCTCGAGCTTGCGCTTCACGCGTCCCCAGATACAAGAGAAAGGTATGAGACTGTATCACAATTGTAATGAAAGTGTGCGCTAGATGTACAAAGTGAATGAGTGCGATAGATACACAAAATGAATGAGGAAAGATGGTGTGAACACCAGGCACACCTAATGTTTTTAACCTAGTGAATCAGCGACCTAACGCGTCTCACACGAAAGGAGGAAAGATGGTGTAAACAAAAGGCGCACCTGATGTTTTTAACCGAGTGAATCAACAACCTAACGCGTCTCACGCGAAAAGAAGGAAAGGGTGAACTTGAGATCCAAACGCTTTTCATGCGAGTGCAGGAAAATGAACACAAATCCTAACACGTTTCACGTGAAAAGTGCGAAGGTGGTGTAACCAACAGGCATACCTAACCGTATCTCATACGGAGAGGAAGAAGGTTTTAACCGGGGAGAATAACAATGGTGTAACCAACAGGCGTATCTCAACGTATTTCATACGGAGAGAGGGAAGGTTTTAACCGGGGGGAATAACAATGGTGTAACCAACAGGCGTATCTCAACGTATTTCATACGGAGAGGGGGAAGGTTTTAACCGGGGGAATAACAATGGTGTAACCAACAGGCGTATCTCAACGTATTTCATACGGAGAGAGGGAAGGTTTTAACCGGGTAAACGTGACATCCTAACACGTTTCACGTGAAAGGAGGAAAGGTGGACTTGAAATCCAAATGCGTCTCACACGAGTGGAAGAATGGTAGAATGATTTCTTGCTGACAAGGGGTAATCTCTACATGTAAAAGCCACGGATGTCGTTTTTCTTTCTGATCATATTCACAACTTTCCCTCATTGCAAACAAAAGCCAAGATAACTCTGACGGGGAATGGTACTCAGGGAGAGCACTTCTGATCGCCATTCTGGCTTGAGACAGTGAAACAGTCCACACAGTATTCTGTTCACTTTGAACACACAGCTCATATCAGCACACTGCTCATTCTGAACATACAGCTCATAACACAGTATTTGGTTTATTCGGCACACAGCTCATTCTGAACAGACAGTCTGATCTGAAAAGACAGGACGCAAAACGAAACCTGTAGAAGTTGAAACAAACCCGGATGCTCCAAATTTTCCCTCTTTTCTTTGGCTTTGCAGTCTGGAACCCACATAACTTCAGATAGGTCCTGGTTTTACTGTTCTCACATGACCTGGGTTGAACACTGTAGTTTTATGAAAGAACAAATCCTGTTTTACACAAATCTGGAGAATGGCACAGCACTCTGAGCACAAAATGATTCGTTTTTGAAATTGAGAGATGAGTTTTTGACCGGGTATTAAGCCTACAACTGACCGCAGCCAAAACGACTCAAAAACGGAAAACAAAGGTAGAACAACCTAAACTCAACTCAACAAAGGAAAAACAAGGTAAAACAACCTAAACACATCTATTGACACTCAAACGACTCAAAACAAGAATTGAGACAAACAAAACACACAAACACAACACTCAACTGTGTTACAAAGGCAAGAGACCTCTCGTTGCACGAGGAGCCAGTTTCTCCGGGTATTGTTTCCCACCCTTTCTCATTTGTGATTCTCACATCACTCGGCCCTCAGGCTCTGTTTTTCTGAAAAAGCCATTTTCTCACTTTTTCTCTCATCGCACATCTCTCTATTCTTCAATCTCTCGTTTTTCATCCCTCTCCTGGGTGGTTGATGGATGAACAAGAAATTGCGGGCTCATGCCCCTAGCATTCTGCTAGATTCTTTTTCTTCTGCTCACAACAGTGAACTTTCCCATAGAGGGGTTGCGCTACAACTGGGTGTGTAGCACATCTGCAGTTGACATCAGTTGATGATGCTCTGCAGGGGAGTTTGGATGTAATCAGATGTGTCCAAACAAAGGACTGGAATATCTCGATCCATTCCCGTTTGTGCTTCGCATTTGGCTTGATACCTCGTTGCTTGGAGGATGTGAGAGCTTTCTGCCCTTTTTGCAGTTAGCTTCCGTTGTGCCTCTTTCTGGCAAATGCGTTGATAAAGGGGAAAAGACAGAACACCTGACTCAACTGTGCCCCTAGTTCATCGTTTTGACCATTTTTTTTTTTGGTTTTCTACTAAAACAATTTTAACCAAAATGAAAGTTAGATTAACGCGCTTGTTCGATTTTCTGATTCAAAATCATGCAAGTTAGGTTATGAGCACTGAATATTTTCCTTTTTTGGGTCCAAGAAAAAGGTCCAGTTTTGGAAAAATGGAATAGTTTTTGAGAGAAAATCAGTCAACCTCAGTAAAAATTCTCAAAAACTATTTTTGCAAACGGCCACTGCTCAACGAGCATAGAACCCACTCTCGAGATGCACAACCTCAAATTCGAAGGGAAATTGCACCTTGCTTGAGGGGAGCTGCATGGCAACGGAAAGTTGCCCCTTGTTTGAACGGCACTGCAGCACATTGAATGGCAACGGAAAGTTGCCCCTTGTTTGAACGGCACCGTAGCGCATTGTAGGCAGTCCTCAGAGCGACGAACACAACCAAATTCTCGGATACAGAGAAGACGAAGATGATCAAAACCATTACATGGGCACAATCAATTTGAAGTGTTTTTACGGCTGGACTTTAGAATGAAGTTGCCTACGTATCCCAAAGATGGGAATCAAGTATTACGTAGTTCAGGCTTAAGGTACACTCGGGTATTAACCTCTCTTTTTATGCTCTAACTTTTGCCAAGGCTGCCCTTTCTGGGTTTTCAACCTTGCGAGCTTTCTTCTTCTCTTCTTTTCAATTCTTTTCATTTCTTTTCTTCTTTTTTCATCTTTTCTTTTCATTTTTTCTTCTTTTCTTTTTTTTTGCATTTTTCTCTTTTTTCTTTTTCTTCTTTTTCTTGCTCTAACTTTTGCCTGGGGCGCCCTTCCGGGTTTTCGGCCCAGCGAGCCTCTCAAGGGTAAAAGTGTAGCGTTGTCCATGTCAAATGGTTTTGAGATCCTGAAGTCATCTGAATCCAGGAGAATGGTTGCTGTTCGCTGACGATGCAGGAGTCCATCCAATGGGGGGCTGAATTTGCCCCTAGTGTTGTGGATAGAAACTTGGTTGTCCTTCAGCAATGTCTTCTTCTTTCCTCCCTTCTGGGATTTGGCATTCTTGCCGATCTTTGTTAGCTTGAGAAATGACTCATTTTTCGCTCTTCGAGCACATCTGACATTTTTGCCCCTAGTTCGAGGGGTGCTTCTGATCTGGCCACACAGGCCTTACATGGTGGTTGACCATTGAACATTCTGAATCTAAGTTCAAGGTTCGAAAGCAAGGGGTCGAGTCTCGAGGCTGAGAGCGATCCTAGGCTGCACAATCTCAAGAGCGATTCCACACAGGTCTTCGCAAGACCGCGCAAAACATTTTTCGAAATTTTTTAAGAAAGCGACAAATCGCTCTCGCTGAAGACAGTGTAGAACCAATCTGGATCAAGCTAGGATCCTTCTCAGTACTCACATTAACAAGCATGATTTCATTCATTAAGGGCTTAGCACGCCTCTCTTTCTCTCAATTGATCAAATTTTGCAAAATCCGAGGAATTCCTTCCTCTTTGTTTTCACTGCAGTGTTCAAAAAGAGTTTTTGAAAAACTTAGGTCGATGTAATGAATTCAAGGCACAAAAGAGCAGGTGAAATGCACTGTCGTTTCATTCAAGTTTGCTGGCATAACAGGCTCAAAGTAATAAGCACAAAACATGGCAGCCACAGCTGCTTCAATTAGATCATCTGATGTAACTGGCTCCCCAACAGAAACAGACTCAAAAGAAAGCAAAAAGACAAACACAAAACAAGCAAGTGATGTCCGAGGTAACACCCCCGAAATCACCCGACTCTAACAAAACAGGACTGACTCGATACAACAAGACAGACCCAACTGACTCAGTATGAAAAGACTAACTCTATACAACGGGACAGGCTCTAAATGACATAACAAAACTGACTTAATACCCAAGTCAGAAAGTACAAAAAATGCTCAAAACAGTGCGTGTCGTACGCCACATCCAGAGTAAACTGAGTGCCGCCCGCAGGTGGTTCATCCCCTTGATCACATAGTCACATTATCCCCCAAGTTCACCGATCCAGTGCCGATAGACTTTGCAGGACCTGACGCGAAGGTGACCTTTTTATCAATCAGATCTTGTATTTGATGGTGAAGACGAAGACACATGTCAGTGTTATGGCCAGCTTGTTGATGAAAGACACAGTACTTTGCCGGGTCGTGGGAGAGAGGAAGTTTATTCAGTAATGGCCGCGACTCCAGGGGCTTCAGATGCCCCTTTTCGATCAAGACCCTCAGGGCCGTTGACAGAGACATGTCCAGTGGGGTGAACACCCTCTAGCCCCGAGGTGGGTATTTGGCAGGTTGTGAGCTGGTTGTGTTGGATGTACCGGCGAAAGGGTCGGTAGGTGCTGACTTTTGATGATCTCTTCCGAGTGTAGGATTGGAGCTGAAAGGGGTGTTTCTGATACAACATCTCTTGTATCGGCTTGCCCCTTGATTCAGACTACCCCCAACTTGAGTGGCGAAAGTATCATCCACAGTTTTTGCAACCACTGCAAGCACTTGCTGTTTGTTTAGTCCTTCGGCCTTCAAAGCCTCAATAGCCCGTTGAAGGTGTTCATGGGGACCAATTCCTGCCCCTACCCTGTTCTTACCATCTGCTTCCCCTTTGCCAAGGGTTTGGCTTTCTTCAAATACAGCCAGTCCCAAGATTGGGGAGCCTTTTGTCATGAAATTCCCGGTATGTGATGAGGTTGATGAGGGAGCCAATGTCCCGGAGGCCAGATCTGTCACAGTTCTTTGAAGATCTTCAATCATTCTCATCAACTCAGAAGTAGTGGGCTCACGGGTTTAAGATGATTGGGGTCCAGGTGCATCCATCATGCATAAGTCCATGCTTTCTGGAATGAACACCTCAGGCTTGTGTAGATGGGCTGGGGTGATGTATACGCTGGGGTCGAAGGTGGATGGCATTGTATGGATCAAATTGAGATGTGGGGGTGACAGGTTTGTGGTGGCCTGAGGTCCCTTTGATGGAGCTATGATCTCTTCATCAATAAGATCCTGAATCTTATGACGGAGGCGGATACAACAGTTTGTATCATGACCGTGCTGTTGATGGTAGGTACAGTGTTTAGCTGGGTCATATCTTGGTGGAAGAGGAGTCGAAAGGCGTTGAGGTTCTAGGAGCTCCAGGTATCCTTTTTCCCGCAGCATTTGCAAAGCTTGAGAAAGACTCACGTATAGAGGATGGAAATTTCGAGCACGGTGCAGAGTTGAAGTGGTTGGTCTTTGGCTATTGAGGGAAGTGGTGATAGTGTCTACTTCTGAGCATTTCACAGCTATGCTACCATCAGTAGTAGCATTGGAACTGTGAACAACATCCTTTTTCGAAGGCTCATTATCTTCCACAACGATCCCCTGTCGAATGGCCTCCTTGATTTGAACCCCAATGTCATGGAGGTCCTTAAATTTGAATATCATATTCTGCAATGTTTCGGCTTGCTAACCATGTCTTGTTGCAGCAAATCCACTGAGTGTTGGAAATGGATCAGCAAATCCTCCAAATTTGCCGAAGGCTGCGCCATGATAGATGTAGATGCTAGCGTTATGACCAAGGTGATATGATTGGTGACTGGCGGATCAAATGAACTGGTGAACCCTGACTGGCCTTTCTTTGCCTTGCCTCAGCGAAAGAACACTGGTTGCCCTTGAATTGACTCTCTGACCTAACAAAGTCTATCAGCACTAGTCCAATGTACCCGGGGGATATCGGAGCCTTCTGAAGCTATGGTTCCAGGACTACCTAGCAAAAGAGAAAACAGACAGCACCTCAGCTCAACTTCACCAAAACAGATACAAGCATAGCAGAATGACTGTGCCCTCTACTAAATTTTGCCCTCAAAATTCTGCCTCAAATCTGATACCATTGGGTAAAACTGATTCTTCACATTCTGATGCCCGCAGACTTGACACCCCGACTTGCAAACTGATACATGCATTCCTATAGAGACACACTCTAAAAGCACATAGCAAACAAGTGAGAGCCGAAACACCCCTATGGAGGGATAGGGTTTCCCTGTCCTATTTTGTCAGGAGCTAGGGTTTCACTACGCACACAGCGGCTTCAAACAACCTATAATCGGGTAAGCAACCTGTCTTAGCTTGGAATGGTCACTATGGATTCCGAATATGCACTAGGTCGAATGGTCAAAAAGGGTGCCCCGGTAAAAATCGGGGTTTGTGTTCCCGTCGTGGCAGAGCCCGCAACCGGTCAGCCTTATGGTACGCTCCTCGAAGCGAGCCTCCGGCAAACCGTTCAGGAATAGCATACGGCAAACACGGTGTCCTAGGCACACCAATGCAAATGCAATGCAAAGAAACACACAAGTGTAGTCAAAACCAGATATCATGAGTTCGAGTCAAGTTCTCTAAATCCCCAGCAAAGTCGTCAGAAACTGTAGATGTCCCCGAACGTCCCGGGAGGGAAATCCCGTTTTGTTTATTTGGGCTCACTACAGTTCAGGACTCAATGTCACGGTCCTGTATCTAATCTCGCAGAGTGCAATGCAAGACCGATGAATCATCAAAGAGTCCAAATCCGGCAAATCGTTTTTGAAAAACAGATTTTTTGAAAGAAGTGCCAAACATGGACTGCTTTGCCAGATACAGAGTCGCCACCTAAATATTTTATTTTGGGAAATTTAGGAAACCCTGACTCGTTGCCTAAGGCCACGTGTCCGTCATCACCAAAGTTGCCTTGGCTCGGGAACTTGGGTACGATTTGGGAAGGTCACTTCGTGAGCATCCCCGCTCGCCCGATCAAAGATCGGCCTCTACTAACCATGACATCGAGTTTTGAAAACATTATGTGCTCTTATTCCGGTTATTAGCCTAGATTTACTATGTGATGCGCACAACATACAAGTATAGACTGGATCGCCTGAATTGGAACAACACATATCATGTTTGTTTATTTTGAAAATGGTTTGATGGTGCTACCCGCAAGTAGGCTAATTCGTGGATTTGCCACCCTCAGGTGGGCTTAGAAAACATGGTTTTGCCACTATCAAGTGGGCTTAAAACTCGCAATCAATGAATTGTTCCAATTCAGATAATCCAACCTCCTCCCACAGGCATTCAGGCAGTTATATCACATAAGCACATTATCAGTTTAAGGTATGGCCAAAAAGTGCTAACATCAAGGGTCCACAAAGCATGCAAAGAAAGCTAGTGAACCATGATTTACTCTACAGCTATATAAAGCATATGAGGGCTCACCAAACCAGTCAAAAATAGAAGTATGCCATGCCAAATAAACCCCAAATAATCACTGAAATGCATCCAATGCATGCAAAAATGATGAGCTCCTTTGGAGGGCTATGCAAGGGGTTGTTAAGCATATACAAGATAGACATGCAACATGGCAAAACCAACTCTGGAAATCAGTTATGACAGCCCTAAAACTCACCAAAAAGGCCCTGAAATGGCTCAAGGAAGTATGTAATGAAAGGTCCCCTTGAAAGGCCTTCAATGGGATTGCTTTACACATGCATCATAGACATAAAATATGGAAAAAGGGGCTCTGGACAGAGTCAAGGTAGACCTTAAAACTCACAAAATAGGGCCCAAAAAGTGACTTCGCAACATGCAAGTGAGGGGCCCTTTGGAAGGCCAACAAAGCTAGTAAAGAGAATGAGGGGTGAGAGGGTCACCCCTCTATGATTTTGAAGCTCAAAGACACATCTAAGTCACTGAAAATCCGCTAGATTTCAGTGGCTAAAAGGCCAAATCAAGGCCAATGCGAATGCTCACATGCATAGCTCAAAACATGAAGAAATAAAGCATGAAAAGGGGGAGATGACCCCAAAAAGAGAAGTGACTTTAAGTAAACATGTTTATAAGCTCAAAAGGAAACTTTTTCTAGTTTATGACAAATCTCGAAAATGCTCACAAGTAGGACTAAGATATGATGCAAAATAGGCCTACAAAGAGGGATAAAGCATACAAGGATGTAGAAGACCTCAAAAAGAAAAGTGTCCTTATACAATCTTCAAGAGGAGCTCAAAATATGACACTTTTTAGTTTATGATAAAGCCCAGAAATGCTTGCAAATAAGGCTAACCAATGGAGCAAAAAAATGCAAGTTTAAGGGAAATAGGTACTTACCCTTGAAGCACAGCAGAGCAGGAGCTTTTGGACCAAGTTGGTGAACCTTCAACCCCTTCAAATCAGTCCTAAAGTGCTGGAATGGATGGTGGAGGTGTGGTGCTAAGGGTTGGTGTGCAAATGGTGCAAGAAAACTAGGGTTTGGAGCTTGGAATAGTGAGTTATGGAGGGTGGAGGGTATATGCCTTAAGCAAATTTTGTTGTAGAGAGAGAGAGAGAGAGAGAGAGACTTTTTAGAGTGAGAAGCTCCCAAGCTTCTCCAAGAAGATCCCTTGAAAATGAGAGATATAACTCATATATAGCAATATCCAAAAGTTGGCTCGAAAATATCTGATTATAGGACAGGTGGAGGTTGTGGAAGACAGCTGGAGGGAAAATATCTATCAATTCTGAGCTTTCTGGGCATAAGTGGTCAGCCGACCACCTTTTCTGGTCGGCCTGCTACCTTTTCTGGTCGGCCGACCACTTTTTCAGGAGAGGGTGGTCGGCCAGCCACCTTTTCTGGTCGGCCAGCTAGTTTAGGAAAATTCTGCTTTCCAGGTCCAACTTCAAATAGCCATAACTCCTTCATATGAACTCTTTTTCAGGTCATTCTTGTGTCCAAATTGAAGCCCCGGAAGTTATCTTTCCAATGGCACCATCTTTGCATTAAAATTCCTCCTGTGCAAAAAGTTATTCCTGTTTTGGTGAAGCCGCGCAGTTTTAGTCCTACCCGGATTCATGCCGAACTTCTCCCAAACTAGTTTTCTTCTCTCTTCTCCTCTTTTCTTCAACTCCAAACCCTTAGACAAGGTGTTTTGAAAGATTTTTTAAAGATTTCATCTCTCTTTCATTCATTTCCACTTTGTCCTTGCTCGGTTTACCGAAAAGCGCAACATTTGACAAAATGCGAGTCTCGGAACATCGTAAAAACTTTTTTTCAAAAACGTTTTGAAAGAGAGGGTTTTAAGGTCTAAAATCTTTTGATCAAGATTGTTTTGGTCCAAAAAGGGGTATGAAATTGAGATTTGACTCTCTCCTTGCCGAAGAAACTGAACCTTTCCATGGCACACCTTTCTCCACCATGTAAACCATCAGTCGCGTCCAAGTCTTAAGGGCGGTCAAAAATGGGATGTCTACACATACTTCAAACTTTAACCTATCAAACCTTAACCAAAGTGGTTCATCTTTGGGCTGAGGTTGCTTGAAGCTCTCTTGGAACTCCTTAAGTGGGTTTTGGCTTGAATTGTGGCCTGGAATCACTCTTCCCTTCAAAGGTATAACACTTACCTTCTTTAAGCTTATTGTGCATACTTGCTTTGCCATCTTTTTCAACTGTTTTAAGGCTATTTTTGAAGTGTAAAAACTCTGTTTTCGAGGCATAAAAATGGTAGTTTGAGTCTTTGTGAGTTAGGGGGTTGCCCTCCCTTTTTGCTCCTTAGCTTGTATAACTTTTTGTGCCATCTTTTCTCACATTTAAATCAAACTTTTTGGGCCTTTTAACCACTGAAATTCAGAGTTTTTTCAATGGCAAAAACCTTCTTTTGAAGTCCAAAATTGGAGGCGTTAGCCTCCCCTTCTTGTGTCTTGTTTGCATGCCTAGATAGCTTAATATGTGAGCATGTTTTTCTAGCATTTTGTAACTAGATCTCAGCATGTTTTTGCTACTATTTTGACTTATTTTAGCTCTGTTTCGAATTGGTTAAGTCCTTTGAGCCTTGTATTGTATGGTTGTAGTGCAATTTCTTTACTAGTTTGTTGTTTCAATGCGTAGATCATCTTTCTTTTGAGTTAATGGCATGATTTAGCGTTGTTTTGTACTCCATTCCAGCACTAAAATCTCTGCAATCTCCCTCTTTTCTTCACTTTTTCGTTTGTTTTGAAAGTGGCTTTAAACCATTTGTTTGCTTAAGTGTGAAATTGAGGCATTCATGCTTAATGGTTTAATCCCCTCAGGGGCTCATTATCAATGGCATGAGGTCTCTTTCATGCCGAAGGCACTTGTGGTTTAAGCCCACATTCGATTAGAGGACACTCACTTTTGGACTTAATTAGTTAAAGAATGGATCGATAACTAAAATGAGTAAATACAAATAGACAAAGTAAAAGAGGCAACATAAAGCATCTTCGTGCTGCATTGCATGTGTTCAGGTTGACGTTAATTTGAACACAAGGAAAATAGGACATTTCATACTCAAAGTGATGAAATATGCCACTTTCCTTGGTCACCATCACCCTTGATCATGCATGATGGGGTTGTGGTTGTTTTAGTCTTGTTTGTGCATTCATTAAGCTTGTACAAGCTTGGTTCTTGAGCCATCATGCATGGAAAATGCTTGGTTAATGGTTTAAGGACCAAGAGTTATACTCGTTTGAGCTTGTGCAATGATAAGGAGAGTAACAGTACACACACTCCTTGAGAATACACTGCTTTGCCTCTGTTTGCTCTCTCTTGCAGCAAAAAAGGAAGTTCAGGACAAGGGTAGCCAACCGGCCATCAGCAGTAGCCGACGGCCACCAGAAGTAGCCAACCGGCCACCAATGGTAGCCGACGGCCACCATTGGTAACTGACTGGCCATCAATGAAGAAAGTTGCTCAGTATGTTCCTAAGGGGATCAGAAGTGTTCTGGGAGTTGGCACCATTTTCAGTAATCAAACATGTGCAAACAGAGGCTGCAATGGCAATGCGGTGGATTTTCGGGAGGAAACCAACCAAGCATGCGCGCGTCTCTCGCCCTCGAGGCCATTTAATTGCTTATTTAGTTAGTTGTAGCTAATTTATACAAGTGTTGTAACTATTTAGTTAATTAATTCATTTTGTAATTAATTAGCTTAATTCAGTTTGTAATAATTAGCTAAGTAGAATAGTTATTTAGTTTCAATTGTTGTAATAGTTAGATTAATTAGTGTAGCTAGTTTGCTTATTTATTAGGACCCTCCTTCATGAGGGCGTAATATTGTAATAAGTGTGTGTGCGTGTGTGTATGTCTTCCAACCCCACGTCTTTCTCCCTTTTATTTAATTGCTTTTGATGGTTAGATTAGGGGCATGTTTCAATTAGCATACCTTATGCTCGCATCCATTCATCTTGTCTTGCATGTACTGAGGCTCGATGCATCATTCAAACTGCATCGCAATTTCAATGTCTTATTTGAATACGTGTTTTATCGCATGTTGTCCAAATCGATTCATATGCCATATTAGTAGCCGAGCTTATTAATTGCATTGTTGCATATGTTAGATTAGGCATCTTGTATAGTTAGGATCATGTATTTTTCTAACTAGTTTTTGTTTTGGCTTGGAGTACTCGGTTAGTTTTATGCTTTAGCATACTTGCATGAGTGTGATTGTCATATTGCCATGATTCACATGCTTGCCATGAGGCTATGTGCTTAAATGATAAACTGCATGAATGCTTGTGGATGAAGGCTTTGTTGTTTGAATTGGAACGATTCAACGAATGTGAGTTTTTAGCCCACTTTGTTGTGGCAAAATCATGTTTTAAGCTCACTTGAGGTCGCAAATCCACATCTTTTAAGCCCACTTGAGGGTGGCAAATTCAAACTATTTTCGCAAACAAAACATGAGTTGAATTGTTCCAAGTCTTGCGACTAGTCTATACTTGCTTGTGTGTGTCGCATAGTAATGTTTAGCTAATAATCAGAACAAGAGCACATAATGTTTATAAAACATCATATTATGATTAGTAGAGGCCGATCTTTGATCGGACTAGCGGGGGTGCTCATTTCAAGACCTTTCCCTCTCGTACCCAAGTTCCCGAGCGGAGGCAACTTTTGTGATGACGGACACGTGGCCTTTGGCACGAGTCAGGGTTTCCTAAATTTCCCAAAAACAAAATATTTAGGTGGCGACTCTGTATCTAGCAAAGTAGTCCATTTTTGGCACTTTTGATTCAACAATCAATTTTCCAAAATGATTTGCAAGATTTGGACTCTTTGGTATTTATCAGTTTCACATTGCACTTGTGAGACTAGATTCAGAACCGCGGGAGTCCAAACTGTGAGGCTTTCTTTTCAAACCCTTTTCGAAAGCGGGGGCACGGAAAAAGACGAGTCCACAAATGGTCTACAAAGTCTGTAAAAGTACTGGACGCTCGATTTTCACACTCGACGGTCGCTCGAGCCAAGTACTGAGAATAAAGAGTGGTTGCTCGAGTGCAGATTCCGTCGCTCGAGCCAAGGCTCATATCTGCAAAAGTACTGAGAGTTTGAATTTTATGCTCGAGTGTGACAACCCTCACCTCTGATTAGTGTTAAACTGTGATTGAGCATGATAAGTAATTAATTAGAATGAAATCCTAATCTGTTTGCATGAGTGTATTGCTTTAAATGCATTTCTATCTGTTTGATTACTGAATGATCTGTTCGTGTTTTTTTAATTCGAATTGTGAATTGAAAGCCTTATCGACGACCGATTCAGAAATTGATTAGTATTCTATGCTAATTAGGATTTATGTGATTTTATGATAGGTTTAATTAAAATTTGATTTGGAATGATTAATTGGATTAAATAATGTCAAATTACATTAGTTTGAATTTAATACATCTTTGCCATTGGGTGGGGCACCTTTAGAGTTATTGTTTAGAGCTTAGTTTTACATCATTTCTTCATCCATCTTCTTGGCAAAACCGTGAGAGAGAGAGTGAGTTGGGAGAAATTTAGTTCAACAAAAAAATTGGCTTGGAGAATTAGAAGAAATTGAGGAAATTTTAAAGAATTGTTGAATTGCTCAAGAACTTTGCTTAAGTAAAGCTTAATTAAGGAGTTTAGGTAAGAGCTCAACCCCTTGACCTTGTCATTGAGCCATCTAGAACTTGTCTACACATGAAATAGGTGAATTCATGGGTTAATTGAGCTAGAATTCAAGGAACTTCAATTAATTCATACATGCATGTCCATATCATAGAATTTTGAGGTTGTTTTCATGAGAATTTCCACATGCATGTTCATATTTTGGTTGTAGTCCGTGAATTCATCATAGTTTTGAGTTCAATCTTGCATTTGATCATGTTTTGGAGCATTGGAATTCATAGGAACTCATGCATGTGATGTTCTTGCATTATTCTTCAAGTTTCATTCAATATTGTGTTCAATTGTCTCACCTTTGGGCTTGATTTTACAAAATTGATTTTCAAAACGTGTTGTAGTATGAGTTTTCAAGTGTTTTCCAGAAAAGTGGCCCAAGAGGTTGAGTTTTGATAAGTTTAATTCTTGGTTTGAGCTTTGGGAGCAAATATAGAAATTTCAGATTTTGGCTTCCACGCTCGAGCGAAGGATTCCACGCTCGAGCGACCATCTTTTTGTTCAAAGCCCCGCTCGAGCGACGGAATACTGGCTCGAGCGTAGATTGCAAGCTCTCAGGTTTTTGTGCACGCAGACGCACGCTCGAGCGACGAGACCTACGCTCGAGCAAAGAGCTGTGTCTCACGCTCGAGCGAGCATCAAGCGGATAATTCCAACAACCAGTACTTTTTGCATTTTTACAGACCGCTCGAGCAAAGGAGTCCACGCTTGAGCGACCCCTCTGTTTTGGTAAGCTCGCTCGAGCGTAGAAAGCCACGCTTGAGCGAGACCCCTGTTTCAACAAAAATTTGAAAAGTGTTTTAAAGTACATTTTTGCATCCTCATTCCATCCTAGGCATTCCTAGGCCAAGTTTAAGGCATCTTAATGAGGATAATGTTATAGAACCACACCGAGTCAAGTTAAAGGGCTAAGTTATTAATCCCAAGTGTGTAGCTTAGTGTGTGTGTTCGTTCTGCAACTGTGTAGGGTTCGCACCCGAGGACGCTGACTAGCCTGTCTATAGCCCAGTACTCTGTAAGTAACAATGTTGTAAAGATACGTTCAATTACAATTATTTCTGAATGATTGATTGCACTGCTTTCTGAAATAACACTGTTTACTGAATGAATGTTTGTCCTATTTGTAAACTATACTCGTGGCATCCATAGCAACTTACTGTTACTGTTACTGCTACTGTTACTGAGATCTCTGTCAGTTCCAATGTTTAGAACTACTGCTGTTTACTGTCATGATGGCCATCAACTGACTGTTCAGTCTATTAAGACCTACTGTACTGTTTTGTTATTAAACGTACCACGTATGACTGTTATGATTTCTAAATGACTGATATGGCATGAAATATGAGCCACTGACTGAATAACTGATTTACTGATGCAAATAATTGTTTTAATTAATGAAAGGACATTCATTCTTAACCCCTTTACGCATATGTTATTCACTGGGCTTTAGCTCACTGTTTATATTTATATGTAGGTGTCCAGGCACCAGACCGGAGCTAGATGCGTCGAGTTAAGCTCTTGTTTTGTCGAGCCAACCATTGTGCCTCACTTCGAGGTTCCAAGTTCGTTCAAGTTAAGGTTGTTTTGGGGTGTCTCAGTTTCACCCTGTTGTCTCTGTTTTGTAATAAATGTTTTAGACTTGACCGTACAGTTATTGTGACAACCCTCACTACTGTTTACTGATAAAACCACTGCTTACTGCTAAACTGTGACTGAACTGGATAAGTAAATGATTAGACTGAAATTCTGAATTAATTGCATGAATATATTGTGTTATTTGCATTTCTATCTGTTGACTGTTAACTGCATCTATTCATGTTTTATGTTTTAAACTGCAAATTGAAGGCCTTATCGGCGGCCGAATCTGAAATTGATTAGTGATATGTGTTAATCATAATTTATGAGATTTTATGGCATATTTAATTGAAATGTGATTTGGTATGATTAAATTGGTTTAAATAATGTTGAATTACATTAGTTGCTTTAACTACAATTTTGCCACAGAAGTGGGCCACTACCTGCACATTGTTTGGAGCCTTTAATACATCATTCTTATTCATCTTAGAGAGGCCAAACCGACTAAGAGGAAGAGAGTGAGAGAATTGAGTTGTTCTTGAGAGTTTAACTTGGAGACTTGAAGAAATTGTAGAAGTTTTGCACAAATTGAGCTTCCATTCTTGTAATTAAGGACCTAAGGTAGGATACTCATCCTCTAGTTGTGAATTCAAGTTAATTGTTGCATGGTTCATGGTGAATAGGAGCCTAAGACCATAAGTTGGTTGTAAATTGTTGAATAGAGGCTTAAATCATGCATGCATGCTGCCATCCTTGAGTTTTGAAGTTATTGTTCATGAAATTCCACATGCATGTTCATATTTTTGTATTGGATCATGAATTCATCTTGTTTATGGAGAAATTGGCTCATTTGGGCATGTCTTTGAAGCTTGAAGTTGTTTAAAATTCATGCATGTTATGTTTTACATCATGTTCATGAGATTGGGTTGAAATTGGATTTAATTGAACTACCTTTGGGCTTTGATTATTCAAATTGATCTTTGAAACATGTTATATTATGAGTTCTGAAGTGTTTTCCAGAAAATTAACCCAAAAGGATCGATTTTAGGGCATTAAAAGTTGATTTTGAGCTTGAGGTTCAAATCTGGAATTTCCAGAATTTGGACTCACGCTCGAGCGAGGAACTCCACGCTCGAGCGTACCCTCTGGATCATGAAGTCTGCTCGAGCGAGAAAAGTGACGCTCGAGCGTGAAATTCGTGTATCTAGTACTTGGCATAAGTTTACAGTACGCTCGAGCGAAAGAGTTCACGCTCGAGCGAGGACTTGTGTCTCACGCTCGAGCGGGGGTCGAGCGCCCGTCGAGCGTGAATTTTGAGCATCCAATATTTTCACTGTAGTTTGCAGTCCGCTCGAGCGACGGAAGTCACGCTCGAGCGGAGCCCCTTTGTCAGCATGTCCGCTCGAGCGTAGAAAGCCATGCTCGAGCGAGACCCCTGTTTTCTGAAAATTTTGTTAAATGTTTACAAGTACATCTTTGCATCCTCTTTCCATCCTAGGCATTCCTAGGGCATGTTTAAGGCATCTTAATGAGGATATTGATGTAGAACCACACCGAGGAAAATTAGGGATTAAGTTATTATTTCCCAACTGTGTGGCTTAGTGTGTGTTCATTCTGTAACTGTGTAGGGTTGGCATCCGGAGACGCGTACTAGCTTATCTGTAGCCCAAAACTCTGTGAGTAACAACTGTGTAAAGATACGTTCAAATATGAATATCTTCTGAATGGTTAAACCGTACTGTTTCTGAATTGATACTGTTAACTGAATGAATGTATGTCCTCTATTCTGAACTGTATTGTGGCATCCATAGTAACTATTGTTACTGTTACTGCTACTGTTATAGAGATCTCTGTTAGTTCCTATCTTGAAACTTCTGTTTACTGTTATGATGGCCATCATTGACTGCTCGGTCTTTCAAGACCTACTGTTTACTGTACTGTTTTGCTAATGGATGTACCACATATGACTGTTATGACTGAATGACTGATATACTAAATCAATGGACTGTTTTCAATACTGAAAGGACATTCATTCTTAACCTCTTTACGCATTATGTTATTCACTGGGCTTTAGCTCACTGCTCATATATATATATATATATATATGTAGGTGTTCAGGCACTAGACCGCTGCTAGGGGCGTCAAGCTAAGCACTGTTTTGTCAAGCCAACCTTTGTGCCTCACCTCGAGGTTCCAGTATTGTTCAAGGCAAGGCTATGGGGTGTTTTAGATTCCCCCTTTTTGTTTGTGTCCTGTATAGACTGAGTGAGACTTGTACTGTACTGAATGTTTCTGTATACGCTGTAAATACTGTTCTGTTTCCGAATGTGTGTATATATGAAAAGTCTTTTTGCATACAAACTGTCACAGCTCATTGGACATTGTTTAATTACTGTTTTGTCTTCCGCCATGCCCCTATACTCTGTAATACTGTCTTACTGTTAAGCAGGCCTTTGGTAATCACGGATTACTGGCCGGTTACGGTGCTAAACCCATAGGGGCGGGTTTGGGTCGTGACAGTTATGGTGAAAGGATTGGGTCCCTAACCTGGATGTTTGTGTATATGACGTATGTATATATGTTTTGGTTATGAATGTGGCTTTTTCATATAAGTCTTTTTGCATTCAGATTTTCACAGCTCATTGGACATCTTTTTATTACTGTTTGGCTTCTGTCAGCCCCTTACTCTGTATTACTGTCATTACTGTTAAGCGGGCCTTTGGTAATCACAGATTACTGGCCGGTTGCGATGCTAAACCCATAGGGGCGGGTTTGGGTCGTGACATCGAGCCAAGGTTCAAAACAATGGGCGGTCACTCAAGCCAACCATCAAATTCTGCAAAACTTTTGAGAGCTCGCAATTTACGCTCAAGCGACGGTTTGGTCGCTCAAGCGGTGCGACCAAATTATGAAATTTCCAGATTGCTGTTCCAAGTTCAAAACATTTGTTTAAAACTTCAAACCTGCTCTTTTGGGCCAAAACTTTAGAAACCATTTGAAAACTTGTATAACATCATGAATTGAAGATCTTTTCACAAAATCAAAGCCCAAAAACAAGTCCATTCTTCAAAACCAAAGCAAAACTATGTTCTTCTTTACATGGTATACATATGCATGAAATCATCTAAGTTCTTTACTTTAAAAACGTGATCAATTAAGACATGGTGACATAGAACATGATGAATTTCCAAAACCAAGTTTAAATAAGTACATGCAAGAAAAAATTCTTGGAAATAATCTTCAAAACATGGTGAATTATACATACATGCATGAATCATGCTCGATTCCACTTTCTAATATGTAATTCTAGCTTCTTATCCTCAATTTTCATTCAATTTAGACTTTAACTTAGATAGTCTCAAGTCCTACATAATTTATGATCAAGAATTTGGTTGAATTCTTACCTTAAGCTTGAGTTTACAAGTGTAGAAGCTTAATTCTCTCAAGTCTTCTTCAATCCTTCAAATTCCCTCCAATTCTCCTATGTCTTCTTTGATCTCAACCCTGTTTTATGTTTCTCCCTCTCTCTCACGTTTTGAGCTCAAAAATGGTGATGAAGAATGAGTTCTACAAGTTGTATTGGCCTTATATAGGTCCAATTAACTTAGGCTAACTAAGTGTGTTTAACTATAGGTAATCTTATTTGATTAAATTTAATTTATTCTAATTATTTGGTTTCGAATCGAATTCTAATTAAATTTACTATAAATTTCTAAAAATTTTAAATTATACGTTAGCCTAACCAATTTTGCGTTCGGTGGTTGATAAGGCCTTCAATTCATGGATTCAAACATAATTTCAAATAGATATTCCTACCATAGACAGATATAAACACAAATAACACATCAAATGCTCTATTAATTCATAATTTCATCTTAATTACTTGTTAAGCATTCTTAATCAAGGATTATAGGCTAATCACAGGTCGGGGTTATTACAACAACACTCTGTGAAAATTTCTAGACAACGTCTCCCCAGAATGCTGAAACTGTTTTATTAATTTCTTCCATTCAATCCCTTGCAAAATAATAGACACCTTCTCTTCAACTTCTAAATCATGCTTCCGATTAATTTTTTCCAGACACTCCATAGGTTGTGGATTGGAGTTAAATTATTGATGTTTCCTCGCTTAGGTAGAAGATCAAGTAGATGACTCAATTTTTAGGTCTGATTTGGTTTTTACTCTTGTTTTCATCTGCAAATTGATTTTTTTTTGGTTCCGTAACGGTCAAATTTGGGAAACCGGTGTAGCTATGGACTTCTTGATGATGCAATATCGACAATGCGTAAGATCCTCTAGAATGTATTCCCAGTGTGATCTCCTAGAGTGATCTATCCAAAGGCTGAGATTAAGACTCACCAAAACGAGTAATTTCAAAAAAAAAAATTCAGATTTCAAAACATCGAATACGTTCATGTTCCTGTGAAGCATTAGAGAGAGAGAGAGAGAGAGAGAGAGAGAGAGAGTAGGGGGATAAAAGAATAGGAGGACATCGCCGCCCTGCCCTGCCCCTTCTCACTCCCGATGCGCTACTGCCACTACCATTTCTAAACCATTTTGGAAAATATTCGATTTGGGATTGTTCAATTCATCAAGAACAAAGCTTCCAATTCCATTACTTCAAGCTTGGATCGTTCTTTTCTCATCATACCTTTCACACTGATCTTCAAAAAAATAAGGAACATACAAAATCCCAGACAAATATTCTTTTGAATCATCAAAATTTAACTGGTTTTCATTGTTTGGTTGGGTGTTTTTTTGACCAAACAATCCATAAGACACAGCAATGCCAATGAAGAGAAGGTGAAGGAGTTCCCAGAACTTAGTGAGAATGGTTTGGTTGATGAATTCAAGGGCTTTGGAAGGGAAAAGAGGAAGAAGAACAAGAAGCAATGCAACAAACAGAGATTTGCAAAGAAAGAGTGAGTAGGACTTACTTGGATTTGGGTGGATTGGAGATGTTGGATCTAGAATTAGAAGATGGGGTTTGTTGGATGAGTCTGGTTCCTCCATTGATGAACAGAGATGGGCTTGTTGTGAGATTAGTTGTGTGAAGTGGAAAAAAGGTAAGACTTGGGAGCAAAAGATGAAAAAGAAGAGAGAGAAAGAGAGGATAGAGAGAGAGGGGGAGGAAAAGGTAGTGAAGCCTTAAATGGGGAAATTTTGAAATTTGAATTTTTATTTATTTATTTATTTATATTTTAAAATTACTCACCAAAACGACGCCGTTTGGTGAGACTTAATATCTGCCCTTGAATGGATCAATCTAGGAGATCACTCTAGAGAATACACTCTAGAGGATCTTAACACGTCGATAATACCAAATCACCAATAAAAAACACTTTTTTCTTTGGATCTATAACATATAACTTTTTTTTTTTTTTTTTTCTGGCACTTACCAATAGGTCCTCATACACAATATTCAAAACTCATTTAGTCCCAAAACAAAACACGTGCACTAATTAGTCTTATATATTTTTAATTGTTACCAAAAAAAATTTATTTTATTTTATTTAAAATTTAAAGACATTGCTACATTCCATCATCGTTGAATTTTCGTCAGACAATCACCGAAGGCTTAGCGAAATATTCAACATTACCAAGAAGTCATTGGAAGTCATCTGGACGTCAATATTGCCGAAGACTCACCGAAATGTCCACAATATTGCCCAAAAAAAAAAGAATAAATGAAAAAATTAGAAGGAAAAAACATAGAAAAATGTGCTAAATATTGATAAACTGAAAGAAAAAAAATGTAATAACAATTAACAGCAACAATGAGGAAAAATATAAGTTATTTTTCAATTTTTATAGGGTTTAAGTAAATAATCTCCTATATTAATTAAATTGAAAGGCAAAAGTATGATTTTGTTAAATATTTCTCCTTATTAATCAAACTAAAAAATATGTTATGAAACTGCAAAATTTTATTGTTTTAAAGCATGTCATGAAACTATAAAATTTTACAGTTTTAAAGCATAATTCATTTTAGTACAAAAAAAAATAATAAATAAATAAAAATAAAAATTGAAACTGAAACTGAAACTGAAACTGAAACTGAAAATGAAAAATTTTATAGTTTTCACCGCCTGTGACTAAAGCTTGAAAAAAACTTGTACAAAATTTAAAAACTTTCTCCATTAAAACAGGAAAAAAAATGCATAACAGAGAAAAAGTAGAAAAATTGAGAGATTGAAAGAGAGAGAAAGATATAGAGAGATGATTGTATTTTGACAACTATTTTTTATTTAGATTTGGCCAGATTTGATTTAGATTTACTCAGATCTAAGTAGATCTAATCATCTTGTTCGTCAAAAACTCATATTTTTGCCATTAGTGAAGGCAGCAATGAGTTAGTAGTAGGTGGTTGTCGGTAAACCCCAATCGATAGTGATCGTCAATCGTCGATAACTGAATATCAAAAAGAGCAAGAGAAGAATAAAAGAGCCTGAAAACCTTATAAGTTGAAGACCATATACAGTCCTTCCACATCTCTTAAATCATAGAAGTCACTTGCATCATATAATCGAATGAGATCTTCCGGACATAGACGAAGATTGGACCACATCATGGGAGGATCTCGTGAAAATCTCTTAGCTTTATTATAAACATAGAAAGCAATATCTTTGAGAATGAAGAGCTCACTAAGAGCTAGATTTGTGATTCTAAAAATAATATCAATGCTTACAGGACTTTCGGGTCTATTAAAAAAATGGGAAATGTTTGGAACCCTCTTTGAGGATGACTCCCACACCTCCAAAATGATCCTGGCCCTCCATGTATGTGTGAGGCCCACTCATGTTTGTGTAGGGTTCACATCTTGAGTGGTCCAAATTTGTGAGGGTCTTGTGGGGGTGGGGATCTCAATTATTATTCTAAAAAAATTAGGAGACTAAATAGAGTAACTTTTTAGAAACAGGATATGCGGATAATTTGTCCTTTGGGGCACTTATTGATAGATTTCATACATAAAATTCAAAACTTATCTAGTCCCAAAACAAAATATTTGTACCAATTAGTCCTACATATTTTTAATTGTTACCAAAAAAAAAAATTTCTTAAAATTTAAAGACACTGCTACATCCCACCACCGCCGAATTTTTGTCAGAAGATCACCAAAGGCTCATCGAAATATTCAACATCACTGAGAAGTCGCCAGAGTATCACTAGAATGTTCTAAACGTCACCGGAAGTGGTTGGAATGCCCAGAACGCCAATAACATCGTCGCAAACTCATTGGAATGTCCAGAATATTGCTCCAAAAAAAGAATAAATAATATAGCAAAATGTGCTAAATATTGATAAAACGAAAATATATATATATATATAACAACAATTAACAGCAATAGTGAGGAAGAACATAAATTATTTTTTGATTTTTGTAAGATTTAAGTAAATAATCTCCTATATTAATCAAACAGAAAAGTAAGATTTAAAACTGTAAAATTGTTGTAGTTTCAAAATATGATTCTATAAAGTATTTCTTCTTATTAATCAAACTGAAAAACATGTTATGAAATTATAAAATTTTATATTTTAACAGCATATCATGAAACTGCAAAATTTTGTAAATTTAAAGTGTGATTCATTTTAGCACCAAAAAAATTGAAATTGGACAATTTTACAATTTTTACCGCCTATAACTAAAACTCAAAAAACAACTTGTTTAGAACTTGAAAATTTTCTCCATTAAAATCGAAAAAAGAAGTGCATAGTAGAGAAAAAGTAAAAAAATTGAGAGATCGAAAGAGAAAGAAAAATATAGAGAGAGGATTGTACTTCGACAACTATTTTGGGTTTAGATCTGCCAAATCTAATGTAAATCTACTCAGATCTAAGTATATCTTCATCAAATTGGAGTAGATCCATTCATCTTGTTCACCAGAAACTCATATTCTTCACTGTCGATGAGAGCGAAGTAAGGAGTCGGTGGTCGGTGAGTGCAAGTAAACCCAAATCGATAGGGGTTATCGATCGCCAGTAATTATATATAAAAAAGAGAAAGAGAGAATGAAGTAATTAGGGCTGAGCAAGGAATCCGTAAAATCCGTAATCCGATCCAGTCCAGTCCAATCCAGTAGGTTTGGATTGGTTTTTTGAATCCGCGGTTCAGTTCCGAATTAAAGAATTAAAAATCCGTAGTCCACAGATTGCTTTCGGATTGAACCCCACGGTTCCGGATTAGAACCGATCCGGATCATATACAAATAGTCTATATTTTTATTATATATCCTCTCCCATAATATCTTCTCTTATTCTATATAAAACCTAAACTCAAACCTAAACCCACATAATATCTTCTTTTATTACTTTTGTTTGTTAGTTTTTAGTTTTAATTTGTAATGGTTTAAATATTTATGGTGAAACCAGTTTTCTTATGGTTGTTTAAATTCTAGAACAGTATGTCGCTATTATAGAAAGACATGTTGCTATTGTGGAACAAATATAGCGCTATATTTATATTTTTATGAAATTAAAATGTTATATATATATTTTTTGTTATTTAATTATGTGAATCTGTAGTCTTAAACCGATCCAATCCGTGTTTAAATGGATTGGTTCGGATTGGTTCTATGATTTAAACGGATTGGATTGGTTTCAATTTTTTAGAAACCATAGATAATGGATTGGTCCTGGTTTTATCCCAATCCAGTCCAATCCCACTACAGGAAATTCGTTTTTTAGCGGCGTTTTTAAAACGCCGCGAAAAGCCTGAAAAACGCCGTAATATCTTATAGTGACGTGTAAAACTTTCGCCGCTGATAGGGCCGCCGCAATAGCTACCCAACGTTTAAAAAACGTCGCTAAAAATATTAGACGGCGTTTTTTAAAACGCCGTAAAATCTTTGACAACCGTCTCATCCTCCGTCCCAAATTAACGTGTGACGTCACAATGACGTCATTTAGTGGCGTTTGTTTTTTTTTTTGTTTTTTTCAAAAAACGCCACTGTTCCGGCTTTTTCTCTGTTCTACACTCTGCATCTTCTCACCAAAGAGCTCCTCAAAGATCAAACCACCCTCATTAACACATCATTATTCATTCTTCGTCACTGTCACCTCTGTTTTCAGCCACATTCACCGTCTCCATAGCATTGATATCTGGTTCATCTCCTAAATAGCAAATAGATGTATCTGAAGATGATCCAACAAATCCCATTTCATGCGGTGTCAGACCATGGGATCATGGGTGAGGAATTGATTGTAAGAAGTTGAAGTAAGCATATTTTACATCGAACTGCATATCATACCCTGCAAGATAACATGTGCATTAGATTCTTATACTCCTTTTTTTAAGTCAAAGCAAGAAAAAGGAAGAAGCGTCAAATTCGTAATTACAATAGTTCACTGCGATAGTGCGTCCTCTGCTATCTGGACTTTGTCTAACATGATGAAACCACATACTTGGCCTGCATAAACTCCAGCAATTCAGCATCATCTTAACTAATTATCATAAACTCCAAGCACAAGGGGAAAAAAATTCCTCAACACAAATATTTCATGATATACTTGCTAATCCAAGTAATGAAGCAGAGCAGGGAACTTCGTTATGGTTAAAAAATGATATATACATGGTTGCAGAGCCGATGGAAGCAACAAGCAATGCTGATATGAAGTTATACAGTTGCATTAGCCTATGGATGATAAACAGTGTGATTTCAATGATAAACAGTGTGTGTCTATTATGCTCACCAATAGTCAGAGGCAAGAATAATTTACCTACAAATCGTAATTTACTTGAATTAGAAACATATATGAATATGATTTCTACACCGTATGTATAAATTAAAAGGAAAAATTAAAAACATAATTTGATTAGCTCAAATACGTTGTTCTCTACAAACAAAATGTAAATTATTTTGTTTTCCTTCAAATTATGAAATCATGGTGGTTGAATATCTAATTCAGAGTTCCTTCCAATCTATGATGGACCCCAACTTCAAGAAGTGAAGAAGCAATGACAATTGAAATGATGTATTCATTCAGGTTAAAATAACCCAGGAAAAAGTTTTACGCCTTACAGTGTTTCTGACAAGACTTGATAAACATTGAATGATAAGAGGAATCCCGCCACACTGACTGACAATGGCAGTATTTGTTGGATCTGCAGAGAGAATTCAATAAGTTAGACACCATTATGTGCGCGCGCACAAACACACACACCCCACTAATCACTCATTACTTTGAAAGAAGTCGAAAAACATGAGCAAGAAAATTGGAATGTTTTTGAGTTAATATAAAAGTATCTAGCAAAAGGTTTAGATCTTTCAGCTACCAATGCAAGAATTGCAGATCCCTCCAACACCAAACTCTACAAGCTTCTCATTTGGTTCTGTTAGGCAGTCTAGAAAAAGTTCCAAAATGTTGAGCTGTTTAAAATCACAAATAGAAGTTATTATGCAATAAAACAAGATAAAGAAATAAATTACAAGCTGTTCACCATTCATTTAAGGACTCTGAACCTGACGCAAGAAGGTATAATTGTAAGGATCATATGCAAAGTTTTCCAAATTAGCAACGATCCTCTCTTTTGATTCTGCAAACATAAGCATCAATCAGTCATGTTAATGGTAATGGTTTAGGTTTTTGGAAAGCATGATTAAGTAAAAGAAACTGGAACACTGCAATTGACTTCATTCACTTAAATATTCAACCAAGAATTTCTACAACTACATGAACTGAGTGGCATGAATTACTAATTCATGGAACTTTTCCACCAGAACTGATCCTGAACCAGTTATCATCATATTATTTCAAATGAGGTATGCAATACTCTCATATATCACTCTAAAAACAAGTATCAAGAAGGATGAGAAAATCTGGAAATTCTTTTCACCTTAGGTAATGTGTTCAAAAGCACGCATGTCCCCAGGACTTGTATTTTTTCATTCCGCTCAATTAAGGGTCAGAATTTCAGTTAAACTACAAGCTAACATGTCTTTCTGTCAACCTAAATTAATTTTGGTCTCCCCTTGTTTCCTAACATTACCCTCAGCATGGATGGTGTCACCCTTGCTAACTGGGGCACGTATTGGTCTTCATAACACACGACCAAACCATTTTACTCAATTTATCCTCATTTAAGGTGCTACCTCTACCATCTCACGAATTTATTCGTTCTGAACTCTTTCTCCTAATATTGCCAAACATCCACCTCAATATACTACCACACTAGGTAATCAAAACCCAAACTACCCTCTATACTACTAAAATTAAAATATGGTCCACTTTGTTTTAAAATGGACCCCTTATGTGAACAATCGGCAATGCTGAGTTATTACTCAGAGCCTTTCTAGTGATTGGAAAAAGGGGAGGTGGACTCAAGACTTGCCACTAAATTCACATCCACGAAATTGCAATCTTATCAACTCTTGTTTGTGTTAAAAAAGGCAAAGCTAATTTCAAGATTTCAAAAGAGAATACAAATGGAAAAATCACAGAAATACAACAATGTTGACACAGAGCATATACCTTCACTAGTTGCATTCTGAAACTGAGACACTAACTCCTGTAACCAAAAGGTGAAATTTAATCAACACCCACGTACATAAAACTACTTCACTAGTCATGCATTTAACTATTCCATCCCTACAAAACACTTGACCAATTTCTAAATTACTTATTTCTGCAACAAAATCTGAGTTTTAATCCAATTTTTTTTTCTGTAACAAAATCTGAGTTCTAAATTACTTATTTCTGCAACAAAATCTGGGTTGCAACTAGGGTAGATGCAACCACCCCCTACTCCCACTCTCATTTCAAGATACATATCATTATTCTCAAAACTGTTTGGAAAGAGGAAGTCAAATGGTCCCACGTGCATAAAACATGTCTACCAGTACATTCATCATGTTAAATTGGTGGTTAACATTCCACACCATCATCAAAATGATTTTGAATGGTGCATGTCCTCTGCACCAACAACCATGAAAAAAAGGGAGCAACATGTCACAGTTGTCAATCATTCTAGCAAATTATCAACAACCTTCATTAAAGGTAAGTGGTTGGGCAACCCCCACAACCACAAAAAAGACAGCAAGAACCCACCCTACCCAATAATGAACAGAAACAGTGGGCACCTGAATCTAAAACCTAGCCAAAGTCTTAAGCAAGCAAATGTGAGGAGCAGGAAGAATGCAGCCCCTCTATGGCCATGCAGTGGTAAGAGGAGCACCCAAGAGGGACCATCATAATCCGTACAATACATGTGTGTGGTTGTGCTTGTGCACACGTGGGGGCATACATGCGTAGAGAGTGAGAGAGAAGAGAGATCTTATGATTAAATATTTAGATCCTTCTAAATATGTTTAAAAAATTCCTCGAGCGAAAGAGATGAGAGATCTTGTGATCAAAGATGTGGGTACTTCTAAATTAAACCCCAAAATTTTTCACCTGAGGTAGTAAAACACCATCAACCAAGAGTTCCAAAACCAAAAATGAACAAACAATAAAAATAAATAAAATTAGAATTGAAAGAACCTGTCCACCAAAAGAGCATCTCTATTTTTACTTGCATATTCAAAAGCAAAAATCAATTACCAATTGGTACCCACAAGCACCTAAACTTGTACTAGCCACAAGTAACAATCAATAATATAACAGGATAGGGACTTCACTAGTCAATTTGGGGTGTTCTGAAATAAGGCAACCCAGATCCATAACTAAATTAATGCCATATAGAGAGAGAGAAAAAACAAAATAAATCAACTCGCAATTAGAATATTAACCCTAACAAAATCACCAGCTAGATTCTTAGCTTTTGTTACCAATAAGGGCCGTCGCCAATCCCATGCATTTTCATCATGATTCTTAGCTTTTGTTGCTTCTCGTAAACCAAAGATGTCAATATGACCTGCATAAATAGGGTATGGTAAACTTCAATCTAGACCAATATCCAGCAAAAACGTAGGAACAATATATTACCATAAATTACCATAAAAATTAACATAAATAAAACCACATTCTTCCACCAATCTATCAAATTGGAAAACAACATTCAGTTGCACCTGCAATGTTACGGAATAGTAGTACATCAGAAAAAATGACCAAATGGATAAAGAAGATAAAACCAAATACAAACCACGACATTGAAGTATGTGCTAAGCATTCCAGCCAAGATGTGGATGCTCTCCCGTAATTCCCTGGGGTTAAGGGAAAAGAGGAAAAGAGAACAATAAATGGCATTAATATACAACAAATATGAATGTGTACCATATGACATAATAAACCAAATACAATAACAAAATACTCTTTCTAGCATTATTGTCTCTTTAAAAGAAGGTTTACCATGATTGTATTCAACATATACTATTATATATGACTACTTACTATTTTATTTCATTTTATTTTTCTTAGTAAAATCAACCAAACAATTTAGGTAATAGGAGGTGAGTAGTAGTTAGTGGGTGTACCAACACAATTCCTGGATTCAAATTATAATGGGTCCCTAAAACCAAACCAGCTTATAATATTGAGTGTGAATGCAGAGAGATACTTGTCAACCTTTCTCGTGGCGGCTAACTAATAAACCCTCACCACAAAGACTTCCCCTAAACTTGGCTTAATTAAAGTATCTCCTCCCCATCACCGACTATTGGACCTTTTTAGTCGGTTACTATTACTTTCTAGAATCAATAAAGTCTTTCATTCTTTTTATTTTATTTTCAACCCATAGAATAAGTCAATTCTTCCTCAAGAATACATTGGATTTGAGATATTGTTAATATATATTGTTTTAATTTATTAGCATTATATTTATTTCAGATTACAAAGATTTTACATCAGAATCTCACCACCTAGAATATGCCACAGTGAAATGGAAAATTCTTAAACTTGTCTTTTTACCTAGTACCCAAGTAATTCTGAATTAAGCAGATTGAATTTGAAAATATATATATAGAATCTAATAAAGAAGCAGAGGTACCAAAATAAGAATCTTGTCACAATGGTTAATTAAATTTAATACTAGTAGAAAACTGACCCTGTCCCCTTGAATTAATCATAATTCATAAGACTAGATTCTTCCTTCCAACTAAACAGCACCCAAAAACAAAAACATCACAACCGAGAGAGAGAGAGTTCAAAAAATCACGTCAACCATAACTAAATACTTAAAGAAAACATCGTTATGTACACCAAATCCAAAACAATGAACTCAAAACAATGAGAACACACACACACACACAAACACACACACACACATATATATATATATATATATCAAATAGATTTGAAAAATCAGAGATCTGAGTTCATACAAAACAAATGCATATAAAATAAAAACTTACAGATCTGAGTTCTGCAACAAAAACAAGTGACCGATTGAGCGAGATCTGCAACAAAACAGAGCAGCAACAAACTTACAGATCTTGAAGGGAAAAAAAAAAAAAAAAGGTGGCCTAAACGAGCTTCAAAATCTAGATTGACCAAAGGACCAAAATCGAAACTCACAAAATCGAAAGAGAGGAGAACCAAAATCGGAAGATAAGCACAAATCTAGTGACCTTCAAAATCTACAAGAAGTTCTGAAATCGGCAGATCTGAAATCGATCGAGAGTGTTTGAAATCGAGTGAGGGTGAGGGTTTCTGAGCTTCAAATCGGCGAGAGTGAGGGTTTCTGAGCTTCAAATCGAATGGGTTTCCGAGCGAGAGAGAGAGAGAGTCTGAGTTGTGGAAGAGTGAGTGAGACTGGGACTGAGACTCAGACTGAGAGACGTTTTGAAAGGGACGGAGTATTGAACGGTGTCAACGAATTGACTCAAACGGTGCCGTTTTACTGAGATCAGAGACAACGTTTTGAAAACGTTGTATCTAACTAATCTATAAAGGCGTTTATCATAAACGCCATAAAAGAAACGTTGCAATAGCTTACTTTTCCTGTAGTGTCCGGACCATGCTCACCCCTAGAAGTAGCCTTAAAACCCTATAATTTGAGATTGTATATTGTCCTTCCACATCCCTTAAATCATAGAAGTCATTTGCATCATATAACCGAATGAGATCTACATATAACCGAATGAGATCTACCTCACATAGACACTGCATCGTGGCAGGATCTCGTGAAAGTCTCCTAACTTTATTATAAACATAGAAAGCAATACCTTTACTACAACATATAAGAGTTTTAGACACCAAATATTTTGGTCTTTAAAAGTAAAAATTTTGTTGCAAAAGATATTTAAGAACCAATTTCTATTGTCATAAGAATAATCACTAAAAGGTCGTCTCGAAAAGTCAAAAACAAAACTTTTAGCGACAAAATTAATAAATAAACTTTTAAGAACAAAATAATTTGGTCTCAAAATGGTTTATTTTTTGAGACAAAAAATTTGGTCCCAAAAAGATAATAATTCATCACTAATATATAATTTTAGTTGCTAAAAATATAACGATGACACTTCTTGTAACAAAAATATTTGGTTCCTAAAAAAAAATTATCTTTAAATTTTGGTCTTTAAAATTTTAATTTTTTGTAGTGCTTTGAGAATGAAAACCTCACTGTGAGATGACTTGTGACTCTAAAAATGGTTTATGTATATCAAAAATATCACGGGCCCAACAGTACCCTCCAATCCGATCATGGACTGAAGGGAAGCCAATCCCTTTAATATACCTAAATTTTAAGAACTATCGGTGCAATTTACCCTAAAATTTATTTTTACAAAAAAAAAAAATGATGTTAAGACAAATAAAAATATTATAAAATTCAATTTCTATACAAATTCTTACTTATTTTTTTCCAACTAATTAAACCTATTATTTCTTATCGCAAATGTGAATTTTATTTCTATTTTTTTCACCTAAATCCATTCACTACAATTGAACTCAGCAGAAAACGGTGGGATGTTTCAATTATTATTTTTTATTTTTTTGTTTTGTTTTTAGCTTCTCCCTTATTTTCCTAAACTCAACTTAGAAGTATTGTTCTACACTCTTTCCACCTAAAGCAAGACCGTGGCATGTTTCAATTTTTTATTTTTTTTAAATAATAAACAAAACGCTGCCGCTGTGCTGTCACAGTACCCCGCTTCCCTAAAATATATACTGCCTCATCTTATTTTGTTAGTTTATTTATAGGAATTTTAACTTTTTTTTAGGGAACGTGTAATTATTATATTTGAATTTAAATTTTAAAACATTTATTCCAAGAATGTCTTTTAATTGATAAAAAAAATAGGGATAATTTTTTTTATTATTTATATGATTAACAAGTTATTTATAAAAAAAATGTAAATTAAAACTTAAAAAATGCACTAGTATAATTATGTGAAAAATATAAATTAATCACCTTGTTTGGTTTAAAAAAATTGAGCTAATTTTTCATAAAATTGAATTTTTTTATTTTTCGTGTTTTTTTATTTTTAGTCAAAAAAAATTAGGGAAATTTATTGGAAAATCATATTTTGGGAACTTCTGTACCATATAGTCCCACATTTTAAATGGTTGATTGAAGAGTCTTTATTAGGTGTAGTGTGTGACCAATAAGTCCTTTTTCAAACGTGGATAGGTATTTGATAGATAGATATACCCTTACTAGTTAATTGGGAAATTTTTTTTTTTTTTTTGGAATGTGTGACAGGTATGGTGTGATACTCCAATGTGGCAGGTATTAATGTGATACTCCAACGATGGGACAACGTTGCAGGTATGATGTGACACTCCAAAATTTTTACTCATCCTTAGTGTTACTTTTTTCAAATGTGACAACGTGATAGGTATAATATGGCACTCCAAAAAAAAAAACTCTTTAGCATACTTTTTTTCAAATGTGACAACGTGGCAGGTATGTTGTTGTGACACTCTTAAAAAATTAAAAACTCTTTACTGTATTTTTTCTAAACGTGACATGTGACACTCTAACGTGGCAGACCCAATTTGATTGAATTACTGTGTGTCTTCACATCACGTGCCAAAAAACAATTAGTAAGGAATTCACGTCCCACACTGCGTGTATTAAAACAACCAAACTTAAAAAGCTACTAGTGTATTTTTCGAACAACGTAACAGACAAACACCCCACCACTTTTTCCATACATAAAAACTCATTAGTGTACTTTTTCTAAACGTGACACTCCAACGTGGCGGACTCAATTTGATTGAATTAACGCGTGTCTTCACGTCACGAGCCAAAAAATAATTAGTAAGGAATTCACGTCCCACACTACGCATGTTAAAAACAACCAAAATTTAAAAAGCTACCAATGCGCTTTTCGAACAACGTGACACACAAACACCCCACCAACTTCTCCATACATAACCATGCCACCTGTCCCCCAACAGTACTAACAATAGCAAAACAGTCAACCAATAATTTAGGGGACCACTCAGTTACCAAAAAAATATTTAGGACCTTATGAATTACAAGTATACAAAACAAGATTTACTGGTCAATTCTCCTAAATGTATTAACTTTAAATTTGAAATAGCCTCATTGATGAAGTAAAGCAAAATATCCAAAATGCAGAGGACTATGAAGCGTCGAACCTTCCTGACCACCCAACAATGACAACGATTAGAGATATAATGATGTTAGGAGATGGAGATATTGAAATGGTCAATGTGAGAGCGACTATTGCATGCACGTTGGTAGCACAACCGCAAGCGTGAGTACAAGTGCAGGCATAATAGCTTTGGTTGTGGGGGCAATGGCAAGCAGATTACAAACTTGTTTGTGTATATATGAGAAATGTAAATTATGTTATTTAAGTCATTCTATTTTTGTTTGTTAAAGAAAAAATAAATCATGTCATGAAACGTTGAGGGTTCATCAATAAATTTCTCCTTTCTTTTGCTGATGATCAAAAAAAAAAAAAAAAAAAAAAAAAAAAAATTACGCAAATTATTTTTTATTTATAAATCCCTAAATAAAAATTATTTTCTTTTAGACCATCATAAAATATTTTTCTATTAAACTTGACAACTGTTACTTTTTATTATGCAAAATCATGATACCAACATAAGAAAAATGTACTACATTTTGACAGAGATTGTTAAGTGCAAATGGACAAAGTGTGGTTATTGCGCCTCATTTTGTGTCATGTATGCAATAATGGCCACACAAGTTATCACTAGCCGCTGCAGAAGCCAGGGTCAAAAATAAATAAATAAATAAATAAATTTATTTACGTCTCAGCTGCATTTGTTGCAAGGGCAAGGACCCAAAAAAAACAAAAAACAAAAAAAAATTCTTTTACGCCTCATCAAGCTACATTTGTTGCAGATTTTTTTTTGTCAAAAAGGAGGGGTAAAAATGTAAATTTATATTACTAACTATTATTTTATATTACATTTTTTTTAAAAAAACAAATCAAAAATTATTCTAAACATATACTATATTTTTTTATCTATTTTTTTAACAAAAAAAAATTAAAAAATATACTTATTATTTAAGTTATGTCAAACAACCCTTAGGACAAATCTATTCAACAACCAGTTTTTTGTTTGGGTAAATCACACTTACACTCCCTGAAATTTGAATTTAATAGATATCATCTTTGACGTTTAAAAAATTACACTAATTCTTTTGTCATTGTAATTATTTAGACAAAATAAAAATATTAAACTCATACACTCTCTCTTTTTTTGCTTTGCTTTACTTCCTCTCTTTTTCTTTTTCTTTTTTTTCTTTCCTTTACCTTGCTTTACTCTCTTTTTTTCAATATAATTTTATATATTTTCTATTAGGAGTCTTTTATATGAAAAAAGAATTTGTAAAATAAGACTATTAACAACATAAGTGAGAATGTAACTTTCAAAACATCAGAGGTGGGATAGAATCTGACCAAATCTCAAGAGATGTCAGTGTAATTTAACTTTTTTGTTTTTAGGTGCAATTCAACAATCATTTTTATTTATTTTAATCTGACTAAAATTTTTTTTATAATTTTATAAGAAAAAAAATAAAATTATATAATTCAAATATAATATTTTATTTTATTAATTGTTTAATTTATTTTATTTTTTAATGAACTAAATTAGTCTTAAACATCCTGTCACAACAGGGGCTTTGTCATTGATTAAACCGTTGAACAAAAATAATTGAAAAATGGTTGAAAGTACTAAAAGTGGTATTTTAATAGTACCACTAATGATGTGATAATGGGCCTTGCCCACTACCTATGCCTTGTTTTTTTTTTTTTTTTTTTTTTTGACATTCTCAATGTATTAACAGCAAAGATAGAGATTCCCTTTGTGGAGGACCCCCACAACTCCCTTTGTGATCCACACCATTCATGATGTGGACCCCACACATACATGAGTGGGCCCCACACATCATGAATGGTGTAGATCAGTAAGGGGGTTGTGGGAGTCATCCACAAAGGGAGTCCCACTCATTTTTTATGTATTAATGCTATTAATAATCTTTTTTTGATGGTACGAATCATTCTTCAAAATAATTAACCAACCACTTCCATCAGTCCCATCAAAAAATTAAAAAAAAAAAAACCTCCTTTTATATTTCAACACATTTAAATCGTTGATTTGAATTCGAGAAAATATTCAATTAACTACTGAAAGGCGCTTTTTTTTTTCTTTTTCTTTTTTTAACAACTTGACGATCAATCTGATACATTTCAAAATAGTTATTCTACCATACTTACCTCTCAAAAGACATATACCATGGCCAAGTTATGACACTTTGTAATGTCATAACTAAATTACTTTTAACTAAAAAAATTACAATATTAATTAAAATAATAATCACAATATATTGGGAATGTTTGGTACGAGTGATTATAAAATATTTTAATTTAAGAGTCTGTGTCAGACTGTTTAGTGTAATTTTTACTTAATTAATTATCTTCAAGAGTATTTTTAAAGGAGGATCCACTACAATTTAGATTTTGGATTAGAGGACGTTGTTTGGTCCTGTTGGGCTCAACACGGGTCTTATTTCGATGATCCGAACCGTTCATTTTATTAGATACTTTGTATATTTCGTCCACACAAAAAAAATTAAATTGATCTGATAATTGTAACTCGGTCAATTGATCGCATTTTAAATCAAAAAAAAATTATGTTTTTAAAATAATTTTTTTGTCAAAAATGTGATAAATTGAACAAGTTATAATTATCAGATTGACTTAATTTTTTGTGTTGATGAAATACACAAAATACCTAATAAAATGAACGATTTATATCATCTAAACGAAACCTGTAGTTGCCTCACATAGACCCAAACAACGCTCTCCAATCCAAAATATGGATTAAAGGAAATCTTCCTTCATTTTTAAACCACAAAATTTAAGAACATCTCTAACAGTTGTTATCATAGTTAAAAATTGACATATTATAATGTTAAAATGTCATTTATGATAATTTTATTTTTTGGGTAAGCAGAGTAATCTTATTTTCATAGTGCAAATGCAATTTTTTTGACATGTGGCCTCTTATAGCAAGAGGTTTTAAAAGTCAATTTTTTTTTACTTTTAACCTTTTTGGGTGCCATCGCTTTTCTATTTTTTCACATATTTTTTTTTATAAAAAATAAAATTAAATTAAAAATTAACTTCTAATTTATTTCCCAAAACAACACCATATATGAGTAATAGAATGTCCAGAAAGGGCTGGGAAAGAGTAGTCGGTCATCGTCAGTGAGAGCATGATGCCCAAGTGAAGGTAAATTTTTCTTTTGGGAAATAACTAAACAGGGTAACAGTGGAATTTTATTTTCAAAATAATATAGTTTATAAATTTTAGAAAAAATTATTCATAAATCTTATTTGGAGAAATGTTAATCTATTTAGCCTCCGTTTGAGAAGTGGGCTGGCTTTTTGACTTTTTGACTTTTTTGGCTATTTTAGCCTGGGCTAAAAAGCTTGGTTTGTGAAGGACTTTTTAACTTTTTGACTTTTTTGACTTTTTTTGTGAGAGAAGAGTGTAATGATTATGTGTTAAATGTGATGTTTTGTTTGTTATGACTAAAATAGCCTATTTTGTCTTTTGTGACTAAAATAGCCAAAAAAGCTCTTGCTGAAATAACAAACTAAGAAGGTTTTTTGGATTATTTTGTCTTTTGTCTATTGTGGCTGTTTAGTCTTATATGTTTTTTTATAAATCAATTAGTCTTTTTTATTTGTAGTATGTATTATTGATTTGATGTAGTAATATTAGAGTTTACTTATTTACCCTTGTTTAAGATTCGGTTTTGATTTTTTTTTAGATTTGGGTGTATGTGGGTAAGGTATGATTTAACATTTTCATTTTTTTAGGGATTTCGTAAAGTGATTGTGGGGATTGTTGATGCTACCTATTTGGTGTTAGCCTAAAATGATTACATAAATTTTAATTGATAAAAAATAGTGGACTTCATATCCACAAAGCGTATTAACCCACTAAAAAGTGTATTACTTCTATGTAACATTAAAAAATAGCACTCCAATGTAACACTAAAAAAAAAAAATAGTGCAATATCCTAATGTAACACATAAAAAAAATTCATTACTGTAATTTTTTCAAACGTAACACTCCAATATAACACTCTAAAAGAACCCCTTAACGTAACACTTTAATGTAAAACACAAAAAAATTCCTTAGTATATTTTTCCCAAACGCAACACTCTAATATAATAATCCAAAAAACCTTCTTAATGTAACACTCTAATGTAACACACAAAAAAATCTCTTAGTGTATTTTTTCCAAACGTAACACTCTAATATAATACTCCAAAAAACCTCCTTAGTGTAACACTCTAATGTAACACATAAAAAAACTTCTTAGTGTATTTCTTCCAAACATAACACTCTAATATAATACTCCAAAAAGCCTCCTTAGTGTAACACTCTAATATAACACATAAAAAAACTTCTTAGTGTATTTCTCTCAAACGTAACACTCTAATATAATACTCCAAAAAGCCTCCTTAGTGTAACACTCTAATGTTAAAAAAAAAATCTCATTAGTGTACTTTTTCTAAATGTAACATTCTAATATAATATTCTAAAACAAACTCCTTAGTGTAACATTCTATTGTAAAATACAAAAAAACTCCTTAGTGTACTTTTTCCAAATATAACACTCTAAAAAAATTTCTTAATGTAAAACTTTAATGTAGCAAACACAAAAAAACTTTTTAGTATACTTTTCCCAAACATAACGCTCCAATGTAATACAAAAAAAAAATTCTTAGTATTTTTTTTCAAATGTTACGCTCCAATGTAACCCAAAAAAAAAAAAATTTATTTTAGTGTACTTTTTCTAAATATAACACTTCAATGTAACATTAAAAAAGAAAGAATGTGAGATTTTTCAAACCATTCAAAAATGAGTATAAATACTCCTTAGTAAATTTTAGGCAAATGTATAATTTCAAACTTTGAATATTACGTTTGAAAAAAGTACACTAAGAAGTTTTTTCAGGATTTTTGTGTGTTATGTTGGAATATTTTACATTAAAGTGTTACGTTTTGGAAAAGTACAGTAAGATTATTATTATTATTATTTTTATCTTTATTTTTATTTTTATTTTTTGTGTGTGTGTTACATTGGAGCATTACTTTTGGGAAAATTGCATCAAAGATTTTTTTTTGAGTGTTACGTTGTTACGTTTGAGAAAAGTACGCCAATGAGTTTTTCAGTGTGTTACATTAAAGTATTATGTTATTGGAGTATTACATTAGAGTATTAGATTTTTATTCGTAATGTGGGATTTATTCTAGAATGAGAGAAAATCCAAAACTTCTATAATGTAAATTGCCTAAATGTGTAATTTTACATTTTGAGAAACCCATTTTTATTCCTAAAAAATTAATCCAAAACTTCTATAATGTAAATTGCCTAAATGTGTAATTTTACATTTTGAGAACCCACTTTTATTCTTGAAAAATTAAATCTAAACATGTAAGTGACTATCATTTTATGTAATTTCGACTTTAATAGAACTTTTGGATAAAAGAGAGGACTAAACAGTTCACAAGATCATATTTTGAGACTTATTGGTACTTCACCCTAAATTTTAATTATTAAAATCATAAAAATTTTCATGTGTAAGTAACTATTTTTGTAGAATACATCTTATTCGTAATTTTCTCCTCTTTTTAGTGAAAAAAATATTTAAGAAAAATTGGGAAAAAGTCCAACCCATGGAATGGTTTGGGACGGAGGTCTAAATTTTGATATATATGTTGTATATGATTTTTTGATCATTAACATTGTTGCTCTTTCTATCTCAAAATATTTGTCCATTTTAAAAAATCAATGACTAAAATAACCATCAGTGTATTCGGTTTCAATTTTTTGAAAATTAAGTTTTTTGTTTTTTATTTTTTTTATTTTTAGTGAATATTTTTTGTAACAACCCAAAAATTTAAGTTGTCTCTTAAATTTTATATTAGTATTATTTAATTATAAATGAGAAAAACTTTAAATGTTTAAATGTTTAATTAAATATTTTGTAACAGTAAAATAAAATAAAGTATAATTTACTTGCATCAGAGTCATTGAAAGTAAAATAATAATAATAATAATAATAATAATAAAAAATTACTTAAACTTATCCATTTGAGAATAAGCTTGAGTTTATGGCATAATAATGGCAAGGCGACGTGGCGTGACTACGTATCACTCAAAACTTGCTAAGCAAGTATACTTGGTATATAAGGAGGGGTGATGCTATGGACAAAAGGGGTGATGCTATGGATAGAACATGGAGAAACAAATGGAGAAGGGGGAGGAAAATACTAGAAGTAAAGAAGGTTTTAATAGTGGAAAGAAAGAGTAAGGTATTAGTTAAGGTGAGTTATATTATACCTTGAATCACCATAATATATTTTACGTATGTTTTGACTTATCACACTTTATTTTATACAAGTTATGTTTTATAAATTATATTAATATTTCAATTTCGTAGGTTATTTTTTGAACTCTATTTATTTAAAATAAAACTCATGAATATGTTTGTTTAAAATTTAAAGAATATTTGACTATGACCTTATAAACAATTATGTTTTGTAAGTACCATCACGGGAGTCCCACGCCTTGAGGACTTAAATAACCATTGGCCTCTGTTTGGTCACTTTGTAGTCCTCTATTGTCACGGATTTATTGACCTCTATTCTGTGTGGAGCAAAGTGTTGTTCAGAGATAAGTGTTACACTATTGTGGGAGCCACCTTTATAATCCGTACCTCTATTCTAACTGTTGGAAATGGTTGGAAAATTCTGGGTAAAACCAGAATTTTTTCCTAAGTTTGGTCTATTTTTTAGGTAGGCCCCGTGCGTCGATATTCGTTGGTCAAAGTGGTAACGCGTTTTATGTCGCGTTGTGATTCACGTGGTATATTTGGTTGCTCAAAACCATTACCGAATAAATGGGAAATTCAAGCCAAAGTATGCTCCATGGAAATGGACTTTTGGTGAAAAATCATTAAAGGTTTGAATAAGGCTTGTCCCACATTGATTTAGTGGGAAGTTTTGAATGGGTTTATAAGGCATGGGATTGGAACTTGGGGTGTGCCCAAAGGGGTACCCAAGTGTTTTAGAGAGGGATGTTATGGGCAAAATGGGCTAGACCCATTGGACCCAAAAATCACCACACACACACGCGCCCGCCGCCGCCGCCGTCTGTCCGAGCTGGGCTTGGGCGCGAGTGTGTAGTTGGGTTGGACTTGTTCGGCTCAATACCTATCTTTTTGGGCCAAAAACATTTGAATTTTATTTTATTTTTTGGTAAAATAAAATTCAGAATTCAAATTAATTCCGGAAATAAATTTGTCCGGTTTTACTGTACACCCAAATAGGGCCCTTTCCGTTTTTTATCTATTTGAATTTTAAACCCAACAGATTTAAATCTGTTTAAATTCAAAACCAAACAGGTTTCATACCTGTTCAAACAGGTTTGCACCTGTTTAATTCAAAACCTGCAGTCACTACTGCATCTATAAATAGGACAGCCCTCATTTGATGTTCAATACATTCAGAAAATTCGTACTTCACCTCTGCAAATTTATTCTTCATTTTGTTGCATTTAGTTTTTGTGAGAAAGCATATAAACACTTAGTGTGTTCGTAGGCAAACAATTTGTAGTGCTGCTATTGTTTGTAGTTGATCATTTCATCTTGGGAGATAGACGTCCACATTCTGAAAGTACCGTGGAGAGTACGAATCTGTCTTAAGGACACAATGTCAAACACTGGACTTGATCAGATATTTATTAGAAGAAATTAATCAAGTTGTTTAATTTATTATTCTGTTTTATTTGTTTATTAAATCAGATTTTAATTTATTTTTGTAACAAAATAAAATCTGTTTTTGTAACAAAATAAAATCTGTTTTTATTCATTTATTTATTTATTTCTAGTTTGATTTTTGTAATCAAACAAATTCTCTCATTTCCTTTATTCCTTTATATTCTTGTTGTTGCTTAGTACACAACAGAATTTAATCTATTTAAATACAATGAAGATTGTCCAATAATCTTAAGACAGATCCATTTTTGGTATCTTCATTGTATTTAATTTTCTGTGATTTCATAAAGATATATTCTGGTTGAAAAAATAAATAGTGGTTTATGCTATTTGACAGATAGTAGTAATATACTGTCTATTTTCTTTGACAACTAGTAGTAATATACTGGTGTCATTAACAATTGTAGAATATTAATTTGTGTTACAGAAAATTATTGTGGTATTTTATTTTTCTAGTTTTAGTAACAAGGAAAATAAAATTATTTTGTGTAATAATTTATTTTCTGGTTTTAGTAACTAGAAAATTAATTTGTATTTTAATTTTTTCTGATTTTTGTAATAAGAGATTATGGCTACTGCTACTGAAACTACAACTGGAAGTGGTACTCCGATTGTTACACCAACACCGGTCCCTATCCAGAACCATGTTCATGTACCAATAAATCATGGAGAAAAACCGGAAAAATTTAACGGTACTGAATTTAAGAGATGGCAACAGAAGATGCTGTTCTATCTTACAACTCTTAATTTGGCCCGGTTTCTCCATAAAGAGGCTCCAACACTTAAAGAGGGTGAAAGTGATCGGTAAGTTGTTGCCGCTGTAGATGCTTGCAAACATTCAGATTTCCTGTGCAGAAGCTACATCCTCAATGGCCTTGACAACATGCTGTATAATGTTTACAGTCCTCTGAAAACAGCAAAAGAATTGTGAGATTCTTTGGAGAAGAAATACAAGACAGAGGATGCCGGCACGAAGAAATTTGTCGTCGGTAAATTTCTGGACTTTGTTATGGTAAACTCCCAAACGGTAATTTCTCAAGTTCAAAGTTTTGAATTAATTTTACATGATATTCATTCTGAGAGTATGTTTCTAAGCGAGTCTTTCCAAGTCGCTGCTTTAGTAGAAAAATTACCACCGGCTTGGAAAGATTTCAAAAATTATTTAAAACATAAACGCAAAGAGATGACCGTGGATGAACTTATTTTAAGACTGAGAATTGAAGAAGATAACCGTAAGGCTGAAAAGAGGAATGGGAAAAATCCTATTGAGTCCAAGGCTAATGTGGTTGAACAAGTTCATAAACCACATAACAAAAAGAGGATGTTTACTGGAGATGGTCCTAAACAAGTCGATAGCAACAAGAAGTTCAAAGGGAAATGCTATAACTATAGCAAGACTGGACATCGAGCTTCTAACTACTGTCGCCCTAAGAAGGATCATGGAAGTACAAGTAAGAAGACCACCAAATAAGCCAATGTAACTGAATTAGATTACATCTCTGACGGAGTAAATGACATCAACCTCTCTGCTTTGGTGTCTGAGGCTAACTTGGTTGGAAATCCCAAAGAGTGGTGGGTTGACACTGGAGCAACTCGTTACATATGTGGAGACAAGAAGATTTTCACTACCTACAATGAGACTGCAAATGGTAAACAACTTTTTATGGAAAATTCTTCTACTTCTACTGTGGCTGGACAAGGAAAAGTGATCTTGAAAATGATATCAGGGAAAGAACTGACCCTCAACAACGTACTGCATGTACCTGACATCCAGAAAAATTTAGTTTCTGGTTCTTTGTTAAATAAAAATGGTTTTAGGCTTGTTTTTTAGTCTAATAAATTGTATTAACAAAGAGTGGTACGTATGTTGGTAAGGGATACATAAGTGATGGTCTCTTTAAATTGAATGTAATGACAGTTGTACCGAAAGTTACTATGAATAAGAATAACACATCTTTCGCTTATATTCTTGAGTCGAATTTATGGCATGGTAGATTAGGACATGTAAATTATGATGCTTTGCGTAGATTAATTGGTTTGGATTATATACCAAAGTTTGAAATTAATCCTAATCATAAATGTGAGGTTTGTGTAGAAGCGAAACTAACTGAGGCTCCATTTAAATCGGTCGAAAGGAAAATCGAACCTCTAGAATTAATTCATACTGATGTATGTGATCTAAAATTTGTTCAAACTAGAGGAGGCAAAAAGTATTTCATAATATTTATCGATGATTGCACATGATATTGTTATGTTTATTTACTTAGAAGTAAAGATGAAGCCTTAGAAATGTTTAAACTCTACAAAACAGAAGTTGAAAATCAACTTAGTAAAACCATTAAAATGGTTAAAAGTGATAGGGGTGGTGAATATGATGCACTATTAAATGAATTTTGTGCACAACATGGCATTATTCACCAAACTACAGCACCCTATTCTCCTCAGCAAAATGGAATTGCTGAAAGAAAGAATAGAACCCTAAAAGAAATTATGAATGCCAATAATCCGTACGAGCCACCTATTGAATCCGTACCTCTGTTCTAACTGTCACTCCTATGACCTCTGTTCTGTTCTGTTCTGTTCGATACCGTGGTTATGGTTATTTATTTACATAATATCAGTTGTGCTACTTAAATAATTATTTGTTCAGACTAAGTTATCTTAAATATTTTAGTTACATAACTATCCATGATTATTTTGTGTCCCTTATACTATTGGCATAATATTTCTCACTCTGCTATATGCTTATAGCTGTTTACCAATTTTCAGGAAACAATGCAATTCAAAAATAGCTTTTGGAAAATCTTAGATGTGGGGCTGCGGAATAGACACACACAACACTTTTATGTTATGTTTATATGTAAATATCGACCTTTTTGGTCAATAAATTTTGTAATAAAAATAGAAACTCCAATGATTATTTTGGTACCCTCACCTAAATATTATTTCCGCTCGCGTTTATTTATTTGTTCATGAATTGGCCGGAGGTAACTTCAGTTACTGGCCATCACAATACTTAACACTTGAGTACAGGGGGCGGGTCGTGACATTTTTTAAATTTTAAGTAATTTTCATACTTTTTTAAATGCACCTTACTTAGATATATCTAAATAGTAAAATATTTGTGAAAAAATGTTTTAAAATTTTAATAAATACACAAAAATACAAAAAAAGTACTATTTTTTTTTGTATTTTTTGGTATTTAGTGTATTTTTTTATAGATTTTTTTTTCACAAATATTATACTTTTTAAATGTATTTATGTTAGGTGTGTCTAAAAATTAAAAAAAAAAAGTTATTACCATTAATATTTTTGGAGTGTAATAATTGTGCTATAAAAAAAGTTAAATTCCCTAAAAGAAACTAATATTTTGAAACAGATGAAATATAATAAATTAGAGATGTTACAAATTAGTGTATGTGTTTTACAACTTTCTAAAATAAATAATAAATTTTATAAGTGTTAATATTTAAAATATTAAACTTTTCTATTAATATGTAGGGTAAATTACACTGACACCCCCTGAGATTTATGTTTATTACAATTCTCCTCTCACCTTTTGGAAATTACATCTCTCCCCTGAGGTTTAAAGTTTCATTATAGATTCCTCCCTCAACAATTTAATTTTTTTAAATACCAATTTTGCTCTCATTGGGTAAATTACATTGACACCCCTCACATTTTAGAAATTACAATCCCCTCCCTAAGATTTAAAGTACCATTACCAATTGCTCCATCGGTTAGTATTAGTTGGAAAAAAAATTAATTGGAAAAAAAAATATTTGAAAAAAAAAATAATTGAAAAAAAATTTTGTTAGTAAAATTTTTAAATTTTTGTTTAAAAACCAACATAAACTCATTTTTTGAATTTACGTTTTTTTCTCAAATTTACAAACTAAGACAACCATTTATAAACCAAAAAAATTACCAAATAAATTTTTATGACAGTTTTTTTAATTTTTGTAAAGATAAATTAAAAACTGAAAACGAAATGGTTACCAAATAGGCCTCAGATGGTAAAAATATCATAAAATTAACAAATAATTAAATAAGTTACTAATGTAAGAAATGATTTATCAAAAGATTTTTAGGCTATGTATGGTTTGATTTTTAGGAAAAAATGTTTAAAAATTAAAAATTAAAAATTAATTTGGTTAAGAAATAAAAAATAAAAAATAATTATCATTTTAACTTTTGAGCAGGTTATATATATATATATATATATGTATGGTTGTTTCGATTTAATTTGTAAAAAATTATTTCTAACCACTCGAAAGATAAAAATTATATAAAAATAATAATTATTTTTTGTTTTTTATTTCTTAACCAGATTAATTTTTAATTTTTTTAAAAAAAATTCTAAAAATCAAATCATACATAGCCTGAGAATCTTTTAATAAGTCATTTCTTACGTTGGTAACTTATTTAATTATTTATTAATTTTACGACATTTTTACCATCTGAAGCCTGTTTGGTAACCATTTCGTTTTTAGTTTTCAATTTATATTTACAAATTTTTTTAAAAACTGCCATAAAAACTTGTTTGATAATTTTTTTGATTCATAAATGGTTGTCTCAGTTTGTAAATTTGAGGAAAAAACGTAAATTCAAAAAATGAGTTTATGTTGGTTTTTAAAGAGAAATTTAAAAAATTTACTAATAAAAATTTTTTTCAATTTATTTTTTTTCCAAATAAATTTTTTTCAATGAATTTTTTTTTCCAACTAATACTAACCGAGGGGGCAATTTTTAATGTTATTTTAAACCTTAGGAAGGGGATTGTAATTTCTAAAATGTGAGGGGTGTCAATGTAATTACCCAATGAGGGCAAAATTGGTATTTAAAAAAATTAAATTGCTGAGGGGGGAATCTGCAATGAAATTTTAAATCTCGGGGAGGGGGGAGATGTAATTTCCAAAATGTGAAAAGGGAACTGTAATAAACATAAATCTTAGGGGGTGTCAGTGTAATTTACCCTAATATGTAAATACTTTGTGAAAATCTGTATTATTATAATTTTATTTAGATTGTGTTTGAATTATAAATTTAAATACAAATTTAAAAATGAAAAAAGAAATGATACGTTAAATATGATATTTTTATTACTATTTTTAAATTTATAATTCAAATACAATATCAATAAATTCAACGACTAGTTCTGTTCTAGTCAATTTCAATGTCCACTCTTGTTTTTGGAGAAGTTATTTGGTGGCCTTTGGACGTAATCACGTGGTGCCACATGAGTGTTGCAATTGACAGAAGAAATAACATCTACCATTTTGTGTTAGATTATAAGATAATATGTTAGAAAATGTTATGGGTCTTAAATTTTTTATCAAATAAATAATCAAATATTTCATATGATTGTGGAGTTTACAAAATTACGGATCCAGCATACTCATATAAAATATTTAATTATTTATTTAATAGAAAATTTAATATTCCTAATATTATGCAGAGATGGTTGGTAATTAGTGACGTATATTGTCAAATGATACCCTGATCCACTAAATGAGCATTCATTCATTGTTTTGCTGTAAATGAGCATTCACATCAAACGGCTAATACCAGTGCTAACTATGAGGCCTTATTTGGAAAAATTAAAAAAGTCAAAAAATTAAAAAATTATCAAAAAATATTAAAAATTTTATACTATTCAAGGGTAGTTTGTGGGGAAAGTTATTAGGACAAAATTATTATTTTGCCTCTTGAATTCAACTACCTAAAATGTCAAAAAGGTAAAATTGTCGTTTTAATTTTACTATAATATTTTATTACATATCTTTTCGTAAAAAGTCATTCTAAACATATTTTTTTTTGTCTACTTTTTTAATCAAAAATTTAAAAAGTACACTTATATAGCATATTCCAAACAACTATTTATTAGTGAAGAGGTGATGTAATAAAAAATATATATATAAAAAAAAAAAAAGATAAAAAGTATATATTTAATAGTACATCCCAAACAAGGTCTAGCCATTCATTCATTGTTTTGCTGTAAATGAGCATTCATATCAAACGGCTAACAGCTTTTAAGTGTCCTTGCTATTTTTATTGTGGTGGTTGAAGTTAGGGGTGTGTGCGGTGCGAGTCGGTGAGGTTTAGGAGAAAAATAGAAATCGTATGACGGGTGGCAGATTGATAAAAATATCATTAGAATTTGTCATTTTTCTTATCATAAACCGGCGGTTCGGTTAGCAAATAATGACAGATTTGCCTTGGCAGTTCGGGCAGATTGGAAGTTTATAAAAAATATAATTGAAATTACAAAACTTAAATCAAAAAGTAAAAAAATCTAATTTATAAAGTAATTGAAATAGTCAAAATTAAAATATTCATCTAATATAACATTAAATATTAACAAACTAGTAACCTAAAAATCCAACACTCCAAACAAATATACAATAACAATTTAATAAGGCAATAAATACTAAAAAAAATTCAAAAAAAAATTCTAAAGTTGATCTAAGTTCAACATAGTTCACAAACAATCCAACATAGTTCACAAACAATTCAACAAAGTTCATCCAATATCTAACATAGTTTAACATAGTTCATCCAACATCCAGCATTCAACATGGTTCTAAAATAAATTCTGAAAAGCTAATCAAAGTCTACAAACAATCAAAAGTTCACAAGTTAATCTAAGTCCAACATCCAACATAGTTCTAAAATTTTTTTTTGAAAAGTTAATTAAAGTCCACAAACAATCCAAAAGTTCAAAAAGTTAATCTACTCATATAACTTCAACCCTTCATAATTGCTTCAACCAAACTCCAAAAACTTCATTAATCTGTAGACATAAGCAAAAATAAATAAATAACAAAACACAATCATCAAAATCATTATAAATTTTTTTTAAAAAACAACAATACAATAAAATAATATCCAAGAGTAAGAATTAAGTCTAACCTCAAGCACTTTAAAACCAAATTAACTTGGAGACAAATTAGTCCTCAACAATAGTTGCTTCTTATGTAGTAGATGATGCAAAAAATTCTGAAAAATAAAAAATATTTTTAAAATTATTCAAAATTACATAAAAACTAAAATCAATATTGAATAATTAATTTAAAATAAGCACAGATCAAAAAAATTACCTGACTCAATTTCTTCAGATTGTTCAACATCATTCATACATTCTCTAAAATTGATTGGAATTGATGAAAACCGTAACCAATTTTGTGCACAAATTAGTGCCTCCACCATCTTCGGAGTCAAAGAACTCCTAAATAGATCAAGCGCTCGTCCACTGGTACTAAAAGCTTACTCAAAGGCCATTGTAGAAACTGGGACAGCTAATACATCTCCTGCTACTGGAGAGAGAACCTTATACTTATTGTCATTAACTTTCCACCAATTCAAAATATCAAAGTTTGGAACTCTTGGGTCTACACAATCATCAACCAAATATTTTTCCAACTCTAACTTGTTCTCCACACTTTTTTCCGACTCCAAATGGTTAATATATTGAGAGGAAAAGAGTGTCATTGGATTTTCATCTTCCTCTTCATCTTTTCCCACTCCAAATGGTTAATATATTGAGAGGCAAGGAGTGTCATGGGATCTTCATCTTCCTCTTCATCAACTTCCATCACTTGAGGAGCTTTACTTGCAAATGAAGGTGCAACATTAGCAACATTGTTCTTTTCAACATAATGATCAAATAAGCGCTATAGCGATCCCGGTTTTCCCTCCATTGTTTATTGTATTCCGAACTCAGTCCGTGGTTGAGTGTTGTTATTGTCTATGTCATATTTCCGTCCTTCGATTCTTGGTATTTGAGTTTTGGGATATGTTGGGCAGGTTTGAAACAAGTTGATTGTGTTTAGAAACATAGAGTTGATGCCCAAATTTTGGCCTTCACGCTCGAGCGAGGCTTTTGACGCTCGAGCGGGTCATTTGCTTTTGCTTCTCCGCTCGAGCAGGGAGTTTGACGCTCAAGCGGGATTCTTCAGCCTTCAGTATTTTCGCAAGTCTGAAATACTAGGATTGTGCATCGGACGCTCGAGCGTCCACTTTCAAGCTCGAGCAGGGACCTTCGTCTACAGAACTTCTGGAAGTGTGCATTCGACGCTCGAGCGGCATTTTTGACGCTCGAGCGGGAGTCTGTGTCTGACGCTCGAGCGGGGCGTTCCACGCTCGAGCGGACTATGTGTATTTCAATCCGAGAAAAAGCTTTTTGAATCACTTTTCTTCAGCTCTCTCTCTCTCTAAAGCACTCCAAAACCCTAATTTGAGAGTTTCTCTCTCTAGAATACTCTTTCTCTCTACATTTTGATCTTGATTTATTGAGACCCAACCCTTGTGTCTTCATTAAAGTGTTGGAGCTTCTCAAGACCTCCTTTTCTATCCGAATAGAAGTTGTTTTCGCCACCTTTGGAGTTCACCACTTGCTTGGTTCATCTTCTCTCTTGGGCTCCGAAACTTGAGGTAGGGATGATCTACTCCTTCTTATGAGTTTTAACATAAATATTAGCCATTTAGTGTAGATGTTGAAATTTGGTGATTTAGAAGTTAGGGTTTGAGATTCGTGGTATGTAAGAGAGGGTTTTTGTGTTTTTAAGCTCCATATGTATATGAGGTCTTGAAAATGAGGTTTTGTGGGTTTGATAGTTGAGATTTGGTCTTAGGATCAATGTTTGGAAAAATGGGGAAAATGCCCTAATTGAAATTTAATAAATTAATTTGTATAATTAATTTGGTAATTGTGAGGAATATGAAATTGATTTGAGTATCATGAAATTGGATGAAATTGGGACTAGTTGGTGTAGTCGGTTTGATAAATCACTCACCTATGGAAAATGTGACAATTTATCTGTTGGGTAAATTCATTTATCTATTTAGAAATAACTGCTTTGGGCTATCAGTGGAGGATAGTCTTGATTATTGTAGAACTGCATGATGATTCGGTAAATTGAAACTAATCAATTGAAATATGTCATTGAATATGATAGTGGGAAGAACACATTGAATATGCGCCTTACTTGATCATAGTATAAGATAAAGAGAGTTTAATACATTGTATATGTATCTTGTTTGGGAGGAGATAGGAGATGTACTCCGTATATGATTATGTGCTTTAATACATTGTATATGTATATTGTTTGGGAGGAGATAGGGGATGTACTCCATATGTGCTTATATGCTTTAATACATTGTATATGTATATTGTTTGGGATGAGATAGGGGATGTACTCCATACGTGTGATTATATGCTCTAATACATTGTATATGTATCTTGTTTGGGAGGAGATAGGGGATGTACTCCGTATATGATTATGTGCTTTAATACATTGTATATGTATATTGTTTGGGAGGAGATAGGAGATGTACTCCATATGTATGATTATATGCTTTAATACATTGTATATGTACCTTTGTTTGGGAGGAGATGGGGGATGTACTCCATTGTTTGGGAGAAGATAGGGGATGGACTCCATAGATAATTAAGTTGGCCGGAGTGTCCAGGGTGAAAGTCCCGAAACCTTATAAATTGAAGCGCATGAATGAAGTTGACAATTGAAGTGTTAAAAACATGAGTTGTAGTCTCATTATGAATTGTTGATAATGGAAGTATGAATAAGATGAGTTGTAGTCTCATTTAAATTATTTGGTTAGCTAATGAACCATGTCTATGAATCGAATTGGGAAAAAAAAGGTAAGTGGAATGAAATATGATGCAATTGTAGTTGAAATTGGGAAATGTTGTGAGTTAGTTTACAAGTGTTAACCTTTGGTCAAATGGTAATGTTTTAGTTATTTCTCATATTGGGTTTAGTATATCTCTACTGCGCTTTGGCTCACCCTTCTTGGGACACCATTTTCAAGTACAAGGGACGTGCTGCCTCCAAGATCTTTGCTTGGGAAGTTTAGGAGTTGAAGACTCTGCTTTGTTATTTGTTTTGTTGGTTACATGTAAATGCGAGCCAAGGGCTTTACTTGTAAAAGAGTTAAAACTCTTTTTTTGTGTAACCAAGTAACAACTTGGAAAGATGTAAGCCCGCAAGGCGTTCTATTATTTGTGTGAACATTTGTAACTTATATGAAATACTCTTTGTAATATTAACTCTGATGTACACATGGAAATGTGATTTATCTATCATGTACATAGAACTGTTAGATGTTGGGGTTATATAGTATTTTGAGGGCGTTACAAGCACTCTAATGTTTCCTTCACCCTCGCCACTAAAATTTCTACCTTGTCATTTTCACACACGTTATTGAATGAAAACTTAAGATATGTCAACTTGTAGCGAAGGTCTAACGCAATGGCAACATATAACAAGAAATTAATATTATCAAGATTCTCCCAATATTTGTCGTATTTCAATTTCATCTTATCAGCCATGTTACTCAACACTGCATCCCCACTTTTACTCAATTGAACTAATTTAGATTGCACCGATACAAGTTGATGAAAAAAAAATAAAATTAGATGTCATATGCAAAGATCTTGAAAGTTGCAAAGTCACATGATAAAAAAGTCTCAAAAATTTCACAAAGACTCTAGCTACCTCCCAATCCTCTTCTTTAGGATATGAAATGAATCTTTTTCCATTCCCTTTGCCTCTTCCACCATCATTCTCATTTGCATTCTCATTTTCATCATCATTTTCCATGAAAAATAACTTGAATTCTGGGTCTTCCTCTTCTAAACACTCAAAAGCTTTTTGGAATTTCTTGGCTACCTCCAACATCAAATAGGTGGAATTCCACATTGTTGGAACATCAAGGCATAGAAAACTTTTACAAGTTCCTTTTTTTGCTTTTCATCAAGAAATAATTTCAGACAATTTTTTGCTTTTCATCAAGAAATAATTTCAGACAATCACGAGCAACAGTAGTGCGAGAAGGGACTGGAAACTTAGGTTCCATAACTATACAAAAATTTCTAACCATCCTTCTCCACATGTCTAAAAGGTAATTCATCAATTATAATCATCTTTGTTAGTGCTTCCCTACAAAGTTTTTCATCATATCCCACTGCTTTGAGAGATCCAATCTTTCGACCATCATGTTCCTTTTCTTCTCCTTCTTTTTTTACAAAAGAGAGATCGTTTTTTATTTTTTGTCCACTTCCCTAATAGGAGACTTCATACATTGATGCTTAAGGTGGTTTCACATATTACTAGTCCCATCTTGTTTTCCACGAGCACCATAATCCTTACCACAATAATTACAAGCAGCCCTAGGTTTATCAGGCTCACAATCATCAAGTAAAGTGAAGTGTTCCCAAACCTCAGATTTCTTTTTATCTAAATTAATACTAGGGCATGGATGAGTTTACCAGAATTTTTAGCAGGCATTGTGGTAGTGGTAGAACTAGCAATAGTAGTTGATTCAGCAGTTGGTGTAGGATTTCCACCAGCAGTTGTACTTTCCTCATCCATTCCCTATTACAAAAATAAAAAATTTATATGAATGATAAGTAAATAAATAAAAATTATCAATGATAATAAGTATATATAAATAAAAATTATAAATAAAAAAGAGAACATATAGAACAGAGAGAGAGCATATAAATAAAAATTATCAATGATAATAAGTATAAATAATATAAATAAAAATTACAATTACTAAAGTGTTCCCAACTCTGTTCAATATGTATATAGTCTATAGAGCCTATAGAACACAGAGAGAGCATATAGAACATATAGATACAAATTATAATAAGTATAAATAAAAATTAAATTCACACAATAAAATTACAATTACTAAAATTATCAATTATAAATAAAAATTATAATAAGTACAAATAAAAATTAAAATTATCACTATTTATTCACTGATGTTATATATATATATATATATATATGTATGTATATAGAGCATATACATCAGAGAGAGAGAGAGAGAAGCAAAAGAAACTATTAGACAGAGAGAGCATCGAGAGAGAGAGAGAGAGAGAGAGAGAGAGACTAACAGTAGTGGTGGTGAGCCGATCAGCATAGCAGGGGCGGTGAGGAAAGGAAAGGCTAATAGATCGGCAAGGGAAGGAGAAATCAACGGCGGCGGTGAGGAAAGGCTGTCGGCGATGAGGCGATCAGTACAATGGCAGCGGCAATGTGTGTGAATCGATGAAATGTTGTAGCAGCGGCGATGAAATGTTGTTGCAGTGACGGCGAGGAAAGACTGTGTGAGTGAATGAGACGAAGTTGAAATGCGTGGGTGGGTGTCAATTAGGTTTTATGGAGAAATTATTGTGTGTGTGTGTATGTGTGTGTGTATGAGTATAACGTCTATGTGTGTATAAGCATAACAGTTTTTTTTTTTTTTTTAAACATATGCGGGTTGGGTCGGGTTGACTTGCCGGTTAGGAAATTCCACCAGCCACTCGCGCCGACCCGCCAGTGCTGGGCCTCCCACCTGCCCAACCCGTCCACTAGAGTAGAAATTTTTGCGCGATTCGGTGCGATTTTGGCAGCTATGGCGGTATTATGCACAGCCCTAGTTGGAGTTAGAGCATCTTCAGTAAAGATTGTCAAAGTAACTATTTAAAATTTTATTTTACTATTTTAACTAGTCATTTTTTTAACATACACTCCAATAAAACTATTTACTTTAGTTATCTTCTATTAAAATATTCTTATACTTTAGCTACCTTCTTTCTCAAAAAAAAAAAAAACTAACTTCTTTCAAATTATTATTTTTTTCCATTCTTTTAAATATAATTATATTTTTGTAAAAGTTATATTTTTTTACTGTCGTATTTTTCAAACGGTCATATTTTTCTATAGTCATTATTTTTATTTATAAATTTTATGTATAAACAATTCTATTTTGGGTAACTTACAACACACACCCTTGAGGTTTACTTAAATTACAAAGTATCCCATTTGGTTTTAGAAATTACATTATGCCTCTAAGATTTCTAATTTCATAACAAATAGGTCCTTTTATTAATAAATCATCAAGTTAATAAACAATTTTAATAATGTTAAAATTTTATTTCAATTAATAATTCAGATAATTTTATTATTGCATAGGTGAACACTTAGAATTTTTACTTTTTCAATTAATTCTGTTAAATAAAAAATTCTGACAAGGAGCTATTTGTAATTTTCCAAACTGCAAAAGACAATTCATATTTTAAGCAAATCTCAGGAGGTGTATTTGTAATTTACCCTTAAATTTTTAAGTCATTGCATGAGAAAGAGCCGAGAGATTTCAGATTAAGAAAACAAATAGAATGGAGAAAGAGTGCCATAGAAAGAGAAACAAAAGTTTGAATTAAAAAAGGATAAAAATAAATAAATAAAAACTAGTGCACAGTACCTCGTCTTTCCTAGCGAGGTACTGTAGCAAAATGTTAGTTTAGCTTCACATTAGCTAGGCTACTAGAGAAGAAATTTAATCCTTTGGCTTGCTACTGTAGAGTTTTTGGTGAAATAAAGAGGCAGCTGGAGATGCTCTTAGATGAAACTACTATTTATATTTCTAAAAATTATTCTTAACGTTTGCCTTAATGGTACATGTTAAAAAAAAATTTAAAAAAATTTTATATTATAGATATTTTTTGGAGTATATACAAATCTTTATAAATTTCTTTATATATATCCTAAGTGGTCGTTTACGTGATTATTTTAGTTAAAAACTCACTTAAAAAGTTAAAAATCAAAATTTTTAAATTCATACCAAAAAAAAGTTAAAGATTCATTTTCATTTATTTTACAAAGCCAAATATTTCTTCTTATTCACTTCTTTTTTTGCATATTTTTTTTACAACTATGCTGCAGACCCCCAGTGGGAGTCGCACCCCCAGTGAGGTGGCGAGCCCCCACTGGCTGAAACTCAAAAAAAAATAAAAATAAAAAATAACACAGTTTTTTTTTTGCCCAATCACGGCGCGCCACCTCACTGGGGGTCGACCCCCAGTGGGGGTCCGAAGCATTTTTCTTTTTTTTATATGTAAGAAGTCAAAACGTCCTTTCCAACAATATTGATTTTTTTTATTTTATATTTTAGTCAACAAGTCACTTTCCAAACGGGGCTCTAAGGGCACACGATAATGAAATCCATTCTAAAAGGGTATAGGTAGGGCTACAAACTACCTGAACTATTTATAAATAATTCAAGCTCGACTCAGTTAAAGATCATTTGAGTTCGTTTTGTTTACTAAATGAACAACTTCGAATTTAATTTTTAGGTTTGTTCATTAATCAAGCCGAGCTCGAGTAGTTGTAAGTTCAGCTTGATAAGGCTGGTGAACATTAAAAAAATAAAAATAAAAAATAAAAAAATTATGATGGTAGTCCTTGTACTTTGATCTTTGTGTCATTTTATTCCATGTTATTTCAATTGGCTCGATTTTGATTTTAAATTTATGACTTTATCTCAATTTGATCTAATTGGTTACAACTCTTAGTATTTTTTTTTAAATAAAAAATATACACATAAGTGTTATGTGACATATTTTTAAGAACAAAATTATAAACTTACTTAACTTAGTAAGTTAACCTCAACCAATATGGGTTTTCTGCTGAGAAATTTGTAAAATAGCATATTCCAATTTTCATTATTGAGTGTTCAGAAGAAAGTGCCTAAGTCCTATGGCAAGTCAAAATGAGATGTCTATAACAACTTACAATCAAAAGCATACCTTAGACCCACAAGAGTGCCTTACTTTTATAGCCAGTAATGCCCTCATCCTTAGAAGTCTTACTTCATAGGATTCTATCATTTACAAGGATATCAATTATCCAAGACTCTTCCTATTTAAATTAAGATCAACTCTCTCAAAAGTCCAATCTTACCCAAACAGAGAGTCTGTTATCATCTAGAACTCTACTCCCTCATTCAAGTATCTCAGATTCAAATGTGGTTTGACCACACCTTAGCCAATCAGAATTACCCACGAGGCACCTCGACTAACCACCTAGGCCACATGGACAACTCAAAATTATGTCCCCACAACTGCCCCGTGGGTTCTATTACCTCGGCAACCTGAGATGATGGAATCTATATCGTCTAATCTTCCAATATATTGGCTAAACTACATGTTAGAGATACTCAGCCAACCGAGATCATGATTCATCGGCTTCATGAAACAAGGACTCAAATGTCCACTCATTAAAAAGAAAAAACAAGAATCAAGAATCAATATGATCCTTCATATCCTCCTTGTCATATGTTGGCCATCTATTCCTACTAAATTCTCACAGATGGTGCTAAATTGTGGGTGTTGATTTTTGACCTCACAACCAAACTAGATCTCCGTACCAAGATCTAAGAAACTTAGCCGTAGAGCACACAAAAGAATAGAAGAGCCCAACACTTGCACACAAGGAGACAACAAACACCAAGATGACTTGTCCACCCAAAGACACTCCGATGATCAAATCAATTAACTCATCTTACAAGATATCAATTTGAGTAAACAACTCACAATCAAAAGCATACTTTAGACCCACGGGGGTGCCTTACTTTTATAGCCAACCCTCATCGCCTAGTAGTCTTACTTTATAAAACTCTATCATTTACAAGGATATCAATTATCTAAGATCAACTCTCTCAAGAGTTTAACATTATCCAAACAGAGAATCTGTCATCATCTAGGACTCTAGTCTCTCATTCGAACATCTCGGATTCAGATGTGGTTTGACCACATCTCGGCCATTCGAAATCACCTACGTGGCACCTCGGCTAAGTACCTAGACCACGTGGACAACTCAAAATTATGTCTCTACAACTAATTTTGGAGTATTACATAAATAAAGTCTCATAGTACTCTAGAACTATTGAATAATTACTCATTATATATGGAACATTACTGACATTCAAGAGTTGGCAAGCAGGCTAAAATTAATGATATAGACGGTTAATAAAGGAGGAATTTTATTTAGGGGGACTTATGTGTAGGTTCTATTAAGTAGACTAATTGTCCAATAAGTCTCATGATAATTAATGACATTTTTTATCATACACTATTAAAAATGTCACAAATTGTTACTTTTCAATGACAATTTAAAAAATGCCACAAAAAATGTCACTAATTATAAGTTTTAGCGACAGTTTAAAAAAAATCGTCACAAAAAATATCACTAATTTTTAACTTTATTTGTCACAGAAAACATCACTAATTGTAAGTTTCAGAGACAATTCACAAAAATCATGACAAAAAAAGTCACTAATTGTTAATTTTTAGCAACATATGTAAAAAAATTATCATAAAAAATTATTTTTAGTGACGATTATATTAAGACTTATTTTCAATAAGACTTTGTGGGAATTAAGTAAAACTATAAGGACTTATTAGTAGTTTACCCTTTTATTTACATAAAATACTAGTGTTCCATCCGTGCTATGCATAGGTTGTGTTTACAATTATTTATATATATAAATATCACTACAACAAAATGCACTTTCGGCGGTCACTTTGGTGACTAAAAAAATTTAGTCACCAAAAGTTGTGGAATTGGCGACCAAAAATAATATTAGTCGGCAAAAGTCAAATATTTAGCTACTAATTTTTTTTGGTCAGGGAATATTAATTATTGGCGACTAAAAAAAAATTAGTCGCTAAAAATATCACATTTGGCAACTAAAAAAATTTTTAGTAGCTGTATAGCTACTTTTGGCTACTAAAATTGTTTAGTAGCCGAATGAAAGGAAAAAAAAAATTATTTTTTATATTAGGCGACCAAAAGTTTGGTCACCAAAAGTATATTTTCAGCGACAAAAAAATATTTTAGTAGCCATATAGTTAGTTTTAGCTACTAAAAATTGTTTAGTAGTCGAATGAAAAGAAAATTTTTTTTTTTTTTTATCTTTGGCGACCAAAAGTTTGGTTGCCAAAAATATATTTTCAGCTACAAAAGAATATTTTAGTCGCCAAAAAAATAAAATATTTGGAGGGAGATTTCAAATTTTGGAGGGATTAAAAAAGAAATTAGCGACTACGAATTGTTATTAATTATATATATATATATATATTTTGTTTTCAACCCAAACCATAACAAACCAACAACTCTCTTCTCTCTCTCTCTCTCTCTCTCTCTCTCTCTCTCTCTCTCTCTCTCTCAATTTCGCAAAAACATGACTCTGTTTTCCTGTGTTGGTGAGCAAACTAATATTTTTGATTTATGCTCACCAAGTGTATGTAAAAATGTCATAGAGAGGTTTTGAGGACTGGTTTGTAAGATTGACTCATTATGGAATTTGGTAAATATTGTGGCGAAGACCATTTGTGCAATTTACTAGATTAATAGTTCACATGTTGGTTTTTGTGGCCTTGCTAAGTTTTCTAGGATTTTCAAGATTTTGTGTCACCTATGTGAATGCGAAGTGGGGCCGCTTCTTTAAGAAGTGGTAAGACCGAATTCTTTAAAAACACTCACTGAACCAGGTTACTGTTCCAGGGCCATACCGGACACACCAGTGAGAACAAGAACAATGGTTAGACTAACTCCTGTGTGAGGTCTATTATCTCGGTTTACACAAATGGAAGAACAGTTCAAGACATCACGTTCATTGGTCAGCCAGTAAATCCGATAGACTTTCACTATGAAAGGTTCAAGGCCAACAGTTACCTTTTTTGATATTGGGTTAGTCTAGGTGCTCTCTCTCCGAGTCTTTGTTGTAAACGTTGTTCGTTTTCTTTATTCGGTCAATTTTTATTCATGTGGGAGATTGTTGGAAAAAAATAATTTTTTGGTGACTTTAATGTGAAATTAAATCCCAACCATTGGTTGAGGGGGATTAAATAGGTTTAGATTCTTTGTAACAAGATCTTTACACCACAAAAAGAATGACAAAAAACTATTAAGATTTGAATGAGAAATTAACTCATTAAGTTGACCTCATGAAAGAGGTATTAGGAAAGGTGGTTGCAGGATTATACACAATATACATGTGTATAAAACCTGGTAACTCTTTTGTATTCATGATGGATTAAAGCCATCAATTTTGCAATTTATGTCTGGGGAGTTTTACAAAATTAAAACTTGCATTTGTTGCAGGAGCCTTTTCCTTTCTCCCTCCATGCATATAAAAAGAAACCCTCTCCTTCATTCCTTGACACCAAAAAGTTTGCTCTCCCTTTGTGTTCAATGTTTCCTCTAGAAATTTTTATTCTTCTTGTGTGAGAGATTACTGCCATTGTCAGTTCACTAAAACTAACAAAAGGTGCTTATGCATTAGCCTGTTTAAACCGTCGTATCCTGAGAGACAAAAGTTGAAGTACCTCCAGCACCCACGATGAGGCGGCTAATCTGTTTTAAGGAGACTGTAGTACCACATAGGTTTCAGTTTGTTTTCTTTACCATTTTATCGTATTATGTATTTCTATGAAATATGATTGTAATATTCAACATGTTTTTCTTATTCTGTAACGTAATTGATGAATCATGAATCTATTTATCTTGTTTAATTTACATAATTTGTCCAACAATTTGTACCCAAAAAAAATAAAAAAAAATCCAATTACTATATCTCATAACTTGAAATTTACATTTCCCTTTTTGACAAAATTCATATCTGGATTTGTATTTTCGACACCTTTCAAATAAGATGAATATTAAATATAAATTTTCAATTTTTTTTTTAAGTTTTTGATTAATCAAAAGAGCGAAATGACTTTTCCTTTTTTTTTTTATGAAAATAAATGTTCAAAATTGACTTTGACAATTTTATATGGATAGATCTTGAAAAAATATATGGGATCAAAACAAACAAAAAAATAAAAATAAAAAAATATTCCAAACTAACTATTGAACGCAAAGTTGTGATCTATTGAAGTTTTAGCACCATAAATAAAAAAAAAATTTACACCTTCATATAACAATCTGTTAAAATTATTTTAATTTATGTATACCAATATGTTTGCTTGTGCAAAATTTAAAACTATTTATTTTCATATATGAACCTATATGTACAAATTATTTTAACAATCACATCTAAATATTAGCACATGAATCTCAAACAAATAGCCCGGTAACACCTAGGCAAAAACAGAACCACAAGAAAATAAAAACTCACAGATGTCCGATATTAAGAATCAAGTCTCATCTGTAATATAATGTATGTAACTTCTCTTATCTCTATTCCTTTGCTGATTATTATACAAAATCAAAACTCACGACATAGTGAAATACAACTAGGTTAATTTCATTTTTTTTTAATTAGTAAAATAAAAATTTTATTGATAAGAATCTAATATACAAAATATACTTAGACATATATCAATAAAGAAAAGGCCAGTACGTGATAGAGCTGCAAACGAATCGAGTTGAGCCGAGCTTTATTGAGCTCGAGCTTGGCTAATTTACTTATTGAGCACGTTTATTGAGCTCGAGCTCAGCTCGATAAGGAACTGGGCTCGAGCTATGCTCGGCTTGGCTCGTTAATATTAATGAAACTCGAGCTCGGCTCGGCTCGGCTCGGCTCGATAATTTTTTTAAATATCATTTATATTATTTAAATAAAAAAATATTTTTTATATTATATAATATATAAATAATATATTTATTATATAATTTAAACAAAAATAAATGAGCCGAGCTTATGCGAGCTTGAGCTCGGCTCGTTTACTAAACGAACCAAGCCGAGCCGAGCCCTTAGCGAGCTGAGCCGAACTTGTTGATGAACAATTCGGTTCATTTGCAACCCTAGTATGTGAAGCATCATACTGACCTATCCCAACTATATTGACACAGAAAAGTAATAGGGTTGCACAGCTAATTTGATTTAGAGCATAGAGGTAATCTTAATGGGCTCTACAAAATGTGAATCCCCATTAGTCCCCAGAGTCATTCCCCAAAGCTCCAGCTTGAACCTTTCCATAGCAGCCATAGGCAAACATATAGGCACCACAATCCCATCCTCTCCATCACCATTCCTAAACAATGCATAGGGGCTACTAAAAGATGTGCCACCAACAGGACCACCATATACAGGCTTCCCCCACCCAAAATTAACCTCTCCAAAACCGGCACATGTCGTGTCGGAAACAATGAAATTCCATGATCTTGAATATGGAGGTCGTCCCTTGACCACCAAGAAATCTGCCACTGACCTTATGTATTTTTCGGTCACAAGAGCCTCGGATTTTTTAACCAATTCTACTGCATATTTTAGTGGATTTTTACATAGTATTTCAACGTTTGAAACTGCCGCTGGAGAGACAGATGAATTGCCATAGCAACCAGGAGGCAAGTTCAGGCCAGGCTTGCCTCGCACATCGACCATGAATGTCACCCAAACGGTCTCATTGGGATCAATTTGGAGTGTAATTGTGCGACACCTATTGGTGCAAAATTGGTAAATATGACGAGCCACATAAATAAATGAACAATATATCCATTCCTAGAACAAACCATACTAAAAAAGGCAAGTAGATTCCTAGCTGACTTAGACATCACCCATTGTACACCAAAGATAGAATATCTCAAGTAATATTACATAATAAAGTTATTTGTAAAGGTGTTTGTGCTTCATCTTTTTCCATGGAGAAAGAAGGATGGATTCCGATATTGAGTCAAAGAGGTAGAAGAGGAGGATGGAGAAAGGAAGCTAATACAAGATTTTTCACGATTTTTGTCGATGATCTACCCAGATCTATGAACTCGAAGATGTTAGTTGACATATTCAGGAAGTTTGGAGTGGTGAAGGATGTCTACATCTCTCTAAAGAGAAGGAAAGTGAGGAACACTAGATTTGCTTTTGTCCGGTATGATTGTGAAGTGGCAGCAGAAGTAGCAGTGCAGAAAGCTCATGGGATATGGGTGGAGGATAAGCAATTGGTAGTGAAGCATGCAGACTATGGCAAGAAAGCTATGGAAGTCAAAGCCCAATATCATCCTCAAACAAAAGGTTTTCTACATGGTGGAAGGGGTGCATGCAGTGTGTGGAAGCCAGCAGCAGGTGTTCGGACGTATGCAAAGGTCATTAAGAACACTAATGATATGGAAAGGGGAATTGTGTCAGTCCAGGCAGAGGAGATAGGAAATGGGTGGCTTTATGAAAGTGTGGTGGTCCGTCTTAAAGTTGAATACGCCAATGTAAAGCTTAAAAATGAATTACAGAAGAGGGGCATGGAGAATGTTCTAGTGAGGGATGGAGGGGGTAGGGACGTGTTGTTAACATTCAAATCTAAGGAATGTAGGGAAGCTAGTTTGGGAGCTGTGAAGGAGTGGTTAGAGGATTGGTGTGAGGAAATTGTGGTGTGGAATCCTGATCTTCATAGAGTGTGTGAACGAAAGGTGTGGGTATGTTGCTATGGGATCCCATGGAATCTATGGAATAGAACAACCTTAAATAGAATTGGTAATATTTGGGGCAGGTTATTTGTATTGAAGGTGATGTTTGCAACCCAGAATCGTTTGAATATGCAAGAATTCAAATTCTAACAAAGTGTATGGAGCCAATCAATGAAGTCATTAATCTGGAGTGCAAAGGATCTTCCCCTACTGTGAGAGTGTGGGAACAATTATCTGGGTTACCAAATATATTGGTAGAGAGGAGTGACTGTTCTATGAAGTATGGTGGGGAAGGAGTTTGCAGCTCAAATAATGATGAGAAGGTTGGTGTAGGGGTAATGGCAAGTGATGTGGCTGTAGAAGATGATGACTGGGATGATGAGTCAGCTCAGGAGCTGGGCCATACTAAGGATATGTGTATAGAGGATGGGTCAGGTAGAGTGAGGTGTAGTGATGAGGTGGAGATAGAGTTACCAAGGCGATCTGAAACAGTGGTGGCAGAATGAGGGGAAAGTAGATAGTATCATGAAAGTAACTGGGAGCATAGGCAACGGTTGTGAGTTGGTAGGTCAGAAAAGCAATGAGCAGGTTGTCACGCATGGTGTTGTCAAAAGCTTGAGTAGCTCTAGTCTGCTTAAACCGAGGGTCCATCTAGAGGTGGAGCTGGGTCAGAGCAATGAGGTGGGCCTATGTAATGGGCTTGTGAATATGAGGGCAGGGGTGGAGATGCACACCCAGGGCTTCAAGGCTGGTCTTCAGTGTGGGCTTCAAGATGTAGTGAGTCCTGTAATGATATGTTCAAACCTGTCACAAACACAACGTAACGACTTAAGCTCAAGGAAGAAGCACCAGAAGAATAAAGGGAGGAAGAGAGTAGTTAGTAAATCTAGTGGGAAGAAAATCAAAGAGATGAAGCAAGGTTTTCTTCAGCTTCCAAAAAGATATAGTCACAAAGGAGTATCCTCTAGTAAATTGGGTCCGACAGGGGTTTTATGGAGAGCAGCAGTTGCGGCAGCATCTGGTTCAGAATCAACTGCTAGTGGAGTAGCTAGAAGCAGATCTCTACTTAAAGAGGCTTAGGAAACTATTCAGATGGGAAAGTTGCTGGGAATAAATTTCAAAGGCAAAGAAGAGGAAGCGTTGGCCAAAATTATGGACCTTGAGGCAAAGGATAGAGCAAGAAGGGGATGGGATTTAGTTCCTGTAGCTTAAAATAGCTTTTGGGGGTCAGAGTTCAGTGTATATAGAAATAATGAAGCTACTAACATGGAATGTTAGAGGTTTGGGGAGAAAGGAAAAAAGGGGCAAAATAAAGAGGATGTTGAAAAATAGGGGTATTGATATTGTTCTTTTTCAAGAAACAAAGAAGGCTTCTATGTCAGAAAAGGAGATCAAAGAGCTTTGGGCCCGGGATAGAATGGATTTTATGACTGCAGATGCTGATGGCTCTACTGGTGGCCTATTATGCATTTGGGATCCAGGAGTATTTCATGTGTCAAGTTACTGCTGTAATAGAAGGTTTATCCTTCTCTCTGGGTCCTTATTCTTCTCTTTTGTTTGTGTCTTGATCAATGTGTATGCACCAAATGAAGTGGGCCTAAAAGGTAAACTGTGGAAGTGCCTTCTGAAGTTAAGAGAGGAGTATTCTAATCCCTAGTATATAGGGGGGGATTTTAATGAAATTAGAAATAATGGTGAGAGGAAAGGCTGTTTTAGGAGGGATAAGGGAATGAAGGATTTGAATGATTTTATTGATAAAAGTGAGTTGAATGATTTGCCCTGATTAGGCAGGAGGTTCACATGGTGTAATGCCAGGGAAGGGGAGAAATGGAGCAGAATCGACAGGGTTATGGTGGATCCAAGATGGGTGGTATCTTTCAATTTGAAATTGTGGGGGCTTCCTAGAGTGATGTCTGATCATAGTCCTTTACTGTTAATGGAAGATGCTAGAGATTGGGGCCCCAAACCCTTTAGGTTTGTTAATGCTTGGACTTTACATCCAAAATTCCTACCTTTTGTGGAAAAGTGGTGGAGGGAGCATTAGGTGGAGGGATGGGCTGGGTTTAGGGTATTCCAGAAGCTGAAAGAGTTGCAAATAGCACTTAAACAGTGGAACAGTGAAGTTTTTGGCAATGTAAATACTAACCTGAAGAAGGTAGAGGATGAACTGCATATGTTTGATTTGTTAGCAGAGGAAAGAGAGCTTGAAGAGGCAGAAAAAACAAGAAGAAGAGAGGCTAGAATTGAAGTTGGCAATTTATCTAGAATGGTGGAATGGTTGTGGTTTCAAAAATCAAGGCTCAACTGGAATTTCTATGGTGATAAAAACACAAGATATTTTCATGTGTTAGTGAAGTGTAGGCAGGGGAGAAATGAAATAAATTCTCTAGCTGTTAGGGACGTGGTGTTTGATGATCCATGTAAAGTTAAGCAAGAGGTCCAAGCCCATTTTCAGAATCAATTTTCTAAGGATTGGCAGCATAGGCCTATATTGGAAGGACCATTTAAGTTAGTAAGGGAAAGTCCTTTTTTTGATCAGTTGGAAGCAGAATTTTCTGAGGCAAAGGTCTGGGGTGCTGTTAAGGGTTGTGATGGGAATAGGGCTCCAAGTCCAGATGGGTTTAACTTGGCTTGCATTCAGAAATTATGGAAGGTAATGAAGTCTGATGTGCTAAATTTTTTATCTGAATTTCATAAGAACTGTAAGTTGGTTAAAGGAATCAACAGCTCTTTCATCACTTTGGTACCTAAAAAGGAGAATCCAGTGGGGTTGGCTGACTACAGAACTATCAGTTTGGTTGGGTCATTGTATAAAATCCTTACTAAGGTGCTGTCCTCAAGGCTAAAGACAGTGATTCCCCAGATTATTAGTGAAAACCAATCAGCTTTTATTGGAGGTAGGAACATTTTGGATGGTGTTTTGGTGGCCAATGAGTTGGTTGATAGTTGGAAGAAGTCTAGAAAAAAAGACTTGATCATTAAGTTAGATTTTGAGAAAGCTTATGACTCACTGAACTGGGAGTTCCTACTGTCCATGATGGTTAATTTTGGGTTGGAGGAAAATGGGTGGAGTGGATTAAGGTTTGTATTTCCTCAGCTAGATTATCGGTGCTTGTCAATGGCTCTCCAACTGATGAATTCAGTCCACAAAGAGGGCTAAGACAAGGGGATTGCTTGTCCCCATTTCTGTTTATCTTAGCTGCAGAGTGTTTAAGTATTTTGATGTCTAGAGCTTTGGATTTGGGGCTAATAAAGGGGGTGAAGATTGGCTCGATGGGTTAGTCCTTACTTACCTTCAGTTTGCAGATGATTCTCTGTTACTATGTGAAGCTGATGAACTACCGGTAAGTAATGTTAAGAAGATACTGAGGTGCTTTTAGATGATATCAGGTCTGAAGATAAACTACCACAAAAGTGTAGTTAGTGGTGTGGGTATTCCGGATAAGGAAATGTTTGTGTATACATCAGTTTTGAACTGTGCAGTTAAATCTTTGCCATTTCAGTACCTTGGTCTACCGTTGGGAGCTAAGCCAAGTTGGAAAGCAACTTGGCGACCTGTATTAGACAAATTTAGAAGTAAACTAGCTGGTTGGAAAAAGAAACTTTTGTCATTTGCTAGGAGACTCACTCTGATTAAATCTGTCCTCTCCTCTCTGCCACTTTATTACCTGTCATTGTTTAAGTTGCCTCAGGGGGTTGCCAGAGATTTGGACAAGCTTCAAGCATCTTTTCTCTGGGAGGGATCTGATTTGAAGAGGAAGGTCCACTTAGTAAAATGGAAGGAAGTGGCTAAACCTGTAGAGCTAGGGGGTTTGGGGGTTAGGAAAGTTAAGGAGGTTAACAAATTCCTTTTGTTAAAATGGTGGTGGAGGTTTGGAGTGGAAAATAAAGCTTTGTGGAGAAGAGTCTTATGTAGTAAATATAGGATTGAGGAGGGGAATTGGAGCTCTCAGGTAAGCTCTAATGTCAGGTGTTCTAAAATGTGGAAGAATATACTGTTACAGTCCGAACAGAGTAGCAATCTGGTGGTTTTTTTTCTAGACAATTGTAGTGTGAAAGTGGGTAATGGTCATAGAATTAAGTTTTGGATGGATAAGTGGTGTGACAACTTATGTCTTAAAGATGTATTCCCATTATTGTACAGGCTGGTAGTTGATAAGTCAGTGACTCTATCTGCTATGATGGTCAGGAATGTGGAATCTGGTGAGTGGGTTTTTCAGTTTCGAAGGGCTTTGTATGATTGGGAAATAGTGGAGGAAATCAGGTAGGCAAGTCAGATTGAGGCAGGCCCTGATATTAGGTTCTACTCAGATGATTCACTTGTTTGGAAAGATTCGAAATCTAGGCAGTATTCAGTTCAATCTATGTATAAATACTTGGTTGATGGTGCAAGTAGTTTCAGCCCAATAAGCAAAAGGATTTGGGTAAAACATGTTCCACCTAGAGTTCAATTTTTTGGATGGCTCACATGGAAGGGAAAATTAAAAACGGCAGAGTTTCTGCTCAGGATTGGTGTTCTGCCTTCTAGTGCATCTGTTGTATGCTGCCTGTGCAAATCTGGGGATGAGTCAATTATCCATGTGCTTCTATTATGCCCAGTGGCTTAGAGAGTGTGGTCTGAAATGCTTGGATGGTGGAAGGTTCAAGGTGCATTGCCAGCCTCAGTGGAGGCCATTCTTGACTGGTGGGTTGGGGTGGGCCTGAGCAAAAAGGAAAGGATGATGTGGAATGCCTTCCCTTTAGTTGTAATGTGGTCCTTATGGAATCATCGCAATGAGTGCTTATTTCGAGATGTTGTCCCAAGTGTGGAAGGGGTAACGGATCTGATTAAGTTTAAAATGGCTGTGTGGTTTAAGGAAGTGTTTAAGGATCATTGGTTTTCAGTGCATGATTTCATGTTTAATCTAGAGCGCATCAGATTCTGCTTTGGAGGTGGCAAGAGTGTGTGAAGGTCTGTGGAGGCCTATCAGTGTAGGCTTCCTTCTGCTGATTAGTGGTCTGAGCAGTGGGTGTGTGTTTCGGGGATAGATGGTGATTAGAGTTGGTGGAGCTGCTGTACTTGGTTTGGGGTGGAATGGTGGTATGCTGCTAGTCAGGTTAGAGTTTGGTTGGAAGGTGGCTTGGTGTTATACTATCTTGGTCATGCTGGAGTTCATTATTAATCTGAGACAAATTAGGAGGTGTTTGGGACGGACTATTGGTCATATGTAGTGAACTGTAGCTCTACCCGTTTGTGTGATTTTCTGCAGTGTGTGTACTAGTGTGTGTTCTGAAGCTCTGCATCTGTGAGTTGGTATGCTGATATTATCTGTTCTGCAGTTTTGCTTTCAACTCTAGGGTTGGTTGGGTTGGTTTAGCTTGGGTGAAGCTCTGCACCTCTGTCTTGAAGTTCTGCGGAGTGAGTGTTGAAGTGTGTTGCTCTGCATCTGATCTGCAGTTTGCTCTCCATTCTGCCTCTGCTACCTAGCTATTCTTTTCTCTGCTCTTTTGTGTGTTTTCTGTTTCTTTTTCTTGCTGCTGGTCTTCCTGGTTTGTTGGTCTATCACCAACTGGCGCTTGGAGCTTAGTGTTAGCTCCAAACTCCTCTTTATTGATGTATTGTATCATACTCTGCATGCTTTCATCAATAAAGATTTCTTTTGCCGATCAGCAAAAAAATAAATAAATGAACAAATTACACTGCTAGTATATGTATTCTAGTCTTTATATCATTTTTGGTCTCTATAATTTTAGTTTGATCAATTTTGGTCTTGAATCTTTTTTATTCTATCTCAAATTTCTCCATTGATACCAATTGTTTGTATTTTTTTTTTTTTATGACAAATGCACATATTAAAGACATGTGTCTTATTTTTAGAAATAAAATTATAAAAGAGAAATCACCACACGGTGGTGATTACACAAAATTAATGCAAATTCATGAAAAAAATTATAATTATAATTATTAATATTTATAAACTTTATCGTTGATTTGTAATTACATTTTAAAATACCCACTGAGTTGTTATTTTTCCAATTATAAACTTAATCAATCGAGTCACCTAATCTCAATGAATCCGTTTGGAGTGTTGGTTTTTTGATTAAAATAGCTAAAAAGTCAAAACACTCGATCACAATCACACTCTATTTTTCTGCAACTTTTTTCATAAAAAGTCAAAAACCCAACTAAAAGAGCTATTTCGTGGACAACATAGAAAAATTTTGTCAAAAATGTAACGGCGTTATCAATTGCAATAAATTGATGTAAACTCTAAAATTGAAAGTTAAAATGGAGTCTACCGATGTAATCTTCCCAAATAAATTACAACTTCTTTGCACGTAAATATATTAAAAATGAAAATGATGCAAGAACATTTCCTCCATAGAAGCGCAGTGAGAACTTGCAGAGTGGAAGATGAGTGAAAAAGGTGTGGGGGATGAAGATGGTTGAAAATGGCAGTCATCTGTTTGGTACCAAAAAAGAAAGATTGGAGTGCGTCGTTGTTGTCGGACATGTCCATGGACGTGGTGCTTTGGTGGTCCCCCGAGTCTTCGTACCATAGTTCTAAATATCAGCCGGTACGGTACGTACCGGCCGATTCGTACCGGAAAATCATACCTCTGATTCGGATACTCACCGGTATACCGGTGAGAATGGAATTCACAGCCGTAGCGTCCGAGTCCCGGTACGTAGCGGCGTGAATCCGATATATGGGCCGACACGGGCCGATACAGTCCGATACGGTCTCTGTTTCTGAGTCTCTGTTTTCTTCTTGATGTGCTGAGTGGAGCTAGAAGGCGATAATAAGGTTGGTTCTCAAGATGAGAGATTACCGGTTTTGACGATACGAGACATGGATCCTATTTTGGAGGTGAATTTGATTGCTGGGTTGAAAAACAACTTGAAGTTACATGAAGTTTTGAGTGTTCTCAAGGAAGAAGGAGTTGTGCTCTGTTTCTGAAGTTTTGAGTGTTCTCAAGGAAGGAGTTTTGAGGGCTATTGTGCTCTGTTTCTGATTTCTTTTTCTTTTTTTTTTTTTCGTCTATCTAAAGTTGAATAGGTGCCTGGGTTTGGTGGATTTGTAGATGGGTAAGAAGAGAGAGAGATACTTGGGTACATGGAGGTGCATGGATTTATGGTGGATTTACAGATTTAAATGTTTAAGGTTTTTATTTATTTATTTGTTTATACACATATACCTCTATTTATATATATATATATATATATTTTCTCAGTACAAGAAAAAAAAATATTCAAATCAATTTTTTTATTCGAAGTTTAACATATGCCAAAAATAAATACATATCATTTAGTTTAAAATGAGTCAAAAATATTCCTATATAACGAAATTTTGATTAAAATGTAACAAATTAAAATTAAAAGAGTCAAAAAAATGCATAAAATTTAGTTTTAGAGGGATTGCTAATGATTTTTAAAATTTCACGGTCGCGACACCCGATTCCCGATACGTATCGGCCGATACTACCGATACCGATACTCCGCGATCGATACCGTTACGTCAGCCGATACCGCGATTTAGAACTATGCTTCGTACTGGTGATGTAGTGCGCATGTTATCTGTGGAGGTTCCCTTGCGTTAAGGAGCTCTCTCTGCCACACGGGTCGTGGTGGGGAAGAAGATGAACCTTTTGCCATGTCTGCGGTTGCTTTCAGGAATTGGACAAGGCCGAGTTCATCGCTCACTCGGTGGTTCAGTCGGATCGCAAGTACTAATCCCCCACATGACAAACGTGTTATCTACATCTATGAATGCATGCATTTCAGAAAGACATAAAGGAAAACTTACACCCATAGGCATTATAATTATAATTACAATAATTTATCTTTAATTTTCACATTATATTAATTCAGTTGAATTGATAATACTTTTTCAAAAATTGAAATCAAGGAACAAAACAGATCATTCACTATCTTAAAAGTGATTGAAAAGTTATATGAATCAATTTTTATTTTAATTTCTATCCAATTTCTTAACCGATGTTATCAGGTGGACTATATTAAGACAAAGTGATTTTTTTTTTTAAATAAATAAAAAAAATTGATACAATATAAAAATACAAAAACCAAATTTATATAACATACAAATTACAGGGACCAAGGTATAATTTGTCCTAAAATTAATATTAATTCTTTTAGAAATATAAAAATCAAACATAAAAATAAATACATAGACATAATTTTACAAAATTTATTCATAAGTCCCACTTTAAGAAAAAAAAAAATCTTAATCGTTCATATATATATATATATATTCATTTTGTGCATTTCTAGCCTAATTCAATTTAACAAATGCAGTGAGAACACAAGCTTGTGTAACCAAAAGTTTTTTGTCGAAACACTCAAACGGCATTAGAAAATTATGGTCGAATGGCATCACACCAACGGGCCGGGTATGTCCCCACAGTGCATATGGTTGGGTGGACCACTATTTTTTTTTTTGGGGGGGGGGGGGGATTCTTTATATTTAGGCTTATTTTGATAAGTTATAATTTTAGTAAAAGGGTTAAAAAATTGAGAATTTCAATATAGTGGGACAGACAAAAATAATTATAAAAATATATAAAGTGCAAATGGTTGTATGATGGAATGTAAGTGAAAGGTTGTGAGAGTGCAAGTGTGACTTGCACCCTTCTATGTTTGTGTAAAAATAAGAAAATAAAAAATTCTGGCACTAAAATGTAAATTCCCTCAAAAAATTACTACAAAAATAATTATTTTTAACATTTTTTTATAATTCTTTTTCATAAAAAATTAAAAAGCCTCACAAGAATCAATTCCCAAAATATGCCTTACTTAGTATGGTATTGGTGAAAAATGAAAGAAAGAAAGAAAAATAATTTTATTTTAATTTATTTAGTATGAAAGTAGTGATATTATAATTAGTTATTTTCTTATATAATTCATGTTATTATGGTAACTAGGGTTTTAACTTTTTGCCAAAAACATACAAGAACATAAGAAAGCCTAAATTTATTTGTAAAAGTATTTATTTATAATTAAAATTCTAAATTTATCTCTCTATCGTTTCCTTTCAAAATTTTCATCCTAATCAAATACATATGAAGAAATATATTTTTTATTTTTTATTTTTTTTTCTTCATTTCTCTTCCAACCACTATTTCCACTATTTATTTCTTTTTAATGAAAGGACCTCAAGAGAAACATTTTTTTTTTTTTTGGGAAAATTGGTTTAAGGTCCCTACCTAACTTTTAATATGATCAACAATATTATTTTTTGATGCCTAAGGTCCCTTTTTGTTGTTTTAGTTTATGAAATACCTATTTTACCCTTGTTTATAATAAACAGTTTTCAAGTTTGGAAACTGAAGATTACGTTGCTATTTTTGTAGGAGATTGCTTGGGGATGAACTGGGTGACGGAGATTTTGATGATGCAGATATTCGTGGAGATTTTTTAGGGATTTTGTAATCGTGTAGAAGTTGATTTTCATTGATCGTGTAGGAGTTGTTTTTCGTTGTTCGTGTAGAAGTTGAAGTCGTGTTGAAGCTCGGAATTTCAGTGGAGTTGAATCAAGTAAGTTTAATAATCAGTGTAAGTTTTTGATTTTTCATTTGATTTGTATGTAAGGACTCTGATTTCAAAGAAGTTTTTGTAGTGTATTTTGAATTACGTTTTTGTTTTCAATTTTGATCAATGTCAGAGAAAAGCTAGCTTAGTGTAGTTTTGTTTGATTTTTGAAGTTAATTTTTCATTCTTTGTTATTTGACAATAGAGTTGATTTTGATTTTGATTTTTGGAGTTGATTTTTCATTCTCTGTTATATGTTTATCAATGATAAGTTTTGTTCTTTGTGTTTGGAGACTAGCTCTGTTTTTCTGCTCTTTCTTAAGTTTTGTTCTCTGGTTTTTTTGCACTTTTCATTTATTCTGCAGTTTTTTTTTTTCTTTTTCTGCACTTTTGTTTGTAATCCAAAGAAAATTGTATGTTTATAATTATAATCTAACGAAAATCACAGATAAAATTGTAAGCTTCTAATCCAGTGAAAATCACAAAGAAGATTATAATTTCATAACAGATCTTCAATGTAATTTTTGTCAGTGATTGTGTTTAATAGTTAGTATTAATTTTTTCTGTAATTTTCTCTGAAAATTTAACTTCCAGAGAAAATTAACTTCTAGAGAAAATTCTAATCTTCTTTGTGATTTTCACTGGACTCATTCATTTTCTCTGTGATTTTCTATGGGCTCATTAATTTTTTTTGTAATTTTGTTTTTGTTATCTTGAAGGTGAATATAAGTTGGTAAATTTCTCTAAATTTTGATTTGAGTGCAATACTGCACAATCACACAGAGAAAATTGTAAGCTTGTAGTCCAGTGAAAATCACAGAGAAGCTTATAATTTCATAATAGATTTTCTGTGTGATTTTTGTCTATGATTGTGTTTAATAGTTACCATTAAATTTCTCTGTGATTTTCTCTGGATTCATTAATTTTTCTGTGATTTTGTTTTTGTTATCTTGAAGGTGAATATAAGTTTGTAAATGTCTCTGGACTTTTATTTGAGTCCAGAGAAAATTATAAGCTTGTTATTATAATCCAGAGAAAATTGTAATTATTAGAAATTTCTCTGGACTTTTACGTTGTTTTTGTGAAGTGTTTTTATATTGAACAAATTATTTTTCTTATTTTTTCTTTCAGTTTCGATGGACAATGCAGTGTTGTTGCTGTGCAAATATGAGAATGATACTATTGTCATTAATGTTTCAGGCGAATTGAATTTTTAGGAATTGGTTAGCATTTTGTGTAAAACATAGGAGAATTTGAAACCTGATACTGTGTATTTCATATTCTATTGTGGGCCATCCGAATTGTATGGTTCAAAATAATATTGATTTTCTGAATATGTTGAGGGTTGTTTGTGCATGTGGTGTTGATATAGTTGATATTTTAGTTACTAAATGTAATACTTCTGATGAAGAGGATGAAGTGGGGTCTAATTGGGTAGATATTGTGGATCGTGAATGTGATAGGCTGGTGGATATTGAAAGGAATTCACTCTCTAAGTTTTGTTCTCACCAAGAAAATGTGTTATTGTCAGCTGGTTGGCAAAATAATATTACAAGTGTTGGACAAAAGTTTGAGGGTGGTGTGGTTGAGTTCCGTACTTTTTTATCCAATTATGCTATTGAGGTTGGTTTTCAGTTTACGTATGTTAAAAATGACAAGCTGAGGGTTATGGCAGAATGTGCATATAAGGAATCAAGGGGATGTATGTGGCGTGTACATGCTTCAATTGAAAAAATAAATGGGTTCTTTTACATAAGAACTTTGAACAATAAACATACGTGTGGTGTGGCGGTTCGTACTAGTAAACATGCTAGGATGACTTCCAGCTTAGTTTCTGGGCTGATACTTGAAGAGGTAAGTGCAAAATCTTTAACTCGTCCGGTGGATGTTGTCAAAGAAATGAAAGACAAGTATGGGGTCTCAATCAGTTATAACTGTGGTTGGTTGGGGGTTGAAAAGGCAAAATGTAGTACATATGGGGATTCTTGTTTGTCATTCGATCAATTACGGTGGTATTTTGATAAGGCATTGAAGAACAATCCAGGTAGTCGTTTTGAGTTAAATTTTGAAGATAACAAGCGTTTCAAAAGAGTGTTTATGGCTTTTCATGCATGCATTGCTGGTTTCAAATATTGTTGGTCATTATTTTTTCTTGATGGAACATTTTTGAAAGGACGATACAAAGGAGTTATGCTTGCTGCGACGGGGAAAAATGGGAATGAAGGTAATTGTAAACATATCTAATTTTATCTAAGTATGTGAATTTTCTATACATGTAGGAATTGAGTGAATGTGATTTTTCTCTAACACTTTGAATTTTCTCTGATTTTGGCCACTGTGTGGATTTTCTCTGGTTGTGGCCACTGTGAGAATTTTCTCTGGATTTTGGTCAGTGTGTGAATTTTCTCTGGATGTTGGTCACTAAGTAAATTTCTCTGTAGTTGGTCACTAAGTAAATTTTCTCTGGATATTGTCACTAAGTGAATTTTGTCTGAATGTTGCCAATGTGTGAATTTTATCTGTAGTTGGTCACTAAGTGAATTTTCTCTAGATATTCTGATTGTGTGAATTTTCTCTATAGTTGTTCACTAAGTCAATTTTCTCTGGATGTTGCCAATGTGTGAATTTTCTCTGGAGTTGGGCACTAAGTGAATTTTGTCTGGAAGTTGCCATTGTGTGAATTCTCTCTAGATGTTGGCAGTGTCAAATTTCTCTAGTTGTTTATTGTTCTAATTTTCTCTGCATGTGTATATCTAATATGCTTGTTCCTATTTGTTTTCTAGGTTTTTTTCCTATAGCTTTTGCTGTTGTTGATGCTGAGAATAAAGACAATTGATGTTGGTTCCTTGAACATTTATGTGAAGTATTGGGATCAGAGAGGGTGATAAGTTTCATATCAGATCAACATTGCGGTATTGTGGAAGGAATTGCTAGGTTTTTCCCTAACTACTTTCATGGATTTTGTCTTGAACATCTAAAGAGAAATTTGAGGGATAAGTTGTCATGTGGAAACACAAATTTGGTTAGGGAGATGATTGTGTCCAAGTTTTCAAAATGTGCATATGCGCCAACAAAGGCATCATTTCATTTCAAGTTAAATGAATTAAAAAGTGAGGGAGGAGACATTGTGAGTGTTTTCTTGAGAAGTTTACCATATGAAAATTGGAGTGATGCATATTTTGAAGGGAAACATTATGGTGAGATGTATTCAAATGTTGCTGAGTCATTCAATTCATGGATACGAGAAGCTCGACACTTACCAATAACAAATTTGGTAGACATGATACGGTTGCAAATCATGAATATGAGGTCTGATATGAGGCTGCTCTTTAGTAAATGGAATAAAGTTCTCTGTCCTCATATGGATAGTGTATTGAAGAAGTCTTTCTTGGATGGACGGACATGGAATGTGAGTTTATCATCTGATAATGTCTTTGAAGTGCATTGTTTTCCTTCGGTTATGGTTGATCTTGGGTTGAGAACTTGTTCATGTCGAAAATGGGAAATAAATGGGTATCCATGTCAACATGTTGTTGCTGCAATTTTTAGGAGTGGAAAGAATTTGAATTCATTTGTTGAACAATTTTTTCATGCTAATATGTATCGCCAACCATATTCGTTTTCGATTGGCCCAGTTCCAACTGTTGAAAAGCCTGTGTGTAGCATTGATGATGCTATGATTTTACCTCCATTGAGCAAGAGACCAGCTGGGAGGCCAAAGAAGAACAGAATTGCTTCTACTGGAGAGTTTAAAAGGGTGATTAAGTGTAGTCGTTGTGAGAGTATTAGTCGCCATAATAAGAGGACACGCAAGGAACCTTTGTTAAATAGTTGAGGATAATACATTTTACGGATTGAAAAATACATTTGATGATTACTTTTGTGTATTTTATTTTTTGAAATGTATTTTTTAGACACTGTATATAATAATATCAATCAAATTCATCTAGAGAAAATTTTCAATAGTAGTGAAAGTATGCATTGTGTTTGTTGATACATACTATAGGCAGTGGGTTTGTAATACCAGTCAAATTCATCCAGAGAAATTTGCCTATAGCAGAGAAAATTCTCTGTGCATTGTGTTTTGAAGCTTCAAATTTATCTAGAGAAATTTGCCAATAGTAGAGAAAAGTACTGTGTGCATTGTGTTTTTTGAATTTGATAATTGTTTTGTACTAACACAGTGCATTACAGATTGCATGATCATACAGGCACCCTCTTTGGCACGATACGAGTTAAATTTCTCTGTGAATTTCTGGTAACTTCATACCAGTCAAATTCATCCATAGAAGTTTGCCAATAGAAGAGAATTTTACTATGGGCATTGTGTTTATTGAAATGTGCATTGTGTTTTGTGAGGTCCAATTCATCCAGAGAAATTTACCAATAGCATTGAAAATTACAATGTGCATTGTGTTTGTTGAAACATACTATGGGCAGTCTGTTTATAATACCAGTCAATTTCATCCAGAGAAATTTTCCACTAACAGAGAAAATTATCTAAACATTGTGTTTTGAAACTTCAAATGCATCCAGTAAAATTTGCCAATAGCAAAAAAAATTACTATGCGTTTTGTGTTTTTTGAATTTGATGATTATTTTGTACCAACACAAAGCATTACAGATTATATGACCATATAGGCATCCCCTTGGGACGATACGAGTTAAATTTCTCTATGAATTTCTGGTAACATCATACCAGAGAAATTTCTGCAGACAATTTTCTCTGTGTGAATTGTGTTGACAATCACAATAAATATATATATATATATATATTTAACCATTGATAGGTATGAAATTTACATTAGTCAAAAAAGGATATATACATATATGTTAAGCATCATCATTCCTTCAATGTATGAAAAAACAAATTAAATGGTGTACATTGTCTTCTTTTCACTAGTTTCACTATTACACTTTTGGTTCTTCTTCTGGAGGCATTTGAATTGGTTCTATCCATGACCAGCCAACTTCGGTCACAAATCTCTCTATGATTTCTGCCCTCATCAACCTTATGTCTTGTGTGGACAATTTCGAGCTGATAGGTTCATGCTTGCTATATTGTCTCATTATATAGCATACAAAGAGGCCACAATCCAGACTGCATACAAATTATAGGTATCGTTAGTTTTAAGAAACATTCAAATCATATTATCTTATTTATAGATGTTGTATGAAACTTACGAATCACTGTCTTGTTGTGGAACATTGTTGACATACTCAAAGTCAGAATTTGTGTTTTGTAAGTTTATCAATTTGAAAGAGGGTTGTGATTGTGCCTCTCTTTCAAGGCAAGCTTTCAAAAAATTCTCCATATAATCTTGCTGCAAAAAATTAATTCTTAAAAAACAGAGAAATTTACAGACAAATCAATGGGAATCTATGAAAATTATCATCACATAAACATTATGATAGATCAGAGAAATTTGCACTCGTTACCAATTGTTTTGCATCTTTGATATATTTGTCTTCTGCATCATCCCTCCTTGGCGTTAGTGACTTGTAGAACCTCCATAAATTGTCTTGTTTGTCCAGGACAAGCAAGGTCTAGTGATTTCCAAGTGTTGACTTCTCATTACCCCCAGTATTTATTGGGAAATGAAGGAACCTGTAGTTCCTCCATGCTGTTTCAATATGCTTGTCAAATAATGAGATTCGGAAAGTTTGATTTTCCGTCATCTTGATGAAATTCTGTGGTCAGATAAAATCAAAAAATGGTTATGTTATGAGAAAGTTGAAATGACAGGCATTTAAGAAATATATACACAGATAAATTTTAAATGCACACAACTAGCCAGAGAAAATTAGACTAGTGACACAACTGGCTTCAAGAAGTATCTTAAGAAGAGAAAGTAGTAAGTAAATTCATGAGAAAATCAAATAAAAGAGTAGTAACATACTAAGCTCATGGATGTGAAAAAAAAATGAAGTTGGTTGTTTTCTCTCTCCTTTGGTCAGCAAAAAGGATCTCTTCATAGCCATCAATGACCTGAAAAATATCATTTATAATTGTAATATTGGTTTAGAAAGGCTGATGGAACATTGCAGAGAAATTTTGATGAAAGACTTACAGTGTTGGCATTTTTTTTTTTGCTTTATTAGGTTTCCAATGTCTTCGAAGGTAATGAGATTCAACTCACTTGTCTAGATTAAAGCCCTACAATATGACAAAGAAGGGATTTAATAGTTGTTAATGCAATATAAGTTAGTAAATTATTGTTTGTTATCTTCTATTTTATTTGTTGTACTTACTCAAGTCCAGACATATTTGATATGTGCTGCAAGATGTCTTTTACATGATCTTTTATCAATCTTGAAACCGGTCGAGTTTGTGGAAAAACCCAAGATTTTCTTATGCTTGTTGGTTGGAGCAAGACGTACGCATCAGCATCAAGTACTTCTTTGTCTTTCATGTTTTGCTCGGTTTGCTTTGCAGCTTGCTTCAAACCTCTAGTCACTTTCGTAACTTTGAGATATTGAAATTCTAAATCGTGCTGCTTTTCTTTCCTTTCTTTTGCCTTTAAATTTTTTATCATTGATGTAGGATCTTTTTTGACTGTAGACAGTGAAAATATCAGTAAAAGTGAAATTTCTCTGAAGTAACAGATGATATTTCAATATGTAAATTTATTTGATTCAATATTTTCCAGTTACCATAGACTTTTGTCTTTTGTTTTGGTTGTTCTTTGTGTGCCATTTGTTCTTGTTGGGTTGTTCGTTGTTGTTCCACTTGCATTCCAACTATACACAGTGAAAATCAAACAAGCCCCAAAAATCGAATAAGAAAATAGACAGAAAAAATCAAATAAGTAGTAGAAATCAATAGAAATAAGCAACAGAAACTAATGTGTTCAGAGAAATTTAACTTCCAGAGAAAATTACCATTGACAGAGAAAATTATAATAAATAGAAATTTCTCTGAGTTATGTTGACACAAGAACATAACTTTTTGTGGCTCAAGATTTTCACTGACCTTGTGGTTTAACTTGTGTTGGTGTTCGGTAAGGTTGTGTTGCTAGTTGGACGGATAGTTCTTGAATTTGTTTATGCAATTTAACAATTTCAGTTTTAAGCTCCGAAATTGAATACCTCAACTATTGTATTGTTTTTGTATCATCTTCTTTTTGAACCTCCAACATCCTTAGTTTCATTTGGATTGTCTTGTGTCTTTCTTGACCTTCTGAGTTAAGTGATGTCAAGGTTCTTATTGCAATATCCTTTTCTGCAAGTAATTCATTCCAATTTCTCTCTTCTTCTATTTTAGATTTAGAAAGTGCCTTTAGTCTTTGATGCAGATCAGCAATTTGGGTATCCTTTGATTTCTCAGATTCTTGAGGTTGATGCATTGTTGAGCCACAAATGCTATCATGATGTTGCTCCATTTGCTCATTATGTTCTTCTTCATCACTTTCCTCATTGTTTTCTTCTTTCTGTTTAGATTGAGTGCCTTCATCTTCTTCTTCACTGTCTTCTTCTTTCTGTTCATTTTCTTCTTTGTCTTCTACTTCTATTTCTTCACTTTCTTCTTTGGCTTCTGCTTCTCCACTGCTTGCTTGATCTTCTTGTCCATTGCTGGCTTCATGTTCTTCTATGTTGCCTTCTACTTCTTCATTCCCTCTTTCTTCAGATTACTCTTCTAATGTCTCTTTGAATTTGACAATTGCCTTTTTTGATTCTTTCTTCTTCTTTTTACTAAGACAGAACTCCTCTGATGGGTTTTTAACTAGCTCCTTGTTATCTATCTGTAACAAGAGTCTCTTTTATTAGAGAAATTTTACAAATTTCACTGAGAGAAAAAATTCAAATAAGGAAAATAAAATTCATCTAAATGATACTAATGGGAAACAAACTTCAGAGAAAATTATATGGGCCAGAGAAAATTACAAACAATGGGTTAATTTTATGAGGCAGAGAAAATTATGAAACAAGCAACATAATTTAGATATCAGAGAAAATCAATCAAGGCATATAAGTTAATGTTTTACTATAATTGTGTCAGAGAAATTTGGATTCCAGATAAAATTCATTAGAATGGTAGAAATAAACAGTGTTAATCAAAGATGCAAGTGTAGACGTCCCCGAACGTCTCAGGAGAAATCCCCATTTTGTTCATTTGGGCTTACTACAGTTCGGACTCAATGTCACGGTTCTGAATCTAATCTCACAAAGTGCAATGCAAGATCGATAAATTACCAAAGAGTCCAAATCCGGCAAATCGTTTTGAAAAACTGATTTTTAGAAAGAAGTGCCAAACATGGACTGCTTTGCCAGATACAGAGTCGCCACCTAAATATTTTATTTTTGGGGAATTTAGGAAACCCTGACTCGTGCCTAAGGCCACGTGTCCGTCATCACCAAAGTTGCCTCGGCTCGGGAACTTGGATACGATTGGGGAAGGTCATTTCATGAGCACCCCCGCTCGCCCGATCAAAGATCGGCCTCTACTAACCATGATATCGAGTTTTGAAAACATTATGTGCTCTTATTCCGGTTATTAGCCTAGAATTACTATGTGATGCGCACAGCATATAAGTATAGACTGGATCGTTTGAGTTAGAACAAAACATTTCATATCTGTTTGTTTTGAAAATGGATTAAAGTTTGCTACTCACAAGTAGGCTAAAACACGGGTTTCAACGAGTTTTTCCAATTCAAGCAACCCAACCTTCACCCATAGGCATTCAGGCAGTTATATCACATAAACACATAATCTCATGGTAAGCATGCTATCATGGCAGTCACTCACACGCATGCAAGGATGCTAAAGCATAAATACTTACCGAGTACTCCGAGCCAAAGAAAGAAGCTAATTAGAAAACATGCATGAATCCTAACTATGCTGAGATGCCTAATGCAATACATGCAAAAATGCAACTACAATAGGCTCGGCTATTCTAAGATGGCATATGAGATGCAACAATCGATACATGTATTCAACTTGGAATTGAAATACAATGCAGTTAGCATGATGCGCCGAGCCCGGTGCATGCAAGACAGATGAATAAATGCAAACATGCGAACATATAGATGCTAATTGAAACATGCCCTAAAACTAACCATCATAAGCTAGTAAATAAAAGGGAGAAAGACGTGGGGTTGGAAGACATGTATCACATACACGCACACTTATTACAACATTGCCCTCTCTCGGAGGGTCCAAATAAATAGTACAGACTAAACTAGCTAATCTAAGCTAATTAAACTAATTATTACACAACATTAATTAATTAACGAATTAACTAAGTAAGTAAGGAAACTAGCATGCAAAACATATGAAATGGACTGCCTCAGCTCGGTCTTGAATGATAAGGAATGCATGCATGCTCAAGTCGCCTTGTCGGGAAATCCATCGCGATGCCCTGATTTGCCTCTGTTTGCAACTGGTCCCAGAACACTGTACAAAGCTCCATAAGGTTGCTGACCAGTTTTTTTTTGCTGCTGGTTTCCGGTTTGCTACAACAGAGAACGAGAAAGGGGCATGGCAAAGTATTTTCAACATATGTGTGCATGACCACTCTCCCCATCATTGCACAAGCTCGAGGGAGTGTAGTTCTCGATCCTCGTGCCACCAATCACACATCTCGATGCATGATGGCCGAGGAGTCAGATTGCACGACTCGATGTAAAATGAATGCACATATAAACACAACAAGGCCTAAACTCCATCATGGGTAATCAAGAGTGTCGGCGACTGGGAATCGAAGCACGTTTCGTCACTTTAAGTACGAAACGTCCCTCGTTTCCCGTGTTTGGACTAAACCCTACTCCAAACACTATGCAACAACTGGAATGGCATGGCATGCAAACACGATGCAACAACTAGCATGCAATCCTAAACGAAATGCAACATACACAAAGGCATAATCAAGGCATACACAATACGACGATCAAGCATGCGACAACATGGACATGGCATACACAATGCAAGATGGACTTAAACTAAAATGAATGGGCCTCAGCCACACTCAAATTAGTGGCCAATATGATGAAATTAGGCAACAAAAATACATGCAAACATGCACAAATGCAAGGGACCAATCCTAAGGCACCAAATGCAACTCTACCAAAGCATGGCAAGGGATGAAATATGACATACAATCACACATTTTCCAGCTATGAAATGACACGCAAGATGGATCCGAATCATGTAAACACCTCACACAATGCATGCTAGATGGCCCAGATATCGAAACTAGCGAAGTGCATTACACTAGAGGTACACAAAGCAATGCTCAAATGACCCAACCAACCCCAAACAGTCCCTATGCAGGTCCAAGACAGTGGGAAAATGGTCTAAAATGATGGCTCAAAATGCATAGAAATGAAGCTTATGCAATGGTCCATAAATGAGGCGTACAAGCACAACTCTCAAACACATTTAAAGAGTGGAAAACATGGGAATATGGCATACATGTAAGCTCTGAAATGTGATGCATAATGGCCCCAAAACATGGAAACACCTCAACATAAACATGCAATAGGTTCCAAAACTCAAAGCTAGGCAAGGGTATTGAACTACAACCATGCATAGCAAGCATCATTCGATCGTGAGGCATAAAAACAGAGCTAAGTCAGTCTAAAACATGCACAAAATCAGTTTAAAGCATGACCAAAAAGTGCTAGAATCAAAGGCCAAAATAGCATGCAATGTAAGCTAGTAAAAAGGATTTGCACTACAAGCATGTGAGGCAATCAACAGGCCACCAAACCAGCAAAATCCAGAGGTGTGACATGTCAAATAAAGCCCAAAAACCCACTGAAACATGGTCTATGCATGCAAGAATGATAGGCTCCTTTGATAGGCTATAAAGAGGGTTGTTCTACACATGCAAGATGGACACCCAATATGGCAAAATGGGCCCTGGACAGAGCCTATGAAGGTCTTAAAACTCACCAAAAATGGCCTGAAACAAGGCTTGGAAGCATGCAAATAAGGGCTCCTTTGTTAGGCCAAATATGCTAGTAAACAAGACAAGGGGTGAGAGGGTCACCCCTCTCTGATTTTGGTGCTCAAAACAGCATGCTAGCCACTGAAAATCCACTAGATTTCAGTGGCTAAGAGACCAAACAAAGGTCAATGCAAAGGCCCTAAGGCATGGCTCAAGATAAGATGAAATGAAACATGCAAAGGGGGTAGATGACTCCCAAAAGAAAAATGGTCTTAAACAAACATGTTAAGGACCTCAAAATAAGACTTTTTTCAGTTTATGACAAATCCCAAATATGCTTGCAAGTATAGCTAAAAGATGAAGTAAAATAAAGACCAAAAGAGGGAATAAGGTGTTACCCTTGAAGCTCAAGCACTCCAGCAGCTTCTGGACCAAAACAGCAACTCCTTAACCTCTAAAAACAAGCTCCAAGGTGCTTAGGTTGATGTTGGAGGTGTTAGGCCAAGAGATGGTATGCAATAGGCCAAGAACAAGGGACTTTTGGAGCTCAAATGTAGATATAGAGAGAGAGATGTATGTACAAGCCTTAGACCAAAATTCTGAACCTTTGCTAATGAGGGAGAGGGTCTCTCTTATAGACAAAGAGGTCCAAAGCTTCTCCAAGAAGCTAAAAAACAAGTTTGAAGATCCTCCATATGTATGGAGGATCCCTTCTGTGCCTTCCAGCTGGCACATCTGGAACCAACTCATTGAGACAAAAAATGTGAGAGCTGGCCGACCAGGTTCAAAAGGGTCAGGTGGTCGGCCGACCACTTTTCCTGGTCGGCCGACCAGGTTCAAAAGGGTCAAGTCTCAAAAGCTGGTCGGTAGCCTCCCAGGGTGGTCTCCAAGCTGAAAGCAAGCTAGTGGTATGGTGGAGACCAGTCAAATGTGGCTCAAAAATCAAGGAGACCAGCTTCCTGACAAGAAAATCAGCCGGCAGGAGAGAAGGTGGTCTCCAAGAGAAAAGGTGATCTCCCACCCTTGTACCACCTTCCAAACAATGAAAATAGGGTCCATGCCAAAAATAAACCGAGACGGATACAAAACGAGGGTTCGGGGGGCCAAAACGCGTAGCCGGGTGCCCCAAAAACTGACTGTTAAGCATCGAAAGTGGCGTGCGACCACGAAGGTGGTCCCCCGGGCCATAGTGTCCCTCTAGAGAGAGAAAACAGGGTGTGTGCCAAAAATCGGAGCAAACGGAGAAAGTTAAGCGGTCCCGAACCGAGGCGCACGGCCGACGGCTCCGAAAACTGAAAACTGGTCTCCAAACGAGAAAAGTGGCCTACGACCACGAAGAGTAGCCTACGGCCACTGAGAGGTGGTCTACGAGACCTCTCCCTCCCTTCGGGAAGAGAAAACAAGACTTGGTCCGCAAACCGAGGCAAAGCATAAAAGGGGTCCCAAGGTCCGGGGGTAAGGACCTCAGCCGAAACTCCGAAACCTCAGAATGAGCACAACATGCGCAATCACCGAGCGCTCAATCGATGACGTCTAAGCCTTAAGGTCGGTCAAAAATGGGGTGTCTACAGCAAGGCAGAAAAGTTATGGACCAGATAAAATTACACACAAGGAGAAATAATTTTATGGACTAGAGAAAATTATGAAACAACCAACATAATTCAGATATTAGAGAAAATCAATCAAGGCATATAAGTTAATGTGTTACAATTGTGGTCAAAGAAATTTGGATTGCAGAGAAAATTGATTTCAATGGCGGAAATAAACCAGTGGTAACCAAAGAAGAAACATAAATTAATAGTTCAGAGAAAATTGATATCAATCAATCAAGGCACAAGGAGGGAAACAAACCAGTGGTCAGAGAAATTTTGGAATTTCACTGAGATTTCAGTGGCGATAGAAATCTAACCTGTCGAGGTGCAAGAGAGTGGACTGGTGTCTTTTGCAGCTGTTTCGTCAAGGTTTGCAGATTCCACTTGGCACATCTTAGGAAGTCAGTTGTGTTACTGTCTTCCGAGTCAATGTTACTTCTGTAAATCTGGAATTTGAATAAGGGTAATGATCATTTCAGGGGGTTGTTGGAAAATTTTAGATATTTTTCTAATTTGTAATTTTCAACTTTTTCCTAGGGCCCAGTTTCAGTCTCCTTTCTTTACAATTTACCTTTTTTCTTTGTGCACTAGGTACATCTTTTTTTTTTTTTCTCTCTCTTCCCCTCTTTATGTTTTTGTGGGTTATTTTGGAGTTCATAACCAGGTGTATGTTTAATTTTCACAGAATTTGTGAATTCATTAAATTCAGCAGATTAGGCCACAGTTCGCCAAAATTCACGATTGAGGAGTTGTATCTGATATCGAGTCTAAGGCCTAAAAGCATTGAAGACTGAGGAGATTTTACAAATGCTAAATTTTAGCAGGGCAAGAACTCAGCCACGGTCAACAAGGGCTATGTCTTTAGGAGGTAAGATTTCCTTTCATTTTATTAATCTATTAACATTTGAAATTTTCTTCTCTGTTTAGATTGCATGTTCACATAGCCAATACTGTGATGAAAATTAAAGTAATTAAATTTTGCTAAACACACAAATTTGTAAGTATGATAACTGCAAATTTGAATGGATATTATACTTACCAGCAATGCAATGACACATCCCGTAACTTTTTCTGAAGTTTTGTGCAATGCTATGATAGAATCAATCAATGTTGATCTGATTGTTTCTGGCCAATCATACTGTTTCATTGATTCAAGAGGTTCCACATACTTTATAAAAATCCACCCTATTGAATTCCCACTTGTTGCAAAAAATAGGGTGAGACACAAGTATAATGTAACAATGATTGCTACATCTTTGAAGTCAATTGGTTGCTTGTCTTTCATTGCTTTGACCAAGGCATTTTTAAGAACAGGACCAGTGAGCCTTGTATCCTTTTGGAATCTTCTCCTCAGGAATGTAGATTTTGGCTTTTTAGAGTATCTTAATGACATGGCTCCTTTACCTCCTTGCAAACCAAAAATCAAAGTCATGTCATTGGTTATAAAGGTCAAATTCTTTTTACCAACTGTGAATGCTTTTGTTTTTTCATTGTAACATTGGATTATTGCAACTATATCATCATCAGATTTCCCAAATTTCCTTGGATCCATCCTTCCAGTGGTTAGAGCTTGGATCAAATACCAAAATGGGGTCTTTTGAAGCTCTACAAGTTGGTTTGAATTGAATTTAAGTGTTTGAAAAAAGGAGACAACAGATGAGAGGTTGGATGGGTATTGAATGTTGTAGTGAGCTCTCTTTCTTTGGAGTTTAACAGATTTTTTCCCCCTTAGCTTGAGTCTTTTGAAGTTGGGGTACTCATCTTGATGCTAGTTGCTTCATCACCTCGGACTTGTGTATTTTGGCAAGGAGTTTGCGGTGTTTTGCTGCTGGTTTTTGATCTTAGATCATAAGAAGACTGAGAGAGTTTATATTTCTTGCTTGGTGTTTCCAGTGTTTTCCTGCTGGTTTTTTATCTTAGATCATAAAAAAACTGAGAGAGTTTCTGTTTCTTACTTTGTATTTTCGGTGTTTTGCTGTTTTTACGTTTTGCCATTTCTAGACAATGATGAAAACATAAATATGTCAACATTAAATCCCAGAGAAAATTGAACATACTAGAGAAAATTGGACATGTCAGAGAAAATTACACATAAGGGAGAAAACTAAGGTGGCTAGGGAAAATTATAAATGTTAGACAAAATCAGACACTAAAAATTAAATGTCAGAGCACTAATTGTTTTCCTGTGAAATACATCTAGCCATAGAAAATTTTCATTGCCAGAGAAAATCAACAAAGCATCATAAACATGGCAGAGAAATTTTCAATAATTGTTAAAATTACATATAGAAGTAAAATATAGCCACAGAAAATTGAAAAAAGAAACATATATCTAGCAAGCACAGAAAATGAATGACAGAAAAAAGTAAACATAGCAAGCCAAAGAAAATTTACATTCCACAATTAGCAAGATAAAATAAACAAAGTAATGTAAACATGCCACTGAAAATTATACCACATTGAAACCAAAAATTGAACAAAATAAACATACTAGAGAAAATTACACATTCCGGAGAAAATTACGCATTCTTGAGAAAATTTCCATTCCAGAGAAAATTTCAAGTCCATAATATTAAAATGCCAGAGAAATTTACATACACAACCAGAGAAAATTAAACATGATAGAGATACACAAGGGAGAAAAGTGATGTGGCCAAAGAAAATTATAAATGCCAGAGAAACTTAGACACAGACAAGAGAGTAATAGACATTCCAGAGAAAAATACATATTCCAGAGAAATTTACAAAGTAGAGAAATTTATAGACAAAATCATATAAGCTTGTTCAAGAATAAGATCAAAACGCAGAGAAATAACTTTTTTTCAAAATAAACATGCTAGAGAAAATTCAAAGAAGAAACATACATTCCAGTCCATAATATTAAAATGCCAAAGAAATTTACATACACAACCAGAGAAAATTAAACATGATAGAGACACACAAGGGAGGAAAGTGATGTGGTCAGAGAAAATTATAAATACCAAAGAAACTTAGACAGAGACAAGAGAGTAATAGACATTCTAGAGAAAGATAGACATTCCAATTAAAAATACATATTACAGAGAAATTTACAGAGTAGAGAAATTTATAGACAAAATCACAGAAACATGTTCAAGAATAAGATGAAAACACAGAGAAATAGACAGAGAAATAGCTTTTTTCAAAATAAACATGCCAGAGAAAATAGAAAGAAGAAACATACATCAAGCAAAAACCAGAGAAATTCAAATGTCAGAGAAATTTACCGATAAAATCACACAAATATGTTCAAGAATAAGTTTAAAACACACAGAAATAACTTTTTTCAAATTCATGTAGCTTTTTATTACGAAATTGAAACCCTAATTTATGGAAGGTTAATATAAAATGCAATTAACTGTGTGTCCAGAGAAAATCTAGTTGTATTGTAGAAAAACTTATCAGAGTTAGGATGAAACTTTAATGACGAGCTGATATGCCCTGAGATGAAGATGCGACGTGACGAAGATGAACTGAGATGACGATGAACAGTGAAAACAAGGTCAGAGAAATTTGTGAGGAAGGAATGTGAATGATTTTTGTAGAAGATAACGAAACTCTAATGTCGATGGTGCAGATGATATTGAAACCCTAGTTTTGTTGTTCTCTTGTTCGTAAAGATGGTTGGATGCTTGGAATGGAACTCAGTCGTCAGAATCAGTTTCGTCCCTATGTTGATTTTGTGAAGGGTATTTTGGTTCACGAAATAATTAAAAATGCGCGCCATGTTGTTCAGAGACCTGATGCATCACTCTTTCTTTTTTTTTTTTGTGTCCTTTATCCTCTAAATTACTATTATTAGGGACCTTAAAAAAAAATTCCCCTTTTTTTTTCTAGTTTATCCAAATTATATATTTTGTAAGTCTGTATATGTACATTATTTATGAAAAGTTAGTTATTTGAATAATTTGTTTTGTAAGTTTATAAATACATATAAATTATTTATATAAAATTAAATTGATTTAAGAAAAAAACATTGGCCAATTGATAGAAAATCAATTTTAAAATAAAATAAAATAAAATAAAAAAAGAAGAAGGAATAATTAAAGTTTAATAACGCTTACCACAAGTCCAATAATCACCGAAAAAACAAAACCCATATTAAGTAGAAATACATGTCTCGATAAGCAATAATTGACCACTCATCACTGGGATGGGTTACTGAGCTGGTTAAATTGATTTAATAATATAGTAGCCATATCAATTAATCATATTTGTTTCTTCAAAAGATATACAATTATTTTCAAACTCATAATTATGGTATATTTTTTGAAAATAAATATAACGAAAAAAAGATGAAAGACAGCCTACCCATCTCTCTACTACATGGACGAAGCCACGGTAGACCACAGGTTCTGTAGTACTTAAATTTAAGGGAAAATTACATGAACTTTTCAAAAAATAATTGTAGATTCATGAAAAAATTATAATTATAATTATTAATATTTATAAAGTTTGGTACTTATTTATAATTAGTTGTTCAAACTAACACTGATTTGATATTATTCTTAAATTTTACTCACCTGTACCAACAACAAAGGGCATTCCGTGATCCCACCAGAGCCAGGGACATCATACAGAAACTCCTTAGCATAGGGACATGGTGGCCGGACGAAGTCGCCAAGCTGGTCGAGGCTGACATTTGCTTCGGCCTCAACCAGCAAAATGCCTTCGCCGGTGCAGTCCATTGTAAGTTCTTTGTTAGGCTCTTCGATAAGCCTTCCAGCGAGCGGGTAGTAAAGCACAAGTGCTTTAGCCATTGCTTCTCTGATATGATGATGATGACGTTCTGTTTCTTTGATTCTATTCTTGTAGAACATTATGATCCGAATATGACACCGGTGGCCTTGTTGTTCGTCGATATCAGAGAGTTGCTTTAACTCTCGTGGCGTTGGTTTCACCGGAGTGAGTAGTTCTGGTTTGCATCGTCTCACGGAGAATGACAGAGGGCTTGGTGGTGGTGGTGGTACCATTTTTGGTTTTGTGTGCGACAGACAGAAGAGAAGAGGATATGAAGCATTTATGGGGTTTTAGTTAGGTTGAGGTAGTCTTTCACTCTCTCATTGAAAGTTGGATTTTGATCATTTTAATGCATGAAAGATAAATGGTTAATTTTGGCAGTAAATTCAGTAAATTGTAATGTCATTTTTAATTGGTTGATAACTTATTGTAAATGCAATTCACCTTATGTAGTTTTGATTTATTTTTTGAAAATTGAGGTTTTTTTAAATTTTTCGTGTTTTTTTATTTTATTTGAAGTGAATTCTTTTAGGGTTTTTTTTTTTAGGGTCCCTAGTATTAAGACTTTATAGTATAAAGGACATTCAATACTTTCATAATGTCTAAAGTCCCTCAACATTGATCCAGAGAAATTTCAATCCAGAGAAATTCTGGACTTTCCAAAGAATTTCTCTGGGTTCAACCCAGAGAACTGGGTTCATTTTGACCAATTTTCTCTGGTTTCAAATTCAAATTCAAATTTCTCAGGTTTCATTTATAAACCAAAGAAAATTCAAATTTCTCTGGATTCATTTTAACTAATTTTCTCTGGATCACAATATCATTTTATGAAATCATTTTGACATACCTTAGACCAATTTCTCTGAGTTCAAATTCAAATTCTTCCTCCAGAGAAATTCTTTGATAGCCTTCATCATCATCATCATCATCTTCTTTCTACATCAAATAAGTAGTTGTAGTAGCATCATGAAAGCCATATAAGCAAGAGCACTTTGATAGCATCAACACAAATACACAACATGACAAATGATTAACTGGTGGTAGCATGAGGCAATAACAAAGCTTCCAGAGAAATTTGAACAACCCAAAGAGCTACCAGAGAAATTTGAACAACCAAAGAAATTTAAACAAACCAAAGACCTACCAGAGAAATTTGAACAACCTAGAGAAATTTGAACAACCAAATAAATTTGAACAATCCAGAGAAATTCTCTGGTCCAAACCATTGCAAGATTTATGTTCTTAAATCTGTTGTTTAATTAATAGTTGGGGTTGATTTATTCAAATGGTTGTTGTTGTTGAAGGCAGAGAAAATGATAAACAAATCAAAGAAAATTTTAAGTAAACCAGAGAGAATTTTTTTAGTTTGGAGAGAATTTCTCTGGTTTGGACCAGAGAAATTCAAAGCTAGATGGTTGTTGCTGAAAAACCTTAATACCAGGGACCAATTCAGAGAAATTTCAGTTCAAACCAGAGAATTTCTCTGGACCAACCCAGAGAAATTTCAGTTCAAAGCAGAGGCCTGACCAGTTCTTGCAAATGAAATTTTATCTCTCTTGCGCAAAGTACCGTCAACAACTACCACATGACATATCACTCCCTTGTACTCATCATAATAAGAATCCAACAAAAGCATACGCAAAGATGAATTACAGTTCCCTGGAGGATGAGGTATTCACTCTATGACAGTAGGAAGGACCTGCCCCAGACCTTGACCCGTCTTGGCAGATGTCAAAAGACAATCATTTGGGTCAAGGTCAAACATGGATTTTAGCTGAGCTTTAACACGATCTCGATCAGCAGTTGATTGGTCAATTTTGTTTATGACTGGGATTAACACGACGGATAGTATGGACACTTGAAAGGCCTTGTGCTGTTATTCTTCGACAGCTTTGTAATCGACTGCTTACAGAGCATATGCCCACACGACAACAACATTGGAGGGTTCTCTTCGCTTGCTTGGTCTTAACTCACTGGACATACAAAAATGGAATGGAACTGAAACTCCCTATCCAAATCCACCGGCACGAGTAACTGCTTCATGGACTGCCATTCCTGCTTCTTCCCCGTCATCATATTCATCAGCTTCAGAAGGGTCGGCAACCCTTGGACTCCTGCTGCAATCGTCACACTCAGTGGGCTCTCACAAGACTGTCCCAAAATGTTACAGAATTGTCGGGTTAGCTCCTCGGCAAGTTTGTCCCAATGGGATGGGGATAGCAATTCAGAATAGGGTGAGGTATCGAGCCTACCAACCCACAATAAACATGTCATGAGCTTCTGGACTTCGGTCATATGGTTGGAAACGAATGGGGCTAGGAAAGTTTTGGCATAGTTGAGAGGATCGACAAAAGAGAGAGAGAGAGAGAGAGAGAGAGAGAGAGAGGAGAAAAGAGCAGCGAAGAGAGAGAGAGAAAGAGAGGAGGGTGATGGTTTGAAGGTGTGAGGTATATCAAATTTCTCTGTAGGGACCTTAGACATCAAAAAATAATATTGTGGATCTCTTCTATTACTAAAAGTGAGAAAGAGACCTTAGACTAATATTGTGTATTTTTTTTTAATAAATACACAAAATGCAAAAATGTACTGATTTTTTTTTTTTTTTTTTTTTTTTGTATTTGATGAATTTTTTAGGTTAGGTGTATCTAAAAATAAAAATAAAAAATTTTAAAATATTAAAATTTTTGACTAAAAACAAAAAAAATATGAAAAATAAAAAAATTCAATTTTATGAAAAATTAGCTCAATCTTCAAAAACCAAACAAGGTGATTAATTTATTTTTTTTACATAATTATACTAGTGCCTTTTTTAAGTTTTGATTCACATTTTTAATAAATAACTTGTTAATCGTGTAAATAATAAGAAAATAAATGTTATTATCTCTATTTTTTTTTTTTTTTTTATCAACAAAAAGTCATTCTTGCAATAAATGTTTTAAAATTTAAATTCAAATGTAATAATTACATATTCCCCAAAAAAAAGTTAAAATTCCTATAAATAAACTAACAAAATAAGGTGAGGCAGTATATATTTTAGTATTATAGAGATAACAAAAAATAAAAATAAAAATAAGGACAAATTACAAGCGTGTCCTGCTTCAAAAAATTATACTCCGTAGTCTCGTAATGTTTTTGAAATACCCAAAGCAAGTCAGCTCTCAGTGAGCTTTTCATTCTCAAAGGCGTTGCTTTCTATGTTTATAATAAAGTTAGGAGACTTTCACGAGATCCTCCTATGATGTGGTCCGATCTTCGTCTATGTTGGGGAGATCTCATTCGGTTATATGATGCAAATGACTTCTATGATTTAAGGGATGTGAAAGGACAGTATACAGTTCTCAAGTTATAGGGTTTTAAGACTATTTTATTTTTCTTTTTTTCTTTTTTTTATATATAGTTACTGGCGATCAATGACTACTATCGATTTGGATTTACTTACACTTATCGACCATCGACTCCTTACTTCACCCTCATCGACGGTGAAAAAGATAAGTTTTCGACTAACAAAATGAATGGATCTACTCTGATATGATTTAGATTTACTAAAATCTGAGTAGATTCACATCAAATTCGGTCAGATCTAAACCCGAAATAGTTGCCGGAATACAATCATCTCTTTATATTTTTCTTTCTCTTTCGATCTCTCAATTTTTTTACTTTTTCTTTGCTATATACTTTTTTTTTTTCTATTTCAATGGAAAAAAAATTTTAATTCTATACAAGTTTTTTTCAAATTTTAGTTACAAGCGATAAAAATTATAAAAATTTTCAATTTTAATTTTTTGGGTGCTAAAATGAATCATGTTTTAAATTTATAAAATTTTGCAATTTCAAATCATGCTTTAAAACTGTAAAATTTTGTAATTTCATAACATGTTTTTCAGTTTGATTAATAAGGAGAAATATTTAATAGAATCATATTTTAAAACTACAACAATTTTACAGTTTCAAATCTTACTTTTCAGTTTGATTAATATAGGAGATTATTTGCTTAAACCCTCAAAAATCAAAAAATAATTTATGTTTTTCCTCACTGTTGCTGTTAATTGTTGTTTTATATATATATATATATATTTATTTATTTATTTATTTATTTTCGTTTATCAATATTTAGCACATTTTGCTATATTTTTTCGCTCTAATTTCTTCATTTATTCTTTTTTTTTGGGACAATATTCTGGACATTCCAATGAGTTTGCGACAATGTTATTGATGTTCTAGGCATTCCGACCATTTTTAGTGACGTTTAAAACATTCTGATGATACTCCAGCGACTTCTCAATGATGTTGAATATTTTGATGAGCCTTCGGTGATCGTTTGACAAAAATTTGGAGGTGGTGAGATGTAGAAGCATCTTTAAATTGCAAGAAAAAAAAAATGATTTTTGGTAACAATTAAAAACATGTATGACTAATTAGTACAAATATTTTATTTTAAGACTATATAAATTTTCAATTTTATATATCAAACCTATTAATAAGTGCCCCAAAGGACAAATTATCCGTGTATCCTATTTCTAAAGGTTACACTCTATTTAGTCCCATAATTTTTTAATAGATCCGAAAGTCGTGCAACCATTGATGCTATTTTTAGAATCCCAAATCCAACTCTTTGTGAGCTTTTCATTCTCAAAGATATTCACTTTGCTTGGTTTTAATTTTTTAAAAACACTTTTCAAAAAGTTTTATTTTTTTATTTTTCATATTTTTCTATTTTCACTAATTTTTTTTTAATATTTTAAGTGATTTTTTTTTTAATTTTTAGACACATCTAACAAAAATACACTTAAAATGTATAATATTTGTGAAATTTTTTTTAAAAATTCACTAAATACTAAAAATACAAAATATATATATATATATATAAATTCAGTACATTTTTCGTATTTTTGTATATTTATTAATTTTTTCACAAATATTTTACTATTTAGATACATCTATGTAAGGTGCATCTAAAAAAAAATTTTAAAAAAAACTGTTTAAAGTTTTTAAAATATTCATTAAAAACAAAAAATAAAAATAAAAAATAAAAAAACTCAATGTTAAAAAAATTTAACTCGAAAAACTAAAATCAAACACACTTATTACTTTCTAGGTTCATAATAAAGCTAAGAGAGTTTCACGAGATCCTCGCATGATGTGGTCCAATCTTCGTCTATGTCAGGTAGATCTGGTTCGATTATATAGTGCAAATGAGTTCTATGATTTATGGGATGTGGAAGGAGTGTATACAGTCATCAAATTATGAGGTTTTAAAGCTCCTTCGTTTTTCTTTTTTTTTGTTATGCTCATTAATGACCGACGATCGTTATTGATGGAGGTTCACCGATAATCACAAATTACTGATTCCTTATTGCCTTCATTGACGGAGAAAAAGATAAATTTTTGACAAACAAGATGATTATATCTACTTAGCTCTTAGTAGATCTAAATCAAATCTAACCAGATCTAAACCAAAAATAATTATCATAGTACAATCCTCTCTCTATATCTTTCTCTCTCCTTCGATCTCTCAATCTTTTTACCTTTTATCTAATACACATTTCTTTTTTCCTATTTTAATGAAGAAAATTTTTAAATTCTGAACAAATTTTTTTTGAGTTTTAGTTACAAGCGGTGAAAATGATAAAATTTTTCAGTTTCAATTTTTTTTTTTTTTTTTTTTTTTTGTGCTGAATTGAATCATGCTTTAAAACTGTAAAATTTTACAGTATTATGAGTTTGATTAATGGAAATTGAGTTGGACCCCCTCAAGGAAGCATCCCCTTTGACCCCCTCTCTCTTTGATTGGTCAGTTTTTCTTTTTTCTTTTTCTTTTTTTTCTTCTCCTCCAATCACCATCCGCCATGTGTGTGTGGGGGTGGTGGGAGTGGTGATTGGAGGGGGTCTCAATCACTTCCCTTGATTAATAAGGAGAAATACTTAATAGAATCATACTTTGAAACTATAACAATTTTACAGTTTCAAATCTTGTTTTTCAATTTAATTAATATTAGAGATTATTTGCTTAAACTCTACAAAAATTAAAAAATAACTTATATTTTTTCTCATTGTTACTGTTAATTGTTATTACATTTTTTTCTTTCAATTTATCAATATTTAGCACATTTTGTTATGTTTTTTCGTTCTAATTTCTTCATTTATTTTTTTTTTTTTTGGCAATATTCTAGACATTCTGGTGAGTCTTTAGAAATATTGACATCCAAACGACTTCCAGTGACGTTCAGAACATTCTAGTGATACTCTAGCGAATTTTCGGTGATCCTCCAATGATTTCTCGGTAATGTTAAATATTTCGCCGAGCCTCTGGTGATCATCTAACGAAAATTAGGCGGTAATGAAATGTAACAATGTCTTTAAATTTAAAAAATAAAATAAAATAATTTTTTTTGATAATAATTAAAAATATATAAGAGTAATTGATGCACATGTTTTGTTTTGGAACCAAATGAGTTTTGAATTGTGTGTACGGGAAACCTATTGGTAAGTGCCAAAAAAAAAAAAAAAGAAGGGAGGTAAATTATATGTTTCAGATCCAAAGAAAAAAAAGTACGTTTTATTGCTGATTTGGTATTATCGACATTGCACATCAAGTAGTCCATAGCTCCACCGGTTTCCCAAATTCCACCGTTACGGAACCAAAAAAAAATCAATTTGCAGATGCAAACAAGAGTGAAAACCAAATCAGACCTAAAAATTGAGTCATCTACTTGATCTTCTACCTAAGCGATGCAACAGCAATAATTTAACTCCAATCCACAACCCATGGAGTGTCCACGAGTTATTTGATAGACCCATGTATTATTGTATGGGGAGTAGACGATAAAAAAAAACTCTACAGAAAGTCTCTGTGTTCAAACTCTATAAAATACCATCACTGAGCCATGGAAATTGGAATGAGGAAATCATGGGATAACTCTCTAGATGTCTTATGGAAATTTTGTGGTCTCTGTCTATCTGCTGTTCAGGAGCTATAGTCTCAATCTTGAAATTTTCTTTTAGCAAATGTAGAACTTTACTCAAAATGTTTCGGATGTTACAAAATGAACTAGTGAAATTAGAGCATCTCCAATCCTTTGTTACTTTTTTTTATAAAAATTTTCCTCTTATCCCAAAATTTTCATTTACATCAAATTTGATGAAAAAAATATTTTTTTCCTCGATTTGATTTGATGAAATGATTAGAGATATTTTTCAAGTACTTTATCATATAAAAAAGGGTTAAGGATTGGAGGTGTTCTTAGATAAATACTAGGGAGTTTTTATTCTTATTCTACCAATGACAATTACAATTGTGAAAGATCTTTCATTGCAATGCAATTCATGTAAAACCGAATAAGCGATTCCCCCCTTCCCCATTCAAATTCGAAGTGATGGTTGATTGAATGATTATTTTGGTAGATATATTGAGAAAAAAATGTTTGATAGCTTAAGTAATAACCTTATCATATAGTGATTTCAAAAATGAAAACTCGCCATGAACAATTATCTAAATGTAGATTTCTACTTATTTTTGTTGAACGAATAGTATTAATGTCCCAATTTTATTTTTATATGTAATTTAACAAGTTTATATTATTTTTGCTGATGTGATTGAAAATATATAACATTATAGTGTACTACGTAAAAAAATTATTTTTATCTGTAATTTAACAAGTTTAAATTACTTCTGCTGATTCGATTGAAAACATATAAAATTGCAGTGTGTTATATAAAAGTTAATTTTGAATGAATTGTGTAGAATCTAAATGTGACAATAATATTGATGGTACTTGTTATAAACTCAAATCCTAGCTACACCACTGACCATGAGAAGGTTGTAATGGAGGGGTGAGGGTTCTGTATAGGGTGCATAAGAAATAACCACAGCAATTAATAACAATCTCTCAAATGCATCCAAAGTGAAGAAAAATGATATTCAATTCAAACTCTCCCTCAAAATACCAGTCCAATATACCCTGAATTCCTTCTCAGAGACTGAAAGTTGACTGCACCCAACTACCAACCAGAATAAAATGTGGGGAAAATAAATGCTCAAAATTATACTTTTCAATTATTTCTCAAGGAAAGTCTGACAAAAAGATGGACTAAAATATTTATAGACCTCCCAGCATCTTCATCCACGTACGTAATTCATCCACGTACGTAATTTCATTGGTACCAAAAAATGTTGATTTCAAGTAAAATATTTAAAATGCTCTAGTGTCCACCACCCACCATTTTCAAGTCATGAAGTTTGGCATGATGGTATTTCCAACATCACTGTTACTTCTTTCTTTTCCTTTCTTTTTGGTGAAAAGGAAAGTTAATTGAAGCAAAGAGTCATTACAAGCAAAGATAAAGATAATGAGGGAATTAATCCCTCTCATACACAAGACCAACTAGGTCAGCTACAAGAAAGGGCCTAATTGAGCTAGGTGGGTCTTCATAGATTTCCAGAACTTCTTGCTGATCAACTCCAATTTGTGCAAGTGCATCAGCGCTCTTGCTGGCTTCGCAAAAGATGTGCTTGATCATTCATCACATTCTGAGTCAAGAATTTCGTGTCTTCCACTAATGCTCTGTATGGGCAGTTTGGGTGAGCACCATTTTGAATCAGATTTACTGCTTCTTGACAGTCCGTCTCAATCTCAACACCTTGCATCCTTTCTCATGGATGATGGTTGTGCCACAGTATATGGCCCAGATTTTGGCTTCAAGACAGGTTGCCACATCCAGTTTTCCTGAGTAGCCTAGAATCCATGATTTCTTCTCATCCTTGAAGAGGCCTCTAAATCCTGCTTTACCCCACCTCTAAATCCTGCTTTACCCCAATCACTTTTAGCACAACTATCAGCATTTAGCTTGATTTTCCCTGCACAAGGAGGCAGCCAATTAATTAGTTTATGACCTCTTTGATCAGTGCTAAGGGGGCATTGAAAAGCCTCATTGATCTCTTAGAGTATATTGGAACACTTGGTGCAAACTGTCGTTAGTGGATATAGGGCAGTTTACAAAAATAATTTTGTTTTTAGCTGCTTTCCAAATTTGCCAAAGACTGACAGTGAACCAAGTAATCCAATTAATACCATTGCTATGTTTAGATTTATCACGAAGGTTAAGAATGAGCCAGTTTTCCACAGGTTTATCAATGCCATCCTTATACCACTGATCACTTTTGATTTTTGTCAACATCTCCTTTGAGTAAAAGCAGTCTCTAAAGAGGTGACTCAGGTTTTCCACTAGGGTATTGCATCTAGGGCAGTCATCAATAAAATCAAGACCTCGAGTAACTCTGAGTTGGTTGGTGAGAAGCCTGCCATGCATAACAAGCCAGAGGAAGCCCTTGAGCTTTTGAAGAGAGGGATTACTGCTGTGCCAAAGTTATGCCTCAATTTGAGGTTTATTATGGATTTATTTTTATGATCCGAACCTTATGTTTTGTAGGGTTCGTTGAGTACTTCATGTCTACCAAAAATCATATTAATCGGATATCAATAACTATATGATCGAATTACATTTATCATAAAAAAATAAACAATAAGTTTTTCTTTGAGAAATAGCATAAAAAATATGCAATGCGATCACATAGTTATTGATATCTGATGAATATAATTTTTGGTAGACATGAAATACTAATGAAGGGTTCATATCATAAAAATAAACCCATAATAAACCTCAAATTGAGGCACAACAGTTACTGCTGTGCCCCCCCATTTGGCACAACAGTAACCCCCTTCCCGAGCTTTTGAGGGATTTTATGTTTCCAAATGCAGGCCCAAGGAATTTGAGGAATCTCCCCAGTAGTGATGATGTCTTAGGCAGCTTTTGGGGGAGAAGTTACCAAGAGGAGAGCCAAGCCAATGGGTTTGTCAGGAAGAGTGATGAATCTAGGTAAAAAGACCTTGGTGAATATCACCACTACTTGATCTCACAGATGGTGTCGCTTTCTAATACTAAGCCTGTTCCACCAAAGTCTGCCAAGTGACAACTTTCTATAAAAGAAGCCCAGCCTCTCTTCCACTACATTTCCCTCTTCTCTCCTTTCATTCAATATAACCAGGAGAAAAAAGACAAAAATGATTAATTGCATGCACACAACAAAGGGTCGCACTTATCTAAAATGAGAATATTACAAAACTGGCCAAAGAATTTGAAAAAGAAAAACAAGAGAACAAGGGCTCTATTTGGTTTGATTTTTCAAATACTGTTTTTAGATGGGTTTTCATTTGAACCTCATAAAGAACTGCAAAGGGAAAAGTGGGGTTAAAATGAAGGCGAATGTGTGGCATGTAGCATATACATAAGTTGACAACAGTCCATTCAGAATAGACGAGGAAAGTAAAGGTTGTGATTTTCATAATATCACCCTTGTGCAGGTTTGAACAATTGATATTAGTGAAGCTTAGCATGATCAAGAGAAACCAATTGTTTGAAGCACATCGCATTTCACACAACATTATTCAAAATGAATATCCCTTAGACAAAACCACCAATAGCATGAAAAATATAGCAATCCTAGAAAGAAAAAAAAAATTATATATATATATAGCAAGGACAAAATTCTTCCAGTAAAGAACAATACCAATTTAACTATATCAGAATAAAATTATATCAAAGTCTAAGGGAAATAGGATCCCAGAAAATGAATCTTAAAACAAAACACCACCCATAGTAAACAAACAAAACTAGCTGGTTCAACAGCTGACATCGTGACACAGAATCATCCCCAAATTGAGCCCAGAGCCTATAGGAAATGAGTGGTAATTTGCAGTTTTGTCAACCCAGTATAACCATATCTCACAAGACATCACCTTTCAATTAAATAATTTATCAAATTTCCCAAAAACGTAGTCCAATATATGTTCCACATTTAGCACCATAGCAAACACTAATCACAGCTATGATAATTACTTTTTTCCATGCTCAATGATCAAACAAAAATAAAATGCATATAAACAGCACCAATTAATAGCTAACAAAAGGAACACCTATTGAATAAACAGAGCTGTATATCACAACAAATGCAGCTAAGCACAATTTTCAACTTATAGTTATGTAAACCCTACAATCCTAGATTAAAGAAAAATAAGAAAAAAGAAAAAGAACAGCACCAAACTGTAGCAACTGGGTTTTGGAATCTAAAAATAAAACAAAATCTAACAAGGATCCAAATTCATTCGACGAACTAATTCTAAAATAAGTAATAAATAACTTTTCTTTCTCATCTTTTCAGCGACTGTATCAACAAGTATCCATAGTCCAAAAATTCAATTATAGCACAAAGATGAAGAAAAAAAAATAACTTTTTAAGGCATTAGCAATGAAAATCTCTGTTCCTAGTGAATTAGCTATGGAATCGAGAAAAGACCCAGATCCAAACCCGAATCAATTCGAACAAAGAAGCCAGAAACTTCTTTGCTCAAATCTACAGGCTACAGATCCAAATTTGAATAACATGCAATGAAATCCAAACCTAGAAATGAATGAATCCACTCGATCTCCCACCAATCCATGCAATCAGCAACTAATTCAAATCCAAACTGTCCAAGATCTGAAGAAAACATCCTCACATTCACCGCGGTATCCGATTCAGTTGATGCAAGGCGGGATCCAATTCGCCACCACCAAACTCCGCCGCCGCCGCCACCGGCGGCGAAGCAGTTCCCGACCTGCACCAAGCGAATTAGAGACCGCCGCAATAACATCACCTATAAACACAATACATGTACGTATGTATATGTAGAGAGCGAAAGAGATCTAGAGAGAGAGAGAGAGGAAACCCTATAGCGAGCTCTGAGTGTGAGAGAGAGAGAGAGAGAGAGAGAGAGAGAGCTATGGAGGCAGGCAGTGAGGGAAGGTACGGGAGAGACGAGGGGTTATTTATAGTGGAGACAGACGAACGTGATGGTGCCACGTAGGCGGAGTCACCGACTTTTGCTGTGACGATGCACAGTTTGCATTCAAGTAGAGGGAAGATGTGGTTAGGGACGTTGGAAAAGGTTTTCTAGACGAACCGGTTACCATGTGACACTTTCATCGATCATAATAGGATAAATTATAAATACATACATCTTTAAAGTTTATTTAAATCATCTTTAAAGTTTATTTAAATTATATTATATTGTTTAAAATTTTTAATTTTATAATAAATAAGTCATTTTATTAATAAATTATCAAGTTAATTAACAGTTTTTAATAATATTAAATTTTTATTTCAATTAATAATTCAGATAATTTTATTATTGTATAGGTGAACAGTTAGAATTTTACTTTTTCAATTAATTCTGTTAAATAAAAAATTTTGACAAGGAGATATTTGTAATTTTTCAAATCACAAGAGACAATTCATATTTTAAATAAACCTTAAAAGGTATATTTGTAATTTATCTTTCATAATATTATTTTTTTAATATTTAATAGAAGAGATTATTTAGAAAATATTAAATATATTTTTTAATTTTTTATAAAAAGATATAAAAAAATAAAAAGTACATTTTTTAGGTAATTTCCAAATAACGCTTAAATATAGTGAATCCAAATCAAATCAAAATAATAAAATGTATTACATGACATATATTTTAGGAATCTTTTGAGAAGTAGGTCATAATTCACTTCGGATATTATAATTCACTTCCTTCTTCCACAAAAAGCTAATTATAACTATTTTGTCAAAATGGCTATTGGGGTATACAAAAATTATCGGGAAGCTAGTGTTTGTTTTTTGGACCTTGGACGAGGGAAAAATTACGGAAATGCCAAGGGAGGGTGGTGCGTGGGTGGGTGTACGCGTGGAGAGACAGTAACCGCACGTGCGCGCGTGATCATCTGGGAGTGTTAGTTGAATTACATGTTACACGTGTCAACAAAGATACGTAATTTTTGGCAAAAATAGAAGTGGAAATAACATTTCTAACTTAGGATTGTTTTCGGTTCCAAAAAAAATTATGAAAAATTATTTCGGAGTCTTATTAAGGAGATTTATATTACATATGGTCTTACTAAAAAATTTATGTTTTCATAAGTCTTATGTGAAATTTATTAACACATTTATCCTCAATATTAGTTGTTAATATCATAAATAATAGTAAAACTATATATAGAAAATTAAATGTTACCATAGATTAAGTTTGCGAAACGTAACGTGACACTTACATAAACGTAACGTGACGTGACATCTACATAAACGTAACGTGACACCTACAAAAACGTAACGTAACGTGTCACGTTACGTTTCGCAAACTTACTAGGTTTTTTATTTTTTAAATTGAATGTAAAAATGTTACTTATTTTTTGATTTTTTAAATTGAATGTGAAAATGTTACTTGTTCGTATATTTTAAAATTCACATTCACATAGATATGATCTATGATAACATTCAATTTCCTATATTAAGTTTGCGAAACGTAATGTGACACCTACATAAATGTAACGTAACGTGACCATATCAAATGGGACATTACATAAACGTAACGTGACGTGACACCTACATAAATGTAACGTGTCACGTTATGTTTCGCAAACTTATTAGGTTTTTTATTTTAGTGTATAATAGTATATTAATACCATTTATTTACAACTCATAGAATCTTGTGGAATACATTTCTATCTCAATAGGACTTAAGACTCTATAAGAAATTACATAAGATTTAACATAGCATAAGTGTCCGAAATAGGACTTATAAATAAGTCTCCCAAAAAATTAAGATTATTTTGAGAATTAATTATTTTATTTTATTTTTAAATTTTTTATAAAATGATATATAAAAAAATAAAGAAATAGTTAATTTTTTAAAATAATTTTTTAATTATTTTATGGGATATAAATTTTATTTTTATATTTTTTATCCTTTTTATGCAGAAAGAGCTGTACTCTCAAAAGATTTTCACTTTTTGATAATTTTTCCTTCACTTTTTATTGAGTAATGATTTTCCTAAAATAGACAGGAAAATGGTTAATTTTACATTTTTATTATCTAAATTATTATTACTTTTTCCCATTCGACCTCTAAATTATTAATTTGGTTTATTTGGTCACCAAAGTTTCTAATTTTAGTTCATGTAGTCTAATTTGAAATAATTGTATAAATCAATAGTAGTTTAAATTTTATTTGATAGGTAAAATATTTTAAAATTTGAATAACTTAAATTTTACAATCAAGAACTCATTTATCTTACTATTTTGAATAAACTACATCCCATAAGCAATTTTTTGTGTATTTGATTGTATAACTAAATTATTCAAATTTCGAAATAACTTTTTTGACCATCAAATTAGGTTTCAATTGTTACTAATTTGTACTATCATTTTCAATTGGACTACATGAATTGAAATTAAAAACTTTAATAATCAAATACACAAAATTGATACTTTATGATTGAAAGAAAAAAGAAGTGATAATTTAAAAGATAAAATTGAAACCAAGCCAAGGGAAACCAGCAAATAATCAGGAATAAACTAAAATAATTATAAAAGAACATTAAATAGTAAATCATTAGGAATAAATAAAAAAATATTTATAAACTATAAAAGTGTAAGTAGAATTTATGTTGTCACATTTTTTATTTGCATCATAACATAGATCAACTTATATCTTTATATTCTTACAATTATTCATATTTATTCTCAATATTTTAAAATTTTAAAATAGATAAGATATTAAAAGAGGAATCAGTGTAATTACAATAAACTTATTAAGGCCAGGTTTGGCATCCTTAAAATAATCTATTTTTTTATCTTTTTATCTTTTTTTCATCACATTACTTCTCTACTTTTCTGTACATCTTTTCGTAAAAAGACAAAAAGTGCACTTATTTAGATCATTCCAGACAACCCCTAAACTTACTGTAAAAATTTTTAAAACTCAAAGATGATAGTGAAATTTGCCCTAAAGTTTTAACTAAGGTGTAAAATGAAAGATTTTTTTTATTTTATTTTATTTTGTATACTATTTACTTTGATAAGAATAATTTTGTCTTTTTACTCTAAATGTGTTTGTGATACGAAGTCCACCTTGCTCCAGTGCGTCCAATGTAGTATTGCACATTCATTGTTCTCACCAATCAAATCAAAAAAGGTTTAAAAAATTGGGATTTCGTTAAAATTTGATTCCATTACCTGAAAAAACAAAAAGAATGTGATTCTCTACGTCAGTTCTTTTATAACATGCAATTTCATTTGACAACAAATTTATTAAAATTGTGTAAACTACGTGGAGTGCACTGCTTTGAATCATATTTTTTTATTTTTTATAAATAATAAAAAAATAAAAAGGAGTCCTCGTGTCAATTTTGCCACCCTAGGCTATTTGTATGTTTGTAGTAGATTTAAACAAACATTTTTTTGAAAGAAAAAAATAAAAATTTAAATTAATTTGATAAAAAAATTTAAATAAAAAATACTCATCATTTTTATAATTTTAGTTTGATCAAAAAATTTTCAAAATTTCCAACTCTGAACCCACCTCAGTCTTACTAGTGTGGCTTTTGGGAAAGTTAAAATAAAGTAGGGGCAAATTTGAGATGTTTTATAACTTGATTTTGAAATTTTATTTCTTAAGATAAAATAATTTTCAGCTTATTTATTGAATTTCTGTGATTTTTTAAACATGTGAAATGAACATAGTCCACTTTAAACTTGAAGTTATCCAAAATTCAAAACTTCACAAATTAAAAGTCAAAGCATGGGGCCATTTGGACAAATTAGAGCACTTTATAAAGTCTAGTTTGTGAATTCTTCATGTGTCAATCATTTTATTTTTTATTTTCATTATTTACAAATAAAATAAATTTATTTTTTTGGTTTTTGTTTTTGTTTGTTTGGACCATTCAACACCAACCTTCCAACTATAATAAGGCCAAGTTTGGGAAGACTAAATAAGTGCACTTTTTGACTTTTTATGAAATATGGGTTGGATTTGAGTTGGATTTGAAGTGATGTGTTAGAGAGGTGATGTGACTTAAATAAGATGATGTGACTTAAATAGGATAGTGACTTTTTGACTTTTTAGATTTTTTTAAGGATGCCAAACTTGGCCTAATAATATAGTCAGATACATGTTAGTTTAAATTTGTATTTATTAACATTAAAAAATAAAGAAACATTAAATTAAAAAATAAAGAAAAGGAAAAAAAAGAAAATTAATGAATCATGATACCACAGTTTTGTGCCAACTAATGATGTCTTTTCATAACATAATGAAATGTTGAGCTACCAAATATGGCTAAAAATAAGTATAGGCAAACTGAGTAGTGTATTATTTAAATTTAATTTATTTATATAATAAATTAATTTTGAACGAACTTTGAATGAGTCAAACATGAATCAAGTTCAAGTAATTTATTTTTTTATAATGTATATAAACTTATCGATCAGAGTAATAGGTTGTTTCAACTTAACTTAAAAACTTAATAAGTTTAATATTATGTACGAGCACAGAAAAATATTCTCGTATAATCATGTTGATCAAGTTTGCACTCCTCCAAACGTCGTCGATTTACCACCTGAAAATACAAACTTGAGCTAGTCGACGAGTGTATGTCGGAAACCTCTCCGGTGCCTAAGTCAGCAAATAGACAATAGACACAAAAACTCTGTGTATTCCAGAGTAAGAATTGAGATATCTATACATAGGTCCTGCTATGAGCTTTTATAGTTTCCGCCTGGCACAATCCTAGTAGGACTTCAACTCTCTTTAATAGAGTCCTCCTAAGAATCACAAAGATAATGCTTATCTTTTTATACCCTCCTCACTACTTAACCAAGTGGGATGGTTCCACCACGGTTTGGTAGCAAAACAACCGAGCTAACACTGTCACGCCTGTCTTACAACAGATTTAACCGCGCTCACTTAGCTCGATTCTGCCTTGTCCTGTCATCCAGCTCAGTTCTCTTTCACCTATATCTCGGTTTAGAGCACTAAGACCAAGCTACTGGCACACGACCTTGACCTAACTGACGGGATCAAGGATCGGGCTATGCAAGCCACTACCTCAGCCCATAGCTCGGTCCATTTCCCATCTGATCCTAGCTCGGCCCAAGTTCAAACATAAATTACCCTCTCAATTGTCCATTAATTCCATCTACAATGCATAATTTAGGATTATTCTTCTCCATCCGAGCTAAAACAAGTAATTCCACCGAGATTAAAATATTTAACCCCATCGAGCTGGGTTAACTCGGTCTTCAATTCTGTACCTGCCACAACCCGTCGTTTCACATACCTGACATTATGTCCTATCTGTGATACGTGGCACATGTCTATTGATTCTTCAAACTACGACAGCCATCCCACATTTATCAAAAAACGATTAAAAAGTCCCACCGTTTCTATGCCTATTCAGAACCCATTTTCTGAATCACACCCTCACTGTTCATCTTTTCTCCCTCGCCTCTTGAGTCTCCATATTCAAGACCATAGCACATACAAAGCTCGTGTTCTAGCTGGCATCCTTATTGTTTTGGTCTCCGTCCTCTCGTTTTAAATCTGTAAGTGGCTCAACCCCTTTCTTTTTTGTTTATTCCACGAGTATATATAGTATAGAAAGATATATATACATATGTTTTTCAAAACGCATTCCTGTAGTTTCACATAAATAGGTAAAGACCACCAAGTCCCCACAAACCATATGCCCAGACCTCAAACATACTTTAGCTAGATTTTCAATCAATCTGAAATGCGAGCCTTTGATCCAAAATAATACCACGACCGAGTTAGGAGCCTGGTTATGATAGGTGTGCACTCGACTGAACTAGGAAACCTTGCTCAATAACCGAGCTAAAACCTTGAGCCCACCTTGGGTTACGACCGATCTAAGAACCTTCGTGCTCAGTAACCGAGCTAAAATGACCGAACTAAGAACTGGTTACAACCCATTTAGCCGATCTAGGGTTATGTTTATTCTGCCTTCTTGCTTAGCTCGGTCCAGTGATCTAGGCATAACACTTTTTTATCTCCACTTTGCGGACTTGACTAGGTTGGTCAGGCACACCTTTGCACTTTGCCCCTTGCCCCCTCGGCGCCATTTCTCAACCGAGCCATCCAACGTCATCTCAACGCCGAGCTAGGCTACCGTGCTAACTTGTATACAAAATTTAAGTAAAATGGATGAATACCAGTTCTTGGTAAACTCGCCTGGGGCCATTACCGAATTTCGTAAGGACTACAATATTCCTGACGACGTCCATCTCTCTTTAGTCGAACTAGATACCACGCCCTGGGGAAAACCGAGCTTTGTTTCTTTCACCATAATATCAATTGTAGAGGCCGGTCTCCGATTCCCTGTACAGCCACTCATATACGAGGTCCTCAGGCAAACAAGATTATGCCCAACCCAACTCAGCACCAACACTTATAGAATAATAAATGGCATCGCCGAGTTAAACCGCCGACTCAGTCTTAACCTCGGATTGGCCGAGCTTTTTCACTAATATTCGCTCGACCAAAATAACGACGGTTGGGTGTACTATTTAAGGGTACGAAGAGGCCAAGAGAAAATCATAAAAAAAATACCGGATAAAGATTTAAACGACGACAATTTTTTCTGGGTTTCGGGCAATTTTGAAGACCAGGAAGCCCAGATACCAAGCTATAATATAAATTGGAATAAAGGGACTGCTGGTAAGAATACCTCGGTTTAATTTTCTGTTTTTGTTTTGCTATTCCAAGCTATAATTTTACACCATGCTGACACAAGCATTTTGTCTTTCTTTTGTGCAAACTTAAACCAACTTAAATCACAGTACCCATACGCCAACCAAGACGCCCTTCGTGCCGCGCTCCGATACCGTTATAGCGGTTGGGTCGAGTTACTTAACTTCAAACCAACCTACCGGTATAGCGGAAGGAGGAAGACCAAGGTAACTGATTTTCTCCTCGAACCATCACCGGAACCGGACCCAAACTTGTCCCAAATCAACCTTATTCCCCTCACTTAAGAACAAGAAATGGCCAAGCACCGTGCTGTTCGTGCCCTGATCACCGAACAAACCACAATTTCTACTGCTGAGGTTCAAATCGAGGCACCTCAGGCCGATCAGACTCACAAGGCTGTGGCGGCCCTCCCTACAACCCGAGCTTCATCATCTCGGTGGAACAAGCAGCCACATACACAACACCTGAGGGATAAGGATGAGCCATCTAAAACCGAGCTTTAGGAAGCAACACAATCCCAAGGTCACGACCGACCTAGCCCTTCAAATCCTTCCACATCGTCAGTGTGGGCACCATCTGCCACATTCAAGGGTCGCGCCATTATGGCCTCTAACTCCGTCAACACCGAGAAGGATCACCTGTTGGCCTTCAACTTAGCAAAGAGTGTCTGCATGCCCACCAATATGGAGCGGCATAAGGGTTTGACCGAGCTAAAGGCCATTCTCTCGGCATCTAAGTCAATGATACTGGTAAGCCCAAAAATCCCTATAAGTTGAACAAATGACATTTGTTATCCTCTAACCGCCCTGAATTATGCAGGCCCTGCAAAAGAGCCAAGTGGCTCATAAACGAGTGCTTGAGCTACGAAAGATAGCGCGGTCAGCCGTTACCGAAGCAGAATCCAAGGCAACTGAGCTAAAAGAAGCTTAGGCCAAGCTGGTCGAACTAGAAGTCGAAAACACGAGGCTGGCGGAACTGGTCAGTACGGCAGAGGCTGACAAGTAGAAGGCTTTAGCCAAGAAAAAATACCGCTATCTGCGAGAGCTGGCCAAGCTGGAAATGAAGAAGAATGCCGAGCTAGAGGACCTAAAGAAAAAAATACAGAACGCAGAGGACCGAGGCTTCAAGGAAGGGGAAGAGACTTATGTCTAGCAGTGCGAAACCGCCAAAGATATATTCTTTAAGTGAGGTTGGAAGGCCACTGCTGAAAAGCTCAGTTACAGACATGACTTCGAAGTCTTCCTGAATCCCTTTCCCCACTTCATATCGGGATACATGGCGGACTACGTTAACTCGGTCCAACAAAAGTTCCTTCAGGAGAGGGAGAAGGATGAGGTCCCTGCTCCACAAAATGCTTCCAACACTCAGCTCGGCCACCAGTCTGCTTCTCCGACTCCAGTGGACTCCAACCCACCTTTGCGCAGGGCAGTTAATGAGGCGCCTGTGACCGAACCAAACCAGGGGGCTGATGCTGTTACCGAGCTACCCTTGGGCAAAATCTGGGTCGACATGGATACCAACCTAGATGACTTGTTTACTTGATATCTCTTTTTCTCTTTAAGAAATTGTAATCGAGCTACATGCCCCTCTTGTACTTCATTTCAAATGAATGAAATCAAACTTCTCATTTTCTTAGTCTCTTTGTTCAGTTTGTAGTGTACTTATTAATTGCACCAACTTTCTACAAATTTGGCCAGCCTAACTTAGCTCGGCCTATCCTTATCCTGGCCACCTTTGTTTGGTCGAGATAGCTTATCTCGGTCAGACAATAACTTTAGGTATTCAAGTAGACGTTGGTTTAAGCCAGCCAACCTTCTTCAGCTTAGATCCTTATCTCAGTTGAAGATCAAAAGATGTTTATTCAAACCTTCCAAACTTCATTCTGCCTAGATCCATATCTCGGTTGAAGAAAGAAAAAGTGTTGGTCAAACCTGACAATCTTCTTCAGCCTAGATCTTTATCTCGGTTAAAGAACAAAAGATGTTTGGTCAAACCTGCCAAACTTCTTCAGCCTAGATCCTTATCTCGGCTGAAGAGCAAAAGATGTTTGGTCAAACCTGCCAAACTTCTTCAGCCTAGATTATTATCTCGGCTGAAGAGCAAAAGATGTTTTGGTCAAACCTGCCAAACTTCCTTCAGCCTAGATCCTTATCTCGGCTGAAAAAAGAAAAAATATCGGTCAATCCTACCAACTCTTTTTAGCCTAAATCCTTATCTCGGCTGAAAAGAGCTAAATGTTGGTCAAACCTGCCAACATTCTTCAACATTGATCCTTATCTTGGCTAAAAAAGAGAACTAAATGTTGGTCAAACCTGCCAATCTTTTTCAGCCTTGATCCTTATCTCGGCTGAAGAAGAGAACTAAATGTTAGTCAAACCTGCCAACCTCCTTCATTGCCCCTAGCTAACAATGACTAAGAACAACTTTTACAGTAGAAAGAATTATGCTGGAAAAACTACTTGCTTTATTTGAAAAAATAAAAATTACAGATATTTTAAGGAAAAACTAAAAATAAAATAGTTTGAGATTGGCAATGTTCCATGGCTTGGGAATAGCTTTGCTATCTCCATTTTCCAAGTGATATGCCCATTTTCCTGCTAAACCGACCACTTTGGATGGTCCTTTCCAGTTAGGTCCTAACTTGCCATCTCCAGGTACCAAAGTGTTACTCATTACTTTGCGCAGTACCCAATCTCCAATCTTGAATTGCCTCGGATGCATTGTTTTGTTATATTTTCTAGATAACTCTTGCTGATATGAGATAATATGAACTAGTGCTCTTTCCCTTCTCTCTTCTACAAGGTCGAGTTCCAAGGTTATGGCTTCTTCATTCAAGTTTGGGTCAAAATTTTCACTTCTAATAGTGGAGAGGCCTACTTCCAGTGGGATTACTGCCTCCATGCCATAGGCCAAGGAAAAAGGCGTTTCTCCAATTAACCGCCGAGGTGTGGTACAGTAAACCCATAAAACATAAAGAAGCTCCTCAGCCCACTTCCCTTTTGCTCTCTCTAACATTTTCTTCAAACCGTCTAAAACGACTTTGTTTGAAACTTCTACCTGGCCATTCGCTTGAGGGTATGCTGGTGTAGAATTGTAGAATTTTATCTTGTATTCTTCGCAAAAGCCCCTGAAGATTTTGCCATTGAACTGAGTGTCATTATCATATATTAGAGCCTTAGGTATGCCGAATCAAGTTATGATGTTCTGCCAGACAAACTTCTTAACGTCTTTCTCTTTTATCGATACGAGTACTTCTGCCTCCACCCACTTCATGAAGTAGTCTGTTACTGCGAGAAAGAACTTTCTGTTACCGGGTGCAGTTGGAAGTGGTCCCACTATGTCCAGGCCCCACATTACAAAAGGCCACGGGTTAGTTAATGGTAGAAGCTCTCTGGCTAGTTGATGTATTTGGTGTGCAAACGTCTGACATTTTTCGCACTTCTTAACATATTTCTCTGAATCTGCTTGCATGTATGGCCACCAATATCCTTGTGAAATTGCTCTGTAAGCCAATGATCTTCCCCTTTGGTGGCTTCCGCAGACGCCTTCGTGTATCTCGAACAAAAATGCCTCGATTTTGCTGGGATGGACATATTTCAGGTAGGGTCCTATGAAGGATTTTTTATACAATGCTAGTGATGGGGAGAGCCAAAATCGCTGTGATTTTGCTCTAATTTTGTTGGCTTCTTTCTTTTCTTCAGGCAAGATAACATCTTTTAAGAATACTATGATGAGATCCATCCAGGATGGGCCTAGTTCGGCACAACATGCCTCGGTTGATTCGGGTTCTTCAATACTTGGTCTAGGTAGGAAGTCGATCAGTAATAGATGTGGGATAGATATATCTGCCATTGAAGCAAAACCTGCCAGCTCGTCTGCTCTACTATTTTCCTCTCGGTCGATTTGCTCTATCCGAACTACTTCGAACTTCATGATTTCCTTTCTGACTAACTCTTGGTACTTAGCCATCCTATCATCTTTTGCCTTGTAGTCGCTTGAAATCTGGTTGACTACCAGCTGGGAGTCACTATACACCATCAGCTCGGCGACCTTCACGTAAAGTGCTGATTTTAAACCTGCTAACAGTGCTTCATACTCCGCCTCGTTGTTAGATGCTAGGAAGCCAAGGTTAACCGCCTGTTCAATTGTTAGGCCATCCGATATGATGAGGACTATGCCAAGTCTTGCACCGTGCCTATTGGATGCTCCATCCACGAAGAGTTTACACATCTCTCCAACGAATAGTTTCCAGCAAGTAGAGGGATTGGATGATGTCTTGGAATCAGGGGTGTTGCTGACATTTTCTTCTAGGTCGATGTCCACTGTTAGGGCTTGATTTTCACTATCTGACTGCCTCAAGTCTTTACTTTTTGGTGAGTCCCTATTGGAAATAGCATGGTCTATTCCTTCTTCCCTGTCCTCAAACCTGTATAGCTTGCTATGTAGCTGGGCATTCTGCTTTGGGGGCTAGGTAATTCCCGCGACACTTTTCCCCCTTCTTTCCGTTACGTCGGTCAAATCGATTAGGCAGACATAATGACTTCCTGGCGTGAACTCGGCCACAAAGTCTGTTAAAACTTGGACTTTTATTGCGGTTCTTGGTTGAAACTTGATATCGAACTGCCCCAACTCCACTGCCCATTTCAAGATTCGTCTAGAAAAATCCACCCTCTCAAACAAGGCCTTTAAGGGGAAAGCTATTAGGACAATCACGGTATGGGCATGGAAATAGTGTGACAACTTTCTTGAGACCATTATCAAAGCTAAGGCCAGCTTTTCCAACGGTAGGTACCTTGTTTCAACGCCCAGTAAGGTCTTACTAACATAAAAGATAGGCAGGTGTTGGATTCCTTCCGTTCTGACTAACACTGCGCTGACTACATGCTGTGAAACTGCCAAGTACAGAAAGAGCTTTTCTCCTAGTACCGAGGTTACTAACAACGGAGGAGATGCCATGTATGCTTTCAAGCTTTTTAGGGCATGGTCACACTTATCATCTCACTCAAACTTGGCCTTTAATGCTTGGAAGAATGGTCGACATCTGTCTGACGACCAACTTATGAACCAGTTGAGCGCAGCTGCTAGGTCAGTGAGATGTTGTACTTCTCTAACTGTGTTGGGCCTCTCAAGATCTTGGATGGCTTTGGTCAGGGAGGGATTAGCTTCTATACCCCGGTTGGTCACTAGAAAACCCAAGAATTTACCTGACCCTACGTCGAATGCGCATTTAGATGCGTTTAGTCGCAACTTGTAGGACTTCAAAATTTGAAACATTTCATCTAGGTTCTTGAGATGGTCCTTTTCATCTCTGCTTTTGACCACCATGTCATCTATGTAAGCCTCCATTATTCTGCCTAACAATGGTTCAAACATTTTGGTGATCATTCGTTGGAATGTAGCCCTTGCGTTCTTTAGGCCAAAGGGCATGACCTTGTAACAGTATAGTCCTCTGGGCGTTGTAAATGACGGGACCTCCTGGTCTAGTTCGTACATAGCAATCTGATGGTAACCTCGATACGCATCAATGAAGCTAAGTCGGTTATGCACTACTGTCAGATCCACCAGTTGGTCTATCTGTGGTAAGGGAAAATTGTCTTTTGGGCATGCTTTGTTAACTGTTTTATAGTCCACGCAAACGCGCCATTTGCCGTTCTTCTTTGGCACTACTACAGTGTTAGAGATCCACCTGGAGTAGTGTACTTCTCTGATGGCTCCTGTCTCCAGCAAGTTTCTCACTTCTTCTGCCACTATCTCTGCGTGGTGAAGTGCCGATCAGCGAGTTCACTGAATAATTGGTTTGGCAATTGAATGGACGTTAAGTTGATGGCAGATGAAATTTGGGTCAATGCCAGGCATGTCGTATGGTGTCCAGGCAAACACTTCAATGTTAAAGGTTAAGAATTCCATGACCTCTATTCTCTCAGTGCTAGACAAAGACGAGCCGAGCAAAAAGAACTTTTTTGGGTTCTTTTCATCTATCCTTACCTCTACCAAGTCTTCTACTGCCTTTTGTTCAGCTGCTTTGCCAACATCTGCAAACAATTCATTACTTTCTGGCTCCTCCACCATCTGTACAAACCCTTTTGCAGCACGGCTGCCATTTAATGTGACAAAGCACTGTTTTGACATGATTTGGTCTCCTAAGACTTCTTCAATCACTCCAGTTTCATTGGGGAACCGTAATTCCTGATGGTAGGTTGAAGCCACCGAACGCATGGCGTGCAGTCATACTCTTCCCAAGATTATGTTGTAAGTGGAAGGGACCTTCAATACCGAAACTCCACCTGTTTTGTCATGGTTCCTGCCTTGACTGGCAGAATTATCTTGCCCACTGGCCATTCTAGCATTGAGTTGCGATAAGGGGAGATGTTGCAGGCGCCAAGTCTTTGTCCTCCAGTTTTAGTTGCTTGAAGGTCTCGTAGTACATTATCTCGCATGAGCTTCCTTGGTCAATCAGAATCCGTTTGATGTCGAAATTCTTGATGTGCAAAGTGACCACCAGTGCATCATTATGTGGGCCATATAGCCTTGTTAGATCTCTATCTGAGAAGGATATGACGTTTGTAGCCTCCGTTTTCTCCTTTTGATGGTAGGTTGTGCACTTAGTACCTCCCTTAAGTGCTCAACCTTTTTTATCATTCCTCTGAGCTCATATACCTGCTCAGGTTCGACGATCCCATGTATAACGTTGATTATGCCTTGGGGTAGACCATCGATCGGCATCCTGCTCGGCTTGTTGGGGTCTTGGAGGGCTGGCTGCGTTCCCCCTTCTATATACTGGTCCAGGTGACCAGCGGCTACTAACTCCTCCAGATGTTGTCTCAATGGTGTACAATTTTCAGTTTGGTACCCCTTTTCATCATGGAAGGTGCAACGATATCTCTCATCGTAACCTCTTTGTGCTTCTCCCAACTTGGCTGGCCGCCGAACGAAGGGTTCATCGCGTATCTCGCTAAGAATCCGGTAGATAGGTTTATTGAACACCGTGGTAATGGCAGTGCAGACTCTTAACTTCCTTGTTTGGGGGTCCTCTCTATTGGCTCGCCTGCCTCGCCCATTCTTGCTTGGTTGTTCTACTGTGTTGACTTTTACTGCAATCTTTTTATCTGGCATCGCTGTTGTGCTAGATTTTGCTTTGGCGCGGGCGCTATCTTCTTCTACCCGGATATGTTGAAGCACTCTCTCCATTAGGGCCTCCATCGTGAGGGGTGGCATCATCGTCATTGAATCCCTCAACTTGTTACTGGCCGGTAAACCTCGTTTATACTGTGCGATGGCGAGATTTGTAGGGCAATCCCCAATCTGGTTGAAAGTCTCCCAATATTGACTGTTGTAAGACCTCAATGTTTCCTTCTCGCCCATGTCAATGAAGAGTAACTGGCCAATCTCCACTGGTGTCTTGGTATTCATTCTGAATCTAGTCACAAATGCTTCTGGCAACTGCGCCCATGAGGCTATGCTGCCTTCTGGCAGCCTTTCAAACCATGTTAGACCCAGGTCGCCAAGGCTAGAAGGAAACAAGATACACATTAGAGCCTCGTTTCGCCGATATACTACCATAACCTGGCGAAAGTAGCTTAAGTGCATGTAGGGGTCTAACTTCCCCTCATAAGTGGTGAATTTGGGCTGGTGGAAGCCTGAGGGTAGTGGTGCGTTCTCAATTGCCGAAACAAACGGCGAGCTCTGTAACCTTACTAACACTTTATCTACTGGTTCGTAAGCAAGGCGTAGCATTGGGATCCCTACCTCGATACTCACATGCGTCCTAGGGGCCAATCGCTGTAGGGCTGAAACTTTGTGAGGGGTCGTGAGCCCTGGTGTCCTTCTTCCATCGGGCCTTCTCCTCTAGCACTGTACGCAGGTCTACTGACCTAGGCAACTCCGTGTGCCTAGATGTCCTTTGGTGCGTGTGCAAGGGCCGATAACTGCTTTCTTCCGTATATGACCTTTCAGTCCTCGTTCTCTCAAACCTGGAGTAACAAGTCCTGGAAGTCCTTGAATGAGTGTCGCCTGTTCTGAGGCTCCTACTTTCTGCTTGTGATGGTGTGACTTGTCTGTCACGATCTTCCGAGTAGTAAGAGAGCGTGTTGCCTTTGCGCCCCTCTTCCGTCGCCACCCTTTTTTCCTTTATTTGGCGCTTCATAGTCTTCATGTCTGCCGCCATCCTCCTTATTAATTCATCTTGCTCTCTCACGTGATCCTCCAGAACTTGAGGATCCAACCTCCGCCTCTGCCTTTCAGGACTTTGAGAGCGGCGGGGACTGGTGCCCCGTCTCTCCCGTGTGTCCCTCCGGGAGTTCCGTCGCTAATTCTGCCATGGGTGGGATAGAAGATAAACCTTCACACCTCCCTCCCCCCTCCGGGATTTGCCCATCAATAGCAGATTGCGGTAAATCTTCATTGTGCGCCATTAGTTTCAACTAAAGAGGAAAACTTGATCAAAAGGTTTTGTTCTTTGTGCTTTCCTACAAACGGCGCCAATTGTACGAGCACAGAAATAATCTTCTCGTATAATCCTGTTGATCAAGTTTGCACTCCTCCAAACGTCGTCGCTTTGCCACCTGAAAACACAAACGTGAGCTAGCCGGCGGGTGTGTGCCGAAAACCTCTCCAATGCCTAAGTCAGCAAATAGATAATAGACACAAAAGCTCTATGTATTCCAGAGTAAAAATTGGGATACCTGTACATAGGTCCTGCTATGAGTTTTTATAGTTTCTGCCTAGCACAATCCTAGCAGGACTTCAACTCTCTTTAGTAGAGTCCTCCTAGGAATCACAAAGATAATGTTTATCTTTTTACACCCTCCTCACTGCTTAACCAAGTGAGATGGTTCCACCACGGTCTGATAGCAAAACAACCGAGCTAACACTGCCATGCCTTACAATAGGTTTAACCGCGCTCACTTAGCTCGGTTCTACCTTGTCCTATCATCCAGCTCAGTTCTCTTCCACCTATATCTCGGTTCAGAGCACCAAGACCAGGCTATTGGCACACAGCCTTGACCTAACTGACGGGATCAAGGACTAGGCAATGCAAGCCACTACCTCAACCCATAGCTCAATCCATTTCCCATCTGGTCCTAGCTCAGCCCAAGTTCAAACATAAATTACCCTCTCATATTATATTTAAGTTTGATTTGTTTACCTAACAAATTAATCTCAAACGAGTCGAACCCAAATCAAACTCGAAGAATTTGGTTGGTTTAACATCTCTAACCAACCCATGCCATTTGTATTGTGTATAGTTAGTTTCCAACTAAGTGTAATTTTTTGTTTTTAATAATGCTACATGTACATAAATAATAATAATAATAAATAAATAAATATTTTGAATTTAAAATGTAGGACTATTAATCAAATTCAGTATATATAGTAGCATATATGCATTTTGTTTGACCTTTTCAGAGAAAAAAATATACTGTATCTTAATTTCACATTAATGCTCATTTAATTATCTTTGTTGATGCTTGCAATGACATGGGTAGTGACATCAAAAATTCCAGCACCGAATGCTAATATCTCCAATTCTTAATTTATTTATTTATTTTAATCAAAGTTTTGATAAAAAAAAATATTTAAAAATTATTTTCAATCTATTCGTCAAATGTCCATCAAATCAAGAAGAAACAATTTTTTTCCCATCAAATTAGAATTTAACAGAAATTTAAAAAGAATGAATTATTATAGATATTTTTTTCATCAAGTTTGATATGAAAATCTAAATTTAGGATAAGAGGAGAATTTTTAAAAAGATTTTAATAAAAAATTGATGAAAGAGTTGGGCTAATTCATATTAAGTCAAACCTTTTACTCAAATTTAAATCAAATTAGATGAAAATTGTGATAAAAAATTGGAGATGCTCTTTAATCTATTCCTAGTCATATTAACATCTCAAAATAAATAAGAATTTCTCAGGTAGTGCGGCTTCGACAAATTAAAAGTTAATAATTTAAACACTAAAGTTAAAAAGAATTTTTCTCATATGACTTTTTCATAATTATTTTTTTAAAAAAATTTATTTACGTCATTTTTGCCTCATAAATTATATAAAAAAATATCATAAAAATTTCTTTGACACATTCTTAAAATAAATAAATATCTCATAAACTGCATCAATGGAGCTGATGTCTTATATATATTGCGTGTTCGTCTTGGCATACTTACCAACCACAAATGCTCCTTCTATTTTCTAGTGTATGTCATATTAATCAAGATAGCCTCTTCTTGATTTTGTTGGTGGTCCAAAATAAGAGTCCTCATAATTAGACATTCTACATCTTTATATATAACTTTATTATGCAACTTTATTAGAATATATTAATTTAATTTAAATTTGGTTTCTTATAATCTCAATTTTCCTAAAACCTCAAACATAATCGGTCCATGTTTTGTTCCATCACTTGATTTGGTCCTTTTTTAAAAACATTACCTTATGCCTAATGGGAAATCTTTTGACTTTTTCCTATGCTCTAAATAAATAAAATGAAATAAAACAAAACTCATCTGAATCTATTGATCATGGCATGCTCGCGTTGTGCCCTATCAACACTGAATAATTAAAACTCAAAACTTTAACTGAAGAAAAAATATAAAAATTTAACTTAGTTCAATTCAAATAAAATAATGCAAATATTCATGTACCGTAATCTTAGCCTTTCCCCACTCTTCCTTGTCATTCCTACTACCACTAATATCAATACTTGTCACTCCTCTGCCACTGCAAACCCCTCCCCTTTCCACCTAACAACCCCTTCTAAAACACTTAACTACCACCACCAGTATCAATACTTGTCACTCCTCTGCCACTCCAAACCCCTCCCATTTTCACCTAATAACCCCTTCTAAAACACTAGCTACCGCAACCATCCAAACCTTCCAATCCCTTCTCATCACGATCCCAAATCCCTACTCTCGCTGTTGTAAAACAAATTGAGTAAATTGTAATCCATGCGTTATTCAAATATGAGGGTGTGTTTGGCAATAGAGAAATATAGTTAAAAAGTCATTAAAAAGGTAAAAGAAAAAAAAAATCAAAAAGTTGGAGAAAAAAAAATAACCAAATAAAAAAAGTCAAAGATTCATTTTCATTCTCTTTACTTTTTTATTACACGTTTTCCTGTAAAAAATTTAGAAGTCTTTTTCAAACACTTTAATTTTTTTTATCTCATATTTTAATTTAAAAAATACTAAAAACATCATTTTCCAAACCAACCCTAAAACGTGTGCATAATCACACCTATCGTAATCACACCCATTGCGTGCACCGATCACTTAGAAATTTTTTAAAGAGAGAAAAACAGTGTACACTTGGTTTTCTTTTTCCCTTTTTGCAATAGGTTTTGCATAACACTATTCTTTTCCCTTGTACATGATCAAGCAAAATTGTCAAAGAAAATCATTTCATTGGTTAAAAACAACAAGACTTGGTTCCTTAAAAGAGGTGCAACAAACATGACTAAATGCAGCAAACATGACTAAAATGGATATTGTTCAAACCTAGAATTTGAGCACCATTTGTAAAACCTAGACTTCAGGTTTGATTGGGACCCACCACCCTCTTCTTTTTCTAGGCACCAAGAAGACATTTGTCACTTGAAATTATTGAACTTGTGACAATGCACTGATTGGCATGAAGTAAGGAGAGCAAACAGTGAATTGAAAGAACTTTGCCTTGTCTAATGACTTCTTGATCCACATGGACTTGTAATAAAGTGAGAAGTTCAACTAAGACAGGTTTGGAAGTTGGACAACTTCTCATGCGTTTGATGGTTACTTTCTTACCTAAAAAAACTAGGTTATTAACTAAAAATAAACTTACAAAAAAAAATAATTTATTTAATTCAATCTTAATTTTTTGACTTTTTTAATAATTTTTAAGAATTGATAAAAATGAGTTCTTTGACTGAAAATGAATTTTCCAAATGAGTTATGATTTTTTAAGACAAAATAGGCTTCTTTTTTTTAAGCCAATGAGCTAGATTTTTAACTACAACTAAACGAAATTTTAATTTAAGGGTTAAACTTCTCTTCAATTAATTAGAATGCAGTTGTGAGGAAGAGCATGGTGCACTCCAATTAACTATAGAGAAGTTGCGGTCTAATTTAATAACTTTTATGTTATGAAAGTTTTTAAGTGTACTTGTTTAATTTCTCTCTACACTCATCACATAAATTGGTCGGGCTGTGTGGTTGTGGAGGGTAGGAAGGACTGGAGTATTTGAGAAAAGTAAGAGATAAGCTGTCAACTGAACGGGAGGCATTGTAACGAAGGAGGATGGAAGAGTTGTGATGTGGGAGAGTGGTGGTGGATGTGGTGGTGGGCTCACATGGGAGTGACAACAGCGGTTGAGTGGTGACTATGCGCTAGGGTTAAAGTTAATGATATGATTTGAAAATTTGAGAAGAACAGAGTATTTTTATATTATTTTATATGTTCATTGTGTGAATTGAAAAATAAAAAATATATAAAAATTCAAGTTGTGTAACACAAATAAATAGTATGGACTAAGAAGATGTGAATTGTATGATTGGTGGTCGAAATGACCAAAACACCCTTTAATGCTCTTATGTGCACAATCTTGTTGCCTAATGCCCAAATGGCAACAAAAAAAAAAAAAATTCTCAAACTGCAAACAACAGAACAAAGAAGATTGATTGCATTTTCCCCATCCAGTAATCCAACCGTATCCAATGGTTTGAGTGGTCCAATACGAAGATCTTTGTATCAGACACAATCAAAGTGAGAGAGACAATCAAAATAGTGATAACCAGAATAATGCTCAAAGACACACAGCACATTCAAGAATGGCAGGGCCACCCACCAAGACTGACAGTGTCACCATACCTAAAGTCTAAAGAGGGTTGGTCTCTTTTCTCGTGGAAAAAACCTTCATGCCGCTTTGGAAGGAGGAGATATTTTTGACTTTTGGGGTCTCAAAATTACAAATGCATAGGAAGGATTGGTTACTGAAATTGGATTGAAAGGATTGAGAAAAGAGAGCATAAATGTCCCATGTTGGATTCCTACTCCCAAGGATGGGCCTTTTTTGGTTAGATAGCTCCACAAGTCACTACTCTAAAGAGTAATGTTACAAAAATTATTTATTTTTATTATTTTATTTTATCATCTGATGTGTTAATCTAATTGTTAACAATATATTTCAAGTAGTGATATATCAACGTTGTGTTGACAAACAAGATAATAAGCATAATATGATATAAATATTTGATAAATGTAGGTACTCCAAATTGAGGATATAGTCTTTAAATGTTCCAATTCCCTTCATTTGGATGATATGTTCGTTTATCACATGTGAGGAGTGAATTTGAGAATTACATGTTGTATTATATAGCAGCTTCTATTATTTCTCTTTTTACCAAATGAGAAAGGAAATTGAGAAGTGTCATATTTATCTAACAACAATGATTGAAATTCTTTTTTCTTTTAGACCCTCACAATTCTCTTTAAATCTCAACCATTGATAGTGTGTACCCCACACATACATAAGTGAGTCTCACACACACATTAATAGTTGAGATCTAAAAGAGGGTTGTGAAAATCCCCCAAAAAAAAAGGGATTCCAAGCATTTTTGTTCATCTAATTTGAGTTTCAAATTTTACCATCCAATTTATTGTCAATGCACATGCTGCGCATTTATGAAATAAGCAGGCACTCCGTTTGGCAAGAGCTTTTTTGGCTATTTTAGTCACAAAAGATAAAATAGGCTATTTTAACCGCAACAAATAAAACATCACATCCAACCCATAATCATTACACTCTTCTCTCAAAAAAAAAGTTAAAAAAGTCAAAAAATCCTCCCCAAATCAAACTTTTTAACCCATGTTAAAATAGTCAAAAAAAGTTTAAAAACTAAAAAACCAACCCACTTCTTAAACGGAGGCTATATCTTATATCAATCATTCATTCTATATCAGATGATATTTACAAAATTTAAAATTTTAATATACAATAATAATATTCTATATTTTTTACTTTTTTTGGTCAGGAATATTCCCTGTTTGCGACCAGCACATTCCTATACCTAACCCTGCAGGTGAGTGAACAATATCAAAAATATTTGGAATTTCCTTTTTTTGGAATTCACATAATTCTCTTTTAATCTTAATTATTGAATCTTAATTATTGATGTATATGTAGAATTTATTTATATATATATATATATATGTGAAAATCACAGCATCAATGATTGAGATCCAAAGAGTGTTATACAAATTCTCAAAAAAAATGAGCCTCAATCATTAGTGGAACAATATAGAGCTTTGTCACATATGGCCTTCTAGAAACAAAATGGCCAATCCTTTTACTGCTTTTCTCTAAAGATACCCCCCAAATCATATGGAAGTCACAGCCCTCACATTTATCTTTGTTTTTAATTTTTCATTTGAATTTGAATTTTAAATTTATTAAGCAATTTGTAAAAACAAAACAGAGAAGAAAGAAAAAAAAAATTCCATTTTTATTATTATTATTTTTTTTTGGCTTTAGCCTAAGATTCCAACACAGTCTAAACAGGACAAATGAACCTGGCATATTGAAGTGATGCTGCCGTCAAATTTGACCAAGTGGAAGCTCAAGAGAGAGAGAACCTAAAAAACTAAAAACTAAAAAAAGAAACAAAAAAGAGAGAAGAAACGGGGAAGATTTTATTGGGTAAATCACACTGATAAGATTTGAATTTAATACATATTATTTTAATATTTAAAAAATAATAATATTTTATGTATTAATTAATATATATATATTAATATACCAATTAATATTATATCATTAATAATCTTATTTGTTATATAAATTATAAATATTTAAAACTTTTGAAATTATATCAAATCACTAGTTAGTAAATTAGTATGTACACCAATTAGTGCATATAATATTATTCTTAAAAAAACGATAGTATTACATGTATCAATTAGTATACTGATACACTAATTATGACATTATTATTGACTACACTCATTAATCATATTACAAATTCTAAAAATCTCTTAAATTATGTCACATCATCAATTAGTACACTAGTTAATATATCAATTGGTACATATAACATTATTCTTAAAAAAATTACATTCTCTATGTAATTAATAGTTTTATTTCACAAACTCTTTATTTATGTAAAATGCAACAACTCTTAATATAAAAATAAAAAAAATTATATTGAAAAAAAATGATAAAGCAAAGAAAAGAAAAAAAAAATAGAAGTAAAACAAAACAAGAAAAGAAAAGATGTGTAAATTTAATGTCTTTTCGATACCAACATTAATTCCGTCTAAATAAGATCAGTGTAATTTCCCAAATATCAAGGATGATATATATTAAATCCAAACCTCAAGGAATGTATTTGTAATTTATCCTAAATAAAAATAAATAAATTACAAATACATCCTTTGAGATTTGATTAAAATACAACTCACCCCTTGTAATTTTGAAAATTATATTTCACCTCCTGATGATTTTTATTAATAAATTATCAAGTCAATTAATAATTTTTAATGATATTAAAAATATATTTTAATTAATAATTAATTTAAGTAATTTTATTATTATATAAGAGAATAATTATGAATTTTATTTTTTTTAATTAATTCGATTAAATAAAAAATTCTATTAATGAGATATTTATAATTATTTAAATCATAAAAAATAATTTATATTTTAAACCAATGTCAAGCGATACATTTATAATTTAACCTTTTTATTTACATTATTTTATCTAGTTTTTTCCCCCTAATTTATATTTGGTTTGTTTTTGGGAAAAATTTTTGAAAAAAATTCTCTACAAATAAATTTTCAAGAGTAATCAAACCAAACAAATTTTTTCAAAAAAAATCTCAAAATTTTATTTGGTTTGCTTCTTTCCAAAAGCACTTTCTCTTTCATACACATCAAATTAATCATTTTTTTTTAAAACTCTCCCCCAAAAATAATTTTTCAAAATTATTTCTGAAAAAAGGTAAACCAAACAAATTTTTATACTTTTTATCTTAAAAATAACCCTACAAATACAAAACAAACAAGCCAATTATGTTTGTTTCTCAAAAGTCCTGTCAAAGGATTTTACTTGAATTTCTTAACCACTCACACGTCAGTAGGTCCAGATTGCAGAAATGTTTAGGACCCATTTTTTGAGAGTTTCATGATTCCTAGTTTAATTTGGGCCTTAATGGGTGTAAAATCTATTCATGTACGTGTAAATCTCACATTATGAATGATTGAGATGAAAATGAAGATGGTAAAAATCATGTACGTATAAAAATTTATATCACAATTCATCCAGATTGTATAGGACCAACCAATCGAGTAAACATTTAGGGGATGTTTGTAAGTTATTTTAATTTTTAACTATTTTAGTAAGTTAAAATTTTTGTGTTTGGAAGGATGATAGAATTTTTTTGTAATTGAATGTGATGTTTGTAAAAGAAAAAGTAAAATGATTATGAATTTGATATAACATTTTGTCTTATTAGTTATTTTGTCTTTTTGTAAATTTTGGTCTAAAAAAGACTAAAATTTTTCTAGCCAGAAAAACTTATCCAATATAATAGAAGGGTAAGATTTTCTTGTAAGATGTATGAGTGTAAGTTTCAACTCCCCGATATGCTAATCTAACAACTAATCACTAATTCTGTCGATAAAAAACAAAAACAAAAACAAAAAAACAAAAAGAGTATGAATACAGGATCAAGGTAGGTTTAGGAGTGGAAGAAGCTATACCCATGAAAGGCTATTTTGGTCTCTACCTCCAAAACAATAACGAGAATATTTTGGTCTCTATTTCCATGCCTCAAATACACCATTATTTCCTATTTTTAGAATTTGAAATGATTTTGATGATAGACAAATAATGGTGCCCTACCCATAACTACATGGAAGCAAACAAAACCATGAGTTGGTTTTGTGCTAATTTCAAGTCCATGAAAGCATGCACTGAATAATGTATAGAACATCAAGAACCTAAAACCTCTGTAGATTACCACAATACCCAAAAATGGAGCGATTGAGACTACCTAAATGTTTTTCTTTACACTATGTTTAGATCCTAAATTTATCAAGAAAAAGCAAAACAAAATGGAAATTAAAGAAATAAATTTAACTTCTTTCCACTTCATTTCTTTATAGAACCTTATGCATAGTCACTCGAAGCAAAAATCAATGTTCACCTACTTGTGTGCAAGTGTATGGATCCAAAATTCATGATACAATAGTTTAGCATGGAATGAATTGACTACATATTGAACAAATGTAATCAGAACTAACCTGGCCACAGCTTCTTATGTCTCTTTCCTTGAGCCCCAACATGGCTCATCCAAGGATGATTATTATCCACAGCAACACACGAAACAAAGCTGCAACCGAATGTCACACCTGACCTATATTCAGTAGACCAATAACATGACAATCTTATGACATTGACCAAACATGTTTCAAAACAACCAATGAAGCAGATGATCAACTGTTCACAGCCAGTCCATCTGAATGAGCGCTCAAATTTAATCATCATATACTTTATTATAAGAAGAATTAAACATATTCTATAACAGACAAAAGGCAGCAATACTGACCTGTCATGTGGTGTGACCACTTCAAGTAAACACGATACACCTCAAGAAACCTTATCACTACAAACTCCGACAGTAGTATTCACAGCAATATAATGATAGATAATCCAAAAAGAAAACATAATTGATTAACAATATAGTATTTGCCTATTTCGAACAAAGAAAAACCTTAAGAACTTGACAGCACTTGAGAAAAAGGAAATCAAGTTCAATTAGACTGTTACTATACAAGCGATAAAGAAAATTTAAGAAACAAACAGAACTCATGGTTGTATATGATATTCCAAAAACTAGGTGACTTTAGAAAGTAAAACCAAGCAAGGTTGCTGTCCACTCCAAGAAGCTCAAGGCTGTGGGAGTCAACATACAAGCAATTTTTGGCAGCATAGGGTATGCAAGTGTGCCAAGTATAAACCAATTGAAGCTTAAAAGAGCAACTGCATCGGATGCAGGTTTATTCTTAATGGTACAGAAGAATTGTACAACGCTCTTCAACGACATGGCAACCACAGTAAAGAGAGCTACTACAAGCGGCATGCAAGGGTCTTCAGCCTCCCAGATAATCAGTCCTACTAACAGAGACAAAACCGCACTGAAAAAGCTCTGTGAAAGTGCTACCTCTCTTCGTTTACCAAGGACTTCATTCATGTCCAGATTTCTAGAGAGAATAATACCAGGCGGAACTGCATTGCTAGGCCCACTGACTTTCAATTCTGTTCTCATGAAATCAAGCGAGTCGGCTTTGTGTTTTCTCTCTTCCTCCCAAGCGTCTTTGTCGATCAGGAGGTCTTCAAGGATAACACCACTCCCATCAAAACTAGATTTCCCTGATGGCATCCCATAGGAACCGTACCTATCAACAACTTCATTGTTGCAGTCATTGCCTTTGCCTGCATCAACTTGACTTTGAAAACTCCGAAGTCTTTTACCCTGTATCTCCTTCAGCCGAAGATTTTCTTCGATCATGTCCTGCAACTGTTGGAGAGTACGCAAAGTTCAATCGAGTACAAGATTGAATATACAGAATAATGAAATAGTAACGGTAAGAAAAATGCAACAGAAGTTGATGGTCAAGCATCTGAAGTTAAATTTTCATTTACAATAATTTAAGGCCATTTTGAGGTTATTGGCCTTCTTCATATTTTGATTAAACTCACGGAACATGGATCTGAAGGTTATCACAAACTCAATTTTATGATTTAATTTTTTTTATAATTTTCCTTGTTAAGTTAAGAATATAGATTAAGTCACAGCCCCTGTTTACAAAGAAACATATATGAAGAATTTTTTTTCTTAAACAATAAATACCTAGATTTAGAATTTCATCAAAGCAACATTTGTTTCAAGTACAGTGATTTTAAAATATGTGGATTTCAAATCCCTTCATTATCAATGTCAAAAGAACAATATTAAATGCACTCTTGAGGGAGTTGGTCATAGTAGAAAATTAAAGGTTGTTTCTGACCAAAAGAGAAATTACACAAATTAGCAAGTATGACCAATATAGCATCAAAGTTGCAAAATGATCAGAACTTCGGTACCTCACTCTCTAATAGTTCAATTTTGACAATAGCCTGATCATGATCATCTTCAAGTTCTGTTAACATTGCCTCCATCATTCTACATTCTTTAATGGCCATTTGCAGACGTTCTTCAAGTTCCTTCCTGTTCCACACAAGATTCTCCAGCTCAATCTGCAGCTCATGAAGACGCATTTGCAGCTGCATATCATAAACACTATCCCATATCAATAATTTGTCTAGAGACATTAGGAACTTTAAAGCATCAGTAATTGACAAAATTATATCAAACAAAAAGAAATGCCACAATATGAAGAGGAAATGGACAAAAAGCGAGAGGAGAAATAATCCTTAGTAGCCATTCATCTAAATCTCAAGCCAGCTGACCACCTTGACTATTTAAAATCTCTTTCTTAGTCTATCTCAAATTCCAATGAAATTTTGGAATGTCATGTGTGCACCTAGAAGGACTTCTTCATCAAAGAAATTTTTGGGATAGTAGAATATCAAAATGTGTATAAAAAAACAAAAGATGAAAAAGATGCATAATCTTTTGGTTATGTTCCTCAGACGCATAATCTTTCTGTATGATTATTGGGAAAAGACTTTGGTAGGGATGAATTAATACTCAAATTGGGCATCAAATAGCATGTATTGATGTGAACATCAGAAATTTCAGCAATAGTATCGTACAATAGGCAAGGAAAACTGACCAGCCTCTCCCTCTGTAGTGCAGTCAAAACTCTTACAGGAAGAGATATAAGAGCAAAGGTCCAAAACATAAGGCTCCACAGTATATTTAAATGAACGCTGATAGAAGTTCTCAGCACCTCAACCCAGGTGTAAACAACAATGCAGAAGCTTCTCATGGCAAAGATACACGATAGTTTAACCAATGAGAACGGCTTTGTCATCAAGATTATTATAGTACCCACTAATTCATGAAACAATGCCATCATATCCATCGGTACACAGCAAACTAGTGCATCCCCGCAAACTAAATGTACATTCGCACAAACTACATATCCACCAGTTGAACAAAGGTTTGATTGTTAAGTGTACGTCTCCTATATCCTGCACAAAAGGGATATTGCAGTTGGAGAAGATAACTTCCTTCCATGAGAAACAGTTTCATTACATGTAAGAGAAGTGTAGGCAACACTGAAATTCAAAACAGTCAACAGACAACAAAATACATCAATCTTAATGCAGAATGCTAATTGGTGCCATCTCTTTATACAAAACCCAAAAAGATGGAGAACTCAGTATACTGAAATTCCTGAAATCATCATTTCAAGTTTTCAAACACCCAAAAAATAAAGTAAAAAATTAACAGATACAAAACACTTTGGCATCCAACTCCGGTATAAAATTTAATAATTAATTTTTTTTTTATAGATTTTCCTTTTCCAGTTAAAGGCAAGGCGAAACTACAGTAACCATTTAAGGCACAGGATCCTCTCACTTCGTCTTTAAAACTTTCCCAATTAATCTTGGAAAGTATGGTCCACACAACACCAAAAGTTTACCAAAAGATCTTGATATGGAAAACTTTCCACCACAGTTACAACTCAGCAAACATCTTACAAAATTCGTCATCCTTGACCAATTTTACACGAAGATGATCCTGTTCTTAAAAATAGTGATATTCACATTGGGATGGAATACCAAACTTTGTGTGTTCAGCATGTAGAGCTTGGTAACAATTACTTGATATACACATTCATATTCATATACAAACTAAATCTCCTATGATTTACATCAAAACAATTGAACATTCATATTCATGTAGAGCTTGTCTAAAACAATTGAACAATAAAAAAATAAAAACACACGTGGATTCTTCTTTTGCATTCAATAGAATCTCAACAATCGACTAGCTTAGCTTTACCCTAACATCCTAACTGCTGAAGTCAACCCAATCAACTGTCCATGGGCATATTGTTGTTAAATCATTGACCTTGATGCCATTTCTCACAACTCAACTTCTGCTGTTTTCAGGCTGCCCGTTGTCTTTTAATGTAATCAAGCTAAGTCAAATCACTGTTTATTAGTGATGCAGCCATTTGCCTTGCATGAAGATAGCATAAGGCTGTGTTTGCTTTAGGAATTTCATGAGGGATTTGGAAAGAGAAGAAAAAAAGGTGGGTTGAATGTTAATAAAATATAACTACATTTCACACACTTTTTCCATTCCCCTTTCCACATTCCTCACCAAATCCCTAAACCAAACACAGCCTAAAGGAATAAATTTAAATAATTTGAAAAGGTGCAAGAGATTGATTTCATTGAGAGTAAAGGTTGACACAATCACAAAAGATGACAAAGGGCAACTCAAAAGAAAACAAAATATCATTTGAAGTACAAAATCAGTAGAATCACAAAACTACTTCCACCATTGGAACATTCTCTGTTTGATTGCTGAGAAAACAGTGGAAAAGGAAAATAAATAAATTACTCAAATCACAATGTTACACCAAATGTTCAACCAGAAATGCCCAAGTGCAATGGAAAATTTAAATTTTAAAAAAAAAAAAAAAAAAAAAAACGAACAACAGATAATAAATTCATAGGAAACAACAACAGATAATAAATTCATAAAGCTAAGAAACATTTTACAAAAGACCCAAAATACAAATACAATAATTCAAATTCAAACCCTAGTTTGCTCCAAAATGCACCACTTTCACAGCAACGTAGTGTCAAAACACATGAATACTTTTGAAGAGAGAGAGAGAGAGAGAGAGTTACCTTGTGAGTTCTGATGATGATTCTGGGTTTTCCCCAACAGGGGCTTGAAGATGGAAGCCTTTCGGAGCAAATGAGTCAGTGAGTGAGTGAGTGAGTGAGGAGAAGAGAGGAGAGGTGACGACACGTGGAATGGCATGAGGGGGGACACGTAACACTTTCGGAGTTGGAATAGATCGCATTGCGCCGCCATGTGTTTCAGTGTACGGAGTGACTGTGCTCTTTTGGGGGATTCTGCTGACGCTCTCTTAGATTTTTTTTTTTTTCTTCAGATTGTGGATAAATTACACTCAATTTTATATTTAGAAAAAATAAAATAAATTTCATAATTTTAATTCACATATCACTTAATTCATTTTTAATCAATAACTTTCAACTTTATATTTAAGAAAATAAAATAAATTTTATAATTTTAATTTATTTATATTAAATTTTTTAAATTTTTAATTCACATACTTAATTCATTTTTATTAATAATTCGTTTGTTATATGAATTAAAAATTTATTTTATCATTTGTTTTACAATAAAATGTACTCCCTCTGTCCCAAAATAATAGCCCTTTTTGGGGAATTTAACTTTTTTTGGTAGTATAATTATTGCACTTTAAAAAAGTTGATTTTTCAAAATTACCCTTTTGATAGTACATTTTTGAGAATATCAATGTTATAATTGTATTTTTTTTATTGTTTATTAATTTAAAAGAAAGGAAAAATAGGAAATTTATATTATTTTTGTACTTGATTTTTGAAGAGGGACTAATATTTTGAGACAATGAAAAATAAAATAAGGAACTAATATTTTGGGACGGAGAGAGTATATTTTTCTTATTTAACTTTGCGTCTTTATACTATTTGATTTATTTTGATTCTTTTAACTTTTTTTTTATATTTTGTATAAACGATTCTTTTAATCTTACTAAAAGAGAAGTTGATATAATTATGCCAAAATTATCTTGTATTTTTCTCCAATCTCAATGCAATTTATCTAAAAATTGTAATGCTTATAATCTTTCATTTTATCTTTTTGTTTTATTAGGAAAAGAATGAGTTAAGCATTTCTGTCCGTAAACCCTAATTTGTTTCAATTCTCTCATTATGTTTCATAAGAATGTATTTTTTCTATGTATATAGCAAAGCTCATCTCCACAATCTCCAGTTCGCCATCACATCTGTCTGCTTTTATTTTTTATCGCGAAGTTACTCGTATCTCTCTCATTAATGCCACCATCTTATATTTATTACTTGCAACTACCATGTTCACGTCCTCTTCTACCATCTCAGATGAAGATCTAATATCTAAAATCAATAACTTTATATTTGTACTCTCTCTCTCTCTCTGTATTCTTGTGGATCGATTTAATTTGATTCTAAAAATTTTATAATTCAATTTCTTTCAAATTTTATAAAATCGTACATAATAATTTAATTTTAATTTACTTCAAAACTGAATCAAACCAAACCATACTAACCTATCCTCTAAAATTTCATGGAATGATTTAGTAGTTGGACCAAACTTGTTAAGGATGAGGATATCATTATTACTCCCTCTATTGTCAACCCTTGGGCTATATGGGTACAGCGCAATAGTATTGTTTTCAATAACAACCGTTTAACATCATTGCATGTCAACTTTTTATGAGAGCCCAATGAAACATCTATAGTGCACTCATGATCGATTCAGTCTTATACAAATGAGATAATTCATATAAAAGTGGTTATTTGCTTGCAAATTCTCTTACTATAAGCGTTCATTTAGGAATTATCTATTTTAATTAGTTTTTTAATTTTAAAACTAGAATTGCTTGGGTTTGCTATAATGAAGAGCATAACATGGTTGGAAAAAATGTGCAAAGTCTCCAACTTCCGTCTCTATTAGCAGCAGAAGCTCGAGCATGCTTAGTAGCCATACAATGGGCTCGAGAATTGAAACTCTCTTGTGTTCCATCGTCACCAACAGTCAAGTTTTGATAAATATTTTGAAAGGCAGTTGGGATCCGGATTGGAATGATATGACTGCATTTAAAGACATTAATAGTGTGTATTTTGATTTTCTTTACCTCTCTAATGCTGTGTTTGGTTGGGGAATTTAGGGAGGGATTTGGAAAGGGAAAGGGAAAAGGTGTGTGAAACTAGGTGAAATATAGACATGTTTTATTCACATTTCACCCATCTTTTCTATTTTCCTTTCCAAATCCCTCTCCAAATCCCACAACCAAACACAACATAAGATTGATAAGTCTATCAAGCCAGCCTATCAACTAACAAAGCATGTCATGTAAGTGACATTCATAATTAATAATATATATGTATTTTTTTTTCTATTGCTCAAAAAATAATTACTTAATTAATTATCCGTACAACATACGAGAATTTGAGCTAGACATGACAGATATAATAACGATATGTAAACAAAATTTTAACGATAATTTAGTTTTTATCGGTACTTCATTTTCAATTAAAACACTTGTCGCCACCATTTTTATTATTTTAAAAATGCGATTGATTCATTATTTTTACAGTAACAGATTTTCTGTTTCCGAATCATCTAAAAAAAGAAAATTGAATGATTTTTAGCCCCTGGAGTTGCAATAAGAGCCAACGCTATCCCTACTGGACAAAACGAAAAGGAGTTGACAATTCAAGTGCAACCTGAACTTAACCGACGCAATCGACCCCACGCGCCACCTTGTCATCGCCGTCCCGATCAACTCAAAATTCGCAAAGTCCTCTTTCAGAGACAAATCAACAAGCACTACCTTGTCAGGACTCAGAAGAATCGGCGAGGACTCGATCTCGTACGCGTATTCGACGGAGCTATTCTTGCTCACGTCGAAGGGCACCAAGACGAGCTTCGTCAGCTCGAGGCCGCGAATTCCGACGATGAAGGCGGTGTCGGAGAAGTGAGCGTGAGCGTTGGCGTTGTCGTTCTGGAACTTGATTTTGATGGTGAGTTTGGTGGTGAATAGGGAGGAAGATTCAGAGTAATCGAAGATGTCGAGGTGAGCATAGGTGAGGGAGATGAAGGGGACCTTTGGGCGGATGGCGATGTAGGCGATGAAGACTGTGATGCCGATGATTATTACGGAGACGGTTATGATGGTGCAGAGTATAACGATGAACCAGATGAATCGGCTCGTGGTGCGGACTCGCGGTAACATTTGGTCTGAATCTGATGGCATTGGGAGTGGTGGTGGTGGTGGTGGGGACACAACATCCGGTGGAAGAAGGTGGTGGTGGTGGGTTTTGTTGTGTTTATGCTGTTGGGATTGGGATGGGGATGAATTTGGAGTTACTTTTAAATGGACTTTATGAAACTACCCGAATCCGCAAACGCTATACCCATTTGCAAAACACCCGAACCCAAATCCATTTTTTTTTTAGTATTTATTTTTTTTTATTTTTTTTAGAGAAAAAAATGAAATTTTGTAGTAATTTATTGACTTTTTGATTAAAAAAAAATTATATACCAGCTTACTTTTTAGACTCATTTTCCAGATTCAATGATGTATAAATAATATGATTGGTTAATAATTAAAAAATATATAAGAGAGATTAAGATATTTTAATTGATTGGGTTTGAAAAATGGATATAATTTTTGGATTTATATAGCAATGCTCTTGATTAAAATGTATCATTTCCAAAATAAGATAATGTTTGGAAATTGATTATTTTAATTCCAGCAATGCTAGGTATCATGATAAACTTTTCATGAAAATAACCATGAAAGTTTTGTGACCCTTGAATTACACTTAAAATAAAGTACCACACACTAATCAAGGTAATCCAAGAATCATAAATTTTTCATAATTATTTTCATGAAAAAATTTTCATGATCCCTAACTTTTCCCTTTTAATTCACTTTTTAACTTTTTACAAAAAGATATAACAACTTAGACTTTTTTTTCTTTTTTTTTCTTTTTTTTTAAGAATGCCAGTTTTGGTAACTTTGAAGGGCATTCATTAATTATAGAGATAAATATGTCATTAATTAAGGGCTAATTGCCTAAGGGGCAATGTTAAAGATACAAAATTTTTTACCAAATAAATTATCAAGGCTCCGTTTGACAAGGAGGTTTCGGGCTATTTTAGTCACAAAAGACAAAATAGGCTATTTTAGCCACAACAAACAAAACATCACATCTAACCCATAATCATTACACTCTTCTCTCACAAAAAAAATCAAAAAAACCAAAAAACCCTTCTCAAATCAAACTTTTTAGCCTAGGCTAAAATAGCTAAAAAAATCAAAAGCCAACACACTTTCCAAACGGAGGCCAAATGTCTCATTGTAGATCCCACATCCATATGAAATATTTAATTATTCATTTTGTATAAAATTTAAGACCTATAGTATTTTTCTTACCTAAATAATTCAGTTGATTTAAACAAAGTTCATATTCTCTAAGCAATTCACACGGAGTAAGAAATAAAATAAAAAGTAAGAATTAGATTATCTAAATAATTCAGTTAATTTAAAGAAGAAGCCCACATTCTCTACCGAAGCCCACAGTCTCTTAATAATAACGGTGGTCGTGGTTCGATTTTGAACGGTTTGTGGATCAGTTTCAATTAATTTGTATATATATGGTTTGGGAAAAATTCAACTCTCAATCACTCACAGTACAGGTTATAGTTTGTGTAGATAGGATTCGCGGATGTACAGACGGTTGCGGGTGGTTTGCGGATTAGACTTTTTTCTTTAACAATTTATTTTGAAACCTTTTTTTTTTCCATTTTGTAAATATTTATTTTGGGCCATTTTCCCTCATTTTCTAAAATGCTTCAACATTAATAATTAATGAATTAAAACTTATAAAATTAAAAATACAGCAAAATAAATTCTTAATACAAATAAATCATTCAAAATCCTAAACTTTTAAATCAAATCATAAACTAACACAAATACATCTTTCAAAATCTTAAACTAAATCATCAATCTCATTCACTATCTACTACCTAACAATACATTTAAAGTAAAATCATTCAAAATTCAGCTTATCTAAAAGTAATTCTTCATTAACTTTTACATTCATCCAAAATGCAATAATAAAATAACAACAGTCTAGGTTTTAAAAAAATAAAAATAAAAAGTTCTAAGTGCAGGCAAGTTCTTATGGGTGCGGGTTAAGCCCGCAACCCACAATCATGTCATATTCTAAACCACATCTGCCCGCATTGGATCTGCGAAACCGCCTATTTATATGTAGATCAGTTCGGGTTGGACGCAGGGCCGGCCCTGAGTTCGTCGGGGCCTAAGGCGAACTTCGGAAGTTGGGGCCCTTTTATATTGAAAAAAAAATTCATGAATAAAATGATAAATTACAACTTTTTTATTTGTTTGTAGCTATAGCAAAATTTACTTACACATATAATCATTAAAATTATAAACAAAACAATTTAATAAAACAAAATTAGAACAAAAAGATTAGGAAAAAATTATTCAATTAAAATTAATAAAGACCTAGGTAAAAAAATTTGAGCAAAATTATTTATTCTACTAAAATCTAATAGATAAAGAAGGTAAAAATAAAAAATAAAAAAATAGGGCCCATATATTGTATGTATTATTTTTCTTAAGCCTAAACACTTTTTTTTTTTAATATATATTTTCATTTTAATAAATATGGACCAAACTACACTTATAAATAAATATGGAGCAAATCATACATGGACCCAAAAAAATATTTTGGGGCCCTTTAAATTGATCCTAAAACCAAAAAAAAAAATATTGAGCCTATAATATTTTACCAAATTTAGGGGCCCTATTTTTGGGCCAAATTTAGGAGCCCTATGTTATATATGTTTATATGTTTTACCAAATTTAGGGGCCCTATTGTTTTTTTTTTTTTTTATTTATATATTTTCATTTTAATAAATATGGGCCAAACACATTTATAAATAAATATGGACTAAATTATACATGGGCCCAATAAAACATTTGGGGCCCTTTAAATTGATCTTAAAACCCAAAAAAAAAAAAAAAAAAAAAAAAAAAAAAGTTGGACCTATAACAATTTTTTAAATTTGGGGCCCTATTTTTAGGCCAAAATATGGGGCCTAAGGCACAAGCCTCACCTGCCTTAGAGCAGGGCCGGCCCTGGTTGGACGGATTGTACGGTCACTACAACAAAAACACATTTTAGTGACACCATACTAGTGGCATGTTCTTAAAAAATGTCACCAAAAGAATATTTGGTGGCATTTTTTAGAAAAATGTCATAGAGCCACAAACATACAAGGCTCTAGTGGCATTTCAATTAAAAAAAGTGTCACTTCACTACAACAAAAATGTTACTACAACAAATTTACACTTTAGTGACACTACACTAGTGGCATGTTTTTAGAAAATGCCACAAAAATAAAAATTGACATTAAATGTTTTAGAAAAATGTCACAGAACCACAAACATATAAGGCTCTAGTGACATTTCAATAAAAAAATATCACATCAATTTTATGGCATTTTATAAAATAATGATACAAAAAATTATGTTCATGACATTTATCAACAGATGCCACTAAACTTTAGTCGCAATGGCATTTTTAAAAAAATATTAGGATACTAGGTAGGTGCAAATTACTTTTTATGACACTTAAGTGAAAAGTGTCATAAACAAATATTTTATAACATTTTGAGAAATGCCACTAAGCCAAAAACTTTCCAAGCTTATAATGGCATTTTTGAAAAAATAAAAAATGCCAATATATTTTTAAAATTTTTAAAATGCAGTAAATGATTAAAAATAAATAAATTAAACTCAATATACACTACATGAAAAAACACATTTGGCTACTAAATTTCCCGACCAAAAAAAATTTGGTCGCTGAAAGTATAGCTTTCAGTGACCAAAACAGCATTAGTTGCCAAAAGTAAAGCTTTTTGGCGACTAAACAATTTTAGTAGCCAAAAGTCTACAATTGGCGACTAAAACTAAATTTGGTCGCTGATTATATGGGTTTTAGTGACTAAAAAATTTTTAGTAGCCCAAAGTAAAGCTTTTGGCGACTAAAAAAATTTAGTAGCCAAAAGTCTACAATTGGCGACTAAAAATAAGTACAATTGGCGACTAAAAATAAGTTTGGTCGCTGATTATATGGCTTTTACCGACTAAAAAAATTTTAGTAGCCAAAAGTAAAACTTTTTGGTGCCAAAAAAAATTTTAGTAGCCAAAAGTTTACAATTGGCAACTAAAAAATAAGTTTAGTCGCCAAAAGTGGTTATTTTTAGCGCGGGAGAACTAAAATCCTAAGGCGGGAATTAAATTTTTTAGCGATCGAAATTTTGGTAGCTGAAAGTGCATCTTCGGTGACCAAATCCGATTTTGGTCAGCAAAAGTTAAGTTTTTTAGCAACTAAAAAATAATTAGTATCCAAAAGTATAGAATTGGCGGCTAAAAAATATTTTTAGTGGCCAAAAGTGATCTTTTTTTATTTTGCTAGTAAATAGTTTATTTTACATAAATTATGTTCAATAAAATAATTATGTTTATACATATACTTTTATATTAATATGGATGTATGTATTATATAAATAATATATGTTACATATATAATCATGTGGTGCTATAGAGGTGTAGTGGGAAGAGTGTGGTGTATAAGGTTTATGGTGCGGGAGGTTGGCGGTTCGAGTCTCCGCAAGAACGGATCAAATTGTTCTACAACGAATTATCGTCATGAATGACACTTGATAGCGTCACGAATAGTGCCTACCATGACATTAAAGTGTCACTGAAAGGTTTTAGTCTTGATGGTGTAGTGACACTTATAAGAGTCACTAACTTTTTTTTTAATGGCGCTTGATAGTGCCACAAATAATATCTACCGTGACATCAAAATGTCATTGAAAGTTTTTAGTCATGATGGTGTAGTGGCACTTGCAAGTATCTATTGTGGCATTAGTATCTACTGTAACACGGATACAAATGGCACTTGTTCAAAATGTCACAAGACTAAAAAATGTCATTAAATCAATAGTTTTGTAGCACTTTCAAATGTCACTAAACTAAGAAAATGTTGTAGTGGGTTCGGATAACCCTATGCCCAGCCCTACTTAATAGTTCCCACTGAGTCAAAAAAACACAGCAAATGGTGAATTAGTTAATGAAAGATTAGGAATAAATTGATTAGAGGAAAAAAATAAGAATAAAAATATTAAATAAAAATAAATATTAAAAATAATATGATGTGATGTAATATATTTGGGGATTGTGATATTCTCAATTACATATTTATAATGGAGAGACTATATTATATTATCCAATGCTAGGTGTAATAATGATTTTTTAATTTAAAATAATTAAAAATTTACATTATTGCTTCATAATGCACTACAACAAATATTACTTTTTATAACATTTAATTATAGCATTCTTTTCAAAATGTTATAAAATATTATGAGTTAATAGCATTTTGTAATAAAATGTTGTAAAAAGTGATAGGCGGTGACATTGCTTTTTTTAATAACATTTGTTTTAATTGTAATAGCTTTTTACAAAAGCTATGTAAAATTATGTAAATTTTAATGCTTTTTTTAATGTTGTAAAAAGTGATAGGCGGTGACATATATAATGCTTTTTTTAATGACATTTTGTGAGTGCTATGAAAAGCATTAAAAGAAAATCCCTTAATATTTTCATTGGTCTCTTTTCCTACCTTATCGGCACCACTCTTTGAAGCAGTTTCCAACCCTACAAGAAGCCCTCCTCAAATTCATCTTTTGTTCTACATCTGCTAGAGTATTCTGGAGTCAATCACAAAGGTCATTATCTCTCTCTACATACTTCATGGTCTTTTTCTATGAATTATTGTATCTACAATATATATATACATACATATGTGTGTGTGTGTGTGTGTGTGTGTGTGTGTGTTTTGAAGATTACGACTGGTTAAAAAAATCAAAATTGTTGAAATCTAAATGTTTGATAAATTACGATGAGTTAAGTTTTATTTCTGTAAAAAAATAATTAATTAATTACTTATACTTGGTTTCATATGAAACCGTAAATAAATAGAAGAAACGCTTGGGATTTATATTGTGAGTACCCCATATGGCTTTTCTCTTTGTTTTTCATAGGTGATTTTGCTGGATGAACAATTAGATGTTTGTGGGCTCCCTTGATTCAGATTTTTTTCATTTTCCTTTAACTTGTTTCTTCAATAGTGTTTCACTCTTACCAATTTTGTGAGGCTTGGTAGATTTTCAATTAAATGGTTAAACCCTTTGGTGGATAATTGGGTTATATCTATAGTTTTTTTTTTTTTTTGGTTCTAGTAAAATTGATGCTTACTATTACCATTTTTTTTAAAAAAAAAAAAAAGATCCTAAATTTTGATTTCTATTTTACTTTTTTATTGGATGTAGATTGCTCATTACATGTTTGATAATATGCTTAACTAAAAAATATCCTTGACTATTCATGGCCGAGAATTGGGTTTTTTTTTGTGTCTGACTCTGTTTTGTTTTTGAGAAAGTGATTCAAAGGTGGGGCAAGGACTAAGCCAGTATCTTAGTCATGTTGAAGGTCAGATTAGCCTTTTGGCTCAAGGCCTCTATCAAGGACTTCCTTTTCTACACCCACAAATTTGTACCTCATTCATCTCTCTCTTTCACTCTTTCCCTACCCACTGACCTCCCTTTGAACTCACTGTTTGTAAACTAATTAATCATATACTTGTGAACTCAATGATCCTATATAAAGTGGGTTGATCACCAAGGGTTTGACAAAATTACCATGAATAATCTGCACTATGACAACAAACTATAGTTGTAAGACTAAAGTTGAAAATCTACTGAAGTCATACACATGGGAGAATGTATGACATGGGCAATTTTAAATTTTAGTTAATGAATAAGACCAAAAAAGCTTTGCCCAGTTCAAAAGCTTCCTAGTAGATTTATTATATTTGTTTCTATTTCTCTGTTTGAATGTATGCATTTGCCCTCATTAAATTCAAGGACTTTACGTAGATGAATTAATTTTTCGTGAGTTATTGTTGAATGCATTGCTTCAACTTACCAGCTTCATGTAGGGTGACTTATTTTTTTGGAATTTTTTTCCCCTCACCAATAAGCAAATTTGAGAATAGATTTTGTGGTTGATGGGCAGGGCACCATAAAGAGGCGTATTTCACAATCTCTCTCTCTCTCTCTCTCTCTCTCTCTCTCTCTCGGGAAGAGTGTAAAAGGCATGTATTTTGATTCATTTGCTTACACTATATTTTTCTTTTCTTGCTAATTCATTTGTCTTTATTTTTCAAACTAGCCAAAAGGTGAAGAAGTTGATGAGAAAAAGGATGAGCTGTCAAGAGCACTAATGGTATATAATTTGCTCCTAGCGTTTTCAGTGATATTCTTCTCTTTTTGTTAATCATATTTTCTACTTGCATAGGCTTGTGGTTTGTTTTACCTATATTCCCACAATTTCTATGCACAAACTTATTAATAGAAACACTGCTGTTGCAAAAAGTGAATTTTGATTAGTTCCTGATTATATTTTCTCTTTTAGTCAAATGTTAGGGCTTTCTTTGTACGCCCTTAGAAAGTGGTTGCCTACTATAGATAAACAACAGATGCTGAACTATTAATTACGAAAATGACTTGAAAAGTATAGTTTATGTAGCCAAAGTTTAAGTAGCTTGAAGCTCTGCTAAGTTGTCTTGGTGTGTGAATTTGATTTTGTACATTATTGTCAGAAATGATAATGTTGACCTTGCCTTATTATTGTTTATTGTTTAATACTTTGTTGTTCAACTTGGATTGGAAGAGGTGTTGGATTAATAAAATAAAATAGATAATATGCATTTTGAAAACCGAACAATCCAAACAACATGTTTCAAAGTTTAATCTGTATTTGTTCATAAAATCAGATTTATGTGCTGCTTAATGCTTTTATAAACTGGGAGCAGCCAAAAAGTCTAATTATCTTGTCATCCAAATATATGGATAGAAAAGAAAACTTTCATTTGGTAATCATTTTAAAGCTAATAATTGTTGCTTTTCTAGATTGAGTTATTTTACATTTCGCTCTATAGTGTGGCTTTCAAAAGGGCTACAATTCTTTGCTTTTTATCATGCTTCTTCGGTGCACTAGAAAGTTATATTTCCTTCTTAGTTCTTAACCAACACCTATTTTTCACCTACAAGCTGGCATTTGCTTCTACACCTCTTTTTGAGCCATTTGCTATTCCATTGCTTCTGGAAAAACTTTCTTCTTCTCTGTTGTTTGGAAAGGTTGGTAAAAACAAATTGTGTCTCTAGCTTTGTTCTGTAACTAGTATATTCCATCATGCTAAACTAAAACATTATCTATGTCTATTTCCTCTTAGCTATTGCAGCGTGATGTATGGAGCCCTATATATATCTTTGCATTGCACTGCTTGCTGCATGCAGATATTTGGTTTTGAGCTGTGAAGAAAGTTCAGTTACTGTGTCAGCACATGAGAAATGGTGCTGCATGCTTCAAAGTTTTTGCTACTCATTAACTGAAGCCTTATGTTGTACCTTAGTAACAGGTACAGATAAAGACATTCAGAATGCTTATATTCACTCTGGAGGTATTTTGTGTGGCTTAACATATGGATGATTTTATATCTGTATTTAATTGCTAACACCTTATTTGCCATCCTGATCAACATGTTTTCAACTCTTCCATAGAATGTCATTTAGCATTCAATCAAACATCCTAAAACCCTAATCATAAGGTCAAAATGGAAACGAAGGGGAACCTGGCAAGTAGTATACATAGGATCACCCCAAACAAAACTTTTTTTGTATCGAAACATTTCAACTTGTGTAATAGAAGTAAAATATCCAAGAAACCGGAATCGTTATAATGCAATAGAAGTACACTTTATTAAGAGATAAGACAATACAAAGAGGAGTAAGGAATGCTTGATATTACGAAAGAAATAACACATTTTAAAGCGATAGGATATTACAAAAAGAAGAGTAAGCTAAAGCCCAAGTGTGTCAAGAAGTCAAATCAACAAGTATGAATTAGTTAGCAAGATAACAACATAACAACAAATACAAAACTCCACAAAAACTTCTAATTAAACAACATATTACCCATCATGAAAACACTAATATTTCCATTATAAGATCCAATCTAACTTGAATAGCTTTCTAGTTTTTGTGCCTCCTACTCCCACATTTCAAGACTAGCAATCATCAATGCAGAAAAATAATCCCTCTTGTGTTGCCTTCACCAAAAAGTTGCTCAAACTTTTACCATCTCCTTAAGTTCATAACAGTCACATCTATGTCTAATTGAAAACAGGGTAATTCCTTGAGAACCAAATAATTGACAAAACTACATAAAATAAAGATTTCCAAATAAATTTCATCACATCATCATTATCCATTACAAGCCACTATGTCGCCAACTCTTAAAAAATTTTGGACGAATCTGTGACACTCCACCATTTTAGAATATTTAAGAAAATTTCCAGCTTCTATCATAGAATAGCAATAAGTGAGTACACGTTTGAGCCTTTTGCAGAAAACTAAATATAAAAATATATACACACGCACACAAACATAAAGCTTGCATGTACTGGTAAAACATTCTTTTTTTTTAAAAAAAAAATTCTTAATGGCAATTTTCCTTTGCATTCACTCTGTCACTATGTATTTCCTTACATGCTTTTGAAAGGGAAATAGAGTAGAGATATAAGCATTAGGTAGAAATACTTTGTTTATTGATATAATTTTATTTTTATTTTTCCTTTTTAGTGATATAGACTCCATTTTTAAACTGATTATACTTACTGTGACATGTTGATTATTGTTTTGTAGTTAGCTTTGGAAAGAAGATGGGACCAATAGAAGTCAGCTTGGAAGTTTGTGGGTGCAGAAAAAGGAATTTGAATGTGTCATTATGTCTTGTACATACCGACATTATGGCTTTAAGTTTTTGTTTTTATTTTTCTGAACATAGTGAGAGATTGTGTTTTGGTACTTTATTAAGACAATGTTATGACAATTTTATTATTTCTTGAAATTTGTGGTGATGAGTTATTTTTTAATGATGATAGTGTTTTGTATGTGATGGATGAAAATGTGTTTGTTCCATCTACAGGATTTAGGTTTTCAATATTGGTGTTGGAATGGATTTTTATTATATTTATAAATACTATATGATAGCATTTAAAATTGCTACCATAATGAGGAATTTATACCATTAAAAAAATGTTATCAAAAAGTTTGTTGGCATGCTTTATTATAACATTCTTCGTTAGTTATGATATAGCAAATTGTAACGTTACTAGATTGCTATAAAAGCAATTTCATAGCATTAACAAACTGTTATCCTTTGGTATTTTTAGTAACTTTCAAATATTTCATAGCATTCAAAAATTGTTATAATATATTTACGATAGCATTCAACGATAACATTCGATAAATGTTATCAAAAATGATACACCTTTAATAACATGGGCAAACATAGCATTCCAACGAATGCTATTGTTTACTTTCAATAGCATTCATCGAATGCTATTAAATGTGTTTTTTGTTGTAGTGATGATTTGTAATGAAAATCTTCCATTACAAATATGAAATTGAGAGAATTTTTTTTTTTTAAGCAAGGAATGGAGAAATTGAAATATAATATTTCACTACCACCTTTCTAATACATGTCTCTCTAGTTGTTTCATAGGTTGGGATTCCATGCAAAATGTGGTTACACTACAACATTTTCTTAATTTAGTGACATTTGAAAGTGTCACAAAACTATTCTTCTAATGACATTTTTTGATCTTGTGGCATTTTAAACAAGTGCCACTTCTATCGGTGCCACGGTAGATACTTGCAAGTGCCACTGCACCATCATTGCTAAAAACTTTCAATGACATTTTAATGTCATGGTAGATATTATTTGTGGCACTATCAAGCGCCATTAAAAAAAGAGTTAGTGACACTTCTAAGTGTCATTACACCATCAAGACTAAAACCTTTCAGTGACACTTTAATGTCATGGTAGGCACTATTCGTGGCGCTATCAAGTGCCATTCGTGACGATAATTCGTTGTAGAACAATTTGATCCGCTCTTGCAGAGACTCGAACCGCTAACCTCCGGCACCATAAACCTTATACACCACACTGTTCCCACTACACCTCTATAGTACCATATGATTATATATGCAACATATATTATTTATATAGTACATACATCTATATTAATATAAAAGTATATGTACAAACATAATTATTTTATTGAACATAATTTATGTAAAATAAACTATTTACTAGTACAATAAAAAAGGACCACTTTTGGCAACTAAAAATATTTTTTAGTCGCCAATTCTATACTTTTGGCTACTAATTGTTTTTTAGTTGCTAAAAAACTTAACTTTTACCGACCAAAATCGGATTTGGTCACCGAAGATGCACTTTCAGCTACCAAAATTTTGGTCGCCAAAAAATTTAATTCCCGCCTTAGGATTTTAGTTCTCCCGCACTAAAAATAACCACTTTTGGCGACTAAACTTATTTTTTCGTCGCCAATTGTAGACTTTTGACTACTAAAATTTTTTGTCACCAAAAAGCTTTACTTTTGGCTATTAAAATTTTTTTAGTCGGTAAAACCCATATAATCAGTGACCAAACTTATTTTTAGTCGCCAATTGTAGACTTTTGGCTACTATATTTTTTTAGTCACCAAAAAACTTTACTTTAGGCTACTAAAATTTTTTTTGTCACTAAAACCCATATAATCAGCGACCAAACTTAGTTTTGATCCCCAATTGTAGACCTTTGGCTACTAAAATTGTTTACCTTTGGCTACTAAAATTGTTTAGTCGCCAAAAAGTTTTACTTTTGGCTACTAATGTTGTTTTGGTTGCTGAAAGATATACTTTCAGCGACCAAATTTTTTTTGGTCAGGAAATTTAGTCGCTGAATATGCTTTTTCCTATAGTGTATATTGAGTTTAATTTATTTATTTTTAATCATTTACTGCATTCTAAAAATTTTAAAAATATATTGGCATTTTTTGTTTTTTCAAAAATGCCATTATAAGCTTGGAAAATTTTTGACTTAGTGGCATTTTTCAAAATACTATAAAATATTTGTTTATGAAACTTTTCACCTAAGTGCCATAAAAAGTAATTTGCACCTAGCTAGTGTCCTGACATTTTTTAAAAAATGCCATTGCTACTAAAATTTAGTGACATCTGTTGGTAAATGTCACGAACATAATTTTTTGTGTCATTATTTTATAAAACGCCATAAAATTGATGTGACATTTTTTTATTAAAATGCCACTAGAGCCTTATATGTTTGTGGCTTTGTGGCATTTATCTAAATGTGTCACCAAATATTATTTTTGTGGCATTTTCTAAAAACATGCCACTAGCATAGTGTCACTAAAGTGTGTTTTTGTTGTACTTTTGTAACACTTGTTCATTGAAATGTCACTAGAGCCTTTTATGTTTGTCGTTTTGTGGCATTTTTCAAAAACGTGCCATTAAATATCATTTTTGTGGCATTTTCTAAAAATATGCCACTAGTGTAGTGCCACTAAAGTATGTTTTTGTTGTAATTTTGTGACACTTGTTCATTGAAATGTCACTAGAGCCTTTTATGTTTGTCGTTTTGTGGCATTTTTCAAAAACGTGCCACTAAATATCATTTTTTGTGGCATTTTCTAAAAATATGCCACTAGTGTAGTGCCACTAAAGTATGTTTTTGTTGTAGTGTTATTGCAATAACCTCTCATTTATTCATTGAAAAGAATACTATAAAAATTGATATCCAGATTGGATTATTAATTGGATCATATCGAATTATTACATATCTGGTTTATTTACACTGTATTTGGTTGAAATTTTGAAAAATGATTTAGAAAAGAAAAGAAAAAAAAGTAAGTAAAATGTGAATAAAATATACTTACATTTCATCTAGTTTCACATATATTTTTCTTTTTTTCAAATCACTTCCAAATTCCTCAACCAAACACAACATTAATATCATATTAGATAGATTTGGATGATAGAATTTCTCTCCAACTGTTCACGTTTAACCAACCAGATTCAAGTCAAATAAAATCCAATCCTACTTCTATAATTGGTAGGAAATTTTGTGTATCTTTCTTTTTCTAAAGATGAAGCCACCATACTGAATCCAATGGATTCACCCTTTTGATAGGACATTGTTAAATCAAATACATCTTCTATTATTCAAGATTCCATTAAGAAGATTTCTCGTTTAGTGGAATGTTGAAGTCATTCTAATGCTCCTTTTTAATTTTTTTTTACAGGTATATATCCATGTTTTTTTTTTTTTTGTTGGCTAGCTGCAACTTGCACTAGTGCAAAGGACTGACTTAGTCATGAAGAGTTGGACTTTATTCACACAATCTCAGAACATTAGAACAAAACACATTATTTATGGAAATTTTGGTGAAAAGTCTTCGTTCATTTTTGTCATGGAAAAATGTTTGAGAGCCACAAAATCAGTGACTCAAATGGCTCGAAACTGTCAAAATGGCGTCGTTTTGCGCCCAAAACGACGTCGTTTTGACAGTTTCGAGCCATTCGAGCCACTGAATTTCAGACCACCAACCATTGCTGTTTGTCATGAAGCGCCAACTTTGTTTCTCAACCTAACCATTCCCTTCTCGTTGGGACCCATCCTTTTTATTTATGTTTTTTTTCTCCTCAACAAAATATATGTTTTTTTTAAAGTGAAATTAGCCCCACCAAGCTTGTTTGCTGTGGTAACAAACAACTATTGTAACCCCTTTTGTCTTCCATAGCTTTTGTTGGTCAGTCACTCCTCCACATCACACACCCAAAAAAGTGGCTGGTAAAAATCAGGTATTACTATGTATCCAAACTAAATAATTCAACAATTATTTTAAATTTATTTGTATATAAATCCCATACTATATAAATTTAATTTTTACTACGTAACTACTCACTAAAAAAAATCTAAGTGAATAAGTCTGATTCTCAGACTTATTAGGTAAAAATAACTATGCATTCAAACCTTAAACACTACTTTTCCTAACTATCGCATTCATGATCCTTGATCCGACCTAGGCATGAAAGAACCTTTCAGCGATATCCAGGTAGTTTGCTATGCTCAGTCTTGTAGGTATCTTTTACTTGTTAAAAGCTTGGAAGTGAGAGTTTCGGTCACTTTGTCATCTACATGCGGAAATCATGACTTTGGGAAATTATCCAACAATTTGATATTGAAGAACCTCTAGTGAGATTTAAAGAGGAGGAAGAACAAAAAAATTAAAAAATAAATATAACATCAACTTGTTCGTGATTTTGGTTGCTAATCAAGTTTTCTGATGCCTCCTATGTTTGACAAATGCTTTTTTTGGCTTTTTTTTTTTTAGTTATCTTTTTTCAAATTCTATATTAGAAGATCCTAATTTTTATAAAAAGAAAATGGATCAAATTTGGGCAGGAAAAAAAAATCCTTTGTGAATTTGGATCTTCTTTTTTTTTTAATCTGTGGTGAATACCTTTTTACAAATTCAAAAAAAGAAAAAAAAAAAAAAAAAAAGGCTTACTAAAAAAAAAAATTGTACTTTTTTGTAGTACTTCTTTAGTCCCCAAAAACAAAAAACAAAAAATAGTTTGGGAACAGGCTATTTTAGTAACTTTTTGGCTTTTTACGAAAAGATGTGCAGAAAAGTAGAGAGGTGATGTGACTAGTTTTAGTTGGCTTTTTGACTTTTTGGCTAAAATAGCCAGTCCCCAAACGAGGCCTAAATGTAATTGCCAAACAGATTATTGCACATGCAGCAGATTGGAGGCAAAAAGCTTCATTTAAAAGGTGTGTGACTCTGCTTTTGTACTGTTTCTTTTTAAGAGTAATGTTAGAGATACTAATTTTTTTACCAAATAAATAATCAAATGTCTCATATGGGTATGGGATTCACACTTTTATAGACTCCACTCTCATATGAAACATTTAATCATTCATTTAGTAAAAAATTTGAGTCCTATAGCACTTTCCTTCTTTTAATTCTTTGGTCTTTTTCTTTTTTCCAGCATAAATGATGCCTTGAAAAATAATGTTAACAGCTTTACTAAAACCTGTTTTTCATATTTTCTTTTTCTTGAGCATATATACTGTAAATTGACTGTCATTGAATGAATTAGATTAACATTGCTTGGTAACTCAAAATGCATATGTTTCTTAAAACTCTAACAATAATTGCAAAAAAATAATCCAAAAAATGTGTAAATTGTTTGTATTGATCGCTCCTTATATAGATACACATTTGGTAATTAAATGTGACATGATTTTGCACTTTCAGCAAAAAAATAAAAATTCATAAATAAATAAAAATAACAAATAGAGAATGTCAGATAAATGGAAAATGATAAAATAATTGCAAATCAATAGAGTTTATGGCTATTCTTTAGTTGCTTGTTGTAACATGGAGAGTAATCATGTAATTGCGTTTTGTGTGCTTCCCAAATGGTGTTCTAGCTTTTTATAGCTGCCGAGGCTGCGTCTTTAGAAGCTACAAAACGCAGTTTTTTTTATTGAGTTTCCAAATAACTACTCTTACACCAATTGTGTTATAAACGTGATAATCAATCATATAACCGAACACATAACAAAGTGTTAGGATTCTCTCCGGTTGGATATCCCAATTGGAGGGTGTTGTTAGATTTTAAAGACACAACCACTTACATTCCTTTGATAATATGAATCGTTCAATTTAGGACCCCTCAAGTACATCATAAATGTAAAAAATTAAATTAATCGAATAATTGTAATACCAAATTTGTCTTAAAAACAAAAAATGAATGACATATATAATTTCAAAAATGGATCATCTATTTTATTAAAAAATAAGATAAGTTGTCCAATTAACATAATTTTTAACATGAATAATATTCTCTAAAAATCTTCTAAGGTGAGCGGTTTATGAGCCCAACCACATCATCCAATTGCATGAGGAACTCAACTCCATAACATATACAAATGGGAAAAAATTTACAAAATTCATTATATTACTGAAATACACGTATAAGAAATCTTATCTATCTATATAAATTCCGATTTTTATTTAATTAGACCTAATTTTGGTAATGGATTTGAACCAAAAACATGAAAAAGAAAAACAGAGAAATTATCTATACAACAACAACAGATGAGAAGAACATGAAATCAAATCATCTATGAGGGAAAAGAAAATGAATGAATGATTTTACTTCCTGGAGCTGCAATACAATCCAGTGCTATTCATACTCGACTTAATGAAATTGAGGTGACAATTCAAGTGCAATGTGAACTTCACCGATCCAAGCAACCCCACGCGCCACCGAGTCCTCGCCGTCCCGATCAGCCCAAACTTAACCAAATCCTGTTTCAGATACATGTCCACGAGATCCATCTGATCGGGACTCAAAGGAATCGGCGAGGACTCGACCTGGTAAGCGAATTCGACGAAGCTGTTCTTCCTGACGTCGAAGGCCGGCGCGACAAGCTTGGCAATCTCGAAGCCATGGAGGCTGAGGATGAAGGCGGCGTCGTAGAAGCTGGCGTGAGCCTTGGCGTTGTCGTTCTCCCACTTGATCGTGATGCTGACCTTGGTGGTGAGGACGCCGGCTTGAGAGTACTCGAAGAGGTCGAGGTGAGAGTATGTGACGGAGATGAAAGGGATTCTCGGCCTTATCGCAATGTAACCGGCGAAGACGATGATTCCGGCGATTATCACCGCCACCGTTATCACGGTGCAGAGTACGGCCACGAACCAGATTAATGGGCTCGTGTGGTGGATTTTCGGTAACATGTGTTTTGGGTGGTGGTGGTGGTGGTGGTGGTGGTCGTGATCGGGGAGGTGGTCCATGGTGGCGGCGGCGGCGGTGGTGGGGAAACAACATCCGGTGGATGGTGGGGGGTTTGTTGTGTTTATGGTGAATTTAGAGGTAGGGTTTGGCGATTGGGAGGAAGGTGTAGAGCAAGCCTTAGGTTCTTAGCTTGAAATTGGTATGAAAGGTTTGGTATCTTCTTTTCCTAGGAATAAAGCCACCATAATTAATCTAAAGAGTATTGATAATAATAACACAAAAATCAAATACAACCTAGATTACAAATAATAATATAATTGCAAATCCCGACTAATCTATATATTAAGGAAAAGGGTCTTTTAAAACCCAAGACTTGTGAAAGCTCCAACATGTCAATCCTAATTTCCTGATTTTTTAATATTTTTTTTTTAAAAAATTGACTTGGTGATTGGTGATTGGTTCAAAGATTGTAATAATTACACTATTGATTACAATAAACACTTACTTTATAATAATTACACTTATTAAATGAATAACGCAATAAATGAAATCCTAATTTCTTTACTTTTTGCATCCCAAGAGACCCATGTAATTATTGTGTAAATACCTCTTAAATAAATAAATAAACACTTATTAAATTCTTTCAAACTCCTCGGTCAAACCCCATGTATTTAATTTATATATTAACAAAAATGAAAACAAATATAAATATCTATAATTATCCCGTGCATAGCACGGGTGATAGGCTAGTAGTATAGAACTAAATGAACATGTAGTTATAAAAATGACAAAATATTAGACAAATTATAAAATATCATTGAATATATAATAAGGCCTGTGATTTTTCGAACTTACTATAAGTGCATGTAATTCATTTTGTGTTTGGTTTGCATGAATTATACAGTTATGTGAGCATTTTTGTAATCCTGATATTGACGTGTACATGTATATAGTGACACTTATCTTTTATCTTATATTTGTCTTATTTTGTAAAAATTATGCGTTCATAGCATAATTGATATATCTCTATCGAGAAATGAAAAATGTGAAACATATGTAACTTCTATACATAAAATTTATATAGAATTATGTGTTAATAACATTTTAGAAGTGTATATCACAGTGATGAACATTTTAATTTTTAATTAATTGATATAAATGAGATGCATTGTACCGTATGTCATATTTTTATATGTAAATTACATTTGTGTATAGTAGTAAGGAATATTAGAGCCACTTTATACCCTTCAAAAGAAAATACCAAACTTCCATTGATATGTCCAACTCCACCCTTTTTTCCATTCTGGTTACAACAACAGTCATTTTCCAACTTGGCATGAAAATCTTAATCCATAGTGACCTTTTTTCTTCCCTGAATTTATGCCAATTATATAATCGAAAGTAACTAAACAAAAAAGACAGAGATGAGTTACTACTGTACCACATCTATTTTATTATAGATTTATTTTTATAATCAAAACCGTTTATTTTGTAAAATTTGTTGAGTACTTCATACCTATCAAAAATTATATTTATCGGATATCGATAACTATATGATCGGATTGCATATTTTTTATGCTATTTCTCAAAAGAAAAACTTATTATTTATTTATTTTTATTTTTTATGATAAAGATAATTCGATCATATAGTTACCGATATTCAATTAATATGATTTTTGACATACTTAAAATACTTAACGAATCCTATAAAATGAACGGTTCATATCATAAAAATAAATTCATAATAAGTTTTAAATTAAAAGACAACAATTACTGTTGTGCCAAAGGCACATCAACAACCCCTTATTCACAAAAGACACAAGCGAATTTAAGCAAGCATACACACAAGTTAACAACATTCTCATTTCACATCAAAGCTTCTCTGGTCAATTACCAAGGAGCTTCTATGAGGAGATAAAGATAAAAGATCGTTTTTTTCGTAGGAAAAGTAATCTACCCAACTTTGCCAAATGGATATTAAAAAAAAAAAAAAAGGATTTTAAATAGTTATTTTGTTAGTTTACTTAGTTGTAAGGTAACCTAAGATAATATGACAAATTACATTTTTGTCATTGAAGTATGTCACCAGCTTGTTATGGAGTGCTTGCACATCTGTCACAAGAAGTCTAGAGGGAGTGGCAAGCTGGCGGCCCAAAGTTTTTTTAAAAAAGCCTCACATTTCTTTAAAATCCCATAAAATATTTATTTCTAAATTGGCCCCCCCAAAATTTTTATTTCACCCTGACCCACACACTTTAAGAATTCTAGCTCTGCCTCTGTCTACCACATCACCTTGTTATTTTGTAATTTTTCTATTCTAAGGTACTTCATTAGGAAGTAACCTCCTTTGCTACAAATCATTCTTTTGGAGGATGTATTGAGGAATTGAAATTTCATTCAAAGGCCTAACAAAAATAATAAAAAAATAAAAAGATAGCTCGCAAAAGTTCTTAAGGAAAAGAAATTCAAAGTTTGGTGTGAAGTTCATACTTCAAAATCTTAGGGCTTGATTCATAGTTTGTGAAATTCAAGCCTTGCTTGCTAGTTTTAGCACAGACTGATCTAAAAATCTCCTCTTTTTTCTTCATTAGTTCAGCCTTGATTCAAGTATTATTCAGTCCATGTTCTTCGATTGTCGTTGTTGAAACCTCCAAAAAACTACATCATTGACGTTTTTGCCCATTATTCACGTCAGTATGTTTCTTGCATTAGCTTTTATGAGACACTGAACAATGAACTATGGTGGCCTGAAACTCAAAAGGCTTCAACAATGAGTACATGATTTGTGTTCCTTATTGGATTCTATGACAAGGAATTGAATTTCTGACTTTGGCAAATCAAAACCCTTCCAACATCTGCACAACAAAATTCTGCAGCATGTAAAAAAATAAAATGAAAAATTGAACACCATTGATCTATCACCTGGAGGAAGACAGAACTTGATTCTGCATTTTTGGTACCACCACCAAAAAGACTTCTCTAACCAAAGCTGTCTATCACCTTCAACAATTGAATGTAATTTCATTAAGCAATACCTTAATAACATGTCAATTCAAAGGACTGAGACTGACTAGTCTCTCATCTCATAAACCTGTATTAAACTAGCATGCTAGACCGACCATCTCCAACATTCTCATTTGGGTAGTATAATTAGTGTCTCAATCAATGCACAAGTTTACTTGGTGAGGCCAACACCAACTAGTAGATAACTCAGAATGCTTACTAGGGATATTAATCCAGTTGGCACTACATGGAGCGCACAAGAAGAGTCAAGCTTTTCAATTTAGCCTCAAACGCTCACCGGGCATGGTAAGGATGAGTCAAACCAAAATCTTATATGGGAAATAGATAGAAACATATGACCAAAGTAGTAGCATAAAGAATATTTCTAAAAGACTGGATGAAATTCATTCTAACACTATCATACCTTACCCAAGCTGCTTCAGTTACATGGGGCTCCCCAACTTCGTAAATTCTGTCACACTCGATACCGTGTCACTTGCTCCCCAACTTCATGTGTAAATTGCTCATTTGTTATCAGAAATGTTAAAATCAGTCTGCTCTGATCACATTGAGAAACCTACCTAATGCATGAGAGAAAAGCAACCCTACAGATACACCATGGACATTCACAAAACCTACAAAAATATTCCCTTGTTTCATTTTTTTCCCCCTTTACTGCAGTTTCAAGTCAAGTCAAGTTCAACCATTAAATTCATGTCAAGTAAGTCTAAAATAAACTCACACCAATGTATAAACACCACAGACTTTTCGTCAAGGCAAATATAAAATCATAAAATTAAGGATTCATAACCGCAACGAATATGATAAGGTAAATTCTCAATTAAGATGCCTCAAACATTCTAAACAGTGATGAGGCAATTCATTGACATCACGGATGATAACAATCAATTCCGCGCATCAGGTAGTAAACCCTAGAGGAAGTGATTAGTAATGTTCTCATACATTCTGTTCTTTTATCATATCATAGTATTTCAAAATAAAATAAATCAAGAAATCTATAAATGTAACAGCAGGCATGCATTCATAACCGGAAACCAAAGATTCAACAATTTGGGGGCAGATTTGTAACTACCCAGCTTCTGCCTTGCTGAACCTTCACTGAACCAGCAATCCATTTTTTAATTCCTGTGTCACGTCATTTGTGGCTGCCTCATGTCTGAAAATGTTCTAGCATCTAACAGCATCTCAAATTGGTTATGCATGCACAATGTAAAACTCTTCCAAGATCCAAATCCAATCTAAGAAATAGCATATAGATTCCATGCTGCATAACATCAAAAAAATCAACATCTCTGTATCAAACAAGATGTTTCCCGTAATTTTGTTGACTTCTTTTTTTTTTTTTTTTGAACTTCTAGTAAACTGGTTGAACTGAGAGTTTTAAAGAGTCTACAGTTTGCCTTGAGAAACACAACAAAATGGGCAGGATGAGTTGTCAGATCTCTTCATTTTGGATGAGATTACAGCATCTCGAAGTGCTGCCTGCTAGAACCAAGTTGGTCTAAAATTTGTTGCCACCATAAGACATTACAAATTTCCAACAAATTAACTCAATTGGACATACAGCCTCTCTAGAAATGCATGTAGATCACCTTCCTCATTCAAATTTCACAAGTTAATGGTCACCAATAGGGCCACTAGTACCCATGAAATGAACCAAATAAAATCAATGTGCAAAATGACAATCCTTAAACAAAGAACAATATAAACTGAACTTCTATAGGTAAAACCCTCCAAAACTCTTCAACAACAGATTATGCTGGTGACTACACAAATACTTAATACAGATTGTCTGATTAGGAGTATAGGACTATCAGCTAGCATATGTGTGGTGGGAATGGGGGGGATCTAAAAGATACAATACACTTGCGCTGCATTTGGATCAGGGGTTTGTGAAGGGATTTGCAGAGGGAAATAAAAATTTAAAAAAGGCGGAAGGGAAAAGTGAATGGATTTTTTTTTTTTTCATAAATTCCGTACAATATTAGAAGTGCAAAAGAGGAATTGCATTCCATACAATTTTAGAACAATTCAGACTGAAGAGGTTCAAAAAAATTGTCAACACTCTAGGAGATGTGCCCTAACATGGCTGGCCAAGCACTTCATGAACTTCGTGATCATGGACTATAGTTGCATGAAGTGGGAGTGGGAAGAGGGGAACAAGGCCCCTATAGAAGAGTTTAAGGATGGGAACGGGAGTGGGAGCAAGGCCACTGTGGGAGTTTCCTGCTACTAAGACGTGGACTACTTGGTCAACCTAGTTCAGACTGAAGATGCCATATGTGCCACTCTGTCAGCACTAGTTCACCTCTGCAAAGATACGAGCAGGAGACTAGCTAGTACTCTTGCACAGTACAAGCGTCAACCAAATGGCAATTGAGGATGCCACAAACAGCCCCACATGCTAATCCAGATTGAACAGGCTAATTGCTTGCTTGCTTGTGGCCAGCCAACAAAATCTCGTCACTGATCAAGGCTGAAGGGATGAGCCAACACAAATCCCAGTCATCAACAAGTGCTGGAATAGCTCAGAGACCACTTGCTCCGCATGCAAGTGCTTAGGGTCACCATGCACCAAGAGTGACTGAAAAAGTAGCCATCAATCAAAGTAAGCACAGCATGAGGATCAGCATCCGAAACTAGTCAATTGAAAGTCTGTCTTCAAGTGACACATCTCTACTACTGTCAAGCATGGTGGCTGTAACGACCCGGAATCGTATATCATAATTATCGGTAATTAATTATGCTTTAGTATGATTTAACTAAAGAATATCTGTTTGAATGAGAAAAATAATTGTTGGAATAGCAACTCCGGGACTGAAATTGAGGACCGTAACGGGTTCAGGAAATGAAATTGAAAATGCCTATGTGATACTGAGAATTTTTAGAACTATCTGAAACGATAAATTGAAAACTGAATTTTGTCTAATTCGCTAAGTTCCGTTTGGTTAGCAAAGTTGGCACAAATGTTTATATTAGATGGGAAGGGCCTTGTTTGGCTAAGTGTTTTGGCTCAAATTGATTTATATGGATATATATGTGTTATAAGAAAAAGAGGGGTGGACTATTTGACTCAACAAAAGGAAAAAGAAAATATCTGAGGGAGAGAGAGAGAAGAGAATCGTGGAAAGGGGGAAAGCAAGGGAAAGGAAGAAAAAGAAAAGGGAAATCAAGTTAAATCCTCACCAATTAAGTGATTAAGGTAAAGATTCTCTCTAAATTCATGAAATAGGTTGTTGATTCTTGGCATAGCATGTTGAACTCAAAGATCTTGGCTTTAAAGATTATGAATCATGTTATTTAGTAGGTTTTGAGGGTGACCTCCATGGATGTTGAAAAATGAAGTTTTTATATGCATGTTTATGAGTTTGATCTTATATATGATACATATGGGTTTTGAATTGAAGTTTTGAGATGAAATCATGTTGTGTTTTTTTAGTATTTTGGGACTAAATGATCATAAATGTGAAAGTGGTTTTGAAAAGGGGAAGGTTGAAGCTTGAAAGAAACCCAGAAATTCGGACTTTTGCATGGTCCGCTCGAGCGGAGGGAAGTCCGCTCGAGCGCAGAAAACAGCTTCCCAGAAGTTTGAAAAATTGTACTAGCCGCTCGAGCGGCCAAAGTGGCGCTCGAGCGGAAGGAGTCATTTCAGAAAATTTTGGAAAGTTGTTCTACATGATTTTTAACATGATAATTGCATCATTTATCATCTTATGAACATGAAATGGACATGAAATGAATGTGAAAGAAGAAAGGACATGGCATGAATTATGTAATTGGATGATGATATATGATAAGAAATGTGTTATACTGTTGATGTTATAGGTCGAATCTCGAAGACCGTGCCACCAGTTTCAGAAACCCGCTGTAAGTAACATTACTGTAAAAATATGTCATTATGAATTATATTCCAAAAGTGTTATGAGTTGATATGATATGTTCTGAAATGTGAATTTAACTGTGAATGAGTGACTATTATGATATGGTTTCTGATATGCTATTTGTTTCTGTAAACGAATGTACTCTATTAGAATGTTATGAAAATGTAATGAAAAGGCTATGAGAAGGTACATTAAGTTGAAATGTAATTTGATTCTGTGAACGAATGTTTTTTTTGTAAATCTAGTATGGCATTTACGGATAGTCCCAAGTCATGGGGGACGGCATGAAAATGCGTGGTCCATGACTAGTCCCAAGTCATGGGGGACGGCATGAAAATGCGTGGTCCATGACTAGTCCCAAGTCATGGGGGACGGCATGAAAATGCGGGTCCATGACTAGTCGTTAATTCGACGTTATGAAAAGGTGTTTAATCGGTGTACGGACCGGTTAAACTAGTCGTTAATTCGACATTATGAAAAGGTGTTTAATCGGTGTACGGACCGGTTAAACTAGTCGTTAATTCGACGTTATGAAAAGGTGTTTAATCGGTGTACAGACCGGTTAAACTAGTCGTTAATTCGACGTTATGAAAAGGTGTTTAATCGGTGTACGGACCGGTTAATCTAGTCGTTAAGTCGACGTTATGAAAGGATTACGAAATGGTTATGAAATGGATAGTTATGACAAGGTTATGGAAAGGTATATAAAATGGTTATGAAAATGTTATAAAAAGGTCCTACGGAATATGTCGATGGGTATTTCTTATATGATTACTGTTTAATGATTATGATAAATGTATATATATACATATATAGATTTATGGTTTAATGAAATGTTGAATTCCCTTTTACTTTAATGTTACTTGCTGAGCCTTAGCTCATTATTTGTATTTATGTATTATAGGGGAACCTGCTGGGAGTCAAGCCTAAGCTGAGATTTGCATCAAGCCTAACCAGAGTTGTGGGTGCCTCCGGGTTGGGGCTAGACTGGGAAGGCCGTTGTGAGTCTTGTTTTATGCCGTATAATTGTAACTGCATGACATGTAATTTAAAGATTGTGGGTAATTAATATCATCTTGTTATGTAAATGTATGACCATATATATGCACAGCTCTTTGGACTATTCGTATTTTGTTTTCGCTTCCGCGAGCCCCGCTTATTTATGTTATGTATAGAAAGGCCTGTGGTAATCTAGGATTACTGGCCGGTCTCGTCACCGAACTTCTAGGGGCGGGTTCGGGGCGTGACAGTGGCAGTAGAGATTAACAGTCTTTTGCCGTGCATCACTAATCCAGGCAATCTCAATGAGCCACCTGAACCAAGAGAATGAGCATCCATAAAGGGAATCCCATAATGAGGTTTTTCCCCAAAAAAAATCCAGTGTCTTCAGAAAATTTCCCAAAAATAGACACTAAGCTTCATGAGGTGTTATTAGTTTAGTACTAGTGGATGGGATAAAAGAGTACTGTTCACATACTCAATTTAAATCAATCAAATGTGAAGATCTCAAAAATCTTAAGGGCCATTGCAAATAACTTCTACCACGAACAGACGAAGGTTATTTCAAGTTAAAGTTCTTACAGGTATATGGGTCCAACCCTGCCATGTGGCATCGCCACAACACCACATAAACGCCTTCTCCAACAAAATAAGGTTCCACATGTCACCCTCTTTTACCGAAACACCCTAGCTTAGTCGGGGGCCATCCGCAGTGCATCCTCACCAACACACTCTCTCAGCCAAGCCTTGCGCCTACTCAGCTCGATTACAGCCCACCAAGCATTACATCAATCTCCAAAATGAAGCACCTTGCTCACTCAACCAAGGTTGGGAGCAAGGCCTAGATACCTTGCTCAGGATTGTTGGAGCATATGTGAATGAGTGTAGTCCCACATCGGAGAAAAAGTAAAAGAGTAGATCGTAATATACATTGGATGGACTCACCACTTACATGCTTAAAGCTTTCCTAGTGTTACATGTGGACTCCTCAATTATCCCCCAACGGATTGGGCCATGATGCGCTTTAGTGGGCTCCCCTGAAGCCCCAACAAGTGGTATCGGAGTTGATGACTGACGATCTATTGGCCGGCTCTCCTAGTTGAACCATTGTTAGTGGGCTTGCACATAGACTCTCGACAAAGCCGAAAAAGTCCATGGGTAACTCTTAATGGAACAAGGACAATCCAAGTGTACAAGGTTGACGAAGACCATAGCATGGTGACTCTTGATGGAATGTGTGCAGTAGCTCCAGCCCTGGTTGAACATAATGTTGGAGAGTAATAGATCACAATTAAGAGGGAGTTTACGATCTATGGTGAATTCTCAAGATCCCAAAGAGTGGTTAGATCAAACAAGAGGAGCTAATCCCGATGCATGGTTCGCACATGAGGGGAAGATTGTCGAAACATGTGTGGATGAGTAGAGTCCCACATCGAGCAAAAAGTAAAAAGAGTAAGTCTTCATATACATCAAATGAACTCACCACTAACAGGCTTACACTTTCAAGTGAATATGAGTTCTAAACAATGTGCGTTGGACCGTGGTGTTGAGAAATGAAAACTCCCCAATCACTCCCAACGGATTAAGCCATGTTGTCGTACATTAATGGGCTCTCAAAATCCCCAACAAGGATCACCGTAGAACTTGTGAATTGGATATTAGAGTTCAAGAATTCGTCCAAGTGCTCAAGCCAATCTTAAAGAGAGGGGCCTTGACCAAAACATGACACCTCAATTGTCGAATCATACCTCACTCTGAGCTACTCTAGCATAGCCCATAAGGCGCTTATCATACCTATCCATTGTCCACATATGAGACATTTCCCAAGCCCATGCTTAGGGTGTAGAGTTTATCGAAGTTTGCTTCACTTTGTCTATGCAAGGGGGTTAAGCCACCTATTCTCAGCTAAGTTGGCTCCTATCTTGGCCATTCTATATAAAGGCCTCCCATGCATACAACATATACAATATCACCACCATCATCCCTTACTTCTCTAGTTATGCACAGAGCTCTCCATTGCCACCATCTCTCTCCCAAGGTTGCTTGGCTCTCTCCTCATCTACCTCTTTTGCCTCAGGTGATCTCTAGCTAGATTATTGCCTACCATCTACCTAGAGGGCCTTGTCATCCACATTATACTCGAATGTCGATCTTAGTAATCAAACTTACCAAGATCCACACTACCCCAGCACTTTCTTGTGCAAACTTCAACATTGTTGAGAAAGAAAGCTCAATTTCTTTCTTATGCTTATCTCTGAGCCATTCAACATTGGCTTCGATAAGGAAACCTCATTTTCTTTGTTATGCTAACTTCAAAGGTTATTCTATACACAATTAAGTGTTTCATTAACTTAGATACAATGGAAGAAAAATATAAACAAGGTGCTAATTAGACACATACATGTATGCTCATACCATCAGAGCAAGTGCTTAAGTCTGCTCTCCACACACATCATAGCATGATATAATCACAAAAGAAGTATTACTCTGAGGTCATGAGACACATAGCATAAAATATGTACATACCAAAATAGCCAATGGAAATACATAGATCCCCACCAAGAAGCATTCATCCACCCATTACAAACCTACCATATCTACATATACAGCTTCAAATAAACACAAGGCATACAAAAAGGTCATAACCAAAACTAAGTACATATACAAAACAAGGAACTCTCGAACTACATCTCTTAGTTCCCATCACCTAAAAACAAATACAAGGTGAGAAGGTAACAACTCGTGAATATCAAAATATTCCATTTAAGGATACCATGGATACTACATTTCAAGAATCAATACATTTGCCAAAATCGAGAGCTTGTTCAAACTTTGTCAAATGCAGAGAATTTGAATGGTGTACAAGTATTTTTTTTATTTTATTTTATCGGCACTGAGATATCCGAATCAAAACCCGACTAATTCCCAAAGGTACACAAGTCCTCGGCACGGAGTTTTCTGCAAGTGCACCACGATTAATTCAAAGATTTTTTCCCAGTCTGATGGCCCCAAGGAATTGTTAGTATCTAAGAGGTTTCAATCCCTAAACCTTAGAAGGAAAACACCCCAAGACCCAAGGCCTTATCACCAGACCAGCCCCTCAGGGTTGAATGGTGTACAAGTATTATATACAAAACTTTGACATATATCAAGCACGCTCATGTAATGTAATCACATTTAATAACAAGCGATGCACACCACAATGGACCATATACAGACAGATATCCATGTCAACTCAAGATCTAAACATATAAGCCACAAGTGGCAAAGTCGCATATAGTGACACATATAGGGAATTACCACGATTATGGCTACTAAAATACTAGTTGTCCTTCAGTAAAAGGGACTAATCATGGGTGACGTATAATAGATCAAATCACATTTTCAAGCATACGAATATTTATGGTGTCCAAAACATTTGAATAAAATTAATGAACTGGCATCATATAAATCACATCATTTTGAATTTGTAGCATTTGAGCATCTGTAATTCAATTTGCAAAACAAAAATTTTGTATTAGACTACTTACCTCGGTCCTTGGCCGAATTGATTTTTCCTATAGAAGTACATGTAAGGACCAAAAGAATGATCCAATTCACTGAATTAATAAATGCTCCATGCCTTAGTGATATTAAATTTCATGTTGATCCGCATTGAGATTGATTGATGCAGGGTATGGTCCGTTATAACCCTCTATCAAATGCCCAAAGGGTTTCCTAAGGCCATCGATTAAAATAGAAATGTAAAAAAAAAAATCTAAAATTTGTTTTGATGTCGACTGCGACAGGCTTGGAGTCGACTCAAACAAGTTTGGTCTTAACTTGACCCTAACAGACTTCGAGTCGACTCCTTGTTTGTTACAGAAAGGAACTTGGTGGTTGTTGGATTTTGGAGTCAATCCCTTCCTACAGGGTGTCGACCCTTACATAGTGCAATCCGAATTTTAGGCAAAGCTAGTGTAGATTTTCACACCAAAACACAATCTAACCAAAGTTTTCATGGATTAACATACAAAAGTCACAAAGTAAGGTCTTTAAGCTAAAGGAACTCTAGATTTCAAGGTAACCCAAGTGCAGACACTCCACTCACCACCAATACCGAAGGATGCCACTAAAGCATCAAATTTAAATTAGATAGGGTTCAAACACTCCTACAAGTCTCAACAAGTTCAACAATGGAATCAAAACACAATCTTACTTCTATTTCATCATAAATGTGAAATCTATGGTCTCGAACACATGGTTATCCAAGCATCCATGTAGTAAAAAAAAGTCTAAAGTGTCCAATTCTACGATGAATGTTGAAGATAACCATGGTCATTAATGGTGATTTTCACCACCAACATCAAAAGGTGGGTTTAAGTACAACAAAACTAAATTTGTATAAAGGTGTGCATAATTACATTGCAAGATTATGAATCTCCCTCCCTCCCTCTGTGTGTGTGTGTGTGTGTGTGTGAGAGAGAGAGAGAGAGAGAGAGAGAGAAAGAAAGGGCAAAAGTTCAAAACTCTTGTTCTAAGTATAAGACCCACGTGTATGGTAAGGTGTCCTTAAAGGTAGACACTTGCCAAGGTCTTGGTCTTGCATGTAAAGGTACTCATGGGCCGGAGTCGAGAGGATTCAATTCATCCTCATCTGACCACCCATGGTTTCAAAATCAACCAAGAAAGTTGATCGGATTGGTGGGTGAATACAAATCAAGTTAGGTTACTGTAGGTGAGAGGTGTGGTTAGAGATAGTCTGGGAAGAGGGCGGGCACTTCAATGGCCTGAGATCACTGGAGGTGGAGAGGACGAGGCCAAGGCAAGGTTGAAGAGGGAGAGGTTGGTACTGATGGACTTTGAACACTAATGCAGAGTGTGATAGGGAGTGTCTAAGTGTAAGACTTATATGTGTTATGGAGTTATGTTGTGGTGAAGTGAAGTGAGTTTGCCTGTTGCATATATGATACGTTATATAGACCGCAAGAGTATTGGAGCCCAAGCAACCTGTTGGACAGGTGGCTCGTTCTTTCCAACTCTGCCAGAAGTGATATAAGTCCTACTACCGTTTGTGGCTTAATAGCAAGCGGGAGAGCAACATTTCATGGCAGGCGGAAAGCAACGTATCATATATGTATCAGGGGCGTGAGTGTAAGATCATTGTTGTCTCTTCTCTAAGCTTGATCGAGATGGAGTTGTCTTAGTAAGAAGACAACCATCTCAGCGATTCCATGACCTCAGCTGCCAATCCAAGATCCTCTGATAATCCCAAGCGGTAGTGCTTGGGTCCCACTCCCAACCTAGGCAACCAAGTAGGTGAATGGGCTAAGCGCATATCTCAATGTTTAGGAGAGTCAGGCTTATCAATCCAAGTCCAAATAAGCTGAGGGCTAATTATATTGTTGTTTGGTCTTAGAGCGAGATATGAAGGACCATGGGCCTGCGGGTTGTCAAAGCTACAAGACTTAGGCTTGCATATGTGTAATGATGTGTCAATACAAGGACTTGCCACCTATCCCACTAACAAAGTATAGGACTTATTTAACTCATATGGAAGTTAAGACAAGATGCATTATAAAAGGAATGTCATCCAAATAAAACCCTCAAGTAATAGACATGGTAATACCTAAGGTATTACACTCATCCTCCATCATCCACATTTTAATCCATTTCATGGGAGTATTGGAAAAAAAAATAAAGGGTGTGTTTGGTTTGTATTTTGAGATAAATTTTCAAAAAAAAATTTGGGAGAGAGAGTTTAGAAATTTTTTGATTTGTTTGGTTGTATATTTTGAAAATAGTTTGGGAGTTTGGGATGATTTGACATTTTGTTGTAGTTGAGTAGATGTGTGTGATAGAAAAAGTGATTGAGAAAGAGAAAGAAGAGAGAAAAAGTGACTGATTGATGTGTAGGACAGAGAAAGTAATTTTGAATTTTTTTTTTTCAAAAATTTGAACCAAACAAAATTTTGAAAATTTTTCTCAAAAATTGTATCTTGAGATACAAACGAAACAAGCCCAAAATGATTCTCTTGTGTGTTAAACAGAATAAACGAAAAGTTGTTAATACTAATGGTAATCCTTGACTTCCCTTAGAAAGCACTCTATCAGTGTTTTAGTTAAGAAACACAAAACAAACAAACGAGCAGAATTACAAAAGTAGGCATTTGCAAAATCAGACACCATATATGATTGGGTAGGGAAAAAAATAGCATTCAAAAAACGTAACTTTCTAAAGATCTAAAAACTCAAGAAAAAATATAAGAAAAAAAAGTTGTTCAAAAAAAGCTTAAAAAATACATGTGCACACACATATTCAAAAAAGGCACAAAATTAATGAAGCACTCCTGTCCCGTCATTATCATGTTGAGAAGGGGTAAGGAAACTAAGAAAGCAATATACATCAATAACCCATGTGCCCTCAAAAAGTTATATGTAAAGAGAAGACAAAATAGGTATAAAAAACTGAAATTAAACAAGTTACTGGAACAAGGAGGGCATAACCAGCGAACAGGAAAACAGCAAATAAAATGATAACATGTCTCAATGCAAAGGTACGGGGAAGCAATGCAGTCCATTCACTATGGATTAATTACCAATAAAAGGTAAAACTAGCTTGTGTTCATAATGTTTGCACTTATAACTTCCACACAACTAAGAAGTGTCGCATATTACCAAAAAACGTTCCTAAAGCCCATTGAAAGAACAAAATGCAACAACATCTAGGAAGATTTCCACTTCCTCGAAAGACTATCATATGTATCACGTGCACTTCTGCCCTCCTTAAAAAAAGCATGTTTCATCTTTTCCATTGTCGATTCATAGATCTCAACCCTTCTATCAAGCATATACTCGGTAAACCTCTTCAACTCTGAAAGCCTGCCCATATCAGAAAGCCCAGTTAGCAATGCATTTGCACTCACTTCAAGAGGCAGAACATGATTCTTAATCATGTATTCCCAGACTTCAATTGCCATCTCGGGATCATCACCATTAAAGAACATGGTGATGGCAGCAGCACAATTTGAATGTGTTGGAGGCCATTCATTCTTGATCATCTCGAAGAAAAACCTGCCCGCTACGCGAACCTTCTTGTTCTCGATCAAACATTGGAAAATCATGTTATATGCCAAAGAATCAGGGAAAGCACCATAAAAGACCATCTCATCAAGGAAACGGAAAGCATTATCAATGTCATTGTTGTTGCAAACTAAACCAATTATTGCGTTGTACATTATTAAATTGGGTATCAATCCATTACCCACCATTATATCCCACAAAAGGACAGCTTGGGCTGAATTATTCTGCTTGATAAGAATATCAAGAGCATTAGAGAAGAATTTCAAACCTGGCAAGCAGTTCTTCCCCTTCATAACTTGAAGAAACTTGATTGCCTCATCAACCTGCGACCCACGAACAAGAGTTGTCAAGAATGCATCGTAAGCAGACATGTATTGTGGGCTCCAACCAACCCGAATCACCATCTCCCCAAATGTGTTCTTTGCCTTCGCAGCATTCCCTTCCTTCTCCCACCCTTCCAACAAAATAGCAAACGAATCCGCATCTGGGGCAATCTTAGTCTTAATCCGCTCAAAAAACTCAAGCGCTTTTAAAGTTTGGTTATTCTCGCGACAAATTGCACTCAACAAAGAGTTCACAGCCACAATATTGGGCTCAACTCCGTACCTGTCCATCACATCAAAGGTCATGACAGCTTCATTAATCTTACCTGCACTGCAATAGCTACCGAACACCGACACAAACGTTGCCACAGACAAGACCCCTTCTTGCTTCATCGATCGAATTGCGTCCCACATTTGCTCAAACGACTCGTTCTTGCCAAGCAAATCTACCATCAGGTTCCACGCATAGGCGGAGTGCTTCTGGTTCATCCCAGCCCACCGGAAAAACGTAATAGCAGCCGAGGGAAACCCATATGAGTGTTTGAGTACTTCTTCGACAATTTCGGGCAAGGGTTTGATTGCGGTGGAAGAAAGAGCGGTCTCGACCTTGTCAGGTGACGCCTTGGTGAGAATTTCACAGAGAATTCTAGCTCTTGTGGACACATCAGGGGTTTCAAGATAAGTTGGGTATTGTTGTAATTGATGTGATTGTTGCTTTGAGGTTTGTGATGATGAAGGGTAGATCTGAGGTGGGTGCAAGAGGGGAACAGAGGATAGTCTACTGCTAGGGTTTTCAGCCATTGCCTCCATTTGAAAATATGTTGAAACCCTAAGCAAATTTATATGTATATATATTATTACAACTATTATAATTAACTACGAAAAATTTGAACTTTTGAAAACCTGACATTGATGATTGAGGAGGTGCAATTGAAACACTAGCAGAAGCTAAAAATCTGAGAAAACACAAAAGTCGAAGAAATGTAAACTCGGAGAAAAAAATCGACGATTGTATACATAAATATATATATATACACACAAAGAGAGGAGACAGGCGACTAACGATTCGCTGCAGTTCGAATTTATCTTCTTCCTCTGACCGTGAAGCTTCAGCCTTCCGGAGACCAACTGAGAGAGAGAGTGAGACGCAGCGACAGAGGAGACAATTTTGCGGGCTTTTATTTGCGGTAATGCCCCTTTTTCCCCCACTCCTTTGACCCCCTCTCTCTCTCTCTCATTGGTTACATTTTTTTTTTCTTTTTTCTTTTTTTCCTGCTCCTCCAATCACCACCCGCCACGTGTGTGTGGGGTTGTAGGGTGGTGATTGGAAGAAGTCTCTATCATGACTCCTAAATATATTGGGCCTGTTTAGGAACCTAATTTTAAGGGTTTTTTTTTATTATTATTTACATTTACATACATATTTAATTTATAAATTTATATTCTATTAAGTTCTAATTGAGATTTTTTAAATTTTTAATAGTCGAAATTCCCTTTCAAATAATTATTGTTCATCACTTATGATCGTTTATAAAAGAATATGATGATTTGACATTTTTTTTTATTTTTAAAACTTTAAAACATTAACTTTTAAATTGAAAAAAACTTTTTAAAAAAAATTATACGCAAAAAAAAAAAAAATTTGCAAAATTGAATTATTTTTTTGTAAAAAACTAAAAATTTTCTTTAAAAATTAAAAATGAAAAAAATTATAATGTCATCAATTTTAAAACTGAAAAAAAAAAACTGATAATATTCTCAGTTTTATTAGATAGCTGAATCAAGTAAAAGGCAAAAATATTTAATTTCATGTTCTTTTTTTTTCACCAGTTAGTGAAATAATTATCTAGAACATTACTATGCAAAATTGAAAATATTTTTAGTTTTAAAAATTGAGAAAAATTGATAATATTCTCAGTTTTATTAAATAGGATTTATTGGTTCAAAAAATCTTAAATAGGACCTAAGTCACCATAACATTTGTAAATAAGACTTTTAGGTAATTAATTCTTTTTTTTCTTTTTTTTTTTACTAAAATCTACACACACACACAAAATGGCAAAATATGCTAAAATAGTTAATAAGATAAAATGTCATATCAAATTCTTGATTATTTTACCTTTTTTTTTTCGTGAACATCACATTCAACTACAACCAAGGGTGGTGGCTCAGTAGTGAAGGCATTGTCTTCCCTAACAATGAGTCAAGTTCGACTAAATACTGGGTATTTTCCAGTGGTTCTCTTCGGAGACCTCACATTGTATTCCGATCGAATCTTGACCTTGCTAGGGGTGATTGATGAACTCCACTATCTTTTTTTTATCGTTCAAAAAAAAAAATACATCAAATTACAAAAAAAATGCAACCCTTTTTCCAAACACAAATATTTTAGTCTACTAAAATAGTTAAAAATTAAAATAATTTACTAAAATAGTCAACTTTCCAAAAGAGACCATTTTATTTAGTGAGAATTTTAGAGCATCAGCATCAGAGTCGCTACAACGACTTTGACGCTATTGTAAAGAGCCAAACTGTAAATATGTTGATACATCAGAGTCACTGTGGACTTTATTCATTTTGACAAAGCTACAGTTCCTCCTCTAATGAAGTGAGGAATTGTTTACATGGTAATCAATTTTTTATTATATTTTATTTCCCACGCTTCTTTCTTCCGCCAACAAGAACACCATCTCTCATACCACCATTACTATCAACACTTACCAAAGCCATCACACAAATTTCATTCTCACCATCTTGGAAGTTCATCAGGTTCTCTCTCTCTCTCTCTCTCTCTCTCTCTCTCTCTCTAAATCATGTATCAGTTGATGAACTAGATTCACTTTTGTTATTATATACACATATATGTTCTTGCATTGTAAAATCATGTATCAATTGATGAACTATATTCACTTTTGTTATTATACACATATATGTTCTTGCATTGTAACTGTTTGATAAAATGCCTCACTAGTTTGTCCAAGATGCTATGCCAACTGATTGATTCATTAATGTACGAGCACGAAATAATCTTCTCGTATAATCTTGTTGATCAAGTTTGCACTTCTCCAAACGTTGTCGCTTTGTCACCTAAAAACACAAACGAGAGCTAGTCGGCGAATGTGTGCCAGAAACCTCTCTGATGCCTACGTCAGCAAATAGTCAATAGACACAAATGCTCTGTGTATTATAGGAGGAGAATTGTGATACCTTTATATAGGTCTTGTTATGAGTTTTTATAGATTCCCACCTAGCACAAATCCTAGTAGTACTTCAACTCTCCTTAGCAGAGTCCTGCTAGGAATCACACTCCCAAGGATAACACCCTACTCACTACTAACCAAGTGAGATGGCTCAAACCTCCTACCTCGACTCGGTAGTACACTCAACCAATGTGACAACCCTCACCTCTGATTACGGCTAAACTGTAGTTAAGCATGTTAAGTAACTGATCTGACTGAAATTCTGAACTGATTGATTGAGTGTATTAGTTTAAACACAAGTCTATCTGTTTGACTGCTAAATGATCTGTTCATGTTTTATGTTTTGAACTGCAAATTGAAGGCCTTATCGGCGGCCGAATCCGGAACTGATTAGTGTTTTATGCTAATAGGAATTTATGTGATTTTATGGTATGTTTAATTAAAATGTGATTTGGAGCGATTAAATTAGATTAAATAATGTTAAATTGCTTTAGTTTGATTAATTACCAAACTTGCCATTTAGTGGGCCACTTCTACAATCTTGTTTTGGAGCTTAGCTTTACACTATCTCATTCATTTCATCTAGAGCTAACCGAGTGAGAGAGAGAATTGGGAGAAAGAGTGATTTCATCTAGAATTGGCTTGGGGAACTAGAAGAAATTGAAGGAAATTTACATATTTGAGCTTCTAGACTTGAAATTGAGGACCTAAGGTAGGATATTTATCCTTTAGTTACGAATTCTAGTTGTATCTTGCATGGTCCATGGTAAATTAGTGTCTAGATTCAAGAATTGGTTTAAAGAGTTAAATTTGAGAGTGAATTCATGCATGCATGTCTATGCCATAGCATTTTGAAGTCATTTTCATGAAATTCCCACATACATGTTTCTATTTTGGTTTTGATCCATGAATTAACCATATTCTTGAGCTCAAACTTGCATTTTATCATGTCTTAGAGCATAAGAGTTCATGAGAACTCATGCATGTATGAGTTTTGTATTGTTCTTCATGTTCTTAAATTTTTAGTTGAAGTTTGTGTTTAATTGAACTACCTTTGGGCTTTAATTTTGCAAATTGATCTTTGAAACATGTCATATTATGAGTTTTAAAGTGTTTTCCAGAAAATTGGCCCAAAAGAATCGAATTTGATGCTTTAAATGTTGAATTTGAGCTTGGAGGTTCAATTTGGAAATTCCAGATTTTGGACCCATGCTCGAACGTAAGACTTCACGCTCGAGCGTACACTCTAAGTACATGCATCCCGCTCGAGCGAGGAAAGTAACGCTCGAGCGTGAAATGCGTGTATCCAGTACTTTTCATATGTTTATAGTCCGGTCGAGCGAGGGAATGCACGCTCGATCGAGGACTTGTGTCTCACGCTCGAGCGGGAGTCGAGCGCCCATCGAGCGTGAATTGCATGCATCCAGTACTTTTGCTTGAGTTTGCAGTCCACTCGAGCGAAGGAAGTCACGCTCGAGCGGAGATCCTTTGTCTGCACGTTCGCTCGAGCGTAGAAAGCCACACTCGAGCGAGACCCCTGTTTTCTGAAAATTTTGAAAAATATTTTAAAGTACATCTTTGCATTGTCATTTCATCCTAGGCATTCCTAGGCCTAATTTAAGGCATCTTAATGAGGATATTGATGTAGGACCACACCGAGTCAAGATAGGGACTAAGTTGTTGATTCCCAAGTGTGTAACTTAGTGTGTGTTCGTTCTGTAACTGTGTAGGGTTGGCATCCGAGGACGCTCATTAACTGCCTATAGCCCAGTGCTCTGTGAGTAACAATGTTGTAAAGATATGTTCAATTATGAATATTTGCTGAATGATCAACTATTCTGTTTACTGAAACGTCATTGTTTAATGAATGAATGTTTGTCCTATTTGTAAACTATATTCGTGGCATTTACTGTACCGTTACTGCTACTGTTACAGAGATCTCTGTCGGTTCCCATGTTGGAACCACTACTGTTTATTGTTATGATAGCCATCAACTGACTGTTCGGTCTGTTAAGACCTACTGTACTGTTTTACTATTGGATGTACCACATATAACTGCTATAGTTTCTAAATGACTGATATGACTGTTTAATGACTGAAAGGGCATTCATTCTTAACCTCTTTACACGACTATTATTCACTGGGTTTTAGCTCACTGTTTATATTTATATGTAGGTGTCCAAGCACCGGACCGGAGTTAAGAGCGTTGGGTTAGCTCCCTTTTTATCAAGCCAACCATTGTGCCTCACTTCGAGGTTCCAAGTGCTACCAAGTCAAGGCTGTTTTGGGGTGTTTTAGATTTTCCCTTTTTGCCTCTATTCTGTAATAAATGTCTAGACTGGCACTGTACTGTTATGGTAGGGATTTGATCCCTAACCTGAATGTCTGTATATGATGTATATATATACTGTTATGGTTTTGAATGTGAATATGTGCAGAAAAATCTTTTTGCATTTAGATTGTCACAGCTCATTGGACATCTTTTATTACTGTTTTGGCTTCCGCCAGTCCCTGTACTCTGTATTAATGTCATTACTGTTAAGCAGGCCTTCGGTAATCACGGATTACTGGCCGGTTACGGTGCTAAACCCATAGGGACGGGTTTGGGTCGTGACAACCAAGCTAGCATGGCCCTGCCCTATACTGGACGAAACCAAAATGATACATGACCGAGATAAACCCCAGTCCGGTACGATACAAATCATACCCCGATCCGAGTTGCTGATTACATCTAACTTATCTCTTTCAAACCTCGATCTAATGTTGGTACATCTCAAGACCGAGCTACTGAAGCTCCTAACTCAGCCGAAAATGTGCCCCAATGAATTGAGCTTACTTAGCTCGGCCTAACTCTTAAAACAAATTGACCTAGCTCGACCCAACTTAAGCATATAAATTACCATCTCAATTACCTATTAATTTCATCTGCCAAGCATGATTGGGATTATTATCTTCAAGCTACGCTAAAATGCCTCAAACTAACCGAGCCAGAATACTCAACTGACCGAGTCCAAAATGTTTTATCCAACCGGCCTCAAAAACCCACGCTGGTTGAACAGCCCGTCGTCTCATATATCTGACATTAGTCCGTACTAGGACACGTGGCGTGCGTTAATTGCCCTTTTGTACTACAACAGCCATATCACACTACTCAAGAAAAATTTGAAAAGACCTGCTATTTTACCTCAATTACGTACACAATCTCTCACCTTCTAACAGTCATCGTTTACAATTTTATCTTCAAGCCCACAAAATCATTGCAACTTATTCTTTAATCCTACACCTTTGAGTTCTTCAAACCTTGGGAACTTCGCCGTCGTCAACAAATCGAGCTTAAACATTGCCGCTGGAACTCTTCGTACCCATCACCGTTGTTTCCTTCATTCAAAAAATTGGTAAGTCGTTTGCACTTCTTCGCGCTCTATATGACTTTCCATGTTCTGGGACTGTAAATTCATTGATAATACTTCAATAGCATCTATAAAGTTTTTGCATTTGTTGTATACAAAAACAAACTCAGAATTGTTTTAAACTCCCACAAGTTTATTCCTTATGGAAAAATGCCCCCTACCTGGAATTGAAATCCAACCAAAATTTTGGTTTTGATCCAAAATCATACTGGAACCGAGCTACAAACTTGTTTGTGCTCATTTAGATGTGTACCACCGAACTAAGAGAACATCTAACCATGACCGTAACCCAGCCTCACTGTTTAGCCGAACAAACTAATTTACACTGTTGCCTTAACCCGGTCACTAGCTGGCCATAACACATTATGTTTCTTCACTGTACAGACTTTAGGTTTTATCTAGGCACACCATTCACCACAAGGCCGGGCTAAGGTGCCGAGCAGATTTTTATAAACAACCTAAAGACACCCTTATAGGCAAATACCGATTCCTTGTGAGCTCGCCCGGTACCATAGCCGAGTTCTGAAGGGAATACAACATCCTTGACGACGTACACTTCGAGTTAGCCAAACTAAACTCCATTCCCTGGGGTAAACCGGGCTTCGTCCCCTTTACACTTATATCCATCATAAAGGTCGGGTTCAGATTCCCTATCCAATCCTTTATATGCGAGTTTCTTAGGCAAACCAGATTATGTCCCACCCAATTGTCTACAAACACGTACAGGATAATTAATGGAATTACTGAGCTAAACCGTAGGCTCGGCCTCAACCTCAGATTGGCCGAGCTATTTCATCAATGCTCGCTCGGTCAAAATGACGACGGTTGGGTCCATTACCTACGTATCAAAAAGGGCCGAGAGAAAATCATCAAGTGTACACCAGACAAGGACCTGAATGACGACAATTTTCTCTGGGTCTTTGGTAACTTTGAGAATCAGGAAGCCTAAACACCGGGCTATAACATCAATTGGAATAAAGAAAGTCCTGGTGAGCGTAGTTCGATTTGTGGTAATAATTAACACCATTCTGCAGCCGTGCTGACACTTGAGTTTCCTTTTTTTCCTCTGTAGATCTGAACTGACTGAAGACAAACTATGCATACGCTAACCAAGCCGCGCTATGAGCTATCTTACGGTATCGCCACTGTGATTGGATCGAGCTTCTGGGAGTAGTGCCAATGTACCGCTATAGTGGCAGGAGTAAAAGCAACAGTTACAGACTTCCTGCTTGAACCTTCTCTTGAACCGGATCCTATTTTACCTCATATCAACCTCATTCCCCTTATCGAAGAACAAAAAATGGCTAAAAGGATGGTCGTGCAAGCCCTTATCACTGAACAAACTTTCGCTGCCATCTAAACCAAACAAGCTTCCTCTGGTCAACCGAGTGACATTGTGGTTGCCCTTCTAACCTCAAGGGGAACCACATCTCGGCCAAGTAAGTGCACGCACACCTCATCGATCGAGCCACAATATTTGGTAGATGAAGAAGAAACTGCGCTTCCTGACCCCATGGTGCCGAGCCCAGAAGTTGCCTGACCTGACCAAGCGAGCTCTTCGGAATGGGCACCAACAATGTCTTACAAGAACCAAGCTGTGTCCATCAAGGACTCGGTGGCTGCTGAGAAGGACCATATGCTCGCATTCAACCTTTCCAAAAGCCTTTGCCTGCTAGCTGACATGGAGCACCACGATCATTTGACCGAACTAAAAACAATTCGGTCTGCTTCGAAGTCTATGGTTCTGGTAAGCCTTCTACTTGCTAGTTTAAGTCTATTAATTTGCTCAGTTAGCAACCTCGCACCCCTCTATTTAAATCGCAGGCACTGCAGAAAAACCATATAGTGCATAAATGAGTGCTTGAACTGCGTAAGATAGTGCGGTCTGCCGTGGCTAACTCCAATGCAAAGGCGGCCGTGCTGAAAAAACTAAAGGAAAAACTGGCCACGGTGATTGCAGAGAATGAACGACTGACCAAGCTAGTTAACAGGGCCGAGGCTGAAAAGCAAAAAGCCTTAGCTGAGAGAAAAGAATGTATTTGTGTGAGTTGGCTAAACTGGAAAAGAAGAAGAACACCGAGATCCAGGAATGGAAGAATAAGGCAGAAGATGCTGAAGACAGAGGTCACAAGGAGGGAAAAGAAGCCTACGTCCAGCAGTGCAAAGCAGCAAAAGATTTTTCTTCAAATACGAGTGGAAGGCTATAGCTACAAAGCTCGGTCAAGGGCATGACATCGAGATCTTTCTGAACCCTCTCTCTCACTTCATATCGAGCTACATGACAGACTACGCCAACGTGGTCCAACAAAAGTTTCTCCAAGAAGGGGAGGAGGAAGAGACCCCAGATCCATCTAATGCCCCTCCTGCCAACACCGACCTTAGTCTCCAGCTTTCTCTGCAAGCTTGGGTGGATCCGCTCAACCAACTTGTGCCAAGCACTATTGACGTGGAGCCTGCGACTGAGCTATCCCAAGAGGCAACTGCCCAAATTGGCCTATCCAGTGGCAATAGCGATCCCGGTTTTGCCCCGACCTTCATGGTGTTCTGGACTCGGGTTTCGTGGTTGAATATTGTATCCATGTCTTGTTTTCCTCCTTTGACTCTTTGCATTTGAGTTTTGGAACTTGTTGGGTGAGTTTGGAACATGTTAGTTGTTAGTTGTTTTAGATTGTTGTTGCCCAGATTTTGGCATCTTCGGTCGAGCGAGGCTTCTTGCACTCGAGCGAGCTTTTTGTAATTTGCTTCTTTGCTCGAGCGAGGTTTCTTGCGCTCGAGCGAGAATTAGGAGTTCTCAGGTTTCCTTTCAGATGCAGCATTTCTGGAGAAGATGAAGTTCTTCACTCGAGCGAGACTTCTTACGCTCGAGCGAGCCTTACGTTATTTGTTTATTCGCTCAATTGAGACTTCTTACGCTCAAACGAGGGTGTGCGTCTGTGAAATACCTAAAGGTATGTATTCTACGCTTGAGCGAGGCTTCTTGCGCTCGAGCGAGGTCACTTGTTGTGTCTGGTCGCTCGAGCGATAACTCCTTCACTCGAGCGAGGACCGCGTATATCAGTTCGTATCAGCTCTTTTTACACAGAAAATTGAGGTCTTTTCACCTCAAAACCCTAATCCGGCACTTTCTCTCTCTAAAATACTCTCTATCTCTCTACAAATACTTCTAGATCTAAGTATCTCTCAACCCTAGTTTCTTTGTTAAAGTATTGGAGCATCTCAAGGGCTTTCCTTTGATCTGAGTCAAATCAAATTTGGGGCATTTTTGAAGTTCTTCTTCTTTTCTTTGAGCTTCTCCATTTAAGATAGGGATATTCTACTCTTTGATATGAGTTTTAACCTAGGCATTTGTCATTTTGCATAAATGGTGGAGTTGAGAGGTTTTGGGTGAAGCTAGGGTTTTGGGTTTAAATTTTGAAAGAGGGGTTTTCTATATTTGGCTTCATATATGTAGATGAGGGCTTGATTATAGTGTTATATGAAAATAAATGGTGAGATTGGGTCTTGGGGATGATATTAAGAATATGGTAAGATTTTGCCCTAATTTGTGTTAAATGACTATTTTGAATAAATAATGAAATTGACATAGGAAATATGAAATTGAAAGGGTATATGATTGAATGGTGTAGTTGGATTTGTTAAATCACTCATTTTTTAGAAATTTGATAAATTATCTGTTTGATAGATTGTATATCTATTTAGAAATATATGTTTTGGGCTATTGGTGGAGGATAGCTATAATTGTTGTAGAAACTGCATGATGATTAGGTGAATTAAAACTAATCATTTGAATTATGTCATTGAATATGACGGTTTGATTAAACTATTGAATATGTGATTTGGTTAGTCATTGTATATGACAACTCTTGCAAATACATTGTATATGTATCGTTGTTTGGGAGAAGATAGGGGATGTACTCCATTGTTTGGGAGGAGATAGGGGATGGACTCCATTGAAAACTAAATTGGCCGAAGTGTCTAGGGTAAAAGTCCCGAAATCTTATATATATATGGGTGCCGATTCCCTCGGATGTGAATTCCGTAAAATGGTAAGAAAATAGAAATGTTGGATTGATGAATGTATTAAATTGTAAACCATTGAGTTGTAGTCTCATTTTGGTTGATTAGATGATAATGAATTTGGTAAATAGATTGATTCGAAATGGATGAACGGAAATGGATTGAGGTATGGTTATCTATAGTGAACGGTCTCGGAAAGAATATGTGTTGGTTATGAATATTGTACATTTATCTGATGCTTAAATCTTAGTTAAATCTCATATACTGTTTTAGCATATCTCTATTGGGCTTTGGCTCACCCTACTTGGGAAACCATTTTCAGGTACAGGTGACATGCCGCCTCTAAGGACATAGCTTGGGAGGTTTAGAGACTGAAGGCTTTATCTTGTTATTTTGTTTTGTGCTAAATGTTTATTCAAGCCGAGGGCTTTATATGTATAGAGTTAGGACTCTTTCTTTTGTTGTACCCATGTGATATCTTAGAAAGGTGTAAGCCCGTAGGGCGTTTATTTTGTTGTAATCTATTAGTGTTACATGCTGTAGTTTCAAAATGAACATTTATGAAAGTATAATGCATGTAATGTCTTTTGTAATGTAAACTCTGATGAACGAATGTAATACATTTCCTATTATGATTATGAATCTCTTGGGTTGGTTTATTCTCTTTACTTTGAGGGAGTTACAGCGGCGAAGTCCGGGTTAATTTGGATGTCGAGTTTGATGACCTCTTTGCCTAATTTCTTTTTCTTTTTTGTTTTTCCTCAATGAAAATGTAACTGGGCTACAAGCCCCTCCTCTTGTACTTGATTTCTAATGAATGAAAGTATCTTTGTGTAACAACCCTGACCCATGATTAACGTTAATTCATGCTTAATTACGCCTAATAAATAATTGAAGTGAAATCGTGCATCATATGTTGCCTTGTGTGTGTATATATCTATTTAACATAGAAAGATCTGTTCATGTTTTCATTTCGGTTTGCGAATTGAAGGCTGTATCGGCAACCGATTCAGAAATTGACTTGATTTATGTGTTAATTGGAATTTTTAGAATTTTATGGTAGGTTCAATTGAAATCCGATTCGGAACAATTAAATTAGATTAGTTTAATGCCTATTTGGTTAGCTTTATTGAACCATCACTAATTAGCCTATATAAGGCCACTACCAAGCGAAGACTCCTTTTTAACCCTTTCATTTTTGAGCTCAACGTGTGAAAAGAGAGAGTGAGAGTGAGGAGATTGAAGCCAACATTAAAGGAGGAAGAGAATTAAAAAGAAATTGTTCAGAGTGAAAAGGATTTGAGAGTTTCAACTTCAACACTTGTGAACTCAAGTCTCTAGGTAAGAATTTCATCCTTAATCCTTGAAATCTAGACTATAATGCATGAACACAAGAGAATTATGTTGATTGATGCAAGAATTGAGTTAGAAATGAAGGGTACTGAGCCATATCATGCATGTATGCATATTTTCTCACATTTTGAGTTTAATTCCCAAGAATTTCCTCATGTATGTCTTGAATTCACCTTTATTTTGGGATATGATCAAGTTTCATGTTGTTTTGTAGCATTTGATCATGTTTTGAGAAGCTTAAGTTCAAAGAAATTTATACATGTCATGGTCATGGATCATACATAAATTTTAAGTTGAATTTTTGCACAATCGACAAGCTATTTGGCCATGCTTTCTTGAAAAGATCCTTAATTCATGATGTATTATGAGTTTCTAAGTGTTCCTCAAGTTTTGGCCTAGAAAAATCAAGTTTTGATGTTTAAAGATTAAGTTTTGAACTTGGAGATCAAATCTGGAAATTTCATAATTTGCACCTACGCTCGAGCGTAGGAGTTTACACTCGAGTGACCACTCTGAATGCGTGTACTTCCGCTCGAGCGACCTAAAGCCTGCTCGAGCGTGAAATGCATGTTCCCAAAAGTTCATATGTTTTGCAAATCGCTCGAGCAACAAAAGTGATGCTCGAGCGAAGGTTTGAGTCTCACGCTCGAATGGGGATCGAGCGTCCGTCGATTGTAAAAATCAAGCAACCAGTACTTTTGTCAAAAGTTTGTAGACCGCTCGAGCGAAGAAAGTTACGCTCGAGCGGACCCTCACATTTTGCATGTCTGCTCGAGCATGGACCTTGTTTTCAGCAAGATTTGAAAAATGTTTTCAAGTACATTTTTGCATCCTCATTCCATCGTAGGCATTCCTAGGCCAAGATTAAGACACCATAATGAGGATAAAGGCTAGAAGAAGCACACTAAAAACAATGAAATAAGTTATGTACACTCCGAGTGTGTGTTTCAATGTGTGTATTTGTTATGTTATGTAGGTCACGCGTCGCAAGACATCTAATTTGCTTATTTTGTCTGTTTACCTTGGAGCCTCTGTTATTTGTGAGTAATATCTTTGTAAAACTATGTTCAATTTATAAGTATTTTCTGAATGATATAAGATGATCTATTTTCTAAAATATTATTTTCTGTATGAATGAATGGTTGTCCAGTGTTTCTGAAATGTATTCGTGGCATTCTTAGCTTCAAATGACATCTGTTATCTGTTCTGTTACGTCCCAATTATGGTCAACTGTACGTCTCATGAGCTAACTGTTATGGATCCTTATGTATACGTCCCATTTATGGGCCAACTGTACGTCTCATGAGCCAACTGTACTGTCTTCGTGCACGTGAGTCAACTATATACCTTTATGGCCGTCCCTTTATGGGTCAACTGTATGCCTTTATGGTCGTCCTTTTATAGGTCAACTGTTTCTGCTAGTGCTAATGAATGTGCCACGTATGATTAACCGCAAGTTCTAATTATGAATACGACTCTGAAACTGTATCTGTTATGCACTGTGATTTATGAACATAATTACGAATTCATTTCTGACAACTATTGAATTCTGTTTTCTATAACTGTTATGGACAACATTCATTAAACCTCTTTACTCTGTTATTATTCACTGGGCTCTAGCTCATTATTTATATTATGTATGTAGGTGAGCAAGCACGTGACCAAGCCCCGAGTTGACGGCTTATGTTTCTATTTTGTCAGCCAACTACTGTGCCTCTTGAGGAGGTTCCTTTTGAGAAAATTATATCAAGGCTTTAGTTGAGCTTGTTTTGTATATCTGTACTTGGGCTAAGTACCCTGTGACTCTATCTGTGTAATTGAGTGACATAAGGCTAATGTGTTTTTGACGTCACATCTGTATATGTATAAGTTTGTTTTGAAAATTTCTGTCCCATGTATGTCTGCATAGCTCTATGACTATGTTAATTTTGTATATTTGCTTCCGCAGCCCCTATCTTATGTTATCTTGTTCAGAGGCCTTTGGTAATCCCAAGAGTACTGGCCAGTTACGACGCTAAACCCATAGGAACAATTTGGGTTATGACAAAGTGGTATCAGAGCACGTGTTATACTGCACGCACAAGTCCATACGAGCTGTAAGATGTCCTAGGAAAGAATTAGAGACATTCCATCTGCATGTATGAGTATGTAATAATGTTTGTACATGGGAAAATTTCATCTGAACATAAACACATGAAATTGAATTGGTTAAACTGAGAATGAATGTTTTAAACATTATGAAAAGGACTATTTGCCTATGTTTATTGCCCTTCTGTTTCCCTATAGTAATGGAAAATACAAGAAGTGATGATATAGCAGGGTCTTTAGAGGCCCGAATGAACAGAATGGAACAGATGCTTGCAGCTCTGACTGAGGTAATAACGCAACAACAGAGGCAACAACCTTTACCTCCTCCGCCTCCACCGATACAAGTTGAATTGGACAACAATGATATTATCAATCTGACTCAGAAGTTCATGAAAATGAAACTGCCAACCTTTTTTGGTTGTATTGAACCGTTAAAGGCTGAAACATGGTTGTTGGAGATGGAAAAATTGTTTGAAGTATTTCCCTATTCCGAGGTTCAGAAAGTTCTTTTGGCCACCTACACTCTAAAAGACGAAGCTCGGAGATAATGGTTATTGGTTCGAAATAGTAATGGAAACATGACATGGGCTCAATTGAATACGATCTTTTATGACAAGTATTTTCCACAGTGTTTCCGGGATCGAAAGGTTTCAGAATTTCAGGAACTCAAATAGGGAAGAATATATATAGTTGAGTATAAGGCAAAGTTTACTGAGTTAGCCAAATTTTCTCCTCACATGGTGGACACAGACTATAAGAAAGCCCGCAAATTTAAGAGTGGATTGGATTTAGATATACTAGATCGGGTGGAAGTCCTCAACCTACCTACGTATGTAAATGTATTGGATAGAGCATTGATGGCAGAAGCCATTTTAGCAGCAAAAAGGTAAGCTTCAGCCCCAACAACTGAATGGAAAGGCAAAAGATCTGGATTCAATTTTAAGAAAAACCGTTCAATTGCCATAAATAAGAAACAAAATACGGGATCTTCTAACAGCTCAAGTTAAAGCAGTGGGTCTACGTCTATTTGTACTCAATGTGGGAGGAGACATAGAGGAGTTTGCCATCGAGTATCAGGTGCTTGTTTCCAGTGTGGTAAGACGGGCCACATGATAAGGGATTGTCTAATCGGGTCAGAAAATGCCAATCGTCTTGTGGTAAGTTCAGCAGGATCTACTTCTAGTTCAAAAACAAATGCTAGAACTAATACTGGGAAAGAACCTCTGAGACAAGGTCTAGTGTTTGCCTTAATACCTGGTGACATATAGAACATTGAAGCTGTGGTGTTAGGTATTCTCCCTATATGTTCTCAAAATGCATGTGTATTGGTAGATTCTGGTTCTACGCATTCTTTTGTATTGCATGCTTTTTCTCAGAAATTAACTAGACCATTAGAACCTATGCCATATGTGTGTTATCTGTATCTGCACCGTCTAGGGATTATATGATATGTGCTTATGTTTATCCGGCATGTGATATTGTGATTGGTGATATGACATTGTATATTGACTTGTTACCCTTAAGCATTGATCATTTTGATTGTATTCTGGGTATGAATTGGTTAACTAAATACTGTGCCACCATTGACTGTACAAGTAAATCTGTTGTGTTTAGGCTGCCTGGTATACCTGACTTTACTTTTATTGGAAATGGGGTAATTCCTCCACCATACTTGATTTCATTTATGAAAGCCAAGCCGTTGTTGAGAAAAGGGTGTTGAGGCTATTTGTGTAGTGTGTTGACTATGTCATCGGATAGTACCAGTATGGAAACTATTCCGGTAGCTTGTGACTTTTCCAATATGTTTCCTAATGACCTACCTGGGGATTTAATTGACAGAGAAATTGAGTTTACAATTGACCTAGTACCTGGAACACAACCTATTTCTAAAACCCCATATAGAATGTCAACATCTGAACTGATAGAGTTAAAAGTCCAACTTCAAGAACTGTCAGACAATAAGTTTATTCGCCCGAGCACTTCACTATGAGGTGCTCCAGTGTTATTTGTCAAAAAGAAAGACGGGTCTTTGAGGCTGTGTATTGATTACAGTGAGTTGAACAAAGTAACCGTAAAAAACAAGTACCCACTACCTCGAATAGATGACCTGTTTGATCAACTTCAGGGAGCCCAATTGTTTTCAAAAATTGATCTTAGATTCGGGTATCACCAGTTAAAGGTTAAGGCAGAAGATGTAGAGAAAACTGCATTCAGAACTAGATACGGTCATTATGAATTTTTGGTAATACCGTTTGGGGTGACTAATACACCTGCTGTCTTCATGGATCTTATGAACAGGGTGTTTAAATCATATTTGGATGAATTTGTTATTGTATTTATTGATGATATTTTTGATTTACTCCAAAGGTAGGGAAGATCATGAGAATCACTTGAGAAACATGTTACAGACGCTGCGAGAAAAGAAACTATATGCAAAATTGTCCTAATGTTAATTCTGGCTCGACAGTGTAGCATTTTTAGGACATGTGATTAACAAGAATGGTGTATCAGTAGACCCACAAAAAATCGAAGCTATTGTCGACTGGCCAAGACCAACCAACGTGACAGAAGTTAGAAGTTTTCTGGGACTTGCTGGTTATTACAGAAGATTTGTGAAAGACTTTTCAAAACTCGCTCTGCCATTGACCCAGTTAACTCAGAAAAACATCTCATTTGATTAGAATGATCAAAGAGAGTTTTCCTTCCAAGAGTTGAAAACCAGGTTAGTAACTACACCAATTTTGACTTTACCTAATGGTACTAACGGGTTTCAAATTTACAGTGATGCTTCTTACAAAGGTTTAGGGTGTGTGTTAATGCAAAATGGGAAAGTGATTGCTTATGTTTCTTGGCAATTCCGCCCTCATAAAAAGAACTATCCAACCCATGACCTTAAATTAGCCGCCGTAGTTTTTGCTTTAAAAAGTTGGCGCCATTATTTGTATGGAGTGACTTGTGAAGTATACACAGATTATAAAAGCTTAAAATACTTCTTTACCCAAAAGGAACTGAACATGAGACAAAGAATGTAGCTAGAATTGACGGCCTATGTATGTAGGTGAGCAGGCACGTGTTCAGGTGCCGAGTTAACGGCCTATGTTTCTGTTTTGTCAGCCAACTACCGTGCCTCCTGAGGAGTTTCCTTTTGAGAGGATTATGTCAAGGCTTTAGTTGAGCTTGTTTTATATATCTGTACGTGGGCTAAGTACCCTTTGACCCTATCTGTATAATTGAGTGATGTAAGACTAATTTATTTTTGACGTCATATCTGTATATATATAAGTTTGTTTTGAAAATTTATGTCCCGTGTATGTCTACACAGCTCTATGGACTATATTAATTTTGTCCACAGCCCCTATCTTATGTTATTCTGTTCAGAGGCCTTTGGTAATCCCAAGATTACTGGCGGTTACGACGTTAAACCTATAGGGGCGGGTTTGGGTTGTGACACTTTGGTTTGCTTTTTTGTCATCTTTTTGTTCGGTTACAGTACTTCTCTGCTTTAGTGTTTCATCATTCTTACAAGCCTAGCTGGCCTAGTTAGCTCGGCCTTCCCTTATCTTGCCCATCTTTTTCGGCCGAGATACTTATCTTGGCTGAATGACAACTTTGGGATACTGCAAAACCTTCGCAACCGAGATTTTTGCCTCGATTCTTTATATCGGCTAAAAAGATGTTGATCAAACCTACCAATTTACCTGAGCCTAAATCCTTAGCTTGGCTGAAGAACGCACTAAGTGTTGGTCAAACCTGTCAACCTTCTTGAGCCCAGATCCTTATCTCGATTGAAGAAACAAAAGTGTTGGTCAAACCTACCAACCTTCTTGAGCCTAGATCCTTATCTTAGCTGAAAAAAGAAAAGTGTTGGTCAAACCTGCCAACCGTCTTGAGCCTAGATCCTTATCTTGGCTAAAGAACGCACTAACTATTGGTCAAACCTGCCAACTTTCTTGAGCCTAGATCCTTATCTCGGCTGAAGAAAGAAAAGTGTTGGCCAAACCTACCAACTTTCTTGAGCCTAGATCCTTATCTCAGCTGAATAACAAACTAAGTGTTGGTCAAACCTGCCAACCTTCTTGAGCCTAGATTCTTATCTTGGCTGAAGAGCACACTAAGTGTTGGTCAAACCTGTCAACCTTTTTGGTTACCTCCAGTCGGGCTATCAACTTTTACAAATAGAGGAAAGAATTTTATCAGAAAAAAGTCTGCTTGTTTTATTGAAAAAGAAAAAATTACAAGTGTTTTAAGAACAAAACTAAAAATAGAATACTTTGAGATTGGCTGTGTTCCATGGCCTGGGAATAGCTTTGATGTCTAGACGGCGCTAATTGTACGAGCACGAAATAATCTTCTTGTATAATCCTTTTGATCAAGTTTGCACTCCTCCAAACGTTGTCGTTTTGTTACCTGAAAACACAAACGTGAGCTAGCCGGTGGATGTGTGCCAGAAACCTCGACGATGCCTAAGTCAACAAATAGTCAATAGACACAAAAGCTCTGTTTATTCTAGGATGAGAATTGTGATGTCTCTACATAGGTCCTATTATGAGTTTTTATAGATTCCCACCTGGCACAAATCCTAGTAGTACTTCAACTCTCCTTATCAGAGTCCTGCTAGGAGTCGCACTCCCAAGGGTAACACCCTACTCACTACTAACCAAGTGAGATGGCTCAAACCTCTTACCTCGGCTCGGTAGTACACTCAACCGAGCTAGCATAGCCCTGCTCTATGCTGGACAAAACCAAGATGGTACCTGCCTGATAAACCCCAGTTTGATACGATACAAATCACACCCCGGTTCGAGTTGCTGATTACATCTAGCTCATCTCTTCCAGACCTCAACCTAATGTTGGTACACCTCAAGACCGAGCTACTGAAGCTCCTAGCTCGGCCGAAAGCGTGCCCCAACGAACTGAGCTTACTTAGCTCGGCCCAACTCTCAAAACAAATGGACCTAGCTCAGCCCAACTTAAGCATATAAATTACCCCCTCAATTAGTAAATCAAGAATGTTGATTTTCAACATAGCTTTACAGAACACCAAAACCATTTTTGTTCTCATTTTTTCAACTTGGAATCTCTATTGAAAAAAGAAAAAAAAGAATTAGCTCGAAAACAGAACAACATGCCATATTTTGAATACATGGAAGGGGTGCAACTTTGAGTTGCACCCCTGTGTTTTCTAAGTTGCACCCTCTACCAAGAGTCTCTATTCTCTATTCAATTGGAATCCACTACTAGGAAATCACGTGGAGGCAACTTTTCCATAGAAGAAGATAATATGGTTGTATTGGTTTGGCTCAACACTAGCTTAGATGCAGTGCATGGAAATGAACAAAAAAGCAAGACCTTTTGGAGGAGAGTTGGGGAGTACTTTCACGAGCATAAGACATTTATTAGTGAACGTAATGATAATTCTTTGATGAATCGATGGTCAATTATTCAACTTGGTACTAATAAGTTTTATGAGTACTGAGAGGGTAATTTATATATAAATTGGGCCGAGCTAAGTCCATCTGTTGGAATGGACTGAACTAGGTACAACCACTTAGTCGTTGGGCCGCGTTGTAGGCGGAAGTGAGAATGGAATAGCTCAGTCCTAGACCGAGCAGATATTCGGCCTAACACTTGGACCGATATGATTATATGTGATCCAAGAAGGACCGAACTTGGTCTAATTCGGTGGAGCATCATTTTTGTTGTTCAATACTTAGAGCAGGGCTTCTTTAGTTTGGTTGATTGTGTTACTAAACCTGAGTATAAGAGTGGCAACCATCTCACTTGGTTGGCAATGGGTAGGGTGTTACCAGGATAGATATTATCCTTGGGAGTGTGATTCCTAAGAGGACTCTACTAAGGCGAGTTGGAGTCCTACTAGGATTGTGCCAGGCAAAACTTATAAAAGCTCATAACAGGACTTATGTATAGGTATCACAATTTTGACTCTCAAATACACAAAGCTTTTGTGTCTATTGTCTATTTGTTGACTTAGGCATCGGAGAGGTTTTCGGCAGAGACTCGCCGGCTAGCTCACATTTGTGTTTTCAGGTAGTAAAGCGACGACGTTTGGAGGAATACAAACTTGATCAACAAGATTATATGAGAAGATTATTTCGTACTCGTATAATTGGCGCCGTCTGTGGGAACACACACAAAGAACAAACCTTTTGATTGAGTTTTCTCTTTAGTTGAAATCTATGGCGCACAATAAAGACTTACCACATTCTGCTATTGATGGGCAAACCCCGGAGGGGGGCGGGAGGCATGAAGGTTTACCTTTTATCCTGTCTATGGAAAAATTAGATCCCCAGCGACGGAACCCACGGATAGACACACAAGAAAGACGGGGTTCAAGCCCTCGTCGCTCTTAGAGCCCTGACAGGCAGAAGCGGAGGATGGATCCTCAGGTTCTGGAGGATCGCGTAAGGGAGCAAGACGAATTGATACGGAGGATGGCGGCAAACATGGAGACGATGAAGCACTAGATTAAAGGTAAAGAGGTGGCAACAGAAGAGGGGCGCAAAGGCAACACACACTCTTACCACTCAGAAGATCGTGACAGGCAAGTCACACCGTCACAAGCTGAAAGTAGAAGCCTTAAGACAAGCGACACACAATCAAGGATTTCCATGACTAATTTCTCCAGGTCTGAAAAAATGAGGACTAAAACGTCTTGTACTGAGGGAAGCAGTTATCGGCCATTGCACTCGTACCAAACGACATCTAGACACATAAAGTTGCCTAGGTCGGTAGACTTGCGAACAATACTAAAGGAAAAAGCCTGATGGAGGGAGGACACCCAGACACGCGACCCTCGTAGGGTCTCAGCTCTACAATGGTTGGCTCCTAGGACACATGGGAGTGTCGAGGTCGAGATGCCAGTGCCATGACTTGCTTACGAACCGGTAGACAAAGTGTTAACAAGGTTGTAGAGCTCATCGTTCATTCTAGCAATTGAGAACGTACCATTACCCTTAGGCTTTCATCAGCGTAAATTCATAACTTATGAAGGGAAGTCGAACCCTTATATGCACTTTCGCCACTTTCGCTAGGTCATGGCCGTATATCGACGAAACGAGGCGCTAATGTGTATCATGTTTCCTTCTAGCCTAGGTGACCTGGGTTTGGCATGGTTTGAGAGGTTGCCAGAAGGTAGCATAGCTACTTGGGCGCAACTTGCGGAGGCATTTGTGACCAGATTCAGGACAAACACCAAGACGCCGGTGGAAATTGACCAGCTGCTCTCCATAGACATGGGTGAGAAGGAAACATTGAAGTCTTACAACAACCGGTATTGTGAGACTTTTAATTAGATTGGAGACTACCCCACAAACCTTGTTATTATACAGTACAAGCGAGGTTTGCTGGCAGGTAATAAATTGAGGGATTCAATGACGATAACACCACCTCTCACAATGGAGGCCCTAATGGAAAGAATGCATCAGTACATCCGGGTAAAAGAAGATGGTGCTTGAGCCAAAGCAAAATCTGGCACAACAACGATGTCAAACAGAAAAACTACGGTAAAAGTCAACACGGTCGGCCGGGAAGAACGACCGAATAAAAATAGTAGGGGCAGGCGGGAGGACTTCTAAGCAAGGAAGTTGAGAGTTTGAACCGCCATCACCATGGTGTTCAATAAACCTATCTATCGGATTCTTAGCGAGATATGCGACGAACTCTTCGTTCTGCGGCCTGCCAAGTTGGGAGAAGCGTAAAGGGATTATGATAATAGGTACCTTTGCTTCTTCCATGATGAACAAGGGCACCAAACTGAAAATTGTACGCCATTAAAGCAACATCTGGAGAAATTTGTGGCTGCAGGCCACCTGAACCAATATATTGAGGGGGGAGCACAGCCAGCCTCCCAAAACCGCAACAAGCCAGATGGGACACCAGCTGACGGTCCGCCCCAAGGCATAATTAATGTGATACATGAAATCATCGAGCCTGAACAAGTATGTGAACTAAGAGGGATGATCAAAAAGGCTGAGCACATGAGAAAGCTACTAAATGCACAACCTACCATGAAAAAGGGATGAACGGAGGCTACAAACGTCATCACCTTTTTTGACAAGGACTTAGCAAGGTTACAAAGCCTCCACAATGATGCACTAGTGATGACTCTGTGTATCAAGAATTTCGACATCAAACGGATCCTAATTGACCAAGGCAATTCATGCGAGATGATATACTATGAGACCTTCAAGCAACTCAAGCTAGAGGACAAAGAATGGCTAGTGGGCGAGATAATTCTGCTAGTTAAAGCAGGAACAATGACAAAACAAGTGGAATTTTAGGTAATGAAAGTCCCATCCACTTACAACATAATCTTGGAAAGAGCATGGTTATATGCCATGCGAGCGGTAACATCAACCTACCACCAAGTATTATGGTTCCCTAACGAAGCCAGAATGATTGAAGGGGTCTTGGGAGACCAAATCATGTCCAAGCAGTGCTTCGTAACAGTAAATGACAGCTGTGCTGCAAAAGGGTTCATACAAATGACAGAGAAGCCAGAAAGCAACGAGCTATTTCTAGATGTCGACAAAACAACCGAACAAAAAGTAGTAGAAGACTTAGTAGAGGTAAGGATAGATGAGAAAAACCCAGAGAGGTTCTTTTTGCTCGGCTCGTCTCTGTCAAACACCGAGAGAATAGAGATTATGGAATTTTTGACCTCTAACATCGAAGTGTTTGCTTAGACGCCGTATGACATGCCTGGCATTGACCCCAACTTCATCTGCCATCAACTCAATGTCCACCCAACTGCCAGACCAATTATACAGCGAACTTGCTTATTGGTACTCCACCACGCAGAGATAGTGGTGGAAGAAGTAGGAAACCTACTAGAGGTAGGGGCAATCAGAGAAGTACACTATCCCATGTGGATTTCCAACACGGTAGTGGTACCAAAAAAGAATGACAAATGACGCATTTGCGTGGACTACAAAACAGTCAACAAAGTATGCTCGAAAAATAACTTTTCTCTATCACGAATAGATCAATTGGTGGACCTAACTACAGGGCATAACCGACTTAGCTTTCTTGATGCGTATCGCGGTTACCATCAGATCGCTATGTACGAACCGAACCAGGAGGTCACATCGTTTACAACTCCTAGGGGATTATATTGCTATAAGGTCATGCCCTTTGGCCTAAAAAATATGGGGGCAACGTTCCAACGGATGATCACCAAAATATTTGAGCCATTGTTAGGCAGAACAATAGAAGCTTACATAGATGATATGGTGATCAAAAGTAAGAATGAGAGGAACCATCTCAAGGATCTAGATAAGATGTTTCAAATTTTGAAGTCCCACAAGCTGCGACTGAACGTATCCAAATGCGCATTCGGCGTGGGGTTAGGAAAATTCCTAGGCTTCCTATTGACCAACCGGGGTATAGAAGCTGATCCGTCATAGATCAAAGCCATTCAAGATCTTGAGAGGCCCAACACAGTCAATGAGGTACAATATCTCACTGGCCTAGCAGCCGCGCTAAACCAATTCATAAGTAGGTCGTTAGATAGGTGTCGACCATTCTTCCAAGCACTGAATGCCAAGTTTGAGTGGGATGATGAGTGCGACCGCGCACTGGAAAGCTTGAAAGACTACATGACCTCTCCCCCGTTGTTAGTAACTCCAGTACTAGGAGAGGAACTCTTTTTATACTTGGCAGTTTCTCAGCATGCAATTAGCGCAGTGTTAGTACGCGCGGAGGAAATACAACACTTGCTTATCTTTTATGTTAGCAAAACATTCTGGATGCCGAAACAAGGTACCTGCTGTTGGAAAAGTTGGCCATAGCTTTGATGATGGCTTCAAGAAAATTGTGGCACTACTTCTATGCCCACACCGTGATTGTTTTAACGGCCTTCCCTTAAAAGCATTGTTTGAAAGAGCAGACTTTTCTGGGGTGAATTTTGAAGTGGGCCATAGAGTTAAGGCAGTTCGACATTAAATTTTAACCAAGAACCGCGATAAAGGTCCAAGCTTTGGCAAACTTTATGGCTGAGTTTGCATCAGGCAGTCATTATGTTTACCCAATCGACTTGACCAAGGCAACCAAAAAAATGGAGGAAAGTGTTGCAGGGATTGCGCAGCCCCCAAAGTAGGACGCTTAACTACATAACGAACCATTCAGCCCTGTAGAAAATGAAGAAGGAACAGACTGCAGTACCACCAGCAAGGACTCACCCCAAATGTAAAATCCTATGACAGTCAGTCGATGAGGATTAAATCCTAAGATAGTTAAACTTTGAGGATCAAATCCTAGCGACAGATAATAACTTAGAAAAAGTATGATCAACGCCCCTAATCCCAAGACATCAGCAGATCCCTCCACTTGCTGGAAACTGTTCATAGGAGAGATGTGGAAACTCTTCGTGGATGGAGCATCTAACAGGCACAGTGCAGGACTTGGCATAGTCCTTATCTCGCCAGATGGCCTAACGATTGAACAAGCAATCAACCTTGGCTTTCCAGCATCCAACAACGATGCGGAGTACGAAGCATTATTAGCGGGTTTGAAGACTGTATTTCGCATGAAGGCCACCGAGCTGATGGTATACAGTGACTCCCAACTGGTAGTCAACCAAATTTCGGGCAACTATGAAGCAAATGATGATAAAATAGCCAAGTACCAAGAGTTGGTCAGAAATGAGATCATGAAATTTGGAGTGGTTCGGATAGAGCAAATCGGTCGAGAGGAAAATAGTAAAGCAGATGAGCTGGCTGGTTTTATGTCAATGGCAGATACGTCTATCCCACACCCATTGTTAATTGGCTTCTTACCCAGACCAAGTATTGAAGAGTCGGAAGCAGCCGAAGCATGTTGCGCCGATCTAGGCCCTTCCTAGATGAATCCCATCATAATATTTTTAAAAGATGGCATCTTACTTGAAGAAACGAAAGAAGCCAAAAAAATTAGAGCAAAGTCACAGCGATTTTAGCTCTCCCCATCACTAGCATTGTACAAAAAATCCTTCATAGGACCTTACTTGAAGTGTGTCCATCCTAGCAAGGTCGAGGCATTTTTGTTTGAAATACACAAAAGCGTTTGCGGAAGCCACCAAAGGGGAAGATTGCTGGCCTACCGAGCAATTTCACAAGGGCATTGGTGGCCGTACATGGAAGCAGACACAGAGGAAATACATCAAGAAGTGTGAGAAATGTTAGAAATTCGCACATCAAATACATCAACCGGCCAGATAGCTTCTACCTTTGACCAGCTCGTGGACCTTTGCAATATGAGGCCTGGATATAGTGGGACCACTCCCAACCGCGCCAGGCAAGAGAAAGTTCTTTTTCGCAGCAACGGACTACTTCACAAAATGGGTAAAAACGGAAGTACTTGCATCCATAAAAGAAAAAAGACGTCAAGAAGCTTGTCTGGCAAAACATTATAACCCGGTTTGGAATACCCAAGGCTATAATATCTGACAACGGCACTCAGTTTGATAGAAAGATCTTTAGGGGTTTTTGCAAAGAATACAAGATGGAATTCCATAATTCTACGCCGGCATACCCCCAAGCCAATAGCTAGGCTGAAGCTTCCAACAAAGTAGTCTTAGATGGCCTGAAAAAGAGGTTAAAAAAAGCAAAAGGCAAATGGGTTGAGGAACTTCCCCACGTCTTATGAGCTTACCGAACTACACCTCAGCGATCAATTGGCGAAACACCTTTTTCCTTGGCTTATGGTATGGAGGTGGTAATCCTTCTAGAAATTGGCCTCCCCACCATTAGAAGCGAAACTTTTGATCCAGACTTGAATGGCGAGGCCATATCCCTAGAACTCGACCTTCCAGGTATCAAGTTTGGGAAACACCTTGATACCTAAAGATAGCAAATTAGGACCTAATTGGGAAGGACCATACAGAGTGATTGGTTTGGCTAGAAAATAGGCATATCACTTAGAAGATGTAGACGACAGAGCTATTCCACGACCATAGAACACGACCAATTTCAGAGTATTTTATTTTTAGCTTCTTCTTAATCACTTGCAATTTTTCTTTTTCAATAAAACAAATAGACATTTTTTCAGTAAAAATTATTTCCTTTGTTTGTAAAAGTTATTCCCCCAACTAGGGGCAATCAAGAAGGTTGGCAGGTTTGACCAATACTTTTTTCTTTCTCAAGCCGAGATAAGGATCAAGGCTTAAGAAGGTTAGCCGGTTTGACCAACACTTTTTATTCTTAAAGCCGAGATAAGGATCACGGCTCAAGAAGGTTGGCAGGTTTGACCAATACTTTTTTCTTTCTCAAGCCGAGATAAGGACAAGGCTCAAGAAGGTTAGCCGGTTTGACCAACACTTTTTCTTCTTAAAGTCGAGATAAGGATCACGGCTCAAGAAGGTTGGCAGGTTTGACCAACACTTAGTTCGTTCTTTAGCCGAGATAAGAATCTAGGCTCAAGAAGGTTGACAGGTTTGACCAACACTTTTTTCTTCCTCAAGCCGAAATAAGGATCAAGGTTCAGAAAGGTTGGCAGGTTTGACCAACATTTTTTTCTTCCTCAAGTTGAGATAAGGATCTAGGCTTAGGAAGGTTGGCAGGTTTGACCAACACTTCTTTCTTCCTAACAACCGAGATAAGGATCACGACTCAGGAAGGTTGGCAGGTTTGACCAACACTTAGTTCATTCTTCAACCAAGATAAGGATCTAGGCTCAAGAAGGTTGGCAGGTTTGACCAACACTTTTTTATTCCTCACGCCGAGATAAGAATCTAGGCTGAGGAAGGTTGGTAGGTTTGACCAACACTTTTTCTTTCCTTTAGCTGAGATAAGGATTTAGGCTCAAGAAAGTGGGTATGTTTGGTCAATAACTTTTTCTTTTAGCCGAGATAAGGATCGAGGCAAGAATCTTGGTTGCAAAGGTTTTTGTAGTTTCCCAAGTTATTCTTCAGTCGAGATAAGTATCTCAGCCGAAAAAGGTGGGCAGGATAAGGAAAGGTCGAGCTAACTAGGCCGACTAGGCTTACAGTAAAAATAATACACTATAAAGTGGAAATGTGCTATAACTGAACAAGAAGATGTGAAAAAAGAAAAGTTTCTTTCATTCATTGGAAATTAAGTACAAAAGGTGAGACATATAGCCCTGGTACATTTCATAAAACAAAAAGGAGAAAAGTCTCCTGATCAAACAAAGAGGTCATCTAACTCGGCATCCAAGTCAACCCGGATCTCTCTAACTTCGCCTTCTCGAAAGTCACAACCAGCGCCCACACCGAGGAAGAACTAGCATGGTTGGGGGCATTTCTCTCTTACTGCGATTGGCTTACAAGCAGTTCGGTTTCGGGTGGCTCGACGTCTTCTTCGTCCAACAGCCGCTGCAGTTGAGAGACCGAAGTGTGCAGTCTCTTGCTGGGTCGAGATAAAGTAGCCCGAAAGGCAAGGCAAGGCAACAACGGTTTCCATGGTCTGACCGATTGTAGTTTGCTCAGTTTGGACCTCGGCGTTCAAGTTGGGTGCCTATTCGATGATCAAAGCCCGGACAGCTCTCCTTTTAACCATCTCTTGTCTTTCGGTGAGTGGGATTAAGTTGATCTATGGAAGGGTGGGGTCTGGCTCGGGTGAAGATTCTAGGAGGAAATCGGTTACTCTAGTCTTCATTTTGCCATTATAACAGTAGGTTGGTTGTACGTCAAGCAGTTTGGCCCAATCTTTATGCTGGTAGCGTAGCGCGGCTCGAAGGGCAGCTTGATTCGCATATGCGTATGTGGATTTAAGTTGGTTTAAATCTGTAAAACAGGAGTAAATTCACAAGGGTTAGCACGCCAGGCGTAAAGCTAGTGGAAAAGATTAAAGCCGGACTATCTTTACCGGCTGTTCCCTTGTTCCAGTTGATATTGTAGCCTGGAATCTGGGCTTCCTGATCTTCAAAATGGCCAGAAACCCAGAGGAAATTGTCATCATTTAAATCTTTATCTGGTGTATTGTTGATAATTTTTTCTCGATCTCTTCTTATTCTGAGGTAATAAACCCAACCATCGTCATTCTGGTCAAGTGAATATTAGTGGAACAGCTCGGCCAAATCGAGATCGAGACCAAGGCGACGATTTAGCTCGGTAATCCCATTAATGATGTTATAGGTATTAGTTGATAACTGAGTGGGGCATAACCTGGTTTGTCTAAGGAATTCACAGATTAAGGGTTGGACTAAGAACCGAAGTCTCCCCTCTACAATGGACACCACGGTGAAAGGAACAAAGCTAGACTTGCCCCATGGTATGGTGTCTAGCTCAGCTAAGGAAAGGTGGACGTCGTCTGGAATGTGGTAATCTCTTCGAAATTCGGCCATGGCTCCAGGGGAGTCCACCAGAAATCGATATTTTCCCATTATCTTAAAAAATTGCTATGTTAAAGTGTACACGGCGACCTAGCTCGGCACTGATGTGACTTTGGTTAGCTTGGTTGAGTATAACGACGCCAGGGGCAAAGTGCAAGGGTGTGCCTGGCCAACCTAGTCAAGTTTGCAAAATGGAAATAAAAACTGCTATGCCCAGCCAATGGACCGGACTAAGTAAATAGTTAAAACAAAATAAGCCTAGCTCGGCTACAAGTAGGTCACAAGCCATGCCTAGTTCGGCCAGGGAACAGGACCGGCTCAAGGATTATAGCTTGGTTGTTGATCAAAGAATTTCTAGTTCGGTCAAGTGCAAGCCTAAAGGTCACAAACAGGTTCCTATTTCAGTCATAGCACGATTTTGGATCAAAAAGCGTGTACTAGACTGATTCAAAATCCAGCTAGTATGTTTTTAGGTTTGAGTATGTGGTTTTGGGTTTATGCTATTTGTTTAAAACTCTAGTAGATATAACACGCATATATGGAGTTAAAATGCTGGACTTTAGAAATAAATAAAAAAGAATATTAGCAAAAATGAGAAAGAGGCATGAGCGACTTACGGATTTAGAGCATGAAGACGAAATCCAATCAACAAGAGCACCAGCAAGAAGACGAGCGGAGCAGTTGATGTAGTTACTTGGGTTGGGACTGGAGCACAGGAGGTACAGATGTGGAACTCAGAATGCAAGGGAGAGAAGATGAACAGTGAGAATGTTTGATTCGAGAAATGGGTTTTGTATAGACACAAAAACGGTGGGACTTTTCGAACTTTTTTGATAAATGTGAGACGGCTGTCACAGTATAATTCAGTAATAAGCGCGTGCCACGTGTCCCAGTAAGGACACAATGTCAGGTATGTAAAACGACAGGCTGTGTGACAGGCGTAGTTCTAAAAAGACCGAGCTACCTAGTGACGGACACGTCTATAGTTCGGTTGGGTGGAGTATTTTAGCTCGGTTGGGTTGCTTATTTTTGTTCGGTTGGTTTGAATATCTTAGCACGGCTTGAGAAGACTAATCTCAATCATGCTACGCAGATAGAATTAAGGGGCAATTGATAAGGTAATTTATATACAAATTGGGCCAAGCTAAGTCCATTTGTTGAAATAGACTGAGCTAGGTACAACCACTTAGTCGTTGGGCCGCGTTATGGGCAGAAGTGAGAATGGAATAGTTATGTCCTAGACCGGGCGAATATTCGGCCAAACACTTGGACCGAGGTGATTATATGTGATCCAAGAAGGACCGAACTTGGACTAATTTGGTGAAGTGTCATTTTTGTTGTCCAATACTCAAAGTAGGGCTTCTTTAGTTCGGTTGATCGTGTTACCAAGCCTGAGTATAAGAGTGGTAACTATCTCACTTGGTTGGCAGTGGGTAGGGTGTTACCAAGATAGATATTATCTTTAGGAGTGTGATTCATTGGGAGTGTGATTCCTAGGAGTACTCTGCTAAGGAGAGTTGGAGTCCTACTAGGATTGTGCCAAGCGGAACTTATAAAAGCTCATAACATGACCTATGTACAGGTATCATAATTTTGACTTTCAAATACACAGAGCTTTTGTGTCTATTGTCTATTTGCTGACTTAGGCATCGGAGAGGTTTCCATCACACACCCGCCAGCTAGCTCACGTTTGTGTTTTCAGGTAGTAAAGCGATGACGTTTGGAGGAATGCAAACTTGATCAACAGGATTATACGAGAAGATTATTTCATTCTCGTACAGGTACTTTGCCTAGATTGAAGCATTGCATCAAAATGGCGTTAACGAGCAAGACAGGTATTAATTACATTGATCTTTATACTTCTCCTAGCATTTTCATTTTGTGTTAAGAACCTAATTATCGGTTTTTAATTTTTTATTTTAGAAAAATCATATACCAAAAGGTTAATAAAACCTCATTTCAATTCGAACATTGTTGGAATGTGTTGAGGCATCAACCAAAATGGTTCGAGCAATGCCAAAAGAAAAAACCGAAAAGGATTAGAAATGACCCAACATCTGCACCTTCAACACCAGAGCCAATCAACCTAGCAGAAGATGATATCTCACCCTTTGAGAGACCTATGGGTAGGAAGGCAGAAAAGGAGCAGTTGAAAAAAGTAAAGAACCATAATAGTTGTTCTCCAATTGTGGATTTACTGAATGAGATGAAAGAAGAAAGAAAAAGAGGAACTGAGAAGAAACTTGAACTTCAAAAATCTTATCATATTCATGCTTCAATGGCTCGAACTAAACAATTGAAAGAGGAAAAGAGAATCATGATGATTTATACAAGTGAGATGTCCCCAATGTAGCAAGAATATTATCATCTACGCCAACTGGAAATCATTGAGAGTAGGAAAAAAAAATTAATGATGTAGAGTAATTACATGATTTCTACTTGGATGATTGTAATATTTGACATGCTTAACATGCTTTTGTATTTGGATGTTTTTGAAATGTTTTTGGAATGTTTATGTTTGGATGACTTTCATGTTTAAATGATTGAATCCCAAATGGCTTCCTTGTATGCATGTTGTGGGCAGCAAAATTGAACTGGAGCAAAGCTGGGCCAAAAAGCCATGGTCGTCCACCCGGATGTCCCGTGAGAAAAAGAAAAATGCTGAAATTTTGCTTAACTGGTCGACCACCCCGGCTCCTGCGCTGTTGTTGCTCTGGTGCTGTATTGGGCCTTATTTATACCTGTTTTAACATCATTTGCACTCCAAACATATAGTTAAACACAAGGAGCATTTAAGGATTATAATGATTTAATTAAACTTTTCCAATTCAATTATAATCCATTTTTCATTACTAAAACAAATAATTAAAAGCATAATACATTTATTTGCCACAAAATAATTAAAACATGACACTATGTCCTATGACTGGCTATATAGTTGTCACAAGTGCTCAACAAGATCTGATTGGAGTTGAGAATGAATTGCTCTGTTTTTGATGCGGTGATTTTGTTGAATGAATTCCATAAGCTCGATTGTACACTCATGTGACACTTGTGCCAAAGGGGTTTCATCGATTTGTTCAAAATCGATGTCTTGTGCTTCATTGTCATCTCGTTCATCCTCAATAATCATATTGTGTAATATTATACAAGCCTTCATAACAACATTAATTGACTCAAGATTCCAAGATCATGTAGGTCCATGCACAATTGCAAAACGTGCTTGAAGCACCCCAAATGCACGCTCCACATCCTTCCTACATGCCTCTTGGGCCATAGCGAAATGTTTTTTCTTGTTTCCTTGTGGACATGGAATTGTTTTCACAAATGTTGCCTATGGTGGATATATACCATCAGCAAGATAATATCCCATTGTATACTCATTACCGTTGATGGTGTAATTGACTAGAGGAGCACACCCTTGAGCAAGCTCAGTAAATACAGTAGACCTTTCTAGTACATTTATATCATTATGAGACTCGGGTAACCCAAAAAATGTATGCCATATCCAAAGATCATATGATGCAACTGCTTCCAAAATAATTGTAGGTTCATGGGTGTGACCAGTATACATATCTTTCCATGCAGCTGAGCAATTCTTCCATGTCTAGTGTATACAATCAATGCTTCCCAGCATTCTAGGAAAGCCACGACTTTTGCCAACTGCTAGCAGTCTAGCAATGTCGTCGTTGTTTGGTGACCTCAAATATTGATCGGAATAAATTTCAACCACCGCTTTGACAAAATAAAATAGACTCTTCATTGTGGTACTTTCTCCAATCCTCAAGTATTCATCCATAAAATGAGCTGCTACTCCATAAGCGAACATTCTAAGTGCTACAGTCATCTTCTGAAGGGAAGATAAATCGAGCACTCCAGCACTATGTCTTTTTTGGACAAAATATGATTCGTGAGCTTCTACCTCAGATTGAATACAAAGAAAAAGACAACGTTTCATTCGAAACCTCCTCCGAAATACATTGGAAGGATATACTGGTGGATCAGGAAAATAATCTAGAAATAGTCTTTGGTGACCTTGTAAAGAATTGCGCCAAATGAATTTGCGACGTCGATTAGAATTATGCCGTGATCTTGATGAACTGTTGGCTACTAGTCGTTGCCCTTCCATAACAGCTATCCTAATTGTCTCCAACTCATCGTCGGAGTCAGAGTCATAAAGAATCATGTCGTCTAGCGAATGAAGATCCATATAGAGAAAATAAATATAAAACGAAATAGCAAAATTATGTTGATGTGGATGAAATTTAGATAGCAATTGGTTTTATTTATATTGAAAGAATATGACCGTTGGAATATGACCGTTAGAATATAGCCGTTGGAATATAACCGTTAGAATATAGCCGTTGAAATATAACTGTTAGAATATGGCCGTTGGAATATGACTGTTGGAATATAGCCGTTTTAAAAATGTGACGGTTGGAAAAAAAATATATTTAAATTGAAAAAGATAAAAGAATAAAAAATAATATTTTAATAAAATATAATTTTAGAATAGAGAGTTTGATGGAGTGTATATATAAAAAAAAGACTAGCTAAAATACAAAAGTAAATTTTGGGTTATAATTTAACTCAAAATTTGTTGAGACTAATGCGGATGCTCTTAAAAACTCAATCTAAATTTCTTAATTTTTAATTTAAAAAATTAATTAATAAATTATATACTTAATTTTTTAAAATAAAAAATACATCTTTTATTTTTAAAATTATTCATTCCTTATATTCCAATTAAAAAATAATAATTAATAAATCACACACTCAAAAAATATTTCACCGCAGAATATTTTAAATTCTTCATCATAAAGTATGAAATGATTTATTTAATTAAAATTTTGCAACATATTTTTTTTCTCACCATGGCCATTATTACTTAGCGAATATATCAAAACTTATTTTCATACACACTAAACATTTATATATATATATATATGTAGAGATTCACATATAGAGCTTGTTTGGGAAGAACATTTAGACTAAAATAGTCATATAAGACAAAATATGCTATTTTAGCAAAATATGACAAAATATTATATTCAATCCATAATCATTTCATTTTTTTTCTCACAAAAGTTAAAAAAACCTATCCCAAACGAGACTTTTTAGCCCCAGACTAAAATAGTTAAAAAGCCAAAAAGTCAACCTACATTCCAAACGAGCTCTTATTATGATTGAGTAATGTATATTTATATTTTTCAATTTTAAATAATCTATATCTATATTATATATAATTACAATTTAATAGGATTTCAAACTCTCAACTAATTTTTTTTTAGTTTTAATTTTTTTAATAATAAAAAAACTACAATATTAGTATATTAACAAATATAATTTACTACTATCATATGGTAAACTAAAATTACAAAACTTATAAAATGAAATGTATTTATATTTTATCATAAATATAACTTTTGTAATTTATTATTTAATTTTTATTAATTAAATTATGTCATGTATTTAATTGATTATAAATAATTTTTACTACATATTTTAGATCATTTTTTTTATTGTTATTTAATTTTAAAAAATAATTTTAAATTATTAATTTATATCCCGTGCATAGCGTGTGTAATATACTAGTATTTTATAACGGAAAAGCTAGTGTCGTAGAATTTGGGATCCAAAATTTAGCCAGAAATAAATATGTGTGGTGAAGATTGAATTGTTAAAGTATATAATCCACGTATGAAATTAATCTTAACTATTGATATGAAATTTTGAATAATTTTTAAATTTTTATGTTTGAATCCATAACATTACTGATTGTTTAATTATGTTGAATGAAAAAAATTGTAGCACTTAGTCCATAAATCCATTTTATAGATTTTTATGAGCATAAATCTACGCTCCTTTTGTTTCATAAGGGCAGTCCCATATCGTTAAAATTGGCGTGTTTACCTGTTGAAATTGGCGTGTTTATTATTTTGCTAATATTTCTCTCTAGAGAAGTCAATTATTCCATTCTCTCTCTCTACTCATCCTCAAACCTTAAGTTTGGCCCAAAGCCATCAGTGCACTAGCAAGACATGAAGAAGGTGAATAAGGTGTTCAACTACTTTGATGCAATGGCAACATAACTTGTATCTGTCATGAAAGCTCTCGAATTTGGCACTTCGGAAGAGAAAGTGAATCGGATAGAAGAGCTCGACATTGATCAGAATAGCTTCATCAACCTTAAAGAGTTCATCAATTTATGAGGTGACGACATCACCGAAGCTGGTGGCAATTTGAAGAGCTGAAGGACGCCTTCGAGCTTTACAATTAGGACAAGAATGGACTCATCTCCACCGCTGAGCTCTACTAAATCTTGCACCTCTTCAGTGAAAAGTGCTCCATTGAGGACTATGGCATAATGACCAAGTTTGTCAATTCAGACAACAATGGATTCGTCAATTTTGAGCTTAGTTTGTTTTATTTGTACAAATATATTCAATTTGGACAAAAACAAGTTTTGTAGAATTTCATTTCACTCATCACTCCACATAACAAGTTTGTTTGAAATTTGAACCCATACAATTTTTATTTTTTTTAGAGGATTACAAACTCATAAATTTGTATCTAAAATTTATTCAAAGATAATAATCCGTAGTTAAATTTCATTTTACTCATAAATTTCTCACTTCATCAATTTAATATCCTTTGCATAAAATGATACTTGACAAATTGTTAATCATAAATCTCGATTCCAAATTTTTTGTGTTTTGGTTTTTATTTTAATTTTTTCATTTGAAAAAAAAAATATAAACCAAACACTACACACATATGAACTAATAGTAAAAATTTTCTTTCACTAGGGAAGGTAGTTTTGAAAAGTTTATTCTGAAATGTTTAAAAAATTAGAAATTAATTAAAAAAAATAAAACTTACAAAATATATTTTTAAAAATTGCTCCCAACCTAAAAAAATAATGAGTATTTAATTAATTTTTTTTATATTAAATTACTAGTTAAAAAATAAAAAAATAAAAAATCTGTAAATGTCTTTGTGGCTGTAATCATTCCTGGAAAAATCAGATTAAAACTGTCAGTTGGGACCTCCCTCCTCTTCAGTCTCCACCAACCGTCACACTGTCCAATACTCTCACCTCAGCCATCGCGCCGCCGCACTGTACCTTCACCGTCGACAATCCATATTCTCCACCACCATGAAACCCCCTAGACTCTTATCTGCAAGGCCAACCAACACATTTTTCCTAACCACCTCAAAATTGGCTCCAAATGCGAGAAGGGTTTGTGAGTTCGGGCAATCTGGGGTCAGATTTCCGGCGACAATGACTACCAGATCTAGACCCAACACCCTCTCTTCTGTGCGCTCTCTGTCACAGGCCATCGAGCCAGACTCTGGGTCTGGTCCTGCCCCGGGTTTGCCTGGGAAGTTGCAAGAATTTGAGGAGAATATAGAGAAGGTACAACATTTCTAGGGTTAATTTCATACTTAAATTTAAATATTTTTAAAGTTGCTAATTTCAACTAATGTAGTCTGATGGTTAAAGCATGTTCGATGGGTTAAAATTTAAATAATTTAAATCATACCACCGAACACTTATAAGTTGTTTAATGTAGTGTAATTAAGAAAATTGGTGTTTCGTTATAAAGTTTAGATTGTCCAAACTACAAAATTACTTTCTTGGCCCATTAAGCTGGGTTTCTCACCATTACTTTCTTGGAAATTTTAATCTTAAGGATTAAATAGATGAAATTGATAGTTTAAATATATATATAAAAAAAAAACATGACGATAGTATAGGAGATAAAATGGAATTAACCTAAATTTCTAAGGTAGTAGACATTATTTTTTTTTCCTGGAATAGTGAAATTTGTTGTTTGTATACAGGCTATTTACAGGTGCCGGTTCTTGGCAATTTTTGGAGTTTGGGGGTCTTTGGTTGGGTCCTTCCTGTGTTTCATCAAGGTATTATTTTTAATTTAACATTATTTCATTTCAATTATGATCATTGTTTTTGGTAGAAAAAAGTAAAAAGTAGAATTTGAGTTATCTGGTACAAATGTTGAGTTGAACTACCACTTGGAGAGGTTTGTGGCAGGGGATCCATTGTCTCCATTATTGTTTATTCTGGTGATGGAGGCTCTTAGTCGGTTGTTGTCCAGAGCGGTCCGGGGGGGGGAGGGGTTTGTTGTCAGGTTCTGAGGGGGGGGGGGGGGGAACGGGCTTGCTCCTATGGTGGTTTCTCATCTCTTTATGCTGATGATGAACTCATTTTTTGTGATGTGAATGCAGTTCAGATTGGTTATTTACGATGTGTGTTGTGTTTTGAGGCGGTGTCAGGACTGCGAGTTAATTTGGCAAAGTCAAAATTGATTCCCGTGGGTGAGGTGGTGCGACTTTTGGTGTTGGCAGCTATCTTAGGGTGCAAGGTGGCTCAGTTACCAATTTCTTATTTGGGACTTCCTTTGGGGGCTACCTGTAAGGCGAAAGGAGTATGGGATGGGGTGGTAGATAGAGTGCAGGAAAGATTGGCGGGGTGGAAGCGACAATATTTATCTAAGGGAGGGCGGCAGATGTTGATTAAGAGTGTTCTCTCTAGTATCCCAATGTACTTTATGTTGTTGCATGTGATTCCTATGACGGTCACTAGGCGGTTTGAGCAACTGCAGCAGGACTTTTTGTGGGGTGGTGGAGGGAAGGGTTTTCATTACCATTTGGTGGTGTGGGAGAGGATTTGTACTCCTAAGGAGGAGGAGGGGGGGGGGGTTTGGGTGTGAGGAGGTTGGTGGTGTTTAACCAGACTCTTTTGGGGGAATGGTTGTGGCGTTTTGCTGAGGAGAGGGAGCGGTTGTGGAGGATGGTGGTGGTGGCGGCGAAGTATGGAGTGGAGAGAAGGGGGTGGCGTTTGAAGGGGGTGGTCCAATCTCATGGTCGTGGTTTGTGGAAGCGGATTTGGTTGGGGTGGAAGGAATTTTGGGATAGGACTCGAATTAAGGTGGGGGTGGGGGATAGGATCTCGGTTTTGGCAGGATCGGTGGTGTAGCGAGGTGGCTTTGGCAAGTATGTTCCCTATGATTTATGCTATTGTTGCGGATGGGGTGGAGGTGGTTGCATCCGTTAGAGTATGGTGGGGGCAGGTGTTGGTTTGCAATGTTCATCTTCGTCGTGATGTGCAAGATTGGGAGCTGGATCAATTGGTGAACCTTCTGGGCTTTTTGTATGGTGTGAGGGATGGGGGGGATGGGGAGGATTCCTTGGTATGGGATTGTCCGATATCTAAAGGGATTTTTTTGGTGTCTTCTTTTTATGGTGTGCTTGTGGGGGGTAGTGCGGTTGTGTTTCCATGGAAGAGCATTTGGGTGACGGGATCACCGTCTAAGGTTGCTTTCTTTGTTTGGACAGTTGCTTTAAGACAGATTTTGACTATTGACAATTTGATCCGGCAATGGCATGTTTTGGTTAACTGGTGTTGCATGTGCTGTAGGGATCCTGACTTTGGAGTTTTATTGTTGCATTGTTTGGTTTGGTTAGGATGCAACCGGGGTCGGTGCTAGGTATGCTACAAAGTTGGGGTGGGGCTAGGGTGGGGAAGAGGCATCGGAAGGCCTGGATTCTTGCTTCTCATTATTCACTTTGGTTGGTGTGGTTGGAGCGGAACAGGTGTGTTTTTCAGGATGAGGGTCATTTCGTTTCATGGTTAGAGAATCGGTTGTTGATTGTGTTGCATAATTGGGTTACGGGTTTGGTTGATCCAAATGTTTTGGTTTTTGTACATTTTGTAAAGAATTTGATTAGTTAGTTTTGTCTGGGCCTTTGTGGGCTGTTTTTGTATTATTTGCATCGTCTTGATGCCTTTCTAATAAAGTTGTTCATTTATTTATCTTAAAAAAAAAAAAAGGCCTTTGGAAGGTTGTTTGGTAATTAGCTCCACAAGACAATGTTAATTGGGAGGTGGAGTCCATTGGGGCTTTCTTGGGGATGTTGGTATGAGCCGGGGTCGAGTACGTTCTGGTTTGGAGAGGGGCTAGCGTTTGGTAGCCAAAGACCCACCCAAAGTGGCTCTCTTTGCATGGACAGTGGCCTGGGTAGCTATACTGACGACAAATAATTTGAGGAGGGTAAGAGGGAGGGGGAGGGGGAGGGGGAGGGGGTAAGTCACCTCTGAAAGGAGAAATTCTTAGAGACCAATAAGCTTTGATGATGAAGAGATACAAAAGTAGTCTAACATGTGTTAGTTATGGGATACACTTGCAGTTTTTGAGACATTAAAACAAAATCTCTAGCAAGTAGCAATTGTTGGAAAGGAATCTCTCACATTCTCTTGCCTACTTCTGATTTTTCTCCTTCTTTGCTTCTCTTTTTGTTATTCAGCCTACATATTTTACAATTTGAATTCAGGAGTAAAGCTTCAATTTTGATAAATGGTTGAATATAATAAATATATAAATTGTTTTCTAAAAATGGCTGTAAGGTACTAGATTGTTTCTGATCTTAGATGAGAGATCCCACTCTTAAGTTACCAGATTTTCTGCAAAAATATGGATTTGAAGAAACCATTACAGTTGTACTATACATTTTATATGAGGGTATTCTTGAATGGCAGAAACATCTATGGCATATACAAGATTAATTAACATTATTCTTTGCGGCATGCAGGGCTGCACGTATGTTGTGGAATCTTTCAAACAGTACCTTGTGAGCCGAGCGAAGGTGATTTTCTTGCTGGTTGAGTCCATTGGTGGGTTTATGAACCGTTCTCTACATTCGTCCTACTCCCTTTATTTATTGTTTCTCTCTTTTTAAACATTTAAATGCTAATTTTTTAATTTATGGGAAAAAGTAAAGTGTTTTAATACTATTGTTTTTGTTGTGCACTTAAGTTTTTTTCAGCGACAAAATATAGTTCCACGATATGAAGGAACATCCTTTAGTTATTGTCAAAATTGATTGTCCCAAAATGAACTCCTACTTGATGATTTCTTCAATGGAATATATATACAAGAAGCAACTAAATTGCAACTAACTCAAGATATTAATAGAACCCCATATTAGTGTGACAGTTTTATATCTTGTTAGATTTTGAGTTCCATGTTAAATCATGTCCTGCTTGACAGAACTACCCCAAAAAAAAGTCTTGCATGATACGTAGGGCTGCAAACGAATCGAGCTATTCATGAACAAGCTCGGCTCAGCTCATTAAGGGCTCGGCTCGTTTAGTAAACGAGCCGAGCTCGAGCTCGAATATTAGGCTCGTTTAATAAACGAGCCGAGCTCGAGCTCGCATGAGCTCGGCTCGTTTATCTTTATTTAAATTATATAATAAATATATTATTTATATATTAAATAATATATAAATAATAATATAAATACATTTTTTATATATTAAATAATATGAATAATATTTTTTATTTAAATATTTATATTTAAATAATATAAATAATATTTAAAAAAAATTATCGAGCCGAGCTCGAGTTTCATTAAAATTAACAAGCTGAGCCGAGCTAGAGCCCAGTTCCTTATCGAGCCGAGCTCGAGCTCAGTAAACGAGCTCGATAAGTAAACGAGCCGAGCTTGAGCTCAGCAAAGCTCGGCTCGGCTCGGTTCGTTTGCAGCCCAGCTATTCCATACAAGATGATGATAATACTGTGATGGAAATACAATACAGTTCCATTGATATAAAATTGTGTTGATAGCAACCAGTCATTATAATCATCTGTAAATGTATTTGTGCCGAGAATTATCGCCTGATGAGAAAGCATGGATGTAGTGGAGTCATAGAGATGCTTCTCAAGTGTAGTGCGAGGGACTGACATGTTAACCTAGAGTTTGTATAAGAACCAGGCAATGAGCTGTGTTTATTGCACAAGAAACTTGAGCTGTTGAAAATGATCATGTTCAAAATATATATATATATATATAATGAGGAGATATATAGATGGACGAGTGAAATTATATTGATTTAGATGGACATGTTCATTAGAAGGTGGTTGGGACCAAAGATTGATATGAAGTTGGCTTAGATGGTTTGACGATGAGGAACATAACAAATAAATAAAATAATGCATTTGTTGTAAGGTTGAGGTATATGGTAAGTGTTGAAAATCTGTTCAAAGAGCGAAGTAATTCACAAAGTGTATGAAGAATGAAAATGAAGAACGAGAGTGTGTGTTTATTGTAAAGGGGGACACTTATGTAAAGCTAAAGATGTTGCAAACCCCAACCTAAGAAGCATGGATACACACATGGGACATAGATACAACATGATACAAAAATTCCAGTGTGGCAAATTTCAAAAGCTCAGAACACGAACATGGTAGGGACATGGCAAGAATAATTATTTTTTATATATGTATCTTTGAAAATACAATATATATATATATATTAATTTTTTACATAAGCATTAGATTGATCAAGGTGTTGGAAAGTTTACTTTAGCATTGGCTTTTTCTTCTTGTTTACTTTTCATCAGGTGGTGTTGCAAATGCAAACTCTTCATTCATTTTAACATTGCCATAAAGTTAATCAATATGCTAACTACAACCAAAATGATGTAAATCACATGGGAACCAAAACTTAGATGACATTATTGTTACTACCTAGAATGTCACTAACAATCTCCATATCCAACTTAAACAACACAAGTTCACTTCAATCGTCATAAATCTAAAATCTTTCCTATTATCTGGTTTTTCCTCTGTAATTTGAAGACAACTGTCAATCTTTGTCAAAGTTGCTAATTATCATTTTATTTCACTTCCAGATGTTTATCTTTTGGGGACGGTGATGTTGGTCTTTGGCATGGGTCTCTATGAACTCTTCATCAGTACTCTTGAAATTGCCGAGTTAGAGTCGGAGGAAAATATTCCATACAGATCAAATCTTTTTGGCCTTTTCACTCTAAAGGTCAGTCAGAGTCTTTGTAAGCTGCCTAATCTTTACAATGCAGCAAGTGAAGTCGGTCTAACTTTAGCTCTTGGTAGTCTAACCCAAATCTCTGTGGATTTCATTACTATGAGTCTATGACATTTTATTGATGGTTATTCTTTAGTAGGGACACTCGGAAACCTCCTGAAAATGGAAAATTAATTCTTTTCACAGCTTTTATATATTACTTTATTTTGAAAGCTGGTAGCATTTAAAAGAGTATGTTTTGTTTTATTTATCTTTGATACTTTTGCACCGTTGAGATTGCAAGTTTGCTCTAGACTCCTTTTCATTGTGAGTTAGTTGAACTTTTACTTTTAACGCTCCGTTGTTTCGGTGAAAAACATTTTCTATGAAAAATCTTTTCAGATTTACTATGTTTGGTTGCATTCTCGAAACTAATATATTGGCGGTGTTATAGTGGTGGTGGGGTGGTAGCGGTGGGATGGAGGTGGTGGTGGTGGTGGTGGGGGTGGGAGTAATGGTGAATGTGGTGGTAGTGATAGTGGTGGCGGGAGTGGTAGTTTGGTGGCGTTGGTAAGACTTTAGTCCAGAAAATATTTTCCACCTTTAAAAAGTTAAAACATTTTTTTGCCCAAATAAGCTTGTTTTGTGTTGACCATGGAAAACTTTTTTCGTTGACCTTCATTTTCCACTGTACCAAACACTAGAAAATGCAGAAAACATGCAAATGTGCTTTGAAATTCAAACAAATAGAGCATAAGTTTTGGAATTCAAACATATTAAGATGGAAATGTACCGCCCAAAAAATGCTATTATTTTGGTCTAATCTAACGCATAGCCACAAATTTGCTTTTTAATTTTGATATCCAACAAATATCTTCTTTTGGTATTTAGTTTTATTTTATTTTATTTTATTTTTTGACAATTTCTGTTTTCTTATTCTTCTTGGCAAATTTTCAGGAACGACCAAAATGGTTAGAAATAAAAACTATCAATGAGTTGAAAACCAAACTTGGGCATGTAATAGTGATGCTTCTTCTTATTGGGTTGCTTGACAAGAGTAAGAAGGCAATTATACACTCTCCAGTGGATTTGCTTTGCTTCTCAGCTTCTGTATTACTTTCCTCTGGTTCCCTGTATCTTCTATCAAAGCTCAATGGCTCAAACTGATTTCAAATACAGTCTAGGTAAGTATCTCAAAAACTATTGTGGGAGAAAATCAAGTAATTAAGTGGTAGTGTATAATGAATGTGAACTGATGTGTATGTGATATATTATATAATGTATATGCTAATACTATATATTGAGTCTTTGATCAGATTTCATGTGCTTCATATTTGTGTCATGTAGCCTGGGCTCACTGAGCCCACTGGATAACTTGCTTGGATGTGATTTTGTATTCTGCTTTTTGTTTTCTGGAAAATACAGTAAATTTCTTGATTTGTATCATGGTTGCATAGGTACAGAATAAGCACGTCAACTGTTGCTAACCTACCAGAATAGTATTCTACTTAGTGGTTAAGTTGCTATATAGCCCCTCTTTTTGTGTTCTGATACACTGATCTTAGCTCTATGTTCATGGCATAAAATCTTAGATTGTCGCTGCCAATCTGAAAATGTTTCCAAAACAAGAATTATGGATTTCTGCTTTTAAGGGATGCCATTCTCTACGAAATAGGCTGCAAAAAAGACTTAAGTTGAGTTTGGTACCATGGAATTTATGCCTTAATTGGAAAGTAGCTGCATTATCAAAATTAATATGACCATGTAATTTAAGGGAAGGATCCATTTACAGCTGTGTAATAATTTTTACTAGAGGTGTGGGTATACACTACATCAGTGTGAAGTAGTTAGACAAATATTGGCAGTTATTAAGTTTGAAGTTGTTAGATGTGAGTGGGGTAATTTGGCAATTAAATAAGGTAGTTACTTTAGGGCAATTACGGAAAGAGAAAAACTGTGACAAAGTGTTCACACCAACCGAGCTTGTACACTAGTATAGATTCTTACCACATTTCATAACTTTTTTACATGCCTCATTTGCCCATTATTAGATTACACGTTGCCCTCATGCCTTTTTGGCTTGTCAAATTTCAAGTTAAGTGGATGTTGCATCAGACCACTTGCAATTTTATATATTTGATATCTTTAATTTTTTAGAGCTATAAATTGATAGAGATAGCTAGCTCTCAATCTCCAATCTACTTAAATTTTTGCAAACCTGAAAATCACAACCGGAATATATAATCTAATGGTTAGTTTTGTAAAAAGTGATATGTACGAAAAGTTACGGTAGTATATAAGAATAAAATTTATTACTAGTTGTAAACAATTCCCTCCCCTATAATTTTAACAACCTACTTATTGAGGTAACATGTGCAAAAGAACAATTTCAGAATTATAACGTATGGCCAACTAGTTAGCATAATCAAGTTTTAATCTTACTTTTTAGAAGGGTTAAATGCATTTTGCACCATTGCACTTTTCACTCTTTTGTGAGCTGCCATTATATAAACTGATAGGAAAATGTCCATGTGGTGTGCTCTCTACAAATGCCATACACGTGTTGAAGATTAGCAATGCAACTAAAGTGCAAATGTACAAGGTTGATTGTTATAATTGAAAAATGAAAAATGAGTGTAGAATTTAAAGTAGACTGTATGGATGCAAAGAGTATATAATCCATTTCAAAATATTAGAATTCTTGTTATTTATCCCCAAAAAAAAAAAAAAAAATTAGAATTCTTGTTGGAGTATGTCCCAGATTGTTTGGAGTTTCTCCATCTATGCTGGTTATGAGGTTTTAGTTTTCCTCTCCTTAATACTTGGTTTTTAAAGAGAAGTGTGGGTTGGGCTTTTCAATTCGGTATCAGAGCTTGGTTGAGTCTTTGACTAGTGTGCCGTTTGTCTGGCTACTGTATATTGTGGTCCAGGATGGTGTGTTAGAATATGTCTCACATTGTCTGGAGTTGCCTCATCTGTGTTGATTATAAGGCTCTAGTTTCTCTCTCCTTGTTTTAAGGAGAACTGTGAGTTGGGCTTTTCAATTATTCTATCATGAGATGTTTTCATCAAATGCAAATCTTGATTTTAATCAGAATCTGCAAGAGGAATCCTTTCTACAGAATCCTTTGCACGAAGAATAACCAAACCAAACTAAGCTTGTGTCCGACTCAAGTGGGGTTAGCTACATAATCCTTTGTATGAAGAATGAAAAAGTAAAAAGAATTGTGAATCCCATTGAAATTTTTGAGAGGGCTGCAAAAAACCTGGCGCCTTGCAATTCAAAATAAAGGCAAAAGAGCCTAACCAACAGGCTAACTGTTTGGTAAGAATACCTACAGTTAAGTAAGAAATCAGGGATTCGAATCTTTTTATTTACGTAGAAGTTTTATTCTCTTTATACTTATTTAGAATAGTTTCTCTTATTTAAAATTTTATTTATAATAATGAGATAGTGCAACATTTGCAATTGTCAGCAACATATTTCTGAGGCTGCTGCTCAGAACCAATTAAAAGGTGACATTTCTATGCAACTTATTGTGGGGTAGCATGGGAGACAAGACATCGATTAGACCATTACAGTTCTTAAAAAATCACCAGTCTAATAAAATATTCATAGATTAACTTAGGACAGAGCTACTGATTACCCAAGATCAGATTCTCAATAAAGAAGCTTATCTGCATATATTAAAAGCCAATGTCAAGAAAAGAGAAAGTGGTGCACTATGTCTTAGGCACTGGCAAAAAAAAAACACAAAAGAAAAAAGGCACACTAGAGAGGTAGAGAGAAAGAGGCTTGAAGTTACTCCCTCCGTCTCAAAATATTAGTCCCTTATTCCATTTTTTATTATTCCAAAATATTAGTCTCTCTTCAAAAATCAAGTGCAAAAATAATATAAATTCTTATTTTGCCATTCTTTTAAATTAATAAACAATATAAAAAATATAATTATGACATTGATATTTCCAAAAAATGTACTATCAAAAGGGTAATTTTGGAAAATTAACTTTTTTAAAGTGCAATGATTGTATTATAAAAAAAAAGTTAGATTCCCCAAAATGGACCATTATTTTGGGATAGAGGCAGTATTAGATGTACATCTAAATCAATGAAGTCATTAAAGAGGTCAATTAAAATTAGAAAAATGATTGTAGACCTAAATCTGAGTCGAAAGATAACTGTTGAAGGGTGATACAATGGTCCCACCAATACCCAATGAGAGAGCTGACACGCAAGTCGGCTTTGGACCGAATTTTAGCCCAAATAGCAGTGTTGTTAAAATCAAATTGACAGTTTATGGAGTAAATGCTTAAAGTTTTCATTTAATTTAGCTAATTAAAAAGAAAATACTCACAAACTGCATAATATGATGATCTGCTACATCAGTAATACACTAATTAATGTCATCAACACAATTAATATCATTATGTTTAAACAACTAAAAAAATGGTCAAACTACCAAATAACTCGAAATATACAAAATACATGGAGATAAATAAAGACTAAGAATAATTATCCAAGTAAATGGCTGTGGTTATGTCAGCTAATGAGGATTATAATACCAACAAAATTGTACTCTCTCACATACAGTTATTTAGGATGGAATTGTACTACTTGCACATAATCCTTTCACAGAATGAATCATAACAAAGACAATCAATGAAACTCATACAAAAAAGATAATGGAAGAGACCCTTTCTGTGTTGTGATCATTTTTGTGCAATTAGATTTTCTATTTAGGATGGTGTAATGTAAGTAGGTGGTCCTGATGTAGCCACAAGTCAATCCAAGGTCAGGTGAATCTGACCAGGATGGGATAGTTGGTGTGTGGTCCTTACATAGCTAAAAGTCAATCCACAAATGATTCTGAAGCTCTATATTGACATGAAAACAGTAATCAACAATTCTCTTACTAACAAAACAATCATAAAACAATATCTACACAACAAAAAACAAAACTGCATGCCACTAGACTACCTTCATCCTTGAGAAATAAGTTTTACTTGGAAACCCTAATTAGTCGTCCTACAAGACTGGAGAGGACCCTCACAAAGGTAACTTTCATTTTTATTTTATGGTGCAATGGTGGCCTAAGCCAAAAAAAGCCCAAACTAAAAAACCCGCCAGTAGGGTGTCTCCTGAGCAAGAAGCTGCTTCAGACACAAAAAAGGTAATTAATTTGAAACCTCACACGCAGCTAATGAGTAGTAAAGATAACATGGAAATCTATAATCTAGACACCCAATTGCCATCATGAAGCACCGGGTGGTTCGTCATGGCCAATGCCTGGGCTATGCCCTGGACTTGTTGGTCGGAAGGCTTCTGTTTCAGTCCTCTTGTACCGGTTTAACCTAAAACTGCCAATTGCTGGAGGTTTAGGCCTTCTCAAAGAGCCGTTAGGGACAGTTGGATGAAATTTTGGCAGACGTGAAGCCCCTATCAAGAAAAAGGGTTGTTGTATTAGGAGGAGAGTGACACAAAGAGTTAGCACTCGGATTCTATGGTGTGAGGCCATTAAAAATGAGATTATAGGTTTTAGGAAGCTAAAGAAAAGTTTCTCAACTCGTACACTATGTGAAGAAGTGAAAATTGATGTTTGTGAATCACTTAGACTGGTATTTAAGATGATTTTGAAGGTCCCACACATGACCTTGTTGGTTTTAAACAAGAACATAAAATGAAGAAGTGATGCACATGGTAGGGTTTTGAGATGTTGATGCAAAATAAAAAATGGAGAGTAGAAGCATGGGAATATTTTCCATTTTGGGTAGGGATAGCATTTCTTGACTCATTCCAATTCAAGCTGCTTTTCCACAGCCACTCATTGAAATTTTTGTACAACTCTTAAGGAAAGATCAGGGCTTGATTAGACACCACAAGTGAGAACAATTTGTTTTGTTTGGCATTTCTATTTTGTTTTAGTAGCTTGAGAGAGACTGAAGCTTGCTACAAAATACAATAACTAAGTTTGCTTTTTATAAGGAAAAATGCTTCTTCCACTAGCAATTTTGTACAATGATGTTTTCTTTATTTTAATTTCTGAGTTTTAGTTCAGTACATATGTAGGAGTAGAACATATGTTAAGTTCTTAGCTACAATGTTATTCTCAAGAGTCACTTACATGGAGAGGAATTCTTGTACATCAAAAAATTGGTTTTGATTCAATGTGTTGAGTGACAATCCCAATGACATTGTGTTGCAATTTGGTCCTATTGAGTCGTAACTTTGATCACATTAAATAGTAAATTTAGAGAATGTGCACGTGCGTATCAAACACTGACCCTCAAGAAAGAACTGAGTAAGAAAACTTATTAAGGATGCATTTTATGTTAGAATGTGTCTCACATTGTCTGGAGTTGCCCTATTTGTGTTGGTTATAAGGCTTCAGTTTTCCTCTCCTTAATGCCTAGGTTTTAAGAAGTGTAGGCTGAACTTTTCAATTTAGTATCAGAGCTTGGTTAGGCCTGTGATTGGTGTGCCGTTTGTCCGGCTACTGTATGTTGTGATCCTGGAGGGTGTGTTGGAATGTGTCCCACATCGCGTGGAGTTGCTTCATCTGTACTGATTATAAAGCCCTAGTTTCCCTCTTCTTGATACTTAGATTTTAAGAAGTGTGGGCTGAATTTTTCAATTTTTTATTCATTGGACTTCTTACTTGACAGGTTTTTATTTTATTTTTATTTATTTTTTAAACATGTTCTTACTTTCACAGCTTGACTAGTGTAGGCATTTGTTTTTTATTGCATGACTTAGATTGTCACCTCACAAAACTCTTAACTACACTTACACATTAAGGATCAATTAAAAATTTTGAAATAAGCCCTCCCTTATATATGCCCCAACTTGGTCTCTCTCTCTTTCTCTCTCTCTATATATATATATATATTTCTTTCCTTATATACATCCCATGTGGACTTCACTGATATACACAAACCACTTGGATGCGCTTGAACTTCACAACTATTGAAAAAAAAAAAAGACACCTTCATCTTTGATGGAGTTCTTTCCACTCGCTGACCATTATAACTAAAATCATAAGCCCGCAATCGCTTGTTGGTCTTCAACATACGCACCATTTGTTTGGGTGAAAAATATTTTTTTTAAAATGTTTTTGGCATTTTCTTGCATATGATACAGCTAAAAACGAAAGTCAACCTACTAACACCACTTTTAAGTCATCAATTGTCTAAAAAACTTAAATTGATAGGAAATGAGTCCAACAAATAAGGACCAACCAAATGCCAACGAGAGACTTGAATTGAACCCATGACATCTCTCAACTTGAGTTTTAATACCATGCTTGGGTAGAATTCAAATCTCAAAAGCTAGCCATTGAGGGGAGGGTGCCCTCATGCTTATATACTTCACATTAGTATCTAGATGATGTGGAACTTTGCTTCACAACCGCCACCTCCCCCACCACCATCACCATTAACATCACCACAACCAATATCCCCACCCAACCACCCCTAATACATTAGTTTCATGGACTTAATCAAATACAGGAAAATGTTTTTTTATGAAAAATATGTATAATTAAAAAAACCATTAAAAAAATTTTCCCATCTAAACAAACAAAGCATTAGTGGCATTCAAAATTTGTACTTCGCTAAATGCAGGAACTCCGATGATCATGTGGCTAGCAATAACTATTATGGGCAGCGGAAAGAGTGCCCTCGTGTGCAAGGGGGCTCTGACTCTACCTTACTTTATGCACTTTTGTCAGCTAGGAAACATTTGGAAGATTTCTTACACTTTGAACACACTTCAGTCCACATCAATGCTCTTTTTTTTGTTTAAGGAAACCTAGGCCTTATGACCTTATATGCATAGCTAGGGTGATTCCTTAGACCAAGGTGGGTAGAAAGAAATGCCCTTTTTAAGCCTGACCAATCCTAGGGTAGACATTGTGCTTGTTTATGAGAACCGTGTGATTTGTTCAATATATCTTCATATTGACATTATACAGCATCAAGAACAAAGTAATTGATTAAAGTGTATCTTTTCTTTTTAATAATTTTAATGTCATTTGTTTAATAGTAATGGTACCTAGCCTAATTTATGAACTGAAACCCCACTAGGATCTGTAGGCCATGGTTTAGTATTCCATCAGATATCTAATACCTTTCTCATTAAATTTCTCTTTACAACAAGGCATTAGTTGCTTTTGAGAGAGAGAGAGAGAGAGAGAGAGAGAGGATAAAGGGGATTCAAAACTTGTCACTTACCCAACCTTTGATTTATGTATGTATATATACTTCACTAGTTGCGGGTGCACACGCGATGCATGTGCAAATATTTGTAGTTTATTTATGAATGAATATAGTTTATTTATGAATGAATATAGTTAATGAGTAAATAAGTTGAATAGAAACGATCTATGAAATAAGTTTATTCTTTCACATGGGCAGTTTCTCATACAGGTAGTTTTTAAACTCGTGGCAGACATTTATGGAAGACCAAAAAATGGGGCAAAGTTTTGAAAAGTGTTCACACCAACTTCATTGTACACTTTCTATAATAGTATAGATAGCATAAATGTTTGAGTGGCTGGAAATCATGAGATTATAAACAATTCTTCATCTTCTAGGGTTTAAAACAAAACAAAGAAAGCTAAAAATTAAATATATAACTTCAAAGTTGCCCGAGAGAAATTGCTAGTGAAAATTTCTATAAAATCCATCACAAACCTTTTAGCAAATCTTCCTAAATTAAAGAACAATGAGGTGGTTAGTTATCGGGTGGGACTCGTGTGTTGTTGAGAATTTCTTTTTGATAGTTTTTGTGTATCTCAATGGAGGGTTTGTAGCCTTTTAACTTTTTATAATAAAAATTACCTACTTTAAAAAAAAAAATGTACTTCTTGTTTGTATGTAAACACACCACGTCTTTATGGGCTTTGCTTGAAGTGTTGAACATGTTTTTTTAAAATCAGGCTAGTTACCATATTTTGTAGTGTAAGATCATAATATTAAATGATAAAACATTTCAAAAGAGATCATTTTGAGAAAGAAGAGATGACCTGGGAGATAATGGAAAGGGGTCTAAACAATCCCAAAGGATTGGCCTGGTGGCAAGGTTTTGGGTCTTGAGGGTGTGCTCCTTCCAAGGTTCATGGATCGAAACCTCTTAGGTGCTCAAAATTCCTTAGAGCCATTAGACTGGGAGAAATTCTTGAATTAACCGTGATGTACTTGCGGGAAACTCTTTGCCAAGGACCAGTGCACTTGTAGGAAACTCTTTTCCAAGGACTTGTGCACCCCTAGGGATTAGTCGAGTTTTGATTTGGATATCCTGTGCTAATAAAAAAAAAAATAATGACGGAAAAGGGTCTAAACATAGTAAAAAACCAAGACAGAAACTGGAAATTAAGCATATATGCAACCCAGTGTAAAGGGTTTTGTAGAATGCTCAACCTATTTTCTTAAATTTTTAAAGTATCATTTCACTATTTGAGAAGAGTAATTAGAACTAAACTAGTCAAAATCCCTTAGCCACTAGTAGTAATATATCCCAAGTTAATATTCTCATTTCCCCCACTGGGGCTGAGGACCTCTCCCAAAAAATAATAAAGGAAAAAAAGTGAAAATATTTAAAGAAAAAAAAGGCAATAGCAAAGTAGTAAGTGCTTATCAATCTAAGTTTTCTTATTGTTCCTTTAGGTCTGAAAATTTTAATTATTCTATCTGGACTAGTCAGTTGCAATCTCCTCTCTCTCTCTCTCTCTCCTATTTTGCAATGGAATTGTATGGCACCAAGCCATGTTAGCATGTTTTCTGCTGAATGATTCTTTATTCCCAATTTCCTCTCTCCACTGTCCAAATACACTCTTAATTGTTGAAAATTTCAAAATACGTGAATCTCAAGACATAATTCAATTATTGGGAGTGCATTGGGCTAGGTGACAAAATTAGGGACTATGGCGATTTTCTGATCCGTATGAATTGTGCTATTGGAAACCTATTAGTTACTCATTTATGTGGAGCAGTTATAGCTACCTTGCGAGTCTCTTTGGAGTCCTGGAATCTCACATCGCTTAGGAGGTGTAGGTGAAGTATATCTTAACATTAGGTTGGTATAGAATGAACTAAGGTCATGTTTGTTTGGGTGGACATGAGCTTGGGATTGGACTAATAGTCTAATAAAATTATTAATCCGATGTTTGGTTAAACAATTGAAGTACGGACTAATTATTTTAAACTTGACTATTAGTTAAGATAGGATACATAATCCAACGGATTCGTAGTCCTAGAACTATTAGTCATGGGAATACTAATCCAGTCCGCCCAAACAAACATGGCCTAAGTGGACTGGTACTAACAACTTTAACTTAAGTTTTCGGTTTATATTGGTAGATCCACTCTATTCAAATTGTTGAGCCAATATGCTACTTCGAAGCATGACAAATGGTATCAGAGCCAGCGTCGTTGTCAGTAACAATGTCACAAGTGCATCACAAATTACAATCATCTATTTTTGTGAGCTGAACCAGAAACTCATAAAAATTAATGATTGTGATGTATTGTTGGCATTGTGACTGATGGTAGTAAATAATTTGTGCATTTATTTGTGCGGCTTTACTTTTTTTCTGATCATCATTCTTGTCTTGTGCATTTATGTGTGCGTCTTTACTTTTTTATTTTTTTCCTGATCATCACTTCTTTTGTCTATATTTATAGTATTTGTAGTACATATGTGGACTTCAATATCACAGATGATAAGTAAGGACACTTGTAACATAGTTCTCTTCAGCTTTTGTTGACATTTGAAAAGTATGCACTATGAATTAATAAAGCACCTGGACTCATCCCTCAAATCCAAAAGAAATAAATAATTATATATATGTAAAAAAATATCGAGAGAGAGAGAGAGGGGACCATGATGAACTGAGAAAACATCGTAGTTATTGATTTGCTGGAACCCATTTAAATTACCCAAAAAGCATTTTAAATTTTTTTAACAGTCAATTTGCAAAGTAATAATAATAAATAAATAAATAACAGTCAACTTGGATACTACCAATAAAGAAATCATCAACTTGCAAGATGGTTGTGGTTTTTTAATTATAATTATAATTATAATAATAATAATAATAATTTTTTTGGGTGGGTGTCTAATATTTTGCTTTGACTAATTTTTGAGTACATGAATTTTCTTGTTCCATATATACCAAGTAATTATTGGATTAAAACTCTGGATAGCCAACCTGAAGGAGTAAAAAATAAAATTTATTCTTTGATGTTCAAATTGATAACTTTATTTGTGATTGGTTTTGATGGATCATAATAGCCACATTAAAGCTAAGTTCGGCAAAATTTTAAATTGTCATTTTTTTTGAATATTTTTTTAAAAAAATACCGAATCAACAATGCTTTTTTGCACATTTGCTTTTGTTATTTTGTCAAAAGGAGCCATCATAGAATAGTATTGATTATTGTTGATGTAGATTCGAGCTATTTGGAGTATTTAGATCTAATAATGTCAAAACGATAAATAAGAATGCAGCGCAACTTTAGTGAATTGATTTGAAAGATTTCTGTTTGTTTGTTTTCTCAAATCAATTCTCTACGTGTGTTTTGGAGCATGATGTTTGGTTACGTTTTCAAATTAATTTTCTACACTCTGCAGAGAGAACTCTGTGCACACAGGCGTGTTTTCTGTCCAAAGGAAGACCACCCGGATGTCCGGCTGAATTCCAGATTTTTTTTTTTTTTTTTTTTTTTTTTTTTTTTTTTTTTGCAATTGATTTACATAATCGGAAAAAATATTTTCTTAAATTTTTTTAATTTTTTATGTGCTTTAAAATAATTTTGAGTTGTATGTTTAGTTATGAGTTGTAAATTTTTGTATCACATATCAAATGTCACATCAACAATTCCCCACTCAAATCAAACCTCTTTTCCAAAACTATTTTCAAAACTCTTTACCAAACAAATTTTCTACACTCAAATCATAATTCCACAACACACAAACTCAAAATACAACTCATATTCTCAAATCACATTTACAAAACTCTACCAAACACTACCTTATGTTCGAGTTCGATAGTCAAAGGTGGTTTTCAAGCAAATTATTATTATTATTTTTTAAAAAAAATTTTTAGGAAAGTTTTATTTTGACAACTACTTTGTCAAGAAAATTTATGTTTAGTACACTTTGTTGGCCATGTTTTTTCTTAAGTTTTTAGTATTAGAACAATATCTTTATAAATAATTATTAAAACAATATGTTTATTTCACGGTATTAATTTCATTCATACTCATTTAAAAAACATAATATTATAAAATCATAAAATTAATACTTTTTCTTGGTCTACCATGAAAAACTTCTTTTTAAGGAGACACCAATTAATGAATTATTATTTTTCAAAATTTTCCCTCTATTTTCACTAATAAATGCATTCATATTCTTTTAAAAAGGATTAAGTAACAAGATTTATTAATTACCTTAGACTTTCTAAAATGTACATCATTAGGGACATCCCAAAATGAAAATAATGGGTACAAAAAATATGAGTGGAGAGAAAACTAAAATAATTCTCAATCATGTCTTAATGCCATCAAAAAGAAATTACAAAAATCCCCAAAATATGAACTTAAAATGAAATTTCTAAACAAGGACAATTTTATGAGTAATGATTCTCAAACCGAAAGATAAGCCGATCCTGACTCATTGGCCCTTATACTTTACATGATGTGTCAATTTAATTCATATTGTTTCAATTTGCTCGATTTTGTCTTTTAATTTAACAGATTATGTCATTTTTAGTCCAATAAATAACAATTGTTAAGTTTAGTGGATGAAAAGTTCACGCAATTGTTGACAACCATCTTCGACAACCACATGTGTACCAAACTTTACCTTTTATTTATTTATTTATTCTTTTATTTTTTATCAAATGTAAATGTTACCAAATGACACCTAAGCGATTATTGGTATGAGTTTCTATTGTTCAACTAGTAATTTGTTTTTTATTAGGACGCTTTTAAAAAAAAAAAAAAATTTCTTCGTCCATAATATATAGTCTGACAATAATAAATATATATAATTAAAATACTATCTTTTAGCAACTGTTTACTACTACTCCCTTTCTTCCTAACATGCCATGATTTAATCAATTAGTTTCAAAGCATAAACATTTTCATACTTAAAAATATTGTTATTTCTTAATTGTACATTCTTGTTCATAGCATGCTATGTGTGTTTATTTATCTATATTTTTAATTACGTTTTTGCCATTATTAAACGGAATTATTTATTTCAATAATGTTTTGAAAATTTACTTGCAAATCATCTGTTACACCATTTCCAATTGCAACGTAATCAACCACATTAAAAGTTACTGCCTCAACATCCTCTATTCCAGTGCCTAAACCAAATACAGAAATACAACATACCATAATATCGCCAAATATCTCCTGCAAGAAAAATAACAAATTGCACCCTCAGACACACGTGTGCACACGAACGCATGCGCACGCACATAGAGAGAAGAAGAAAAAGAAATTATTTGTAAGAAAGTATCTAAAAAAAAAAAAAATACTAAAAATATAGATAGAAAGTAAGTGGTGGAAGCAGTTCTCACCATTGTATATGTTACAATATAGATGAGAAAGAGGAGAGAGAGAAGGAGAGAAAGAAGGTTATATGAGAGAGAGAGTTTGTATTGTTTAGTACTACTTTATGATCATACAAGGTATGTATAGTACAAGGATGAGAGATATACACAAAAGGAAAGGAAATAAAATCTTTATCAATTTTTTTTAGATTGAAAATCTTTAGCAAATTTGTGTGTAATGCATATGTTATTTTAATATTAAAATTTTGATATTTACTCATATGATGTTTGTATCATCATAGTTGCCATACTTCTATGTTGAATGTAATAAATGGCAGAGGAGCAATCAATAATGTTTGAAAGTTTTAATTTGAGAACTCTAATGATGTAAAGAGTGTCCATATGATGTGGGGGCCACACCCCTATCTCTATCTCTCTCTACTCTCTCCCTCTCTCATCTCATTAGAGCTACTATTTTAGAGTTATGTATCACTACTCGAGGAGTAATATGAAGAGTTGATGCTCTTTCATTCAATATTTGATTGTTATTATGTTGTGTATTGATAGGATAGAATACATTTATAGTCTGTAAAATATACATGTCACATCACTTTGGTCTTTCAAATTTTAATTTTATTCAAATAAAAAAATATCAGATTTTGTTCCTAAAGCTTTGATTTGAGTCAAATTGATCTAATTTCAAACGGCCATTTAAATCGTAAACAAAATACTCATAAATTTCAACACAGCCCCTAAAGTACAAATTTTGTGTCATTTGTCCTTAAAAGTTTCAATTTTATCCCTCAATATTGTAAGGTTGTGTTTAATCTTTTTCATCAATATTTGCGGGTCTAAATTGACAAAATTAAAAATTTTGGAACCAAAATGACAGAACCCATATCTTGGGAACCATATGTGTATTTTATTATCATTATGTTAGTTCATTTGAAATATGACCAAATTGATTCAAATGAAAATTTTAATAAAATTAAAATCTAAAAGACCAAAGTGACAAGGCACACATACTTCTAATGCCCACAAATGTACTTTATCCTATGTTTATACTTCGCAATTATTTTACGAATGTTGGGATAGAATACATAAATACACATTTTTAAGGGTCCAAACATTTGTAACTTTCATTATAAAATATCATAATTTTCTCCATATTTAGAATGTAATTATATGAAGATTCAAATTTATCAAGTGTTTGCAATTTAATAATGCTATTGAATTTTAATACTGTCAAGATCACTAGGATTCAATGCTTTATATTGCAAAAAGTCACACATCCTCTTTGCCAACATCAAAGAGATGGAACTCACAAGATATTCTTATCAATAATGACAGGCCAAACAATGCTATTGTTGTTGGAACGGTGCCAATTATTACAACAAACACTACTTTAACCCGATAAGCAAGTTACACTAGGTATAGTTGAAATGGAAGTTCCATGGACGTTTTGGCAGAAGGAAGTGATTATCCTTCCAGGAACGGAAGAATATAAGTTAATTTGACCCATTACAATATTTGTGCAAGCTTTGCTCTCACTGCATTTCAAAGTAATTGCTTGGTCACTGACAGACGATCATTGATATTCGTACAAGTCACATCACTTATTTGCATCGCCGATGCCTTAAATATGAATCACATTACCATCAAAATAGTATGTTAGTTCTTTTAGCATGTAGAAGCATGTGTACATGTGTGTGTTGACATATATTTGCAAACCTGCCATGTCTTGATCCTTACTCCATTTGTAGTTCCTGGCAATGTAGAATATCCCACATATACTTGCTCTACTGTTTCATAAATCTGCATGTTTTGTCCTAAGCTTCCCACACTATATTGATAGAGACAAGAAAAGAGAGTGTGAATTTGTTTGTAAATTTATGTTGAGAAAACAATACAAACACATGTACTAAATGTAGTGTTGACAGTATTACATTAATCTTATATAGGACTCAACATTTCACCAGGATGAACGTCAACAATATAATACTCTTATGTACAATTTTTTGTGAAATTTTTTATTGTTTGTAAAATTACTAATTTTATCAATAGAAAGATGTAACTATAATGTAAAGAGCCTAGATAATTAATATGAAAATTTTATTTTAAATTTTCTTTCATAGAAGATCATGCAAAATTTAATGAAACAATACTAATAAATTTTGGAAATGATTGAAAGGATTTAAAAATTAACTTCATTTATATAAATTATATTTTGAGCTAATCATAGAATGACATGTGTATTTTATGTGTTATAAAATTCAACAAAATTGAGAAAATTAGAGTGACACTTTTAATCTCGGGGAAATTACCCATAGGTCCCATGTGAAACATGTGGTCTCCATTTAATCCCATAACTTTTTCACTACACTCAAAAGTCCTTTTCTCTCTCTCTGCTTTTTGCTTCCCTTTCTCTCTCGTTTTTTTTTCTGCATTTTTCTCTCATCGTGTTTGTCATGGAAGACGACCACCGGTGATCATGTCTTTCTCCATTGATCGGGGTTCATTGATAACCACCAACCATCGAAATCAACTCCGACGAAGAAGATGATATATTTTCCGACGAAGAAGATGAGTGGATCTACTTAGATCTGATGTAGATCTACTCAGATCTACATCAGATCTGAGTAGATCTACACAGATTTGGCTAGATCAAAACAAAAAATAGTTGCCGGAGTACAATCCTCTCTCTATATCCGTCTTTCCCCTTCGATCTCTTTTTTTTTTTTTTCTCTCTGCTATACACTTCTGTTTTTCTGTTCTAATGGAGAAAATTTTCGAATTCTGAACAAGTAGTTTTCGAGTTTTAGTTACAGGCGGTGAAAATTGTAAAATTTTGCAGTTTCAATTTTTTTTTTTGGTACTGGAATGAATCATTGTTTAAAACTGTAAAATTTTGCAGTTTTATAACATTCTTTAGAACTGTAAAATTTTACAGTTTCATAACATGTTTTTAAAAAAAAAAATTTCGGGCAATATTCTAGACATTCCAGTGAGTCTCCGGCGACCGTTAAATGGAAGTCCGATGGTAGTAAGATGTGAACAGTGTCTGTAAATTAAAAAAAAAAAAAAAGGATTTTTTGGTAACAATTAAAAATGTGTTGGACTAATTGGTGCAAGTATTTTGTTTTGGGATTAGTTGGGTTTTGAACTTATTACATGAGACTTATCAGTAAGTTCCCCTTTAATCTCAAAGAGGCTACAATAAAAAATTTCATTGTAAATTATGAGATTTATGATAAAAGTGTTCTCTTTTTAATTTAATTTTAAAATAGTTTAGTATATTCTCTTTTTGAAAGCCATAAATCATGGAATAATTACCTAATAGAATTTTTTAAAATTAAAAAAAATAAAGAAATTCGACATGGGATTTTGAAACTATGGTAAGGCTTTTTGTTACAGATAGATATAAATACAGATAAAATTTTTCTAAAATATTTTATTATTTTTAATTTTTTGTGTAACGCAAGATTTTTGCAATTTGTAAGTTTTTTTTTTTTTTTTAAGAGATTTGAAAATTTATTCTAAAGAAAAATTATGTGTATGAAAAGATAGAAATATATGTGCATAAGAAGTCAATTTTTTAATGTTTAAAATTTGACATCTTTATTTTCTTATTCTGGCAAATTGCTTCCTATATATTTAAAAGTACAACAAAAATGTATTTTGAAAAACAGTAGTACATTTTCCTTTTAAAAATCATAAATTATGGACTAATTATGAAAAAATAGAAATATAGTCAATCTTTGAATATTTGAAATTTGACATCTTTATTTTTTTATTCTCGTAAATTGCTTCCTATAGTTAAAAGCAAAACAAATATATATTTTGAAAGCATTAGTATATTTTCTTTTTAAAAAACATAAATCATGTATTAATTAGAATTTTATTTTTATATGGTTAAATGGAAGTTAGCTAATGGAGATTTTTTTAATTGTTTAAAATTAAAAAAATCAAGAAAATTAATATGAGATATTGAAACTCTTACAAAACTTCTCACTAAAAACATCTTTTTCCTTAATACATAGTATAGATAACATAATTTGATAAAATAAAAAAAATAAAAATAAAAAGCAAACCAAGATTGAGATTATGACAAGTTACCTAATGCCATGGCATGAACCACCTGTAACGCCAGTAATGTTTTATAAGGAAGGAGTTACCACAAATAGAAATGCAGTCATCGCTTATTTATGTAGTAGTTTGCTAAAATTAGCCTGTTACAATTTAATAACAATAACAATAATAATAACAACGTGAAAATGGTTAAGACAGATTATTTACCGGTTGCGATGTATGAGTCATAGACTTGAATTTGGCTTAGACCCAAAAATGTCGATTCCATCAGTGTTAGGACTATTCCCTGATGCATTTATATTGATATGAGAGATGATTACACTTTTACAATTATTTATTGTAATATGATTTCTTGGGGGGTTAACATAGTGCAATCCACTAAGTTGAAGATTGTTACATCCGCTAAAGTGTACAACCTGCACTATTATTTAAATGGTCACAAAATTTCTCTCCAAAGTTTTGGCTATAGTAGCAATCCACAAATTTAAAAAATAAAAAATAAAAAAAATTATCAGTGTGTTTGGTTTCAATTTTTGAATTTAGTTTTCTGGAAATTGAGTTTTTTTGTTTTTCAAGTTTTTTTGTTTTTATTGAATATTTTTTAAATTTTAAGCAATTTTTTTATTTTTTTAGATGTACCTTACTTAAATATATCTAAATAGTAAAATATTTGTAAAAAAATATTTTGAAAATTTTAAAAATGCACAAAAATACGAAAAATGTACTGAATTTTTGTATTTTTGGTTTTAAGTAAATTTTTAAAATATTTTTTCACAAATATTATATTTTTTAAGTATATTTATGTTAGGTGTGTCTAAAAATTTTAAAAATTGCTTAAAATATTAAAAAAAATTCAGTGAAAACAAAAAAATACGAAAAACGAAAAAGTAGAATTTTCTGAAAAATGAATTTTGAAAACTGAAACCAAACATTTTGTTAGAAATTTTGAAACAAATTATATAGGTACTGATTATTTATGTAATGCACAATTTACAATTATAACGTAGAGAAAGTTTTCAATTTTTTTTTTTTTCATTTTTCATTTTAAATTTTTTGATAGTTGAAAAATCCATGTTACCATTGGGCGGATGATGACTCCTCCCTGGAAAAAAGAGAAAAGTAGTCATTTTTTTTGTTCAATTCATATTTGATGAACACTCGCAAACTAAATAAAAAATAAAAAAAAATGATTATGAAAATAAATTATATCTGCACAATGAAAAAACATATACTGTGTGTGCATATATATGTATTATGGTTACACACTGGAGCGTTCCACCAAATTGAACCTTCTTGTCCATTGATGATGAGCCCATTCACAAATTGGAAAGAAATCCACTGACTTAAGCCAACGAACTTGGGCCATTGAGAAAGAGCCATTGAGAAAGAGAGCTAAGTGCAACAATATTCCCTTCAACCTGCCCTTTCAAAAAATAATGTGAACTGTTCTTGTAGAGCAAGATTGATATATAAATCCAAATTGTGTGAACTCTTCTTGTAAAGAACCATTTTAATTGCCATATATATACATAATGCCAAATATATAAGAATTTAAAAAGTACGGGCAAACTTCACTTTATACTTTTGGACTAAAATATACAAGTAGACATTTCGTCTACATTAACTATAAGTGTAAAATGTGTTCTTGAACATAAGGTGATTACATATCAAATATCAAGCGGATAAGTATTGCACATGGAGCAAAATACAAGGAGCATTTTGAGTTCAAAATAATGACAAAAAATGGTCGTGATTTACACGATGATATTACCAACATACGAAGGTATTTTAGTCATTTTGCTTAAATTATTAATGGTACAGATAGTACACTTTAGTCATATAAGAGATTATGTGCTTGTTCCAAATGTCAAGAGTGATAAATCACATATGAAGTCAATCACATCTTGCCAATAAAATGAAGTTTGCGCAAAAAATAAAGTAAGAGATTTGGAAATGGAGCTACTAATATGTATGGTTCAAAAATAACCCAATACAATTTATAGATTAATCTTTTTCGTATCACTAAAACAGAAAAATTTTAACAACTCGAAAAAAAAAGAGTACATTGCGATGATAAAAACTAAAGAAAAGCATCAATACTAATAGGGTCATAGAAGAGTAAATCAAAGGAAAGAGAGAAAATGAAAAACTCATAAAAAGATAACTTATATACCTGAATAATAATAGTGTTGGAGCTGCAGAAACCTCCGAAGGTAATAGGGGTCAATAAGAAGTTCTTTCCTGCTAGTAGAATAAGCGTAGGTGCTCCAGTAGCTTTACATACATCTTCCCATGCTTTCATAAATGCCTTTTTGATGCATATATATATTATAATATAAAAAAACAATTTTATCAAATTCTTTTTCTCTTTCCTTCCCTTAATTTGCATAATTCATTAGGTTATCAAGCCATGTTGGCCTAAACAAGATTATTTAAATATAAAAAATCAACGGTTATACCAACTAATTTTAACATTTATAATTACAAAAAATAAAATAAAATTGAAAAGCGTAAACAAAAACTACTTTCATGAAAAAAACTTATAAACAATTTATAAATTTTATTAAAAATTTTATAATAACAAAAAATAGTTTCACTTATTTAGTAAAAATAAAAAAATAAAAAAATTCATTCTTTCCTTCTTCTCCCAACCCCTTTAGCCACCACCCACCATTCATCACCATCACTAGCTACCACATCCGACCATCACCACCAGTGACCTCCTTTGGCCACCACCTCTGAAACCACTTGCCACAAGCCAACAACCACCTTCAGTTATGAGGGGCAACTATACAACCAATTTTGAACACCCTAAATTTTTTTTTTATTATTATTGTTATGTAATTCATCCCAATGCTTTATATTAAACACCTTAACCCACTTTTCTGAACACTCACCACAATTGAACACCACCAAACCCACTTTTTTGAACACCCAACCCAACCCAATCCAATCCATAACCCTTTTTTTTTTTTTTTAATCAACAAAAAATGAAACTTTACTGGTGAAGAAGTTATATACAAGCGAAGAACTTACATCAATAAAGCAGGGGGTGTATCAAGCATCATAGCTAAACTCAACAATCCCAACTAAGTTGGCACCGAAGAGCTAGCATAATCATATGCCAGCACTTAGCCCAAGATTGGAGAGAGTCCAATCAAACAACCACGAAAGTAAAAGAAAACAGGAAAAAAAAAACAAAACACCACGAATCAAACAGCCAAGACAACTCTACAGCAGCAACAACAACTAGAAGAAGCTTTGCATCAGCAAGAACTAAAAAATATTGGGGAAAATTACCACGAAAAAGGAAGAAAAAAAAAAAAAAGGTTTGAATTTTGCAACAAAATAAATTCTAAATTTTTAATTTTATCAATTTAAATCCTAATTTTTAAATTTATTTTCAATCTAAACCATTTGTTAATGTAGATGTATAAATCATGTCTAAAATATCATTTTCATTGAGTTTTATGACTAGAATATTTATTTTATCAGTTTTAATTAACAAAAGTAGGCAAATGGTGTCGATTGAAAACAAATCAAAAGATTATGGTTTAAATTGACAAAATTAAAAACTTAAGATTTATTTTGTTACAAAACTCAAACTTATGGATTTTTTGTATATAATTTTTCCAAAATATTGTTATTCAATCCCGTTACAGGGCCCGAAAGAGCAACGGCTCGAATGGCTCAAATGGTTTCATTTTCTTTTTTTTATTTATTTTCTTCTTCCTCCCCCTGCAGTCTCTTCTTCCTTCCCTCTAATTCAACTAACAAACAAACAAACAAACAGGAAGGAGCCATGGTTTTGAGAAGGAAGAAGAAGAAGAAGAAGAAGGAGAAGAAGAACTGGAAGAAGAAGAACTGGAGGGGCCAACAAAATCGGGCTGGAGGTGGAGGCGACGGAGGCAGAGGCGGAGGCGGGGCTGCGATGCGACGATCGGCCGACGAGCCGCGACGAGCTGCGACGATCGGCCGATGAGCTGCGACAACGACGAGCTGCGACGACTCTCTCTCGTCTCTCGCCTCTGTTTCTCTCTCTCGCCTCTGTTTCTATTCTCCTGTGTTCAAAATGAAGAAGAAGAAAAAAAGAAAGAAAATGAAGAAAAAAAAAAAAGAAACCCAAAACGACGTCGTTTTGGGTTTCAAGCCAAATTCGAGCCGTTGATTTCCGGCCCTCAAACAATTTTCATTGTCATTTCATTGTATATTTTTAATTAGAATGCTTTGAAGATTTACTTGTGTATCATTAGTTACATCATTTCCAATTGCACCGTAATCAATCACATTAAAAGTTACTGCCCCAACATCCTCTATTTCGATGCTTAAACCAAATGCAGCAATACAAAATACTATAACAATATGAAATATCTCCTGCAAGAAAAACATCAAATTGTATCCTTAGACACATGTGTGCACACAAATGCATGCACGCGCACAAAAGAAGAAGAAAGAAAACTTTTTTTTGTAAGAATGTAATCATTTTTTCACTAAAAATATAGATAGAAACCAAATGGTGGAAGCACTTCTCACCATTGTATATGTTACAATATGGATGAAAAGGAGAAGCAGATAAAAAGAAAGCTATATGAGAGAAAGAGTTTGTATTGCTTAGTACTGTTCTACAATCATACATGAGAGGTATATATATTACAAGGATGAGTGCTTTCAAATAGATAGAAGGAAAGGAAATAAAGTCCTATCAAATCTATTGATGCATACATGTACATATGTTAATTTAATTTTAAATCTTGATAAACTCATATATATGATGTTTATATAATGTTAGGAATACATAAACTAAACACAAAATGGGACATAATTCTCTCCGAAAGTGTGGGATCCGCATGTGTATAGACTTGCTTTATCATAATAATTGCTATGCTTTTATGTTGAATGTAGTAAACAAGAAAAAAAAAAATTAAAATTGCGATCCTCTCCATTTTCTTTCTAAATTTAAAATATTAATAAATTTTCATAATTATTTCACAACCCTTAGATGATATAATGAATATCCTCCATTACAACCATGGAATGGAGAGAATTTTAATTCATAAAATTCTATCAAATCTGTTGGTGCATAAATGCACATATGTTATTTTAATTTTAAAATTTAATAATATTAACTCATATTTTCCACACTTCTTATGTTGCATGTATTAAATGAGCAATGTAGAGAGTTGAAGTTGATGCTGTCTAGTGTTGTAAATGAGTCGAGTCGAGTTGAGCTGAAATTTTGTATGTTTGGGTTTCTTTATTAAGATTTTAACGAGTTTGAACTCGAACCCAAACTCAAGCTCAATAAAATTTTAACGAATAAGCTCAAGTCAAGTTGGCTTAGACTTAATTCGAGCTGAAGCCTATTCACGAGACTTAACGAGCAAAAAAATTTATAAATTCATACTTGTATATAAAACTAAAGTTGCAATTGAAATTTTGATTATACAATTATATATACAACATATATAAACATACTAAAAAAAATTCAATATTTTACCAAAATAATAATATTTACCACCACTATTATATAAATGTATTATCTAGAGTTAACTATTATTTATATTTACATTTTTTAAATATATAAATAGCATAATTATCTTATTTTTTATACATATTTTTACATTATTTAATATATAAATAATAAATGTTAAACGAGCCGAGTTTTAGTATGTTTGGGTTTATTTATTAAAATTTTAATAAGTTTGAGCTCAAACTTGAATGCAAATTTTTTTTTTTTATGAACCGAGTTCAAACGAGCTCTTATCAAACCGAATTCAAATCTGTTCACGAACAGTTATGTTCATTTGCCGCCCTAATACTATCTCATTCATTTAATTGAATATTATACTGTATGCATAAGAAAGATTGTTAATTATTTTGTTTGAGTGTTTTACATAGAGATTATTAGGCAATCTATGAGCATATTTTTGCAGTGGAGCTCATTATTGTGGTGGGTCTCCTTATATTTTTTTTAAGTATAAGATTTTTTGTTTACATTTTATAGTTGCGGCTAAAAAATGACAAGTTATTTTCATCAAGATTTAAATATTTTGAATATACTTTTATAGAATAAAATACACTTATGGTTGCTAAAGTATGCATTATATGTCATTTTAATCCTTCAAATTCAATTTTATCAATTTCGTCCATGTAATTTTCTATTTGAGTCAAATTGGTTCAATTCCAAATAGCCATTTAAATCATAAACAAAATACTTATAAATTTCAACAATGGCCCCCAAGTAAAAATTTAGTGTCATTTTAGTTCTTAAAGTTTTAATTTTGTCAATTTTGTTTCTCAATATTATAAGGTCATGTTTCATCTTTTTTTTTCATTAATGTTTGCGAGACCAAATTGACAAAATTAAAAATTTTAAGACCCAAAATGACACAGAACACATACTTTAGGGACCATATGTGCATTTTAGTATCCTTCCGTTAACTAATGAGACAATCCATTTGAAATTGGACCAAATTGACCCAACCTAAAAATTTTAAGGACCAAAGTAACAATTTTTTTTGGATAACCGAGTGCCCAAACCAGCTTACGCGTATGTCGACTAATAACCGTAAATGTATTATATTCTATTTTTATACTTAGCAATTATTACATGTGTAATGCCAAAAAGGTATATATATTTAGAGTGAGCTGCTGCCGTTGCACCCTCAAAGGTGTATATATGTATATATTCTACCACAACATATGTAAAACACCTATAGCATTCCATGGCATACACCACAAGCAGCCATAATTTTTTTTTTCCAAAATAATTTGTAACATTTATCACTACAGATGGTTTGTAACATTTACCCCACATCATTTATACCATAACCGCAATGGTTCGTAATATTCATTTTAGTTCGTAATTTTCACCACAATGTGGCATAACATATTCCAAACATTTGTAACTTTCATTATAAAAATCTATATGAACATTCGAATTTACTAAGTGTTTGCAATTTGATAATGCTATTGAAGTTTAATATTGTAAAAATCATAAGCATTCAATGCTTCATATTTTAAAAAGTCACCCATCCTCTTTGTAGACACCAAAGAGATGGAGCTTATAAGGTAATGGCAGGCCAACAATGCCATCAATTGTTTCAACAAATACTACTTATATTAAACATAGAAATTAAAAAATAAAAATAAAAGTTGAGTCAACAATTTGATAAGCAAGGTACACTAGGTGTAGTTGAAAAGGATGTTCCACAAGCATTGTAGCAAAAGGAAAAGGTTTTATTTTCAGGAACCGAAGAATATGTGTTAACTTTGTCTGTTACACACCTATAGTTCGCAGACGACACAATAATTTTTTGTAAGGCTGATGTGGTGGAGGTTCTAGTAATCAAGAGAATTCTAAGATGCTTCCAGTTAGTTTCAAGGTTGAAAATTAACTTCCACAAGAGCTTTGTTTGTGGAGTTGGGGTACCTGAGCAGATAGTGATGGAGTGCGCTGCTAGGCTTCACTGTAAAAGTCAAAGCATTCCTTTTTCTTACCTTGGCTTGCCCCTTGGTGCTAACCCCAGACTTAAGAAAACTTGGAAACCGGTTATAGACAAAGTGAGAGCCAAGTTAGCATCTTGGAAAAGGAAACTACTATCCTTTGGGGGTCGGCTGACTCTCATAAAGTCTGTGTTGTCTAGCCTTCCTGTGTATTACTTGTCCATTTTCAAGATGCCTAAATCTGTGATTACGATCATTGATCGCCTGCGGGCAGCTTTTCTCTGGGGTGGGACTGAATTAAGGAAAAAGATCCATATGGTAAAATGGGAGGAGATCACTATCAGCAAAGAACAAGGTGGTTTGGGGATTAGAAAGCTAAAGGATGTAAATGATTGCCTACTAGCTAAATGGTGGTGGAGATTTGGGATTGAAGATACCTCCTTGTGGAAAAAAGTTCTGTGCAGTAGGTATCAGGTTAGTGGAGGAAGATGGTCACCATTTTCTTATCGAAGAGTTCCCGGGAGCGCGTCTACAACTCTTCGATATCCGCGCCCGCGAGGGGCATGAATCTCATTTTGTTCTGAGCTACTACAGTTCGGACTCAATGTCACGGTTCTGAATCTAATCTCGCAAAGTACGATGCAAGACCGATAAATCACCAAAGAGTCCAAATCCGGCAAATCGTTTTTGGAAAACTGATTTTAATAAAGAAGTGCCAAACATGGACTGCTTTGCCAGATACAGAGTCGCCACCTAAATATTTTATTTGGGGGAATTTAGGAAACCGTGACTCGTGCCTAAGGCCACGTGTCCATCATCACCAAAGTTACCTCGGCTCGGGAACTTGGGTACGAGAGGGGAAGGTCATGCAATGAGCACCCTCGCTCGCCCGATCAAAGATCGACCTGTACTAAGCATGATATTTTGTTTTTGAAAACACATGTACTCTTATTCCGATTAATTAGCTAATCTTACTACGTGACGCGCACAGCATACAAGTTTAGACTAGATCGCCTAATTTGGAACAAAATATTGCATATTCGTTTGAAAATGGTTTGGAGTTTGCTACTCGTAAGTAGGCTAAATCAGGGATTTTAATGAATTGTTCCAATTCAAGTAATCCAACCTTCACCCACAGGCATTCAGGCAGTTATATCAAGTACGCAATTAACCTCGTGGCAAGCATGCTTTCATGGCAGTCAATAACACACATGCAATATGCTAAAGTGTAAACACTCACAGTGTACTCCGAGTCAAAACAAAGAACTAGTTAGAAATCATGCATGACCCTAGTTCATATTAAAATGGCTAATGCAACACATGCGAAAATGCAACTTAGATAGGCTCGGCTATTCTAAGATGTCATGTGAAGTGCAACTCGATAACATGCTGTTTGAACACGTATTCAATAAGTGTATTGAAAATACAATGCTGGTTTGTATGATGCGCCGAGCCCGGTGCATGCAAAACAGATGAATGGATGCACGCATGCAAGCATAAGGTATGCTAAACAAAATATGCCCTAAAACTAACTATCGTAAGCGGTTAAGTAAAAAGGAGAAAGAAATGGGGGTTGGAAGACATGCATCACACAAATGCACGCTTATTACAACAGTTGGCCCTCTCGACGGAGGGACCGAATAAGAAGCTAACTAGCTAATCTAAGCTAATTAAACTAATTATTACATCACAACGAAGCTAATTAACTAATCCTAGTTAAGTAACTATTACAAAACAATTAAGCAGCTAAACGCATTAACTACTTAAATACAAGCCAAAGCATAAACTAGCTAATCACATTAGCTAAGTAAAGCAATAAATCAGTGGTCCTCAGAGGAAGAAGAATGCATGCATGCCCGGTCGCCTCGTTCGGAAATCCGTCACGATATCCCGATTTGCCTCTGTTTGCAACTGTTCTCAGAAACTTGCACCAAGCTCCAGAAAGCTTCCAACTCACCTTGGGGACCTGTGGGAGGGTGGCCGACCAGTTGTTGGTGTCTGCAGCCACCTGCCGACCACTTTCTGTGCTGAAAACCAGAAAAAGTGGTCGGCTAGCTAGTAATGCTTGTCGGCCGACCACTTGTTACTGCCAAACTGCAATTTGTTGCAACAGAGAGCAAGAAAGAGTATGGCAATGTATTTGCAAGATATGTGTGTACGACCACCCTCCCTATCATTTCATAAGCTCAAGGGAGTGTGGTTCTCGACCCTCGAGCCACCAATCGCGCATCTCGATGCATGATGGCCGAGAAGCCGAATTGCATAATTCAATATGAAATGAATGCACACATAAACACATAAAGCCTAAAACTCTATCATGTTTGATCAAGAGTGTCGGCGGCCGAGAATTGAGGCACGTTTCATCACTTTAAGTATGAAACGTCCCTCGTTTCCCGTGTTTGGACTAACACCTATTCCAAACACAATGCAACACATAACATGGCATGTTAAGCACAATGCAACTCAAGCATGCAACATATAATGTAACATAAGTATGCAATCATGCAAGGGACAAATATGCTAATCACAATGCAATGCAACACAAGCATGTACAATATAAAGAACAAGGCATACTCAATGCAATGAACAACATAAGATTCTAAACACAATGTAATGCATGCATGCGCAGTGCAATGCAACAAGGGCAACTTATCAATGCTAGGGACATGCACAATGCAAAGGACTACTTGGCATACACAATGCAAAGAACTACATGGCATACACAATGCAATGTACAATAAGCATGCAAGCAACATGCAAATAAACATGTTCAATGGACTTAAACCAAAAGGGGTAGACCTCAGTCATGCCCAAATCAGTGGCCATTAACACCAAAACAAAGGCACAAAAGGGGCAAGTCAAACATGCACATGCCTTGGCCTACCAAGTAAGCCTAAGAACACAACCCTCAAGAAGGCTCAATGAGTGATAAATGCGGAAGTGTAACAACACTAAATGTACTAAAATAAGGTATGAAATGATGCCAAATCATTCAAACAACACAAGCATAGCATGTAAAGGTCCTTAAAGCATGAAGCTAGTAAAGAGGGCTACAAATGAGGCATGCAAAACATGGCACAAATGCATGAACCAACCATGGACAAAGCTGAAATAGTTCAAAACAATGACCAAACCATGCTAAGATGGAGGCTCAAAGACCTAGGCAAGATGGCATACATGCTAGACCATAAACAAGGCAACAATGCACAACACTCAAAGGCACTTAAAGAGTGAATGAAGTGAGAACATGGCAAGTTTATAAGCTCTGAAATGAAGTATTAAATGATGCCAAATCATCTAAATAGCTTAAAGATAGCATGCATAAGTCAACAAAACACAAAGCTAGCAAGGCCAATTGCACTACAGCTATACAAAGCATGAAGGATATGGCAAAGGCAACCCAAAATAGTCCTAGAACATGTCAAGATGATACTAAAACATGCATGGAAGGAAGCCAAAACAAGCTAGCATGAAGGGCATAAGGCATGATGCATGCAAGCCAAATAAGGTGGATTACACTACACCTATTAAGACCAAGCATAGGATGAGTTAACCAACAAAAATCAGAGTTATATCATGGCAAGATAACCCCAAAAACACATTGAAATGATGGCTCGCAAGCCAAGGCATGAAGGCATACGCAATGATTCATGTTAAGGCATAAAGGGGCAAACCCTCCAACGCATTAAATGAGCAAAAAATGCAAGTGCATGACCATGAAATATGGACTGAAATCACATTATAAATGATGCCAAATCATTCAAATAGTCCAAGTAATGCATGCTAGTGGATTTGATACACAAAGTTAACAAGCTAGAATGCACTATAGTTATACAAAGCAAGGCATGCATGATCAAAACAACCAAAATCAGAGCTAAAGCATGTTAAAGCATGGACAAAAGCTTTTTGAAGTTAAGCCAAAAGCATGCTAGAATGACATGTCAAAGCATGATGCATGTTAGGCTATTTTATGGAATTGCACTACAAGTGCATGAGGCATGCAAGAGGTGACCAAACCAAACCCAAACAGAGGTATGACATGGCAAAACATCACCAAAAACATGCTGAAATGGAAACAAAACAAGCTAGAATGACATGCTACTTCATGAAGCATACAAGACTAGTTTGTGTAATTTACACTACAAGTGTATTAAGCATGCATGAGGTGATCAAGACAACCAAAAACAGTGGCATGCCCTCTCAAAATAACCCCAAATACATGCTAAGAACAAGCTAACACAAGCCTAATAAACATGCTCACACATGAGGCATTCAAAACAAGTATTCAAGACACAAGGAGAAGGGATGTGTGACAACCCCCACCTCTGATTAGTGTTAAACTGTGATTGAGCATGATAAGTAATTGGTTAGAATGAAATCTTAATCTGTTTGCATGAGTGTGTTGCTTTAATCGCATTTCTATCTGTTTGTCATTAAATGATCTGTTCATGTTTTGATTTCGAATTGTGAATTGAAAGCCTTATCGGCGACCGATTCAGAACTTGGTTAGTGTTATATGCTACTTAGGATTTATGTGATTTTATGGTAGCTTTAATTAAAATTTGATTTGGAATGATTAAATTAGCATTGTTAATGTTGAATTACATCAACTTGAATTATTTGCATGTTTGCCACCAAGTGGATTATTCTAGGCCATTCACCTAATCTTGATTCACATGTGTTTGGCACCTCTTTTCATTCATCCTCTAGACCAATAACGTGAGAGAGTTAGAGAGTTGGAAGAAAAATTGAGTTCATCTAGATTGGCTTGAAACTTAGAGGAATTGAAGGAGATTTGCAAAATTAGACTTCCATACTTGAAATTCAAGACCTAAGGTAGGAGATTCATCCTTTTAATTATGAATTTAAGTTGTTTCAGGCATGGTTCATGGACAATTGGAGTTTATAGTCAAGAATTAATTTAAAGAGTTGAATCAAGAATTAATTCATGAATCCATGTACATATTCTTGAATTTTGAGGTTGTCTTCATGAGAATTTCTTCATGCATGTTCACATTTTTGTTGTGGTCCATGAATTCACCATGATTTTGAGCTCAATCATGCATTTGATCTTGTTTTGGAACATTAGAGTTCATGGGAACTCATGCATGTTATGGTCTTACTTAGTTCATGAAAGTTTCATTCAAAATTGTGTTCAATTGCCTCACCTTTGGGCTTGATTTCATAAAATGATCTTCGAAACATGTTGTACTATGGGTTTCTGTGTGTTTTTCCAGGAATTTAGCCCAGAAAAACCGAGTTTGAAGCTTTAATGCTTGAGTTTTGTTCTTGGGGATCAATCTGGAAATTCTAGATTTTTTATCCACGCTCGAGCAAAGGACTTCACGCTCGAGCGTACACTCTAAGTACATGCACTTCCGCTCGAGCGTAGAAAGTCACGCTCGAGCGTGAAATGCAAATGCCCAGAAGTTCATGTGTTTTGCAGTCCGCTCGAACGAGAGAATTCACGCTCGAGCGAGGGTTCGAGTCTCACGCTCGAGTGGAGGTCAAGCATCCGTCGAGCGTGAATATCATGCAACCAGTACTTTTCGTGAGTTGCAGCACGCTCGAGCGAAGGAAATTATGCTTGAGTGGAGCTTTATTGTTTGCATGTCCGCTCAAGCGTGGACTCCTGTTTCAGCAAATTTTGAAAAGTGTTTTAAAGTACATCTTTGTATCCTCATTCCATCCTAGGCATTCGTAGGCCAAGTTTAAGGCATCTTAATGAGGATAATGTTATAGAACCGCACCGAGTCAAGTTAAGGGGCTAAGTTATTGATTCCAAGTGTGTAACTTGGTGTGCGTTCGTTCTGCAACTGTATAAGGTTGGCACCCGAGGACGCTGACTAGCCTGTCTATAGCCCAGTACTCTGTGAGTAACAATATTGTAAAGATACGTTCAATTATAGCTATTTTTGAACGATTGATTATACTGCTTTCTAAAATGGCATTGTTTACTGAATGAATGTTTGTCCTATTTGTAAACTGTATTCGTGGCATCCATAGCAACTTACTGTTACTGTACTGTTACTACTATCGTTACAGAGATTTCTGTCAGTTCCAATGATTGGAACTACCACTGTTTACTGTTTTGATGGCTATCAACTGACTATTCGGTCTATTAAGACCTACTGTTCTATTTTGATATTGGACGTACCACGTATGACTGTTACGATTTCTAAATGACTAATATGGCATGAAATATGAGCCACTGACTGAATGACTGTTTTAATTAATGAAAGGACATTCATTCTAAACCCCTTTACGCATTTGTTATTCGTTGGGCTTTAGCTCACTGTTTATATTTATTTGTAGGTATCCAGGCACCGGACCGAAGCTAGGAGCGTCAAGTTAAGCTCTTGTTTTGTCAAGCCAACCTTTGTGCCTCACTTCGAGGTTCCAAGTCTGTTCAAGGTAAGGCTGCTCTGGGGTGTCTCAGTTCCACCCTTCTATCTCTGTTTTGTAATAAGTGTTTTAGACTCGACTGTATAGTTACGGTGAAGGGATTAGGTCCCTAACCTGGACGTTTGTGTATATGACGGTTGTATATATGTTTCGGTTATGAATGTGGCTTGTTCATGAAAGTCTTTTTACATTCAGTTTGTCACAGCTCATTGGACATCTTTTTATTACTATTTGGCTTCCGCCAACCCCTTACTCTGTATTACTGTCTTTACTGTCAAACAGGCCTTTGGTAATCACGGATTACTGGCCAGTTACAATACTAAACCCATAGGGGCAGGTTTGGGTCATGACAGGATGACCCTCTCCTATTCGGGACCTCAAAATGCCACTTCCATCACTGAAATTCCTCTGAGTTTCAGTGGTGAGAAAGTCAAAACAAGGTGGTCCCAAAGCTTAAAAAGAAGGCACAAAAGCAAGGCCAAACAAGGCCTAAGAGGGGGTAACAACCCCAAATACAAAAGTGACCTTAAACAAAGATCTTAAGCACCAAAAATTACAACTTTTTGCAGTAGGAAGTTAGTCGTAAAACAACATGCAAAAGGGTCCAAAAGCTTAAGCAAGAATGAGGGTTTTAAGGGTTAGAAACTCACCCTTGAAGACCACCTTTAAAGCTGCAACTCCAGCAAGTTTTTCAAGCTCAAACCAACCCAAGAACACCAAAACCAGCTCCTAAGCACCTCAGCAACAAAAGGATGGTGTTTGAATATGTGTTTGTGTGCAAAAGTGAGACAAAATGACACTTTAAGGCACAAAAATGAAAAAGAAGAGCAATATAGAGACAAAGCTATATGTATAATTCTCAAGGCAATTTTTCTGAACCTAGAGGAGGGATGAGGAGCCTCCCTCTTATAGAGAGCAAAAGCACAAGCTTCTTGAAGAAGCTAAGGCTCAAGGCCATCCCTCCATACACGTGTATAGAGGATGGTTCTTGTGCTCTCCAGCTGTGCCAGCTGGCCCAAAATATCTCCAAAAATGTGACAAAAAGCAGCCGACCACTTGAAGTGGTCGGCCAGTTACTTAAAGTGGTCAGCCGACCACTTTAAGTGGTCTCCCACAACAAAAACTGGTCGGCTAGGGGTAGGAGAAGTCTACACACTGAAAACAAGCAAGTGGTGTGGTGGCCGACCAGAAAAGGTGGCCCAAAGACCAAGAAAGCCAGTTATCCGACCAGAAAACTGGCTAGTAGGAGGAAAAGTGGTCTCCGAGGGGAAAACCTAGTCTCCCACCCTTGTACCACCTTCTAAACAAGGAAAACAAGGTTTGTACCAAAAACAAACCAAAACGGATGCAAGACGAGAGATCGGGAGGCAAAGCACACGGCCGAAAGCCTCGAAAACTAGCCTACTGGCACCAAAAGTGGTTCACAACCACAAAAGTGGTCTCCCGGACCACAGTGTTACTCTAGGCAGAGGCAACAAGGCATGGTTCAAAAATCACACCAAACGGAAAACGTTAAGCAGTCCCAAGACAAGGCGCACGGCCGAAGGCTCCAAAAATTGAAAACTGGTCTCCAAACGGGAAAAGTGGCCCACGACCACGAAAAGTGGTCTACGACCACAAGAAAGGGGTTTACAAGTCCTCTCCTTCCCTCAGGCAAAGAAAACAAGGCTTGGTCCGCAAACCGAGCCGAAACACAAAGAGTTCAGAGGTCTAGAGGCAAGGCACTCAGCCGAAACTCCGAAACCTCGAAACGAGCACAACATGCACTATCACCGAGCGCTCAATCGATGACGTCTGAGTCTTAAGGTCGATCAAAAATGGGGTGTCTACATAAGTGTTGGCCAATCCAACCCTCACTTGCTGAGCATTTTTCTTAACAACTCCAAGTTGACTGTGGGAAATGGGAGCAGGATTCACTTTTGGAGTGATCACTGGTTTGGGCAGCAGTGTCTTCGGTTGGAGTTTCCGAGGCTGTATAACTTGTCAACAGAAAAAGAGGTAACCTTGAGTGTGTTTATTGAAAGAAGACTATCAGAGAACTGGAATATGAATTTTCGGAGATCATTATTTGCATGGGAGGCTGAGGAATTAACTAGGTTGGTATCACTCATGAATCAAGTTGAGTTGGGGCTAGCAGGGAGTGAGGATTGTTTGAAATGGTTGGCATGTTCTTCACAATAGTTCAGTGTAGCCTCCCTCTTGAAAGTGTATGTGCCTAGTAGTCCATTGGTGTGCACTGGTCTGATATGGAACAAACTGGCTCCACCGAAAGTTCAATTTCTTTGTTGGTTGGCTTGGAAATGAAGATTAAAAACAACTGTCTTCCTTCAAAAGATTGGAGTGTTGAATCAAAACGCTTCAGTTAGCTATGTTTTTTGTAAGAAAGAGGAGGAATCAGTTTCCCATGTATTACTCTAGTGTCCATTTGTTTGGCAAGTTTGGTCCAGGTTGTTGAATTTGTGGGGTTTGCAGTGGGTTCTGCCTGGTAGTGTTGAGGGCTTGATTCACTGGTGGTTGGGGTTTAAATGGGGAAAATTTGAAGCTAGAGTCTGGAAGGCCATTCCGTTGGCAATCATGTGGTCTATTTGGAAACTCAGGAATGAAGTAATATTTAGTGGAAGACAAGTTGGGCTCGATGATTTCTGTGATTTGATTAAGGCAAGAGTGGCATTCTAGGTCAAGGATCACTTCAAGGGGTGCTCTTACTCAATTCAGGAATTTATCTATAACCTACAGCAAATTCAAAATATGCCTATCAGTTGAGGTCGCTGCTAGGTTGAGTTGTCTTGATCTGGGAGTTAAGTCTCTGCTCAATTATATTGCTGTTATTGAGATCTGGTGCTATGATTAATGGTTGCAGAGTGGTCCTAAAGGCAGCATAGGGCTGTTTTGTCTTGCTATCGATGGACCCCAAGGCAGTGGTGTGTGCTGGTGTGATACTATTGTTGTTATCTTGGTATTGACTCTGCTGCTGGGTTGGTTTTGATAACATAACTATTGTGTTACTGCTATATGCTGTTCCATGGGGTTGTGTGGCTTGGTGTGATACTATCGATGTTACCTTGATATTGGCTCTGTTGTTGGGTTGGTTTTGATAACATAACTATTGTGCTGCTGCGATATACTGTTCCATGGGGTTGTGTGGCTTGGTGTGATACTATTGTTGTTACCTTGATATTGGCTCTGCTGCTGGGTTGGTTTTGATAACATAACTATTGTCCTGCTGCTTTATGCTACTATGTGGCTTGATGATGTATGAAGCTTATGAGGGGAAAAAGGTATATACAAGGTGAAGTATTGCACCAGTAATGGAGAATGAATGCTATGGATAAAGTCTGTGTCCAGCAACAGATGCTCCTTTTAGTGCTATTTGAATGCTCTATCAGTATTAGGGTTGAATGCTATGGCCTAAGTTTGGTGTCCATCAACAGAAGCTTTGTCTTGTCCAATTGGTAGCGTTTGTGTAATGGAGTTAATGCTGATGTATAGCTGTTATGTTTTTTCTTCAAGTGTTCTGATTGGTTTCTCACCAATCTTGGGTCAAATGCTGACATATGATTGTGCTTCCTCTGCGGTGCCAACCTAGTTAGGATCGTTGAGGTTAGTTTGACGCTTTTGCATTTCCCTGATTTGTTGTTGTAATCTTGCATGTATTGTGCTTTTTCATCAATAAAGCTTTCATTTTGCTTATCAAAAAAAAAAAAACTCTGTCGGTTACAATGTTTGTACAAGCTTGGCTTTCACCGCATCTCAAATTAATTGCTTTGCCACTAATAGAAGATCCACCCATATTCCTATATGTCATTTCGCTTATTTGCACTGTTGATGTCTTAAATATGAATCATATTAACATCAAAATAGTATGTTAGTTCTTTAATTTGGCACATAGAATTATGTGGAAAGACTTGAAATTCTTCTTAAAATTTGAAAATTTATTATTTTTACCTCATTTCTGCAAACTTTATTTGCTTGATGATCACAATAATATTGGTTGATGATGATGGGATTCTTAACTTCAAAAAGTGTCAACTCTTCAAAAGTGACATTCCTTGCATACCCTAATCCCCCCTAAAAGGACATATGCTTATTTTAAAAATTAGAAATAAACATATATTTAAATATGTGAATGACAAAGTTTTATATGACGATGTTTTGTACATATATGTATGCATGTCGATAAATATTTGCATACGTGCCATGTCGTGATCCTTGCTCCATTTGTAGTTTGATTTAATGTACAATTCCGCACATATACCTCATCTACAGTTTCATAAACCCCACTCCTTGAGCCCAAGCTTCCCACACTAAAGAGAGAGAGAGAGTTTCATTAGTCTATTTATAAGGGAAAATAATATAAACACAAAATAAATAAATAAATAAATCAGTAAAATGTATATAATGCAATGTTGGCAATCTTTTATGGGACTCACACTCCCAAAATGAATGTTGGCACTGCACTATATGTAATTTTCTATGAATTTTCATGTATTTGTAGCATTTCTCAATTATATTGACCCAAAGATTTGTGACAAAAAGGTAAAGAGCTTAAGTAATTAACATGGAAAGTGTTTATCTTAAAAAAAAAATTCATGAAGTTCATGTAGTATCTAAGCTCCCTTTCATATAATCAAGAAAGAGAAAAGTTCCAGTCTCTTTCTTTTTCTTTTTTTTTTAAAGGAACAAATATAAAGCTTATGACAACTAAGTAATTACCTTATGTCATACCCTGGACCACATGTAATTCCAGTAATTATAGCGATTCCGGTTTTGACCCGACCTTTTTTACATTCTGGATTCGGGTTTCGTGGTTTAATATTGTATCCATGTCTTGTATTCCTCCTTTAACTCTTTGAATTTGAGTTTGGGAACATGTTGGGCGTGTTTGGAACATGTTGGTTGTTAGTTGGTCTAGGTTGTCGTTGCCCAGATTTTGGCTTCTTCGCTCGAGCAAGACTTCTTTCGCTCAAGCGAGCCTTGTGAAATTTGCTTCTTCGCTCGAGTGAAGTTTCTTGCACTCAAGTGAGATTTGAGAGTTCTCAGGTTGCTTTCCCAGGCGCAAAATTTCTGGGAAGATGAAGTTCTTCGCTCGAGCGAGGCTTCTTGCACTCGAGCGATCGTGTGCGTCTATAAAACTTCTGAAGCTTTGCATTCTGTGCTCGAGCGACGCTTCTTGCACTCGAGCGAGGTCACTTGTTGTGTCTGGTCGCTCGAGAAACAACTCCTTCACTCGAGTGAAGGTCGCGTATATTAGTTCGCAACATAAGAGTTTTATATCACTTTTTGATTTCCTTTTTGCAAGAAACCCTAATTCGGCATACTCTCTCTCTAAAACACTCTCTCTCTCTCTACAAATACTCTTTGATCCAAGCACCACTACCCTACTTCCTTTGAAAAAAAGGTGGATTATCTTGTGGGCTTCCATTATATCCGAACCAAGCTTAGTTTTGTGCACTTTTGAAGATCTCATTTTTCTCCTTTAGGCTTTTACACTTGAGGTAGGGATATTCTACACCTTGATATGATATTTAACCTAGGTATTTGTTATTTTGTATAAGTGGTGGAATTTGGGAGGATTTGGGTGAAGTTAGGGTTTGGGTCCAAAATTTAAAAGAGGGATTGTTATATTTGGTTCCATGAATATATATATATATATATATAGGGTATTGAATATGAGGTTATATGGGTTAAAATGGTGAAATTTGGACTTGGGATTGATATTTGGAAAAGGGGAAAAATTGCCCTAATTTGTGTTAAATAATTATTTTATATAAATAATAAAATTGATATGGGAAATATGAAATTGAGAGGATGTGTGAATGAATGGTGTAGTTGGATTTGATAAATTATCTGTTTGATAAATTGTACATCTATTTAGAAATATTTGTTCTGGTCTATCGGTGGAGGATAACTATGATTATTGTAGAAATTGTATAAGGACTAGGTGAATTGAAACTGGTCATTTGAATTATGTCATTAAATATGACGGTTTGATTAAACCATTGAATATGTGATTTGCATAGTCATTGTATATAACAACGCTTTTAAATACATTGTATATGTATCATTGTTTGGGAGGATATAGTGGATGTACTCCATTGTTTGGGAGGAGATAAGGGATGGACTCCATTTTAAATTGAATTGGCCGGAGTGTCCAAGGTGAAAGTCCTGAAACCTTATATGTGTATATTTGGGTACCGATTCCCTCGGACGAGAATCAGTAAAATGGTAAGAAGATTGAAGTGTTTGAATAATGATTGTTATTGAATTGTGAACGAATGAGTTGTAGTCTCATTTGGGATTGTTTAGATGATAAGGAACTACACGTATGCATTGATTTGAAATGAATGAATGGAAATGAATTAAGATGTGGTTATCAGTAATAAATAGTAAAGAGGAGAATGTAAGTTGGCCTTGAGTATTGGACTTTTATCTGACATTTATATCTTAGTTAAATCTCATACTTTGTGTTAGTTTATATCTACTGGGTTTTGGCTCACCCTACTTGGGAAACCATTTTTAGGTACAGGTGACATGCCTCCTCCACGGACGTAGCTTGGAAGGACTTAGAAGTTGGAAGCTCTGTTTTTGTTATATTTATGCTTAAATGTTTATTCAAGCCGAGGGCTTTACATGTATAGAGCTTAGGACTCTTTTTGTTGTAACCAAGAGATATCTTGAAAAGATGTAAGCCCGTAGGGTATTTATTTTGTTGTTATCAACTAGTGTTACATGCTGTAGTTTCATAATGAACATTTATGAAAGTATAATGCATGTTATATCTCTTGTAATATAAACTCTGAGGAATGAAGGTATATCATTTTCTATTATGTTCTTGAATCTCATGGGATTGATTATTCACTTTATTTTGAGGGCGTTAGAACTTGGTATCAGAGCGTACCGGATTTGAATACTTTGGGTACGTGGGAAGTGGTTAGTACCATAATGGGTTTGTCTCGCTTGTTAGAGACTTAAGTATAGAGGATATGTGCTCTTATAATAACATGCTTATGTGATTATATGGGTATAGGATTTAATTTTTAGGATGTTGATCGGGTCCATAAGTTTCTGGGAGTTCTGTTGGAAAGGCACTTGATCACTGCCATTTCTAACTGGAACTCTAGCAACGCCACGGGACGGTCATTATCCGGAAATAAAATTCGTATGCGTTTATGTGGGTATATGCTTATGTAGAGGGAATTACAGTTGTCCATCGTATTAGAACGCGAGTGAATTAGCTTCGGCACATTTGTAAATGTGCTAATCTCCTTGTTATCTTCATTAGGATGTCAGGACGAGGTCGTGGTGGTAGACATGGTAGGCCTAGGAGGCATGAAATGCCTATACCAGATAAAATTTCGGCACATGAGAAAAGAGTTGGTCAGGCCAATGTGGCCGAACCAGTTGGCCAATAGGCCATGGGCGCCTTAGCCCGTGAAATGGCCGAAGCATTGAGGGAATCCATGGACATTCTCAGAGCTAAGAATCAAGTCCAGGCCCAAGTAGTTGAAGCTGGGCCGTCCTTTTTGAAGAGGGAGTTCTTCCGGTCGAATCCGGATGAGTTTTTGGATGATCCTAAGGAGCCATTGAAGGCTGATGAGTGGCTAGAATAGATGACAAAGATGTTTGAGATGCTCGACATCAAAGACGGAGGTTTGAGAGTGACCTTGGCGTCCTTCTAACTGAAGGGAGACACGGGTCAGTGGTAGAAGTATGTGCAGGGCTGCATTGGAGGGACTTGGGAAGCCTTTGTGGATGCCTTCCAAGACAAGTACTTACCTGCTACAGTAAGGGAGAAGTTGAGGGATCAATTCTCCAAGTTGGTGCAGTTGAATACACAAATGGCTGAGTTTGAGGCCACATTCACCAGTTTGTCGAGGTTTGCACCAGAGTTAGTGGCGATCGAGAAGCGCTGGTATTTGCAATTTGAGAAGAGGTTACGGACCGGACTCATGTTTAGGGTGGTCGGGTCCATGATTAGGGACTATGGGCACCTTGTGGAGGCTGCAGCCCATCTTAAGACTATCATGCATGCTGAGGAGGAGAGGATGAGGGGCTCCAGGAGGAGTCAGGATGGACAGGGGGATAGTAAAAGACAGAGGGGTTCTAATCCCCAACAGTCCCAAGAGCGCACTCGAGATCTACCTTCCCAATGCCGAGTTCGGGTTCTGAGAGAGGTGGTCAGGGAGACATCACTTGTTTCAAGTGTGGCCAGTTGGGCCACAAGTCTCCAGCTTGCCCACAGAGGGAAGGAGGGCAGCGAGCAGCATCATCTTCGGCTCGTTCTCAGGGCTAGAGTCAAGGGAGGGACCAGTTGCTCACTTGTTATCAGTGCGGGCAGGCGGGGCACTTGAAGAGGTTTTGCCCACAGTTGGGTGGCACACCTCGTGCGTCTGGTTCGAGGCAAACACAGAGTCATCAGCCAGCACAGTCAGCACAGGCCTCGAGAGCCAATCAGGGAGCCTCTTCAGCTCAGTCAGTGCAGCAGTCTTACGCTCCGAGGGGTGAGCAGGTAGATCAGAGACCTATGGGGCGCGTGTATGCTGTTATCATGCCAGATCTAGTACCGACTCCATCTGTTGTGAGAGGTACCTTTTTGTTTTGCAACTCGGTTGTTAATGTGTTAATTGATATGAGTGCATCCCATTTCTTTATATCTTCTGCATTTGCATCGATTTTGGGGTTGGAGTTGGCACGGCTAGCATCTCCTATTTGTGTAGAGTCACTTATGGGTAGTGAGGTTTTTCTGAAACAGGGGTGTTGGGGTTGTGACATCGAGGTTGCAAGCCGTCAATTACCTTTTGCATTTGTTTTGCTTGATATGACTAGCTTTGATATTATTTTAGGTATGGATTGGTTATTATCATAACAGGCTGTTATAGATTGCTATCGTCAGAGGGTTATTGTATGTATCTTGAGCGGTGATTGCTTTTATTTCTTGGGGGACCAGGTGGATAAAGCCTTATCACCGGTATATGATCCGCGTGGGCGAAGTGAACTTAGTTGTCTTCTTGCTAGCTTTTTGAGTAGTGAGTGTGATAAAGTTCGAGTTGAGCTTCCAAGAGTGGTTTGTGAGTACTCGGATGTCTTTCGCGAGGATCTTATTAGTTTAGCACCTCATCGAGAGATTGAATTCTCTATTGATCTAGTGCTTGGCACGACACCGATTTCCATGGCACTGTATCGTTTTGCGCCAGCAGAGTTGAACGAGTTGAAGATTCAACTTCAGGAATTACTAGATAAGGGCTTTATTCACCCTAGTACTTCACCTTGGGGAGCACCGGCTCTCTTTGCTAAAAAGAAAGATGGAGTCTTACGACTTTGTATCGATTACCGAAAGTTGAATCGAGTTACGGTTAAGAACAAGTATCCAATGCCACGTATAGATAACATGTTTGATCAGTTGAAAGGGTTTCGTTGTTTCTCTAAGATAGACTTGAGATCGAGTTACTATCAGTTGAGGGTCAGGGAGGAGGATATCCCGAAGACGGCATTCCGTACGCGGTATGGCTATTATGAGTTTCTTGTGATGCCTTTTGGGCTAACCAATGCCCCAGCTATGTTTATGGACTTGATGAACCAAATCTTCCGAGAGTTCTTAGATGATTTTGTAGTCGTCTTCGTGGACAACATCTTGATTTACTCACCCTTTGAGGATGAGCACGAGGAACACTTGCGAGTGGTGCTTGAGTTGCTTAGAGCCTATAAGCTGTATGCTAAGTTCGAAAAATGTGAGTTCTGGCTAAAAGAGGTTAAGTTCTTAGGCCATGCAGTATCCGGGGAAGGGGTGACTGTAGATTCATCCAAAATTGAGGCAGTGCAAGATTGGGCACAACCTAAGAATGCTTTCGAGATTCGTAGTTTCTTAGAGTTAGCCGGGTATTACCACCGGTTTGTGAAGGATTTCTCCAAATTAGCTTCGCCTTTGACTAGATTGACGAGGAAATGGGTCAAATTTGTGTGGAGTAAGACTTGTGAAACGTCATTCCAAAAGCTTAAGGTTAGACTTATCACCACTCTAATCTTGATTATTCCGGAGAGAGGTTTGGGCTATTTAGTGTATTGTGATGCCTCACAAGAGAGTTTGTGTTGTGTATTGATGCAAGAAAGGAAAGTAGTAGCCTATGGCTCATGGCAGTTGAAAACACACCAGAGGAACTACCCTACTCACAACTTAGAGTTAGCAGCAATGATTTTTTCCTTGAAGGTGTGGAGGCACTATCTGTATGGTGAGAAATTTGAGGTGTTTTCTGATCATAAGAGTCTAAAGTATCTGTTTACACAGAAAGATTTGAATTTGAGGTAGAGAAAATGGATGGAGTTCATAGAAGATTATGATTTCGAGTTACATTACCATCCGGGAAAGGCTAATGTTGTGCCCGACACTTTGAGTAGGAAATCTATCAGTAGTGTGGCTTGTATTGTCATCCGGGAATGGGAGATGTTGGGTACTTTTAGGGAGTTTGACTTGCATCTGGGCAAGTCTGTTGGGTCTGTAGCCTTATTTTCTGTAGTTGCACAACCTACACTTGTAAACCGAGTGTTAGAGGCGCAGAGGGGTGACCTTGAGGTAGAATCCCTCCAGGAGAAGATCTCCAGTAGGAAGATAGAGAAGGGTTTGACTGTGTATCCCGACCTGAGTGTGAGATACCGTGACTGTTTGTTTGTGCTAGAGTCTTGTCGAGAGGATGTGCTCCGAGAGTTTCACCATTTACGCCTTGCGGTGCATCCGGGAGGCATGAAGATGTATCATGACCTTAGTTGCCAGTTTTGGTGGAGGGGTATGAAAAAGGATGTGGCAATATTTGTATCAAGGTGCCTTACTTGTCAACAAGTGAAAGCTGAGCATTAGAGGCCAGCGGGTCTATTACAGCCCTTGCTTATAGCTAAGTGGAAGTAGGAGCATGTCACGATAGATTTTGTTGTGGGCCTTCCAAAGACTCAATGGGGTAGCGATGTCATTTGGGTGGTAATTGACCGGTTGACCAAGTCAGCGTATTTTATTCCTATGCGCGTGAGTGATTCGGTAGACTATCTTGCCGACTTGTATATTAGGGACATAATGAGATTGCACGGGGTCCCTGTGTCGATTGTTTCGGATAGAGATCCATGTTTTGCACGGGGTCCCTGTGTCATTGCGTCTAGTAAAGTGTACCGGCTGCACTATTCTCATTTGTTTAGAAAATTTCTCCACAAAGTTTTGGCTAATGTCTTAACTATAATTATATACATATACAATTTCATTTGGACTACGTCTTTTGCAAACACGAATTTCCATTGCCATGTTTCAACTATAGTAATATGCAAATTTATGTAGTTTTTGCTACATATATTTAGAAGTCGTTTATAAGGTGACACGTCAAATTTTTTATTTTCATATTAAAAAGTCATGTAATAATGTTTTTAAAGAAGATTAGGAAGTAAATTTGAAAAACAAGAGAGTATATAATTAGGTAGTAAAAGAACAAAAGAGGTTGCATGTAAGAAAAGAGAAAGAGAAGAGAGTGTGAGAGAGGGTGCGATGCTTTAAAAAATATAGAAATTTCGAATTTATAAATAACCAATTTTAAATAAGAATTTAAAAAAGGACATTGTTTTATCTTGGGTATTGAGCTGAGCATCATGCTTTAGCTAGCTCCACATTCATGCTTCTTTTTGTGCTTTTTTTTTTCTCATTTTTCGATTGAAAATTTTCAATATCCATAGAAAGTCATCTTACTGTTGGGCAGTTGATCGAGCGGACTGTGTACATATCAGATCGCGAAAATAACTTTTTACATCACTTTTTCAGATATTTTCTCCCTAAAATCTAAAGTTGAGACCCTCTCTGTCTAAAACTCTCTCTCTCTCTCTCTACATTTTCACCTAGTTCTAGTGATTTCCTCACCTTAATCCCTTTGATAAAAAGGTAGACCATCTCAAGACCTCTATTTTGATCCAAATAGAGTTGGATTTGGGCATCTTTGAAGTTTCACTCTTGCTTGGCTCATCTTCTCTCTTTGAGGTAGGGGTTTTCTACACTTTTATATGGTCTTTAGCTTGGTTATTTGTCGTTGTGTAACAATAGTGAGATTTGGGAGTATTTTGAACAAACCTAGGGTTTGGGTATGACATAAAAAGAGGGGTTTCAATATGAGTGTGAAATAAATGATTATGGGGTTCGAGTATGACGTTCTATGGTGGCAAAATAGTTAATTTTGGCATTTGGGTTGATATTTGGAAAAATGGGATTTTTGCCTAAATGGATCAAATTTTTATTGTGTAAATAACTGAAATTGATAATGGTAATGCGAAATTGGATGATTGTTGATGTACATGGTGGAGTTGGACACGTGTTGTCTCTCACCCATGGAAATTTTAATAATATATCTGTTGAGAAGATTGTTTATCTGTTTAGAAATATCTGTATTGGGCTATCGGTGAAAGATAACCATGATTGTTGTAGAATTTGCATAAAGATTAGATAAATTGAAACTACTGTAGTGCTGATTGTCATTGAATATGACTAAGATTTATATACATTATATATGTATGATTGTTTAGGAGGAGAAATGGAATGTACTTCATTATTTGGGAGAATATAGGGGATGAACTCCATTGAAATTAAGTTGGCCGGAGTGTCCAGGGTGAAAGTCCCGAAATCTTGTATATACATGGGTGCCGATCCCGCAGACGAAATTTTCGTAAAATGATAGATTTGAAGTGTTTGTGTGATAATGTATTGAATTGGAAAACCATTGAGTTGTAGTCTCTGTTGGGTTGTTGGAAAATAATGAAATTGACCCATGAATTGGGAAGAATAAATGAACTTGAAATGAATTGAAGGAAAACAAACTAAAATATGAACTTTGGGACTTTACGATCACATGTAATGTGAATGTCTTGTCACAAGCCTTGTATATGCACAATTGTACTTATATCTTGTTAAATCTCATATACCGTGTTAGATTATGGGGGTGTTTGGTAGGGCTTATTTGAGCCAGCTTATGGCTTCTGGCTTTAAAAAAGTTATTTTGGACTGTTTGGTTAAACTTATTTCAAACAGCTTCTGATTCTAACAGCTTATTTTAAGTCAAAAAAGCTGATTCTGAGAAGCTGCTCACCCCTTGCTTCTGATTATCAGCTTCTGCTGTGGACATATTAATTCACGGTTATACTCTTAGATTTTTTTATTTTTTATTTTTTTAAAAATAGAAAAAGTCCCAAATGGACTATAAAATATTATTATTATTTTTTATGAAAAATGTAGATAAATAGTGAATAATAAAAAATAAAAATTAATTGAAAAAGCTACTTCACAGCTTATTTAACAAACACTACTCAGCAACTTAAATCTATAATCCAACAGCTATACCAAACAGGTTAACAGCTTCTGATTAAAGTCATAATCTATAATCTGTTAAGCTATAAGTTATAATCTGTTTTAACAGCTACACCAAACAGCACCTATTTCTACAAGGTTTTGGCTCACCCTATTTGGGGAAAACCATTTTCAGGTGCTGGTGACATGTCTCCGCCAAGGCAATAGCTTGGAGGGACTTTTGGGAGTAAGAGCTTCTTTATTTTGTTATATTCTTTTGTATAGCCAAGGCCTGAAAATGTATTGAGCTAGGCTCACCTTTGTGTAAGCAAGCCATGACTTGGAAAGATGTAAGCCTATAGGGCATATAACTATTTGTTTGGTTTTTTAATTCTCTTAGCATTGCAACACATGCTGTAGATTCAAGATGAACAATTGTGAATGTATAATGCATGTGTTAACTTTTGAAAACGAACTCTGATGAATAAAAGCATATTATTTCTATTATTCATCTGCTTTAAGGATTGGGTTTACTGTAGTATTTTGGGGGCGTTACAATCCTCATCTAGAAAAAGAGAAAGGTAAAAATAGTCATTTTTTGCCCATTTCATATTTGACAAAAAATTCCAACAAATTAAACAAAAAAGAAAAAAGAAAATAAAAGAAAAATCATGTCACAATAAATTCGATTACGCACCGAATCAGCAACATCATAAAGGAGTCTATACCACCAAATTGAACATTGTCCATTGATTTGTCCACCTCCATTGATGATGAGGTCATTCACAAATGAGAAAAAAAGCCAGTTTCGTATGTTGTTGTACTCCTGCCATTAAGGGAGAGAGCTAGGTGCAACAATATGCCCTTCAACCTGCCCTTTCAAAAAATAATAGTTAAAAGAAAGAAAAAATGACTACTTTTACAGCGTAGTAGAAAATGAAAAAAAAAATGCAACAAAATAACAGATAGAAAATGAAAAAAAAAAAATTGCAACAAAAAAAATTCCTTTGTGCTTAGTCAAAACATATAAATGAACAAAAATCTCGAGTGTTGTAGATAAAACTCTCACTAATGCCTGAATATTAACAGTACTAGAGTTGCATAAACCTTGGAAGGTCATAGGCATCAACAAGAAAGTCATATTTGCTAGTACTATAAGTTTGGGCATCCCCCCAGTTGCTTTATATAGATCTCTGCATGTTTTCACAAATGTCTTTCGATGCATATATATAAAACAATAAGGTCAAAAATCTATTCTCTTTTTTTCTTTTAATTTGTGCAATTCATTAGGTTACCAAGCCATGTTGGCCTAAGAAAGATCAAAAATGGGTACTACTAGACAATGTTAATAATGCGTGGCAGTTCAAATAATAATAATAATAATAATAAGTAATAATGGGTTTGAGTTTCTACTGCTCAATCGGGAATTTTTTTTATTAGAATGTTTTGAAAAGAAATTTGTTTATTTATAAATATAATACGTAGTTTGATTATGATAAATATATAATTAGAACCTAATATTTTAGCAACACTGTAACACCCCGAAAATAATTACAATAATCCAACCCAACACAATTGACGCAAGACAACATGATCAAAATTATAATATTTCATTAGTCTGACTTGATTTACAAAAGTGACACATGCGCTATACATTCATAAATAGTTCATCATGAATCTACAGCATGTGTTACAAGTAGTAAAGAGGAATGAAAGTTAAATAGATAATTATATGCCTTAAAGGTTTACATCTTTCTAAGTCTTTGCTTGGTTACAACAAAAAAGAGTCTAACTCTATACAATTCAAGCCCTTGGCTATACAAATAAACACAAAAGTGAAGCCTGTGCTCCAAACTCCTTCCGAGCTACTGTCTCAGCGGAGGCATATCATCAACTCCTAAAAATGGTTTTCCCAAATAGAGTGAGTCAAAACCCAATAGGAACAATCTAATACAGTATATGGATCTTAACAAAAATATAAGTACAATGTGCATTTGCAATGCTAGGAAGAAAACATTTACATTCTATATCATCATAAAGTACCAAAATTTATAGCTCAATCCTTTTTCCTTCTCATTAATTTAGGTTAGATCATTTCATCTCAACTCATGAGCCAATTTCATTATCTTTCAAACAACCCATCTGAGATTACAACTCAGTGGTTCCTAAATTAACACAATCATCACACAAGCACTTCAAATTGCCATTTTACGAAAATTCCGTCCACGGGATCGGCGTCCATGTATATGCGCGGTTTTGGAACTTTCACTCAGGACACACAGGCCAACTTAGTTCAATGGAGTCCATCCCCTATCTCCTTCCAAACAATAAAGTATATCTCATTTCTCCTCTCAAACAATCATACATATACAATGTATTCAAAACTTAGTCATATTCAATGACAACCACCAAGAGATTAGTTTCAATTTACCTAATCCTTATGCAATTTTTACAATAATCATAGTTATCCTCCACTGATAGCCCAATACAGATATTTCTAAACAGATATTAAATCCCAAGACAGATAGTGTATTCAAATTTCTAAAAGTGTGGGATAATGCATATCCAATTCATCCAATTTCATATTTATGATACCAATTTCATTTATTTATATAAAATAAATACTTGAACTATTTTAGGTTAACTTCCCTCTTTCCCACATACTAACCCAAATGCCAAAATCAACTATTATGACACAATATAACCTCATTTTCAAGTCCCATGACTATTTATAGCACATTCATTAGAAAACCCTCTTTTGATTTTTACATCCCAAACCCTAGATTTGTCCAAAATACTCTCAAAACTCAGCATTGTTACACAACAACCAATAACCAAGTTAAAAACTATAAGAAGGTGTAGAAAATTCCTACCTCAAGCTTAGAAGACAAGTAAAGCAAGGTGGAAACTTCAATGACGCCGAAACCAAGTTCCAATTGGATCAAAACGGAGCTCTAGGAATGCTCTAACTTTTTCTCAAAGGCACTAGGGTGAAGAACCCAATGGATATAGGTAAAAATGTAGAGAGAAGGTGTGTTTTAGAGAGAGAGACTCAAGATCTAGGTTTTTGAAAAGTTTTAGAGAGGAGAAATGAAAAAGTGAAGTAAAAAGTCGTCTTCACGAATTGATATACACGTAGTCCGCTCGAGCGCAAGAAGTGACGCTCAAGCGCTAGACACATTGTTCCGCTCGAGCGTAAGAAGTGACGCTCGAGTGTAGAATACACACTTTCAGAAGTTTTACAGACAAAGGACATCACTCGAGCTCAAGATTGGCCGCTCGAGTGCAGAACACATTCTTCCAGAATTTTATAGGTTTGCAAAAATACGAAGAATTTGCAAAGCCCGCTCAAGCGCAAGAAGTGCCGCTTGAGTGGAGCAGAAAAAATCTAAGCAACAAAGATTCGAAATCAAGCAACCAACATGTTCCAAACAAGACCAACATAATTCCGTAACCAAATTTAAGAAAGAATAAGAGGGGAAAGACATGAACAACCATATGAGGCTATGAAACCCAATTCCAAAATACAAAATGGGTCGGTTCTAAACCAGAAACGCTATAACCACTCTCTTTCTTTCACTAACATGCCATGATCTTGTGAGGATCCTAAAACAAGAATTTTGATCAGCAAAGAAAATCTTTATTGATGGAGAAACCATACATCACATATGAGAATACATACATCAATAAGGATGAGAAAGAAAAAAGGAAAAAAAAGAAACCAAGCAAAGTGTTGGTGAAAAACCAACACTAGCTCACAAGACCATAAACACTTGTTGCTGCCACCCAAAAACTAGCTTAACAGTTGTTTAGAACCCACTAAATGCTCCAGCTATGCTTACTTGTTGCCATCCTATATCTTCTTAGACCTAACCCTCCTATTTGGATCTCTCTTTGTCCTTTAGCTCTAACTCAATAATCTTGTTCAGAACATCATCTTCTGTCCTATTGAAATTGATGCCGGGAGATTTTCCCAATTGTATAGTGGCTTTAGCTTCATCGAGCAGAATATTGTTCAAACTAGTAACACCCTCAGACAGATTTGAATGTGCTTCGCAGCTGCTCCTAGTTTGCAGATGACAGACTTAGAAGTGTGCTTACTGACTGCTACAGCTTTATGCCCATGAAGTCTAGCAAAGCTGGTGAACCCCTCTAGCTGAACCTTCTTTTTTCTTTTTTTTTCTTCTCATTCCGTAGGAGTTTTAGGATAGAAACAGGTTGCCTACCTAAGCCTAAATGATTTAGGCTCAGAAATCCCTTCCCATTTAAATTCTTACTAAGTGTTTAGGCCAAATCCACTTCAAGATTGATATCAAGCCCAATTCCATCTCTAGCTCCATTAAAGCTTTTGAGAAAACCAGGTGTAAAAACTTGCTCAACATTAAATTTTGGTTAGTGCACTGACTCCTCTAACATGGTCTCTTCTACAATTGTTTTTACCTTCTCTTCCAAATGGAAATCACTAGGCCCTATCCTCTGTTCTACCTCCTTGGTCCATACTTCCTCTTCTTTGCTGAAACCTCCATTCCACTTTGACTCCTCAACAACTGTGTTTACCTCCATCACACTTTTTACCTCATTCTCCTTGTAACACTCCTCTGGAATTGATCCTTCCACAACACTACCACAAATTTTGTTGGAGCTGCACTCTTCCAAGCCATGGTGCTTCTTGTTACTAAATTCTGCTAAATGATCTTCACACACAAGAATGAGATGTAGTTTACCCTTGCACTCCAAAAATAAAGTTTTCTTAATAATCTCCATACAAGATGTAGCCACTCTGATTCTAGTATGGGAGAAGGACTTTGGTTGACAAATATCTCCATCCAAACTAAGAACAGTACCCACATACTTCTAATGTTGTTGAGTGTGCCCCTATTCCAGAGATTTAAGGGTATGCCAAAACACCTCAACCACACACATCTCTCTTGGTCAAGATAAAATCCTGGTTTCCATTCCATCACAAACTGACTCCATTCCTTAAACCATTCTTTGATATTGCAAATATTTAATTTCATCTCCTCTTGAGATTTGAAGGTTAATACTATATCTCGTCCTCCCCCTTTTTCGACCATTACCTGATCCAAACCTTTCTCCTTCAAGGCATTTTCAATGTTAATAGTAGAGTAATCAGTATTAAGCCTGACTATTGCACTATCATAGAGTCATCCATGACCAACTTCATTGGCTTTTATGGTCAAACTTGCTTTCCCAACAACAGTGGGTGTGTCCCCTGTTTCTGTTAGTTTCAGGAGGTCTTCTGATGGTATGGGGTTCTCTCATGCTCTATTCATCTCTGTTGCTCCTGTCATTGGTAGCTTTTTTAACTTCTAGCACCCTTTCATCTACCAACAGACCATTCGCTTTTTGAATGGCAATGTCTACTGCTACAGGGCAATCAAATCTCACAAATCCAAATCTTGAGTTTGTCATTGTCCTTCTTTTGAAGGGTATAAAGATATCCTTTACTATGCCAAATTGTGTGAAAAGTTTGAACATAGTTTTAACATCCATAACTGTAGGTAAATTATCCACAAATATAGTGAACAGTCCATGCTTAGCTTCCTTACCTTGAGCTCCACCTCCTACCCGCCGCCTCACTACCAGAATCCAACCTTCATTTCCTCCTTGTGCCATTATATTTTCACTGAGGCATTTTATCAAACAGATGGAGTGCGAAAACTTTTAACTGGAAAAATCAGGACCAGCTCCCACTCTTGGCTTCCCCCAAATCACAAAACCCAGTTGAAATCAGAAAGGTCAGAGAGGATGGTAAAGGCCTTACTCGAATGTCAATGGATGGTAGAGTTGAAATTCTGATCAATCGTCGCTAACGACGGTAGCCATTTGTTTCCAAACAATTGGTTTTTCTTAGATGATAATTGTTTTCTAGGTGGGAGCACCACCGGAGATAGCGAAACAAATCGGCGAGCAGAGGCTATCTGAGAGGAAACGATCAACGGTGACCAGTAGGGCTAGTGGCGGCGACAATAATCAGCAACACTAGCTATAGCAGTGGCGATCGGCAAGATTTTATGAAGGAGTGATGATGATGATGATGATTTTTTAAATTGCCTGTTGCTAAGGAATTCGCTTACCTTTTTCTTTCCCATATCCTTTACCTATTGTCATTTACTTCTTCTAGTCTGAGTTTGCCTCTCTTTCTCTCTCACACATACGAATCCACTCATAACCTCTCTTTCTCTCACTTCTCACTGATCTTCTTTCCTCAAACAAGAATTGATAAAAAATTTCCAATCATTCGCACACGATACTAGGTATGTTTAACAACCAATTAGTCTTAAAGCATTAAAAACTAAAAGAAAAAATATTGTTATTTCTTACCTCAATATTCTTGTTCATGTGCACCACAAAAGCATGCTACGTGTGTTTGCTCATTGTATTATTTTTAATTAGGTTTTGGTATTTGGACATAGGACTATCTTACTCTGATATACACATTTAACATTGTCTTGCTCTAAATGTTTTACCTATTAGCAAATGGCATTATTTATTTCAATAGAATTGGTTTGAAGATATACTAGTGAATCACTTGTTTCACCATCTCCGACTGCGCCATAATCAACCACATTTAAAGTGTCTAATGTTCCAACATCTTCTACTTGAATGCCTAAGCCAAATGTAGCAATACAACATACCATAAGAATGCCGATTAGCTCCTACAAGAAAAACATCAAAGTGTATCCTCAGACATACACAGTTGTGCACTAATGCATAGACACAAACATCAAGAGAAAGAAGAAAAACAAATTATTTGCAAGAATGGAAATCATGGTTTTTAGTTTGTAAGTCGTGGAAACACTTCTCACCATTGTATACAAGCAACCAAATGAAGATTTATAAAATAAAATAAAACAATTTATGCTTAGAGAAAAATATAGATTTTTGAGACACGTTATATATAGTAGGGATGATAGTAGAATGCCTTGGCCAAAATTTTGAAAATCAAACTTTTTGCCACGCTTTAGTTTTACAACCCTTTTTTAATTAAGCCTTTCACTAGTTTGTTGTGAAAGCTATAACTGATGTTGGTTATCAATTGGATTTTGGGTTGTATATATATTTATGCAAGTAACATGATATGATACATGAAATCTTAAGCTTATTCACCAGTGCAAAAAGAAATCTCAAGCTTATAACTCAGGCATTAATGTTCTTAGGCTTCATATTACTCGAGTTTAGCTCGAGTTCATATTGTGACCATATGGTAGGAAATGAACCTAACTAAAATGAGAAAGGAAAATGCCTAAAATTTTTAAAACATGATCTCTAAATTTGGTGTGAACAATTATATATGTTAGTTGTTAATTATACCACTATTCCCTTAACTATTAATGAATGTCACTTGACCTTTTTAATTATGAAAATGTATCACTTTCACCCTTTTTAGACCACCTCTAAAAAAACGTGTAATTATAAGATTTTTAAAGTTAAGGTGATCAAAATGTACGAGTTTATATATAAAGGAATAAAGTGATATTTGTTAACAGTGGAGGGGTGTTGGTGTAATTGACCCTTTTATTTAATTTTTCATTTGTTATGATGGATTTTATTGTTTTTAAATATATACAAAATCCTAATACTTTTTCAAAATGAAATAATAATTGTGTTTTATCATTTTATTTTATTTCATTTATATATACACTCTTCATTTTTCACTAGCTAAAGTATAAAAAAGATAAGCTCTTTATTTTACTTAAGTACTTTAACTATTGTGTGTTCCAACCATACTCTTTATTTTAACTAATCATTAAACTAACTTAATCAATTTTTTAAGTAGTGGTGTTCCAACCATATTACTGTTGACATAGTTGTTGAGGTGACCTTTATAATTATATATATTTTAACATATTTTAAAATAACATTAGTTATTTTTTTATTAAAATATATAGTGCATGAAATTTTTTTTTTTTTTTAATCAGCAAAAAATGAAACTTTATTGATTACAATAACATACAATACATATGAGATTTCATCGATAAAGGAGGGGAATGCACAAAGCTCAATCATGAGCAAGCACAACCACAAAGGTTGGAGAGGAACCAACACAAGCCAAAAGAAGAGGAGAAAAAATTAAGAGACCTGGATCCACACTGCTGCAGCATGTTGCTGTCACAATGCACCAAGCTGCTGCTGCCACAATGCTGCTGCTGCTCCTTCTAACCCAAGCACCATCTCACAATACAATCCTTATCACCACCACCCAAGGCCAGACCAAAGAAAAGCCCAGACCCAAACACACCAGACCCTGCTGCTCTACTGCTGCTGTTCTAAGCCAGGCACCTTCTAACCTGATGCATATTGTATATCAGGTCATTGACAGAATAAGCCACAGAAGAAGCTGTACACAGAGAGTACATAGTTGAAACCTGTAAATAACTAATACTTCAACAAGCATTCACCTTTGTAATTAAACTACTAATATTTCAAGCATTCATTCATTTCAATTCCAACGTTGTTCAAACAAAAAATAACTAGTTCCAAAATAATAGAAATAAAATTCTGCTTGCAAGGGGAAATTAAATCCACCAATAATCTAGTTCAAGCATTCAAAAATTAGTTCCAACATAGTTTTAACATAAAGTAACTAGTTCTAACATAAAGTAAATATAACAACCCAACAATAAAATAAGTCAAAAAACATAGTTCTAACAACAACTAAGTCTTATAATAGTGAGACAATGCCAAAGGAACATGTATACACTTGTATGTGCCAATTATTGAGACATGACTGCACGTAATTGATACCCTCAGAATCTTCATGTACGTGAATTTGAAATTGCATGCATGGTCTCTCTCTCTCTCTGAACTATCAAAACCTCATGTGAAGGTCACATATGGGATGATCTGCAATTCAGGCAACACAGTTTGGCAGCACAACAAGACTTGATGTGCTCATTAATGGGTCCATCTAGAAAAATTATAATATGGTCCTGAGGCAAAGTGTTTTATTAATTGAAACAGTAAAACTTATTGCGTTGTGTTGATTTTTTGGAAGTGAGTGAATACTGTAAAATATTATTCTAAAACCTCCAAATAACGTATAGTTCAGTATTTCATGTCTTAATATGTTGTACAATAATGGATTTGCCAAACAATGTTGTAAGACTATGTTATAGTTCAGTACTTCTCGCCGATTGTATGATTATCAGAACAATTATTTTTCTCTCCTGGTTCAGAAAACACAAAAGCAATATTCTAAAAGAACAAAGAAGCTAACTCCAATCAAGACAGGCACACTGTGTGCCTCAAATAATGTCAGTGACAGTGACATGTAGTCATACAGTGTTGTTATGGTGAAAGCATCCAAAAAAACATGTTTGTCATAAGTAGTGCCAATTGTTTCAATTAATTGAACTTCAAGTTTGAACACTAATCTCTAAAAGTGAATCAATTAATAACATCATCCCACTTTGAATATGTACAGCTCATAGGAGAGTCATAATTCCAGTATTTTGCCTAAATGATGCAGAGTGGCCTCCACTAAAGCATTATACACACACATAGATGTTTTTATTTGTGCATAAATTCATCCCAAAATGAGATCTCATAGATTCCCTGTATGCAAAGTGCAACAAAGTTCAAAACTAGAACATCATACAGTACACACAATAGAATTAAACATATAAATTTGGAAAGATACTAATCCATGCAGGTTTTAACATTTCATACCTTTTGCAAATATCAACTATATGAAGTATAACCTAGTAAAACAGTTGAACTTCTTTATCAATTCTCCAACAAAAAACACTATTATAGATACACCCAAATCAGTCTATCAAACAGTCTAGCTACACAAATGGGATTTCACAAAAATCAAAACAATTGAACTTCTTTATCAATTCTCCAACAAAAAAACACTATTATAGATACTTACACCCAAATCATTCTATCAAATAGTCTAGCTACACAAACAGGATTTTCACAAAAATCAAAACAGTTGAACTTCTTTATCAATTCTTTAACAAAAACCGCTATTATAGATACTCACACCCAAATCAATCCATCAAACAGTCTAGCTACACAAATGAGATTTCACAAAAATCACATCAAATCAACATGGGTATGATTCAAAATTCCATCAAAAACTATTCATAAACCTACAAATCAATCATATGCACATACATAACTATCAGTAAGGAGACAGAATGTAACCAAATAGCCTAAATTATTATAAACAAATTAAAGAAATAAAAAATAAACGAAAATTTCCATTGAAAATTTGAAACCCATCTCTCGTAATCAGACAACGATCATCATAAACCACGCAAATACATATATATAGGTGATGATATGAATATATGAAGAGAGAGAGAGAGAGAGAGAGAGAGAGAGAAAATAGATAGATTGAGAATGATACATACCTTAATCAGGAAGAGAGCTGCAAAGATGTAAAAGGATGGAGTTGCAGACTTGTGGGAAACGATGGAGTTGCAGATTTTGCGGGAAACGATTTCGCGGGAAAAGGGTTTCAATACAATTTGCAGAGTGGCTCAAGTTCTAATGTGACCGATTTTTTCGTTTTTAATTTAATTATTATTATTTTTATTTTTTTTTGGTAAAAGGTGTGAATTGTGGGCCCATAAGGGTGCTGGGCTGATTGGTATGGTGGGCTTAACTAGATCGGTGGAATGTTTTCATAACGATCTTAGTTTTTTTTTATTAATTATTTTTTAAAATTTATTTTTAGACTTCTGATGTACCTAAATTTTTTTTAATGGTCTTAGGTGTTGCATTTTCTTAAGCGGATAGTTAAATAAGATTTGTTAGGTATTTTAATTAATGTAAATTTAATTTTGAGCTCCAATGAACTAGTTATTGGACTAGCTATTTTACCATCCTATTTTTTTTATGGCTACAATTGAAGAGTCCCAGAGGCTCTCTAAACAATTATGTATGTATATATTTTAGATTTTTGTATATTTATGTCTTGGATTTGGGATTTTATATATTATATATGTATGTGTGTGTATGTAGCAATTTTATATGTTCTTTTAATTCTGTTTGATGAATTACGGAATAACTTATTTTGTATTTTGTATTTTTTTTCTCCTCATTCTGCAGATTTTGTATGTTTATATGGACAAATTTATTATTATTGCAAATTTATATTATATCAACAATTAGTATTTTTTTATTTTAAAAATTAATTAAGTTAGTTTAAATGATTAGCTAAAATAAAAAGTGTGGTTAAAGAACACAATAACTAAAATAATTAGATAAAATAAAAATATATTTTTTTTTGTATTTTAACTAATAAAAAGTAGAGAGTGTCATTAGAGGTGCTTTTAACAACTCCAAAGGATGAGCTAAAATAAACCTGTTAGGCCTTTTAACCAACCACAAGACATTTTGAGCCCTCCAATGGGCTGGTTAAAAGGCTGGATACTTTACCGTGAATCTTACCCGCTGGCTACATATGAAGAGCACTAAAAATGTTGATGGAATCTAGCATAATCACATTTATTACAGAAAAAATGTGATAATTATAGAGAAATCAGACCCCTATTTATATATGTCTGTAATTATTTTTACCTTTAAATTGACTTAACTTTCTTATTTTTCTTGATTTTAACTATTTCTTACTCTTAGCAATTTTCAATATCTGAAAGGAGGTGAGAAAACTAGTCATGTTTGGTTGTATTTTTGTTTTAATTTTTCAAAAAATATAACAATAATATTAAATTGGCAAACCGTTTCCAGAAAAATTTCAGGAATTTTTTTTTTTTTTTAATAGCTAAATTTTTGAAAAAACACGTAAACAAATAAAATAAAAACTTAACCAATCATGCCGTCGGTGTTTAGCAACACTTACAATCAGAGGCGGAGCCACCTAAAGCCTAGGGGGTCATGTGTCCCCCTAAGCTTTCAATATTTAAACTGTTACTCATATAAATAAAGATTATGTATTATGTATCTTTTATAAAATTATAATAGTGACCCTCCTTAAATTATGTAAAACTTTTTGTTTTTTTAAAATTTTTAAAATTCTCTTTTTTATTATTTTGATTATTCTTGTACACTTTTAATTGATAGGTCAATGTAAAAATTGAATCAATTGATAATCCATTTCTTATTATGAGATTTGTTTAGTTGGTTATTTCTCCTTATTGTGGGACACTTTTTTTGAGTCGAGAGGATTGAACTTACTAATTATTCGATTCATAGAATTTAGTTATTGAGTGGATTTATAAGTCACATTAATATAAATCTCAGGATAATTGTAATAAAAATATAAATATAAATATAAATGTATAAGTTTAATAATATCTCACTATTACTTGTTATGGGACAAAAAAAAAAAATCAATGTTGTGATAAATATGTGCCCGCTTTACATTAAATTTCTGACTCCGTCACTACTTATAATATGAAAATTATTGTAAACCAGACCATTACGTTCAAATCCAACTAATAACAAAATAATTAATTAATCACCCATTTGTTTTTGGAAGTTGGTAGAAATGTGAATTACCGAGTCAACACCGTCTATGGTTTCTTTTCTTTAAAAAAGGAGATATCATTTTCGAGATAGGCTCCTCTTAAGTTAGTAAATTTGGACAGTCTTTCTAGTTGGCTTATTTTTATTTTTTTTTTTGACTCAAATTCAATAATTTGAACCATTTACATTTTAAAATTTGTAGAGTAAATTATTCTTAAGCCAAGTTTGGCAAGTTGAAAAAAAGCTAAAAAGTCAAAAAGTTACTCAAAAAGTTAAAAAGATATCACTATCATCAAAAGTCAAAAAGTACAGCTGCACAATTCTCAATCCTAATTTTTCCCTACACACTAATTTATACAATTTTTTAATACACATTTTTTCATAAAAAGTCAAAAAGTTAACCCAAACATCTATATTTTTTCCCTCAGCTTTTTAGTCCAAAAAGACAAAAAGTGCACTTATTTAGAACACTCCAAACAACCCCTAAAAAAATAAGTTGATTGGAAACAATAATTATATATTTTGATCAATTTTGTATGTAAAAAATGGACAATGAGTATAATTTTAAATATAATTGTTCATTTTCTTCAATAAAAAATTAATTCAAACATGTAATTATCATTATTCGATTAATTTAATTTTTTTTTTATATAAATAATTTACTTCACGAACTCATGTAAACAACCTAAATCATCGAAATAGAATCAAAATATAAGCCCACTAAAAAGACTGGATGGTCCAGTCCAAATTGGCAACCGGAGACTAGCCATCCTCATAATTTTCAGTCCTTCCATTATATCTAATCTTTGTTTTCCATGTACTACTACGTAAATCCTCTGTGATTTCCCTAGAAAAACCTAAATTAAAACATAAGATAAGAAAATTTCTAATTCAGTTTTAAGTTTCCTGACCCATAAGAACTTACCTGAAAAAATAATAAAATATAATCAAAATATTAAATAAAGTAAAACCATAAGATGCAAAAGATATTTATAGAAGCTACCTTTCGAATTAATAAAAATGTAACACGCCTTTTTTTTAAGTGAATGAGTTTTTCTTTGCTCTTTAATCGGATCAGAGACGTTCAGTTGACATATTGTGAGTCTATTTCGGTGATCTGAACTATTTATCTTGTAAGATTTATTGAATAATTTTTTCATACAAAAAAATTAAAATGATAAGATATTGATACCCAAATAATCGAATCATATTGTTCTTTAAAATTTGACAATCTATTATCAAAATCATACTTATAGTTCATTATTTTTAAAACACACATGGTTCGATCACATGACTATGTCTGATTAATTTAATTTTTTATATAAAGACATTAAAAGATAACCAACTTGAATTATCGAAGTGGACACAAGATTGGCTCACAATGTACCAACTGGACTATCGAGTCGGAGTAAGGACGATAGAGAAACCTGATTCTTCCCTAAATAATTCCATAAAAACCCCCAACCCCACATCAAACGCATCTGTTAGGACTAATCCTGGAAACCCTCAATAATTTAGTGTGAATACAGCTTTCTCTCTCCATCTCTCACTTTTTGCATAGCCTGCCAACCCAACACCATTGAAGCAGTTGATGAAGTTGACCAGCCCAATGTCAAAAGACAAGAGATTGATCCAACAGCCTCACATATATTCCAAACCTGTCTAGATAGATAGATAGATACAACCAAAAGGAAATGGTACCACCTCTCCTTCCAATCAAGCAATGAAAGACTCCTTTGTAAGAAAGTTTCAACCCACACAAAGGCAGACTTCCCAGCACCAAGACTATAACACCAGACTTTTCTCTCCTTTGTCTAATAACCCACAAGCCTTAATCCTCTCTCTATATTTTCCATATTCACCAATTCAAGACAAGTCTTGGCGCAACGGTAAAGCTATTTCATTGCGATTCGAGCTTCACGACCACAGCAAGTCTTTAATATTGCGTACATCTGACTCTTTTCAGATCCTGCAGTGACGGAAGCCTTCTTTTTTTTTCATTTTTTTTTTTATCAATTCTTGTGGAATAAAGATACCATCTGTATCACCATGGACAAAAACCACTATGTGTTCACACTAAACCTCTCTGTGATCATAGCCCTCGGAGTCATCTCCTTCGTATTGTGCATTGCCTCCGAATTCAAGAGGACAAAGGTACAATTGCAAGTACTTTTTTGTTTTCATTTTGTTCAAAACATAGAAACAGTCTCTCTACACGTCCTTTAAATGTATCAATTGGGCAAATACGTCCAACTAGCAGTTCGCTATGTCAATCCTCCCGGACCCAAATAACTCAACTATATATTTGTGTCATGGGTTAGTTTGATCCAAAAAGTTGTGCATACATGACTCTTTTCAAATTCCCCAATCACAGAGTCTCGTGCATTGAACTGTCTTTTTTAGTTTTCTTGTTATTTGGTGTTTTCGCAGAGGAGGGATCTCAAATTGGACGGTAAGTTGTGTTTTTTGCCGGGAAGTCCTGCTTTTGGGCTTGGAATTGCAGCTTTGATCTGTCTGTTGTCGGCTCAGGTCATCGGAAACTTCATCATCTGCAGAAATTACTGTTTGAGAGAGAAGAGAACCAGTTTCAGGGCTAAAAAACCAACGGTTGCTACCACTTTTCTGGTCCTATCATGGTAGGTGAACTTTTAATCTCATTTAGTATTCCTATTCTAAGGTCACAATTATAGATTGGTTTTACTTTTCAACTATGAGAGCAACACATCAGAGTGGTTGAATTGGATAGCACACCACCAATTTAATCAAATCATCATAGGGAAATTGTAGTGTTCTCGGAACACCATGACATGCGCATTAAAAAAAATTGATTTTATCTTTTATCCAATTCGCTAATACCAATATGTCTAGTTAGTGCTCTGGGTCAAAAACTTAAAAGATATCTTTTTGAGTAAACTTTTTAATGTTTAGACAATTAATTTTACTTTTTACATTCACTTAATCTAAAAACACTTTAAAAATACAAAAGAAAATATAAAAATTTAGTATATTTATATATATATATTTTGTATTTATTCAATTTTTTAAAATTGAATCACAAAGATTTACTTTTTTATGTACACGTAAATTAGATACATCTAAATAAATAAATTGATTAAAATATTTTTAAAAATTATTAAAAACAAAAAAATACAAATTAAAAATTCAAAAATTATTTTTGAAAATTCAAAATCAAACAAAGATATTATTTTTTTCAACCAATCAATAACTATATTTTATTCACATATTTTATCATATTGTTTAAAAAATAGTTTTGTCAACTTAAAATTTTAAACAATCATGACAACCACTCATAATTGAGAGTTTCAATTCTATCTTTGCTTGCAACGAGGATAACTATCATTGGCCACGAGTGGACAAGTCAAATTTTTTTTTTTTTTTAATTTGGACGCACTCCTAGATAGAACCTTCACACATGGGGACAGTTGGATACATCTTAATTTCTTAATCAACTTTTCAATTTCAACAGATAAGACTAGGAAAGCAAATTAATTAATTACAATAAAAAAACAAACATAGTCATCTAAGAGTAATAATATAAACAAGTTTTTGAATTTAATGATGTTGCAGGATCAGTTTCGGATTTGCAATTATATTATTAAGCGCGGCCACAAGTATGAATAGAATACAGCACTTCGGAGATGGATGGGTAGATGGCGAGTGCTACATAGTAAAAGATGGAGTGTATGTTGGGGCATCAATTCTAGTTTTGGTCACAGTGGGCTCAACACTTGCTTCAACCATCATAACAATCAAGAAGGAACGAGTTGAGCAAGGCCTAAAGGTTCATGTGCAAGTTCGATGAAGAAATTGGGATTAAACAAAAGAGAACAAAACAATTATCATATAACAGCAATATTAAGAACTCAAAAAAGGCGTAGCATATACAAGAATTGAATCCGAAGCACATATCAATTTTCGGGACAAATTTTCTAAGTAAACCATCTTTTCTGATCAAAGTTGGGGAGTGGTGTGGGCAGAAGGAAGGGAAGGACCTCCACCATGCATCGACTACACCAAATGGAGGAAAAAGAAGAACTCAGCCCAACAAAAATCTAGAAGGTTGGTCAAAAGTTCAAATAATTATTTTGTATTTCATATTCAAGACATACAGAGAAAATAAGTTTTTCCGTACATGGTGGGTTAGCCTCACTTGGACTTGTTGTGGTACATACATGTGTCAAAAGTCAAAACAAAGAATTGTAAACAACCAAACAAGAAAAAATAAATAAAGATGTTTCTTTTTCATATTTTCTTCCCAAGTTGGTCACTGACACGGATAGTTTCTTCCCAAGATGTTTCTATTGTATAGGTTATAACCAGTGTATTTAATTTCACTTTTTTAAATTTTATTTTTTATTTTTTTGTTTTTATTGAATATTTTTAAAATTTTAAGTAATTTTTTTACTTTTTTAGATGCACTTTACTTAGATGTATCTAAATAGTAAATATTTCTAAATAAAAAAAATAAATTAATAAATATACAAAAATATAAAAAATAAATTAGTAAATATCTAAATAGTAAATATTTTTATATTTTTTTGTATTTAGTGAATTTTAAAAAAAATCACAAATATTATACTTTTAAAATATATTTATGTTAAGTGTGTCTAAAAATTTTAAAAAAAAATTACATAAAATATTTAAAAAATTCAATGAAAATAAAGAAATACAAAAAACGAAAAAATTAGAATTTTTTGACAAATAAATCCTGAAAACTGAAACGTGAACAACATTCTACCCACAAGATATATAATATATAATTTATTTTGAAAATATGGTTAATAGTTAACTTTTTATTTTTTTAATTTTTTTTTTAAAAAACGTGTAAAAATATAAAAAATAATATAATTCAAAATGAATTAAAAAAACTAAAAAATTTCTTTTAACAATCTCCCTAAAATAATCGTATATATTATATATATCAATGCTCAAGAGTCAATGAGTCAACAACACATGGGTGAGTCAGCAAAGCACTCAGTCCATTGAAAAACGAAAAGAAAATGAGCAAGAAAAGCCCTCCCCCTAGTCTCACTCCAAATCAAGACCGGAGAACACTGGAAACATCTCTTTCCCACCCTACAACGATTTTTCTTCAAAAACAGCTATAAAACTCTGAATTTTGTCCCTTTACACTGTGTTTGGTTGGAGAATTTAAAGAGTGATTTAAAAAGAAAATAAAAAATATATATAAAACTAGATAAAATATAAATATATTTTATTCACATTTCACTTACCTTTTCTATTTTTCTTTCCAAATCCCTCCTCAAATCCCTCAACCAAACACAGTATTAAAGCATGAGAACAGCCATTCAATAGCATTTTTTGCCCACAATATTTTACAAATAATGAGAGTATGAGGGAAAAACCAAGCAGCTTTGTGCAACATGTCTCCTTTCAATTAATCAAATAGGAAAAAGAGACAAAATAATGTTTTTGAGAAATAAAAAAATATATATATCTTCATAAGCAATTAAAAATTTCCTACTTAAAAGAAATTAATTTTTCTTCGAATATATTGCCTATTTTTTTTAATTTTAAAAATAAAAAAATTTCATACTTTAAAAGAAATCTATTTTTCTTTCTTTCTTTTTTTTTTTTTATAAACTCTATTTATATATAAATTTACACCCCAAAAAATCACAAAAATAATATTATAAATAAAAAGCATCCTCATGGATGTTTTATTTTAAAATGAAATGTCCATATTAAATTACATCATTTTATATCGAAATTATGTATGAATTTTTTTATTTTATATAATACTACATAATTCTAAAAAAAAAAAATCAAAAATCAAAATTAAGTGGATTCAATTGAACCCAGTACTTTATACGTAGCTCCGCCCATGGCTGTAGACACCTTTCTATGAATCTTAGCACAATTGAGAGAGAGAGAGAGTCATTCCAAATGCTATGTAAAATGTAATGAAACTTATGTATTTCCAAAGAGCAAAGTAGATCAGATATTAGCAATTAAAGCATATTTCCGGCAATAATACACCAAACTCCAGACTGCCTTCGGACTTTACAATAGGCACCAATCCAGGTATTGCAACCCAATTACTAACATAGCAGTAACAAAGCACACAAATACTAGTATCACATATTTCCTTATGTTTGCTAGAGGACATTAGATAGAAAGAAGAAAGGGAGAGGGTTGGAGTTTAAAACTGATCCAACATACAATTCCCATACGAGCATCTGTTCTAAACAGTAAACTAGTAAGGCCGACTCATGAACCAAAAAACCATGAGCCTGCCATAATTAGTGATTTTAATGGTTCCTACCAAGAAAAACTCAAGACGGGATCTTCACAAATTTCCACAGTAGTGATCCTGATGAGATTCATTCCTCAAATAGCTGTGTCTTGAAGAAACAAAGGGCAACAGTATTTAACTGTGAACCACAAGCAAGCATGCACCTTTGGAGAATTCAAAATTCAAATGTCATATGCGATAGTATCCACCACGGCCCCTTCCATTGTAGTTATATCCCCTTCCCCTGTTATATGAGCCATGATAGTTCTCACCTCGTCCAGCTCCATAGCCTCCGTAACCAAGATGAGGTCTCTGGGGGAAATTGCCAAAAGTCTGGGGGGTAAAAAGATAAATAAGTTGTCAAACCCTCTTTTAACATTTTAGAAGTGAATACCATAAATACAATTAGCAAACCTCAGTATCCTGCTTCATTCGCTCTGAGAACCTATTCTGTCCGTTTCTTGCCCCACGGGCAAGTGAATTACAAGATATCGTGTCGAAGAACTCATCCTTATTATATGCAGGCTGCACAGAGAAGCAACAAAGGATTGCCTAAGTGATTGCCTTTCACATAATCTGTAACTCCAAATTACTATGTTTGTGGACCAAAAAATAACAAAGACAGAGAGAATTTCACTACAAGATATAAAAAAAACATTCCAAGACCTACTTTGGGGTCAATCTTCGGCGCCGAGCCATAACCCCCTTCGTGCCCCGAGTTTTGAGCAACTGCATTGTCCTCAAATCCCTCTGTTTCATCCCTTTGCTTTGCACCTCCAAGATAACCCCATACTTCGTCCTTTTTAAACTTCTCATTCATGGCTTCAAAATCAAATTCCTCGGTGAACTGCATAATAGAATGTTTACACAACAAAATTATTAAAACAAAAAGAAAAACAATATAGGTTCAATCATTCAGAAGGCTAACCGCATGTTCATACAGAAACCAGTTACAACCCAAAACAACTAGGAACCAGAAGTGTATATACATTCTTCGTTTAATAAACAAAGGCAAAGGAGATCAACCCATTCAACAAGGAGATCAACCCGTAAAGGAAGTATTCTTTGGAGCCAGCCACAAACTGAATCAAGCATCCACCAATTCCCAAAGATAACAATCAATAAATGGTGACCAATTTTCTAACCCAAAAAGAACCATAGGTCACAGGCATATCAAATTTCTAACAGCACAGTTATTGGAGGCTGAGAAAATGTGTATACAAGAGGACTAGAGGATGGTGATACACAAAAACAAGAAAGACTATTTGAGGGGAAAAAATAGCATAAAATTTTCATCACAGCTATTTGAGCATCCCAACAATATGAAACACAAAGCTAAGAAGCACAGGCACGGCACAGACAAGATGACACAACAATTTTCAAAAAAATAAAAATGTAGGGTACAATGCGTGGGGGACACGCAAAATAAATGGTTTTATACACTTCTTATATGTCATATATATAAATATTTTATTCAAAATTAAAATATACAACATAATACGAAATCCTAATGTTTAATGTAGGATGGATTGAGAGCTCTAAATCTACATTTTTTTCCTTTTTATCTCTAGATCCTACGTTTTTTGTTCAAATTTACAAAGTATTTCATGCATCTAAGCAATGAATATATGCGTGCTCCAGGTGTCTGAAACGTATACTAGTCTAAAAAAAATTTTAAATAATAGGACACGTTTGGACAAGTGTCGGAAAGTGTACCACATGTTTTAACATGTACACTCCACTTTGCTTCTTCGAATACAAGTAAACTATCATGTAGTATGATGACACAAGATGATAAATTGGCAAGAGTGACGCCATCATAGATGCAAAACAGATAAAATCAAAATACAATAGATCTATCTGAAATTGAACAGTTTGTATAAAGAAAACATTTTCGCCAACCTGTTGTGCAGAGACAGAGTGTGGCAATGGCAATAGTGGCGGTTGAACTGCTGTAGTAGTAATTGAGGATGACAAATTTGGGGATGCTGAATTAAGGGCAAGCATATCTTTCTGATCAGGGTAGGGGTTCTGTGCAGAAGAAAGAAGAGGCGGCCTAGGCTGTGATAACTGATATGGAGTTAACAAAGTTGGTGGTACCTTTAACAAGGGGCCTAATGTGGAATCTGCAACAGAAGAAGCAGAACATGGCAAGGACTGACCAGAAAGGGCTGTTACTGAGTCAGAACCCATTTTACCAACAATTGCTGCTTCAATAGCATTCTTGTCTTGACAAGATGAAGGAAATGGAGACATGGTTAATCTACTAGCAGTCAGAAGTGCAGGATGAGAAGGTGCAGATGTCTTCACAGACAAGGAGGAAGGCATAATGAAAGAAGTAGGATGTTGTTCTTGAGTAAGAGAAGGTGTAATATTTAAATGTACAGCATTAGAAGTGCTAAGTGAAGATACAGGAGCAGCAACACCTGATGAATATGTTAATCCCATAGATGCTGGAGTTGCACAAGGCTGTAGAAGATTCTGCACTGTTCCAGGCAATGATGTTGTACTAGAAGGCATGGGTAATGGATTAGGCTGTTGTGGACCATAAAGGCTATTGCTTGACGTTCCATTATATCCGGGCCAAAACATTGGCATGGCCAAAGATGCCGCATTGGCATTTTGAGTTGCTTGCAGAGGAACCCCAGGGCCCACTGGCATTCCATATTGATTTGATGGCACTGTGCCAGGATAGGATGTATTGGCTAAAGTAGGAGGTTCCTGGTGAGAGCTGAATTGCGTCAAAGATCCACCACCAACTGAAACTGATTTTGATGAACTTGAAGGGCCCACCAAGCTGTGTGACTGCAGAAAAAGTGAATGAGAAGAATATGATTACAGTCCCATGGAACAATTCTATTAAGTTGTCACATGTATCCACCAAGGGAATTAGTACCTGTATAATTGCAGGATCATTCTGTATCAGCTCCTCCTTGTGAGCAGGTGGTGAAGATTTCACTATCAAATCCTGAAATAGAACAAACTATTGGAAACCTAAAATTGAAAGTGAATAATAAATTAAATGTACTCCTGCATTCTCAAAATCTCAGTTGTAATTAGCATCAAGGTTGCAATATTTGGCCCTTCACAATGGTTGTGAGTGACACATGCATGTAATACAAATACTATTATTCTCTCGGACAAGTTACTTACAATTCTAACACGCCAAAAACTCCAACTGAGTGTATTATTTTTTCTTTTTATTTTTTTTTTAATAATTCATTGTATTCAATTATATAAAAATTTGCTCCTCGAAAAAGAAAAAGAGATAAGACCCATATGTTGCATGAATCAAGCCCTTTTGCAAACATGACAACAATAATTTACTATTGACATCAAAGCAAGGGAATGCTTATATTAATTAGTCTAAGTAGTGAAAGGTCGATACCTGCTAGGATAGGAATGTCAACGGCTTTAAATATTTTTGTGAAAAAATTAAACCTGAGGTGGAAGATGGTTAATGGTACCTTCATGAACAACATTACGTAGGGAAATGTACCTCGTTTTCTTTTCTAAGGAAGCATACCTTTGAGTAAATTGATTCTAGCCTATTTTGTTGCAGTTAATAAGGACCTTAAAGTAGCCAACAAGTTTCCTGAATGGGGCTAGAGATGCATTGCAAGCCATATTTTGAAAGATCCCTTTAAGACTAGGAATTTGATTATATTGCACAGGTTCTCAATAATTTAACTTGGAAAAAAGACATGGCACTATTCTGGTTCATGATTTCTCTTGACAACCAAAGCTAGAAAGTGGAAGCATCATAATTTTAGACAAAGAGGCTACTATTTTTCTCACTCTGCAGCCTAGCCCTTCCCCAGGGCTCACTATTAAGGCTTAAGTGCTATTTAAGAAGGATCTGAAGGGATCCAACAAAGATTTGTTTCAAAGGCAATTGCTCAGTCTGAAAGGATGGACAAAGAGGTATGTTCACTTTTTCAGTAAGATTTCAGATTTAGCCAAATTGAGAGATGCAGGAAGGGTTATATAAATATACCCTTAGATAGAGGCCTTAAAAATCTTTTTCATTGAGGGGAATTTAGGGCTAAAATTCAAGCCATCAAGAAAGGCTAAATATGACAGGCCACAGAGGAGAATTTGGCGAATGATTCAAGAATGTAATTAAAATTGGCCAGTAATTTGATCATGTTAAAGTAGATCATGTAGTTTAAGGAGACAAATAATAACCAGGATAAGTATTTGCCCCAAGATGATGTTGAATGGAAGCTTCGCCTCAAATGAATTAGAATGTATGCTCCATTTTTGGGCTAAACCTTGAACATCAGAGAGAGAGAGAGAGAGAAGCAAAACTTCTAATATTGTTATGTTAGTTCTTAGTTCTCAAGAAAATTTACATGGGGAATAAAAAGAAGTAGAAGGGATGACATATAGGCCACAACACAAGTAATTAGGCATAAATCAGCACCACTACAACACAGGCACATAGACTAAAGATATTTTTATAACATGACTAACCCATTTAGTGTACTGACAAAACTTTTATCTAGTGTGAAATATACTCTCAAGATAAAGAATGGAATCATATTACAAGCACTAAAAGTCAACAAAAAAAATGTTTGGGGAAATAAAAAAGGATGCATAATGGCAATGGCAGAAAGTGACTATACAATGAGTGTTAGGTTGGTAAAATGACACTGTTCATGATAAAAAGTCAGTCCAATTCTCTAATATATCATAAAAAGGATACATCTCCTAAGTTACATTAAGCCCCTAAAAAATCAGAATTTTATAAAAGAATTGACGAGTGGACTTCCAGACTTACCTTAATGTCACTTCCTCGAAACAGAATGTACTCGTACACTTTATCACTCGGAGGAATTTGTGGACCATCTTTCTTTCGCCCCTCAGTTCCATAAGACCTCACTGCAACATTAGGCAATGCACATAAAAGGTTTAGTTTCTACAGTATGCTTTGGACTACAAGGAACAATTTTTTTTTTTTTTTTTTTTTGATAAATACTACAAGGAACAATTATTACAGCTACAACTAGCTGTGTATTCTATCTATCTGGCACGTTAGCTGAAGTAAACCACACAAACAAATCTATATTAGAATGTAGTGACTACAAACCCTCTTCAACCAAAACTAGATCATATTTATTGACTTTGCTTTGTAAATACAATGCTCAAATATGCAACAAAGATCACAACTAACTGTATCTTCAGCCAAAACTACGACCTTCCAAACAACAGACGATGTTACTGGTGGAGAAAGAATAAATTAATGCATTACATAAAATCCTGACAAATTACTGTCGTAATCATGCCGTAGAGCATTCCTCTTGATAAAAAGTTTGACAAGTAAATAAAGAACATAATAAAATCAATATCAATACAAGCTTATGCAACTCATAAATAACAAAACTAAATTCTCAAGCATGTTGTACTCATAAATTGGTAAGGGAAAAAGAACAGAAAAATGAAAGAAAGAAAAGACATTATGCACCCCCAAGAAGCATAAAGGTATGTATATAAATCATCACTAATCAGAGTAGTTCCAGAAAAAGCTTGCAATGCTTTTAAAATTCAACACATACAACTTAAAAATTCCTAATTCTTATTGTAGCAGTTCGGAAGCAACCAATTTAGCTTTACTTACACACTTCACAAAGACCAAAACGAATCGCACAAATAGACTGAAGCAAGAATACCAGATATAAAACCATAAGCAAAACCTATGTAAGAGCTCAATAATATGAGTGAACAAGAAAATAATAATTATTATAATACCTCCGCATCAAATTAATTGTCTGGCACGGAAAACGAAAACCTAAAAATAATGCATTTTTATGCCAAAATTTAAAGTATCAAAAAAAAAAAAAAAACAAATTAATAGTACTTAAAAGATCTTTTACTTCGTGAAAAAAAAAAATTTAAAATTTCAATACAAAAATACATTCTTTACAAGTTCTTGTTTTCCATGCCATACATATAATTTGGAATAGAGGGAGTAATAATTTGATCAATGAAGTAATGCTTCATCTTTTTACATTTTTATCAAATTCAAATTAGACGAAGGATTTGATGAGTTTCCTTTAATTTGCTGAAAGAAAAAGGGACCATTTTGGGAATTGTCAATGCACCCATTAAAGAAAGAAGTTGGTCCTCACCGGCGGATTCTCTTACTCGGCTGTTGTTTGTTCGAGATTGAGGAGACTCAAGTGGCAGTGGAGGGGCAATTTGTCCATAGTTGAGCGTGGGCCGGGGCTTCAACGGCGGTGGTGTGGAATGGGTCGGAAGCACGATGGATTGCGGCAAGGATGAAGCTAGCCTTTCCTGAACCAGCTAATCTCAAATTCTTGGGCCGCCTCACTAGGGGTACTCGCTCTGTAGCAGTATGGGTTCGTGGCGAGGAGGGGTTTGGGTCATCTCTTCAAGTAGTGGTGGCGATTGGGAGGCAGCGAGACCAGATCTTCATACCTTCATCTGCTTTCGGTGATAGGTGGGAAGAGGTGGCACTGGTTATAGAAGGTTTTGGAATGATGGCAGAGACGGTAAAGAAACCTGGAGGTCTTAAGCGAATGACGTCCACTTCAATTTCAATGTCGCAGACTACTCATCGACCAGCTGAAGAGGTTGTTCGCACTAGGGTGGAGGCTGATTGGTTTCAGTTGTTGGATAGATCGTTGATGGGTACAGTAGGGGGGGGGGGGGGGAAGATGGTAAAGGCCTCAGTTTCGCGAAAATCTCGAATTGGGTTGGTCGGTGGTGGCGGCGGCATTCAGGGATGATAGAGGTCCGACCGATGGGGGCGACGGCCTTTCTGTTCGTCTTTCCAACTAGACATGAGGCGTAGGTGACGATGAGTCGCCGATGGACAGTGGGTGGGCGTGATCTTCTGCTGGAGTGGTGGTCACCTCTAACTCAATGTACTTCGAGGAAGATATCGATGCCGGAGAAAAGTGTATGAATTCAGGTGCTGGGTCTACCTCTTCATCTTCGTGGAGAATAGGTGTACCGGTTTCTTGGTGATCAGTGTGGTGGTTTCGTAAAGGAAAATGAGTCATCGGTGGATCTAGGTTGTATCCGATTGCGGGTGGGGTGTTTGGAGCAGACGCCGTCACAAGTTTCCCTTCGCTGGGGGTGGTGGCAGTTCCTGTTGCCGGTATGGGTGGAGGCAGCTCCGATTGTCGAGTTGTGGTCGCCGACGACCGAGAGGAATGAAGGATTTGGATCGAATATGGCAAGGAAAGCTTTTGGGCAATCTGATCGCAGAAAGTTAGGGATTTGGGGGGAAGAGGAATATTTGCAACACTTTAGGGTGGATAGGAGAACCTTGGGTATTTGGGGCAAATTTCAACACATGGGTCTTGGTGTAGGCCATCCACAGGGACCCCGTAGAGGACAATTGGGCCTGGCAAAGGCCCACGAAGCTGGGTTTGGTGTTCTAGGCTGCAAGGCTTGGGCTGTGGTAAATAATATTGGGGAATAGCGACGGGCAAGTCATACTCAGTGGGGCGTTTCTTCATACTGTAATTTAGGCCCACAGAAGATTGATTTGGCCCAACTAGTGTTAACCCAAGTCAATTCTAATCCTACGGGGGTTGGTCGGGTTGACATGACTCTTGGTTGCTTTGAACTGGGCGACGTGAACCCAGGTGAAACAGGTCGGGTAGAGTTGGCCGAAAGTGGATAATCACCATCACCGGTCAGACACGAAGCTAGGGTGGGAGTTGGTGGCCCATCGTGATTCAAGCGGTGATTTCTTGGGTCATAGCTACTGCTGGTTGTTGGTGGAAGCGACTCTCAATCGGGGAGCTCGGAAAACCGCGATGTTGAGGGCTATCCAAATACGGCGATGCCCAGTGGTGTCTCTTGGGTTGATAAAGGTTGATAGAGTGTTGATAGCAATGGCGAAGCCTTGCCCCTGGTTTTGCGTCCATTAGCTACGGCGGAGGGGCCGCTAGAGGAGTTCATGGGTCCGAACCCAGAGAGGCTTCCCAATAGTGGTGGGTTAGATGGGGCTGACATTCCATCGCCTAAGCCAATTTCAGAATGGGTGCTGGAACGCATCGGGAAGGTTAGTCGTTGTCTGGGTGTATCGTTTGAAGGTCATGAAGAGGAGGCTATGCGATTATTTAGGCAGTAGAGGCTTCATGGCGGCAGGGGGCTCCAAGTCAGGGAGTTGGCACGCCGTATGTTACTTCTGGTAAACTGAATAAGGAACTGAAGAACTTGGAGTGCACTGTTAATTATGATCATGGGAGGTGGATTGTGGGACGGGCTGCTAGAAGAGATCGTGGGGGTCCGTCGTTGTTAAAATGAAGTTAAAAATCCTACCTTGGAATGTGCGGGATTTGCATGACAAAGATAAAAGGGTGGCAGTGCAGGCTGTATTGCGGGGTGCAAAAGCAGATGTGGTATGTCTGCAAGAAACAAAGATGGAGGAGCTGGGCCCGGAGTTGATCCGGGAAGTTTGGGGGGGGAACTTTGTGGAGTGGGCTTTTTTGCCATCGGCCGGTACGGCGGGCGGGGTTCTTCTTTGCTGGGATTGGTGGGTGGTGGTGAGAGAGGAGAAAGAAATCGGGGGTTTTTTGGTTTCTTGTTTGTTTCATTGTGTGAAGGATGGCTTTAGGTGAGTCTTTACTGGTGTGTATGGTCCAGTGCAGAATTCGGAACAAGGGAGTTTCTTGGAGGAACTGGAGGCTATTGCGTTTCGATGGGATGCTCCATGGTGTGTTGAGGGTGATTTTGATGTTATCAGATGGTCTTCGGAGAAGATAGGAAGTAGTCGGGTTTCAAGTGCTATGAGGTCCTTCTGCTCTTTCATAGATAACTTGCAGTTGATTGATCTACCTATTCAGGGGAGTAGTTTTACTTGGTCCAATGGGCGGAGTTTGTCTCAAATTGACCGCTTTTTGATGACTGGGGGTTGGAAGGAGCATTTTTTAGAGGTTGTCCAGGCACGTCTTCCTCGGCCAGTGTCTGATCATTGGCCTATTGTGCTTGATAGTGGGGAGATTCATCGTGGTCCCATGCCATTCCGCTTCGAGAATATGTGGTTGCAAACAAAAGGTTTTCTGGACTTGGTGCGTAGGTGGTGGAGTGGTTATGTCATTTCTAGCAATCCTAGTGTCGTGTTGGCCTATAAATTGAAAATGCTTAAGGGCAATTTGAAGAGATGGAATAAGAAGGTATTTGGTCAGTTAGAGTGCCAAAAGGCAGAGGTGGTGTCTTTACTCCAAACTTTAGATGAGTTAGAGGTACAAGGTGGTTTATCCAGTGATGATAGTGTTCAGAAGGAGGCGGCTAGACAAGACTTTGTTCGTATTGCTCGCATGGAAGAGGTATCTTTCAAACAAAAATCTAGATGTTAGTGGTTTAAGGATGGGGATCGAAACACGAAATTCTTTCACTGGATGGCGAATGCACCATCTGCAGGTTAATCAGATTAGTAGGATGTGGGTGGATAGTCAAGAGCTCTATACGGATGAGCAAATTAAGGAAGGGGTTGTGTTCTACCAACATTTGTTCCGTCGTCAAGCGGGGGCTTAGCGCCCAGGCTTGGAAGGGGTTCAGTTTGATATGATCTCAGGGGAGGATAAGGAGAGTTTGGTGCGTTTCTTTACGGAGGAGGAGGTGTATGGGGCTCTACAAACCATGAGTGGTGATAAAGCCCTAGGTCCAAATGGTTTCTCAATGGCTTTTTTTTAGCATTGTTGGAGCGTGGTTAAGGGAGATGTGATGGCGACTCTGGAGGCTTTCTTTGTGTCGGTTCAATTTTAGAAAAGTTTTGATGCGACTTTTTTGGCTTTGATTCCTAAGAAAGGGGGGGCCAAGGATGTTCGTAACTTTTGGCCTATCAGCTTGTTGGGGAGTGTTTATAAGTTATTGGCTAAAGTTCTTGCGAACAGACTTCGAGGAGTCTTGCTAGCTATGGTGTCTGAGTCTCATAACGCATTTATAAGGGGTCGGCAGATTTTGAATGCAATGTTGGTTGCTAATGAGTGTGTAGATTTCCGGATTCGACAAAAGCGCCCAGGTTTGATTTGCAAACTGGATATTGAGAAGGCATATGATAATGTCAATTGGGATTTCCTCTTATATGTGTTGGATCGTATGGGATTTGGAAAGACTTAGTGCCAATGGATTAAGTTTTGCATTTCGACTGTGCGGATGTCTGTTCTGATTAACAGAACTCCAACGAGGTTTTTTTCGTCATATCATGGTCTTCGGCAAGGGGATCCTTTGTCACCTTTGCTATTTCTTTTAGTGATGGAGGCGTTAAACAGATTGTTGGATGGTGCCGTGCACGGTGGTCTGTTGGAGGGCTTTGAGGTGGGCTCGTTGTCTGGGGTTTCTGTTGGTGTATCTCATCTATTATATGCGGATGATGCTCTGATTTTCTGTGGGGCTGAAATGGAGCAGGTGGGTCATTTGAGGTATGGTTTTTTGTGTTTTGAGGCAATGTCGGGGCTTTGGGTTAATCTGCGAAAGTCGGAACTCATTCCAATCGGGGAGGTGGATAGGTTACCAGTTATAGCTGTAGTTTTGGGTTGCAGGGTGTCCATTTTGCCGGTCTCTTATTTGGGTTTGCCGTTAGGAGCTTCATTCAAGGCGAAAGGGGTATGGAATGGAGCGGTCGAGCAGGTTCAGCGGCGTTTGGCGGGTTAGAAGAGACAATTTTTGTCGAAAGAAGGGCGGCTGACTCTGATTAAAAGTGTGTTGAGCATCATTCCAACATACTTCATGTCATACCAGTGTCAGTGGCACAACGGTTAGAGAAACTTCAAATGGATTTTCTTTGGGGTAGTGGGGGTGATGCTTTTAGGTATCATTTGGTTGATTGGGGGCGGATTTGCTGATCTAAGCCTGCAAGGGGTTTGGGGGTGAGGCGGCTGGTGGCTTTTAATAAAGCCTTGTTAGGCAAGTGGTTGTGGTGTTTTACTTCAGAGGATGATAGGTTTTGGCGAAAGGTGGTGGCTTCTAAGTATGGGGTGGAAAGGGGGGGTTGGCTCTCTGCAGACGTGATAATCTCGCATGGTTGTGGGCTTTGGAAAGGGATTTGGATGGGTTAGAAGGAGTTTTGGAAGTGGATAAGGTTTAGGGTGGGAGATGGGTTGAGGTTGAGGTTGAGGTTGAGGGTGAGGTTTTGGATGGATATCTGGTGTGGTGGGGAGTCACTGGGAGCTCGTTTTCTGTTGATTTTTAATATTGTGGTTGATCAGAAGGCGACGGTGGCATCTTATTTAGGGGGTAGGAATGGGGTGATTTGGGATATTCAGCTTCGGCATGAGGTGGAGTTGGTGGAGTTGGTAGAGTTATGGGGTTTCTTATATGGGTTGGAATTATTGGGGTGGGACATGATGTTATGGTGTGGAATGGGGTGCAGGCAAAGGGGAGGTTTACAGTTGCATCCTTCTATTGGGCTTTGATGGGGGATGGCGGCAACGCTTCTCCTTGGAAAAGTGTTTGGGTACCAGGTGTTCCATCTAAAGTGGCGTTTTTCATGTGGACGGCAGCTTTAGGAAGGAATCTCACTTTGGACAACTTAGTGCAAAATGGTCATGTTTTAGTGAACCAGTATTGCATGTGTTGTGTTGCTGCTGAATCGGTGGACCACTTGTTTATTCATTGTTTGGTGGCGTCTCGGTTGTGGGCTTTCATTTGTTCTCTCTTTGTAGTTGCTTGGGTCCAACCGAAAGGGGTGTTCGATATACGGATTGAGTGTCGGTGTCAGAGGGTGTGGTTGTTAGCGCCGTTTTGTTTGATGTGGCTTGTTTGGTTGGAGCAAAATCGGCGTACATTCTTAGATGTTTTTCATCAGGTTGTTTGGTTACAAAATCGTTTACTTGTTGTCCTGTATAGCTGGTTGGAGAGGACGGTTTGTTTTTTTAGATTTTCTAGATGATGTGATTGGCTAGTTTGTGTTTTGGTTTCCCCATTGTGGGACAGTCATTTTGTATCCGTTGCATTATCTTGATGCTTTTCTTATAAAATTTGTTTATTTATCAAAAAAAAATAATTTGATAAATAAAGTGAACAAGAAAATATAGTGACCGAAGAAGAACCATAGAATGGATTCAGCATTTCGTGCCAAGAACAACATATATCCAGACACAAGCCAACTAAAGTTTTGCCAGCTTATAATTCCATGCCCACATAAATGAATTCGTAAATTCACTAGTAGGATAGGAAGTCTCCATACAGGACGCCAAAAAATTGTTTCTTGCCTCATAAAAACCAACCCATAAGGTAAAATCTGCTCTGCTCACCATGGCCACCACCAAAATTACAATAAAAAAGTTGGAAAATATATATCACAATGAAAATGGGTTTGTACTAAAGATAAATTCTAGTGTATTTCATAACATCTCTCTGTCTTTCGCTCTCTTTTAACATCTTTCCACTCTAGGTTAAAGAAGACAAAAATCTGAAATTGTTGCGTTTAAACAAATTACCCATCAATGTCTGAAACCCTAGATACGTAAATTTGAAATACAAACATGTATGCAAACACATCGATGAATAGAGAGAATGAGGCGTACCGTTCTTCAAGCCAAGGGTGGAATCTTGGGGATTGAGGTAGTAAAGAACGCCCTCGTACCGAATCTCGTACTTGGACGTTAAACTGATGAAGCTTCCTATGTACGAATCTATCGAAGACGAAGATGAAGACGACGATGGTGGCTGTGGTGGTGGTGTTGGTGGTGGAGATGATGATGAAGACGAAGCTTTCATGCTCGATTCGTTCGACATTTTCGAATTGAGAAAATCAAACCTCCAATCAATTTGAAAACGGTGTATAGGAAAATTCACCGACTTGTTTTGTCGGTTATCTTTTTAAATTAATAATAATAATAACAACAATGATTCATCCCCTTTTTAGGACCCCTTTGGACCCCCTCTCTCTCTCATTGGTCACCTTTTCTTTTTCTTTTTCTTTTTTTTCCTGCTCCTCCAATCACCTCTTGCCACGTGACAAAGGGGTAAAGGGGTGACCCCAAAGGGAGTCCCAACCTTTATTCTTAGGAAATCTATCTCCCTCTATCTAAAATGAGAAGGTATTGATTGGTACAGGGTCAATGCCATGTATTGTAATTGGTAAATGAATAAAATTTATAATTTTATTTTAAATAATTAAAAATATGAAAAAATGTAATAATTTGTGATTGATCAAAAATAAAATCATATAATACCTTGGACTAACTAATAATTTTTCTCAAATCAGTTTTCTTTCTGTCAAGGCAATGAACTGTTTATTAAATTTTTTTAAAAAATAGTTTTTAGTTCGATTTTTCCGAACACATGTTTTTTGATATCCGATCAACTTGATTTTTTACAGGTATGATATACTGAACAAATCTTAAAATATAAACGGTTCGGATTATCAAAATTGGGCATAAAAATAAGCTCAATAACCCTGCAAATAAAAAATATAAAGAAAAAGTGTAAGGAAGGATCTTGACTCGTGAACCTCTCCCTAAAAAGTACAAAAATGATGCTTTATTATAGTCGGTTGATGTTAAAAAGTGCTCATGAACACTTGTATTTTTGATTTTATAAAATATTTGTTTTTAATTTCTATGTTAAATTAAATGTAAATTTGTTATTTAATTGATTTTTAAATTTATATATAGTATTTTATATTTATTCATGCATACAAATAATAATTATTTAATATTTAACAAAGCGTGATTATTTATAATTTAAGTTCTCAAATTCAATAATAATGACATATTGGACCTTACAGGGAAAAAAAAAAATTATAACATATTTGTGTCAAATGCTATTATTTTTTTAGCATTTTAAAATTATATTTTACTCTTAAAATTTCCAAACACATGTCATTTGGGAACTTGGCTTTTACGCAAAATAAAAATAAAAAATCAAAGTCATTAAAAAAATAAGTCAAACATACTAATAATTCATGTTTTTCATATTGATAATGCTGTGTGTCGTCGTGTATGGACCGGACCGATCCAAGCTCCTCAGGTCCACTGGAAAACCTGCAAGCAAGTTCAATCGGGAGACAGGGTAGTCCCCCGGCGAACCCTCCGGTGTGTGAATTAGAAAGGGTGATAGACAAAACGTAGAGAGAGAGAGAGAGAGAGAGAGAGAGGTAGAAGACTTAACCTTCTTTTTTCCTTTTTCCTTGCTTATATCCTTTGGTAATCATTTCGTTACCTCTGCTATTCTGGGCTTTCCCCCGCCGAAAGCTTGTGTCGTGATTTGCCTTGTTCAGGGTGAGGAGGTGCCGTGCCGGCTGAGAAGTGTTGTCGCAATAAATGTTCTGATGGATTGCATTAATGGTGATGTGCTGTGGCAATAACTCTGCAGATCTTTGTCTGCTGACGTGGCCTGTCCTGCATCCGCCGTGTGTCCGAATGTCATTGGTCTTCCCTGTCCAGTTGGCTTCCAGTGATGCTGGGTTTTACCGCCCGGGTTGTGCAATGGGGATTAATTGGTGGGCTTGGGTTTACTCATGATGGGCCGTGGTCCCTGTGGGCCTACCCCTGTCAGTAGTCCCCCATTCCCGAGTGCAGCTTTAGTCCAACGAAGGGAATAATAAAAAGGAAGATGGATCGGATCGGTGGGGGGGAGAGCATAGGCCGACCGTGAGGGCGGCCGTGCCGGAGGGGCGACCGTGAGGCCGACCGGGCGGGCGAGGCCGACCGAGCGGGTGAGGCCGACCGTGAGGGTGGCCGAGCGGGTGAGGCCGACCGTGAGGGTGGCCGAGCGGGGGAGGCCGACCGTGAGGGTGGCTGAGCAGGTGAGGCCGACCGTGAGGGTGGCCGAGCGGGGGAGGCCGACCGTGAGGGTGGCTGAGCAGGTGAGGCCGACCGTGAGGGTGGCCGAGCGGGGTGAGGCCGACCGTGAGGTCGGCCGAGGCCGGCCGTGAGGGTGGCCGAGCAGGTGAGGCCGACCGAGCGGGTGAGGCCGACCGTGAGGGTGGCCGAGCGGGGGAGGCCGACCGTGAGGGTGGCCGAGCAGGTGAGGCCGACCGTGAGGTCGGCCGAGGCCGGCCGTGAGGGTGGCCGAGCAGGTGAGGGCCGACCGAGCGGGTGAGGCCGACCGTGAGGGTGGCCGAGCGGGTGAGGCCGACCGTGAGGGTGGCCGAGCGGGGGAGGCCGACCGTGAGGGTGGCCGAGCAGGTGAGGCCGACCGTGAGGTCGGCCGAGGCCGACCGTGAGGGGGGGCCGAGCAGGTGAGGTCGACCGTGAGGGCGGCCGAGCGGGTGAGGTCGACCGTGAGGGCGGCCGAGCGGGTGAGGCCGACCGTGAGGTCGGCCGAGGCCGGCCGTGAGGGTGGCCGAGCAGGTGGACGAGTGGAAGGGCGCGGGGCTCAAGAGGCGGCGTGTCACGTGATGAGTTGAAGTGGAAAAGACAAGTGAGGGCAGAAGTCAGTGCATCCAGGCCATACACGTGGCAGAAGTTTGAGGGAGGGGAAGGGTCAAGCGTCAGATTAGAAGCGAAACGTCAAGGCATTATTATGGGCATTAAGGAGGCAGTTTTGGCGGATGATTTGAAAACTTTTCAAACTGGCGAAAATTAATTTGGATCCTTGGAATACGGGTAAACCGTGGGCTTTTGGTATTGTTCGCTTTACTTACTTGTTCTCAAGAACCCAAAATATTCCAAGTGTTACACCGTTTGTTGCTCGCGATACACCATTGGAGCATTTCTTCAACTTCTTAGGGCCTGCGTCAGAAGCGATCCGCAGACACACTGTAGGAATGGCGCAAGAAGAAGACGTGAATGTGAGAGTGGATCCTCTGGGGGACGATGATGCTGAAGAATTAGCTGCCCAGTACAGAACGGAGAGGGTGGGGGAACCAGCGAGACGTTTCGGTGGCTCCACCATGATTGCAGCGCCGACGCCAATCAGTCAGGCGGAGCCGGACCATTGGCACACAAAGGCGGACAAATCGACGATAACGGAGGCGGAGGTGGGGGCTATCCGCGAGAAGTACCAAATTCCGGCGGAAGTGGAGTTGTTGTTGCCAACGTCAGCGGAGAGGCCATCGGACGTTAGGCCAGGGGCATTTTCCCTGTACGAAGAAGCTCTAAAGGGGGGGTTGAGATTGCCACTGCCTCGAATAGTGGTGGACGTGCTCAACCACCTAGAAGTGGCTCCGGGTCAGCTGATGCCCAATGCTTGGAAAATCGTGCTATCCTGCGCAAGTGCCTGGCCAAAGGCAAGTGAGGGGGGGTCGATGACGGTGGAGGAGTTCTTCGCTTGTTACAAGGCCTCGGGGCAACAAGAGACGTGGGTCACCTTGCAGGCGGTGGCGGGGAAAGGGTTGGTGGCTGGGCTCCCCACATCAATCAAGGGATGGCGGGCGCGGTGGTTCTATGTTTCTGCCAACGGGGGGCCTGGGGTGCGCACCATCTGGAAAGTGCCAATCAAGACGGTAGAGGCAAGACTGGGGGCTGAGGCTGGGGAGAGGGTGAAGAGGGTGAAAGAATGGAGGGAAAAAGAGAAGGCGAGATGGGATGACCTTGTGCAGCCTTCTGCACTGTTTGAGGCAGGGCTGGGTCCTCAGCCGGTCGGTGGGGATCTTGACCGAGCGGAATTAGAGGCAAGGAGAAAAACTCAGGAGGCTGAGGATCAGGCAATCCTTGCCAAGGCCGCCATGTTCGCGAAAGCACAAGACGACCGACCCCCACAGCCGATCGCGAAGGAGAGGATCAGGCCTCGCCCAAAACCGTTGGGGGAGAAGGACTTGAGTAAGTTCGAGCCACGAAAACTCCCTGTGGATCCTGTGAGAGAGAAGGCCAGGGATGATGGGGGGGCTCCGAAGAGGAAAAGGAAGAAGAGAAGTGCCCCTGTGGAGGCCGCAGGGGAGACTGAGCCCAAAAAGGTGAAGGAGGTCCCAGCTGTGGTGGAGACCCCTGTGGTCAGGGATGCTCCAGAAGCGGTAGAGGTCGCCCCCGCAATTCAAGTGACAGGGGGCTTGGCCAGTTCTGAGCCAAGTGGGGGGCAGCAGATGCCAAGGAGTCCTGCACCTCAGGAGGGAGGGGTTGGCGTGAAGACGGCTATTTATCATGCGCGCGCGGTGGGTGGGCGGCTGGAGGGGGAGGAAGGCCCAGCCAGGGCAGGGGCTGAGCGTTTGGTGAGGATCGTGGAGGAGTCAGGCCTGCGCTCAGCTTCAATGTTTAACGAGGCAGACCTCTTCAGGGGGTTGTGTTCTGCACAGATGGAGGTGACGACTTTGGCAGGGGCCCTCTTTAGGAAGGCTGGGGCTGCAAAAATCAAGACAGAGAAGGCAGAGGCACAGCTGGCCAAGCTGAAGGTCGAGAAGACAAGTTGGGAGAAGGCTCAGGCTGAGTTGCAAGCAGTCAAGCTGGATCTGGAGGATGCACGCCGAAAGGTTGTGTCACTCGAGTTCCAACTGGTCGGCGAGCAAAAGAGGTTGGAAGAGTCCCGACAAGCCTGTGCCATCGCCAACGATCGGCACGAAGAAGCCATGAACAGCAACGAAGAGCTGGTGAGGCAAAAAGATGAGGCAGATGCTAAGGTTAAGGCTCTGCAAAAGGAGTTGGAAGACGGGCTTGCCAAGGCAGACGAGGAGAGGGGGAGGCTGGTGAGGGAGTTGGAAGCGGAGATGGAGAAGGCAACGGCGGAAAGGGGGAGCCTAAAGAAGGAGATAGAGGAGGAGCGAAGAAGGGCAGTGGCTGAGAGGGAGGCCTTGCAGAGGGAGTTAGAAGCTGAGATGGCCAAAGCTTCTGCTGAGAAGGCGGCCCTTCAGAGAGAGTTGGATGAGGAGAGGGCGAAGGCAGCCTCTGAGAGGGCTGCTTACCCCGATCTATACACGGCAGCGATTGAGCAATTCAAAGGGTCGCCTGAGTTTCAGATGGCCATTGATGCTGCAGTGGCGAGCAGCCTGGCGAGGGAGGAGTCCGGGGGGGCTGGCCCATCGCGGACAACGGCTGAAGGAAGGCCTGAGTCTGAAGTCATAGAGAGCTTCCAACGGTCAGACTTTTATAAGCATGAAATGGCAGAGTACTGGGACAGCGGGTGGCAAATGTTCAGGCGCAAGGCTGAGGAGCTGTTCCCAGAGCTTGACTTTAGCAGGGTGACAGTGGGGGAGGATGATGTGGCCCAGACCCCCCTGGACGAGGGTGTAGAAGAGGCGGATCTCATCTCGAGTGAGGAGGAGGAGTGATCGGAAGGATAGGTGTAGTTAGAAGTTTGTATTTTGTGTATATACACACTTTTGTTTTGTTTTTTTTTTTTTTTTTTTTTTTTTTTTTTTTTTTTTGGAAAGGATGTAAGTAATTTGTGCACACACTCTTGAATGAATAAAATGGCACGTATGGTTCTAATTGATGATTCCAGTGTATTTGCCCTTGTGTTGGTTTGGCCCTTTTTTTTTTTTTTTTTTTTTTTTTTTTTTTTTTTTTTAGTGCACTGATGTTTTCAGCGAATGCGGCTGCCAGGCAGTAGGGCACTAAAGTCATGCCAAAATCCAGGCCAAAATAGGATGAGGAATTTTCTAATACAGAGTGAATGGAAAATAATGTTTCAAGTTGAATGGGCATGAAAGTGCGCTGACACATAATGTTGAAGATGTAAAACAAAGTGTCGAATGAAAATAGGAGAGAACGGTTTTAAAATATTGACTAAGTGTCAAATTACCTTGAAAGAATAGACTGAAATGTAACGTTGAAGATGTGATTGGCAAATGAAACATGGGAGGACATCTTTGAAATATGACTAAGTGTCAAATTATCTTGAAATTGTGGTTAAGCGTCGGATCATGACTGAGTGGTTTGCTTTACGAGCTTTCAGATGGTTCTGACTGCGGCTGTTGAGGCTTTCGAAAGTGCTCAGCGCTCGATCTGACTGAGGCTTTTGAAAGTGCTCAGGTCGGACTGAGGCTTTTGGAAGTGCTCAGGTCGGACTGAGGCTTTTGAAAGTGCTCAGGTCTGGCTGAGACTTTTGAAAGTGCTCAGATCTGACTGAGGCTTTTGAAAGTGCTCAGGTCGGACTGAGGTTTTTGGAAGTGCTCAGGTCGGACTGAGGCTTTTGGAAGTGCTCAGGTCGGACTGAGGCTTTTGAAAGTGCTCAGGTCTGGCTGAGGCTTTTTGGAAGTGCTCAAGTCGGACTGAGGCTTTTGGAAGTGCTCAGGTCTGGCTGAGGCTTTTTGGGAGTGCTCAGGTCGGACTGAGGCTTTTGGAAGTGCTCAGATCTGGCTGAGGCTTTTTGGAAGTGCTCAGGTCGGACTGAGGCTTTTGGAAGTGCTCAGGTCGGACTGAGGCTTTTGAAAGTGCTCAGGTCTGGCTGAGGCTTTTTGGAAGTGCTCAGGTCGGGCTGAGGCTTTTGGAAGTGCTCAGGTCGGACTGAGGCTTTTGGAAGTGCTCAGGTCGGACTGAGGCTTTTGAAAGTGCTCAGGTCTGACTGAGGCTTTTGGAAGTGCTCAGGTCGGACTGAGGCTTTTGAGAGTGCTCAGATCTGACTGAGGCTTTTGGAAGTGCTCAGGTCGGACTGAGGCTTTTGGAGGTGCTCAGGTCGGACTGAGGCTTTTGAAAGTGCTGCTGCAAATAAAAGCTACATTCAGACAATTGAATTATAGAAAGTGGGAACTCCAGTCGATATTTATATTATGTATTGAAAAAGGAAAATACAACAATTCCATTAATACAAAAGTAAGGATTCATTGATAGTAATGCTTCAAATGTTCAGCATTCCATGGATGGGGAAGGTCTCGGCCATCCATGTCTTGAAGTCGATAAGTGCCTGGCCGCGGGCGGGCCTTCACCACGTAGGGCCCTTCCCATTTGGCTGCCAACTTGCCCTCGGTTGGATTCTTTGTGGCAAGAGTTGCTTCTCTCAAGACAAGGTCGCCAGGAAAGAACTCCCGTGGTCGGACTCTACGGTTGTAATGTGTTCTCATTTTCTGCTGGTACGAAGCCAACCTGACGGCGGCAGTCTCTCTGAGCTCCTCGATGAGGTCCAGGTCTGCCCGACGGAGTTCTTCGGCTGAGGCGAGATCCGGGTGTAAGGTCCTGGGGGTGGGCAGACCGACTTCCACAGGAATGACCGCCTCGGCGCCATATGTTAAGCGAAAAGGGGTTTCCCCCGTGGGAGTCCGGGCAGTAGTTCGGTAAGCCCAGAGTACATGTGGTAGTTCCTCAGCCCAGAGGCCTTTAGCAGCTTCGAGTTTAGTTTTGATGATCTTCAGGAGAGAGCGGTTGGTGACCTCCACCTGGCCGTTTGCTTGGGGGTGACCGGGGGAAGAGAAGCATGGTTGAATCTGGAGATCTGCACAAAATTTCCTGTATTTAGCATTGTCGAACTGTTTGCCATTGTCGGAGACGATGGCCTGAGGGATGCCAAATCTGCAGACAATCGATTGCCAGATAAACTTGGTGGTATTCCGCTCGGTGATTGTGGCGAGGGGTTCTGCCTCGACCCACTTGGTGAAGTAATCAATGGCGACAATTGCGAACTTGGTCTGGCCTCGCCCGGTGGGAAGTGGACCAACCAGGTCGATACCCCATTTGGCGAACGGGTAAGGGCTGCAGAGATTGATCAGCTCAGTGGGAGGAGCGTGGGGGATGTTGGCGAAACGCTGACACTTGTCGCATTTCAGCACGAAATCAGAGGCATCTTTGTTGAGGGTCGGCCAGAAGTAGCCTGTGCGGAGTACTTTGTGTGCAAGAGACCTGCCGCCCGAATGATTGCCACAGATTCCTTCATGGATCTCTTGCATTACATAGGTTGCTTGGGCGGGGCTGAGACACCGCAGGTACGGTCGTGAAAAACCGCGCTTGTAAAGGAGGCCGTCGACCAGAATGTAGTTAGCTGACCGGGCTCTGACCTTGGCAGCCTGGTGTTGGTCATCTGGGAGTTCACCAGTGGTCAAGAAGAGGAAGATGTCGGATGCCCAAGGAATGGGTTCCGTCTGGAGAAAGTGCACTTCTTGCAGGTCGGGTGAGATGGCCGGGTGTGTCAGGTATTCGAGGCGAACTCCATGGCTGAGGTCGGATTGATCGGCGGAGGCCAGCTGGGCCATCTCATCTGCTTTGGAGTTCTCCGCCCGAGGTATGTGTCTAATCTGGAAAGTGTTGAAGAGACGGACAAGTGTGAGCGCCATGTCCCTGTAAGTCCGCATTGTGGTGTCCCTGGCATCGAATTCACCCGTGATCTGGCCGACGATAAGTTGGGAGTCACTGAACACGCGAATGTGGCTAACACCAATGTCTTTGGCTAGACGAAGTCCTGCTATCAATGCTTCGTATTCGGCCTCATTGTTGCTGGCCGAAAACAAGAGGCGGAGGGCACATTTGAAGTAACCCCCTTCGGGGGATGTTAGGATGAGACCAGCTCCGCTTCCTTCCCTGCGAGACGAGCCGTCGACATTGAGTGTCCAACAATGAGGGTCTTCGGGCTCGGGCGGGGTTGGTGGGGTTGGAGGGTTAGTGGTTGGGGCCGGATTGGTGAATTCCAAGATGAAGTCGGCTATGGCTTGCCCCTTGATTGCTGTCCGGGGGCGATAAGAGATGTCATACTGGCTTAGTTCTACTGACCACTGCATAAGTCTTCCTGAGAGCTCTGGTTGCTGCATGACCTTCTTCAGTGGCTGGTCGGTGAGAAGCACTATGGAATGGGCTTGGAAGTAGGGGCGGAGTCGCCTGGAGGCGGTGACCAGGGCCAGGGACAGCTTTTCTAATAAGGGGTAGTTCTGCTCTGCTCCCCTGAGAGCCCGACTGATGTAGTAGACCGGCCGTTGAACTGAGCCGTCCTCTCTGATGAGTGTTGCGCTGATTGCAGTGCTTGATACTGCTAGGTAGAGGAAGAGGGGCTCGCCGGTAATTGCCTGTGAGAGGAGGGGAGGATTGGCCATGCACTGTTTTAACTGTTGAAAGGCTTCTTCTGATTCAGTTGTCCACTCAAAAGTCTGCCGCAGGACTTTGAAAAATGGCAGGCACTTATCCGTTGCGCGGGAGATGAAACGGTTGAGGGCTGCCACTCTGCCGGTGAGTCTTTGGACCTCTTTAACGGTTTTGGGTGACTGCATTTCGATCAAGGCCTTGATCTTCTCTGGGTTGGCCTCGATGCCGCGCTGACTGACCATGAAACCCAGGAATTTGCCAGAGCCTACGCCAAAGGCGCACTTCTCTGGGTTGAGCTTCATTTGATATTTGCGGAGGGTGGCAAAAGTCTCTCGGAGGTCGGTGAGGTGGTCAGTGGAGAGTTTACTCTTGACCAGCATGTCATCCACATACACTTCCATGTTCCGTCCGATCTGATGGTGGAAGACTGTATTGACTAAACGTTGGTAGGTGGCCCCAGCATTCTTTAGTCCGAACGGCATGACACGGTAGTGGTAGGTGCCCCGGTCAGTGATGAAAGATGTGTGTTCCTGGTCGGATGAGTGCATCACGATTTGGTTGTACCCTGAAAAAGCATCCATGAAGCTGAGCATTTGATGACCGGCCGTGGCGTCAACCAGCAGATCAATGCGGGGGAGAGGATAGCTATCTTTGGGACAAGCTCGGTTCAAGTCGGAGTAGTCGACGCAGAGACGCCACTTGCCATTGTGTTTGCGGACCAGGACCACGTTGGACAGCCACTTGGGATAGTCCACATTTCGGATAAACTGGGCCTCTAGAAGTTTGTCAACCTCTGCAGCTATGAGGTTGTTGCGTTCTGGATGGAAAATACGCTGTCTTTGTCGGTAAGGTCGGAAATGAGGCTCGATGCTGAGGCGGTGGGTGATGAAGGAGGGGTCGATGCCTGGCATGTCTGCATGAGTCCAAGCGAAGACGTCCCTGTGTTCGGTCAGGAGGGCAGTGAGGTCGGCCTTTGCTTGGGGGGGCAGTTGGCTGCCGATTTTAGCTGTTTTGAGCGGGTTGGTGGGATCGATGTTAACTTCGACGAGTTCCTCCACAGGTTCGCCTCTGATCAGTTCCTCCTCATCTCGGACGTCAAGCCCTTCAATGACCATTGCCTCCTTCAGTTTGATCTCTTTAAGCGAGGCCACATAACATTCTCTAGCGACGGTCTGTTCCCCTCTCACCGTGCCGACCCCGAAATCGGTAGGGAACTTGAGGGCAAGGTGGTAGGTGGATGTGATGGCTTGGAAGGCATTAAGGGCGGTGCGGCCGAGGATGATGTTGTAAGCAGAGGGGCAGTCAACAACAAGGAAAGTAAGCAACTTCGTGGTCTGTCGTGGGTGCTCTCCAATGGTGATGGGGAGATCAATGGAGCCGACAGAGGTCACCCGGTCGCCGGTGAAACCGACCAGAGGAGTTTGGAGTGGGGACAGGCTCTCTTCCCCGATCTTCAGCTGGCGGAAGCAGTTGAGAAAAATGATGTCCGAGGAACTGCCATTATCGATGAGGACTCTTCTGACCTTATAATTGGAGAGGACAGCGGAGATGACAAGGGGATCATCGTGGGGATAACGGATGCCTGTGCAGTCGGCGTCCGTGAAGGTAATGGGCTCTGTCCACTGTTTGGGTTGTTTGGGGGGTCGGTCGACCGTGGCCACTGTCTTGTCTGAGCCCTGCCGTATCTTTCTAAGCTCCGCCCTCTGAGCTGAGCGAGACGGTCCACCACAGGCAAGGCCACCTGAAATAACTCTGATTTCACCAACTGGCGGAGGCGGATTACCTTGGGGCCGGGGTTGTTGGCGGGGTCGGTCATGCCCTTGGTCTGGTTGAGCTGGTCGCCGTGGAGGGGTATGCCTGTGATTGTCTCTGCGGGGTTCGGTCCTTTGCCTCTGCTGAGGGCGGGTATCTGTGAATCGGCTCAGGCGCCCCTGGCGAATGAGGGTCTCCACTTGGTCTTTGAGGCTGATGCAGTCGTCGGTGTTATGGCCATGATCCTGGTGGAAACGGCAGTATTTGGACTGGTCTTTACGGTTGGAAGGGTTCCGTGGAGGAAGGGGCCATTTGAGGGGGTAGTCGCGTTGAATCTGGTGAAGAACTTGTTCTATGGGAGTATTGAGGGGGATGTATTGCTCGAACCGACCGGGGGGTCTGGTTGGGGCTGACCGGTCGGCGCGAGGAGGTCGGTCGGCATAGCGGGATGTTTGGTTATGATGCCGGGCATTACTGGGTTCTTGGTCTTTTCTCTTTTCTCTAGGGGCCAGATATTTAGCCGTGGAGTCTTGCCGGGCGGCTAGAGAATCCTCGGCGTTCATGTACTTTTGGGCTTTGGAGAGCAAGGCTGCCATGGATGTCGGGGGGTTCTTGGAGAGGGAGAAGAGGAAATCGGATGACCGCAGACCAGCCATGAAGGCCGTGAGGATGACTTTATCGTCATTTTCAGCAACTTGTAAAGCTTCGGTGTTGAAGCGAGTGACAAAGCTGCGCAGTGACTCCCCCTCGGTCTGACGGATGTTGAGGAGTTGGGTCGCCGGACGTCGCTGGCGTTGGGCCCCGATGAAGTGGTTCAGGAAGGAATCACTGAGGTGTTGGAATGTGGAGACCGAATCCGGTGGCAACTGGCTGAACCATAGCCGAGCTGACCCCTTCAGTGTCACGGGAAAGGCTCGGCACATGATCTCGTCAGGGAAAGCATGGAGGATCATGAGGGTACGGTAGGTCTCCAGGTGGTCGACGGGGTCGGTCGTTCCGTCAAAGGGGTCGATGGTAGGCATTTTGAACTTGGCGGGTAGGGGTTTGTCTCGGATGGAGGCGACAAATGGGGAGTTTGCTGTGGTGGAGGGCTTATGTTGGATATTCTGCATAACCCCTTGGAGCTGGAGTTTCATGGCTCGGAGTTCGGCGTCCCAGAGGGGAATGTTGTCGCCGCCAGAGGGAGACAGATGTTGGACGCTGCTAGCTTCTCCCTCTGGAGCTGGAGCTATGACTGATGGACGTGGGGGTGGAGGAGGCGGGTGCATATGCGGGTGAGGAGGCTGCAAACCTCCCGAGTTGAGAGGGTCGGGTTGTGGGACAGTATGGCCTGGAACTTGTTCTGGGTGGGGTGGAATATCTGGAGGTGGAGGTATAGGGAGGTTTCTTTGTAGCAGAGCATTGATTAGGGCTTGGTTTTGTTCGGCCATACGGTTGATGCTGTTGGTGAGCTCGGTGAAGTACTGTGGTGGATTGTTTGGGTTGGGAGGGTCGGTTTGGTGGTCGGTAGCATTATGGTGGGAAGCCATGGATCTAGTCGTGACCATACACTTGACGGATGAGGTGAGAAGGTTACTGAACAGGGTCTCCGGCGGCAATGAACACAACTGGCGCGCGGACAAACCGGATTCCCACAGACGGCGCCACTGATAATGCTGTGTGTCGTCGTGTATGGGCCGGACCGATCCAAGCTCCTCAGGTCCACTGGAAAACCTGCAAGCAAGTTCAATCGGGAGACAGGGTAGTCCCCCGGCGAACCCTCCGGTGTGTGAATTAGAAAGGGTGATAGACAAAACGTAGAGAGAGAGAGAGAGAGAGAGAGAGAGGTAGAAGACTTAACCTTCTTTTTTCCTTTTTCCTTGCTTATATCCTTTGGTAATCATTTCGTTACCTCTGCTATTCTGGGCTTTCCCCCGCCGAAAGCTTGTGTCGTGATTTGCCTTGTTCAGGGTGAGGAGGTGCCGTGCCGGCTGAGAAGTGTTGTCGCAATAAATGTTCTGATGGATTGCATTAATGGTGATGTGCTGTGGCAATAACTCTGCAGATCTTTGTCTGCTGACGTGGCCTGTCCTGCATCCGCCGCGTGTCCGAATGTCATTGGTCTTCCCTGTCCAGTTGGCTTCCAGTGATGCTGGGTTTTACCGCCCGGGTTGTGCAATGGGGCTTAATTGGTGGGCTTGGGTTTACTCATGATGGGCCGTGGTCCCTGTGGGCCTACCCCTGTCACATATAATTAATAAAATTATTTTTAAATATATTAAACTTTTTTATCTCGTAAGAAAAGAAAAATTACTAGAAAGGTTAAATTCCAAAGAACTTTATCAATAAATCAGATGAGAAAACTTGATGATGACATTATCAAAATTATTTTTTTTTAAATGCGATTTTTACCCATTTACATTGTAAACTAATTAATAACAATAATTACGTCATACCCCAAAGATCTCTAACGCTCTCTCCTTTTCTTTTTTCATCATTATTTTTTTCTAATTAAAATGAAGAATTTTATTGAAGATTGAATAATAAGCCAATGTATGAGATGCAGTACATTTGAAAGCAGTTTGAGATAGCATCATGAGTTTGAATAGGATGATTCAATTATGATATTGAGCAAATAGATGGTATGCAAGGGTTTGGGTAATACATGATTATGCATAGTTAGGGTTGCAGCAAAGGGTAGGGAATGGTGGGATAGAGTTGGGGAGGGTGAGGCTAAAGCGGGGGGTTGCATAGGCCCTGTTTGGTAGAGTTGTGGGAAAGTGCTTATAGCTTATGCCTAAACAGCTTATAGCTTATAACTATGAATATAAGCTGATTTCTGACTTATAAATTAAGCATCTCCTGCCCCACTCAAAGAATAAGCTGATTTCTGACTTCCAAAAAGTTATAAGTTATAAGCTATAAGCTAAACCAAACACATCAAAATAGCTTAAATTAAGCTGAAAGCTGAAATAAGCAGTTTTTAAGCTGCACCAAACAGGGCTATAATGATAAAGGCAGGATTAGGGTGGCAAGTTTGATTGGAATTAATATTGATGTATGAAAGTTAATTGTATTGATGTATGAAAGTTAATTGCATTAGCGAAAATGGAAGTCAACCAACCAGAAGATATGTTGGTGTTGAAAGATCCATCGACTGAGTTAAGAAGTATGCTAGTTTCAGACATGTGACGTAAGTCGAAAGGTACCACATTGAAGCCACTTAAGTTACATTTATAATCTTTGAATTTTGTTTATTTGGTGGAGATGATGTATTTTGTGCACTTGTACAAATTTGGCAGGCAACACGTAAATTCAAGCAAAAAGTGACGCAAAAGTAGATTCTCCGTGCGAGTAGTAACAATTCGCTACTTGCCACCTCACTGCACGTGCAGCCAGGCTCCACCGCACGTGCGGCCCAACACTGCTCAAACAAAATTTAGGGCGGCTCAAGGGTTGCGTACGCAGAAATTTTAATTTGTTCTGTTGGGAATAAGAGGAAGAAAATAGGTTGCTCTTAGGGCTCGAAAATATTTCAAGGAAAAAAAGAGGCTAGGGTTTGAAGAGATGGGATTCTCAAGCTTCAAGGATAATTTTATGGAGGCTTCTTCTTTTTCTACTTCTTCTCACTCCTCCATAAGTGGCTAGACTCCTATTTCTAGGGTTTTGATGAAACCCTAGCCAAATAAATAGGTTTTCTTTTTGGTTTTCTTTGATGTAATGGTTTGATTTGAATTGTATGGTTCTCAAGAAGTTTTTTTAATATATTTTTCCATTATTTCTTCGAGTATTCTGCTTTCTGTGATTATTGAATACTTTACATATAATGATTTTCTATTCTTCTATGTTCAAGGTATGAGACGAGCCGTACTACGAGGGACGAGTCGTCTTGCTACCCTAGTTTAGAGCGAACGACTCATACTACTTGAGATAGTTCGTGCCTATACATTAAACGTGTCAATTCTCTTGATAAATGCTTCGAGCTTATAGTTGCAAAGTATTATTTAGTTCGAACCGTAACATAATTGAGTCTCAAATTGAAGTCTTATTTATGGAACTAGTGGTGAATTCATTACCCTAAGTTTTTCTCAAAATCAGTAAATTCCAATTTTACTTTTAATTGCTTTGTTTAATCTCTTAGTTTATTTTAGTTATTACTAGTTTATGAATCATCATCTTTTTAATCAAAATTGAATTAGGAGTTTAACAATTAAATTAGTTTAATTTCCTATTTATCCATGTAGATCGATACTTAGACTTACCGTTATTCTAAAGAATTTGATATAATTTAATATTTATATTTAGTGTGTGAAACGACCCAACAACATGATAGGAATGTTTAGAGAGAGGGCTTAGTCCCTCTTGTATGTAGTTTTATTTCCAAGATACCCAACAAAAAAGGTTAATTGCAATGATGGATTCAAAGGAGGTAAGAGGGGGTGATTACCCTCCCTACGATTTAAAAAATATTGTTTATTATAATAATATTAGTTACAATTATTTATATATTATAGAGACTCACCCCAATACGCCTTTTTTTTTTTTTTTGAAAAATTTTTAGTGGATGTTACTCTATATATATGAAACATAGGATCAAAATATAATATTTAAAAAAATAAGCAAAAATAATATAAAAAAAAATCCATTGCTATAATTATTATTAATTACAAGTTCAAGTTTCTAAATAATCGAATGAGGTATTAATTAATTACTGAAGTTCATTGAGAAAGATATTGTACGAGATTTTAATATCGATATACATTTTTAATGACATAAACTAATGTCAAGCACAACAATTGAAGATACCTCACTTTAATATATAGATTGTTTTATAGTTGCTACTTTTTGTAACTAAATGTGGACACAAAAAAAAAATGCTATATATATATTTTTTATTTTATTTTCACTTTTTAAACTAGTAAAAATTGATATTATAATTCATACTTTATTTTTTTAAAAATTGTTAGTATATATATTCGACCTCACATTCGTCCTTAGTTAATTGGTGTTGTAGACAATATTGAGGGCGACGTCTAAGAGTGAGGAAATATGGGGGGAGAGGATCTAAGGTATGGTGGTTACTTACCTCTATTTTGTTTATGAAATCATATTGTTCATGATATGGGTAGAATCACATAACAAAGGCTTTTGTTAGCTAAATGTGGCAATTAAGGGTGCGAGAGGGTTAAGGTAGATTAAAGAGTAACATAGAGGATAAGGGGTAGTGATTGAGGGTGGTAGATGGCTAATACAAGTGCTAGAGCTAATCCGATGAAAATAAGATGGAGAATTGTGTAGAGTGAATATTTAGTGCATTGGGTGGTGGGGTGTTAGTTTTGGGTGGTGATTCAAATTGTGCTTCACAATCTTTAAATAAGTGTAATTTATATCTAAAATCAATATTAGTGACAAATATATCAAATGTGCTATTAATAATTACTATTACTAAATACTAATTTTTGTTGTCAATATAAAAAGACGTATTATATCAAATATGTACCACTTTAAATAATTTGTTAGCAAACATCTTGATTATTATATTATTTTACATATAAAATAATTTGTTATAAATTTGAAGTAATTTTACAATCTGATCCACAAAATTTTTAATTTCACCCCATGTATTGTTGGTATTTTTTTTTCATTATAATACAAGAAAAATATATAAAATAAACTAAATAGAAATGACAAAACAATTTTTTTTTTAATTAAAGGATGAAATACAGAATAAACGACACAACTACATACAGAAATTAATTAGATTATATTACTAAAAAAAACAAATTATTAACATGGATAACTAAAGATTAGAGCTCATCGAGGTAAACTAAATTCTGAAAAATTAAAGAACAAATAATAAGAAAAGAAGCAAATCGAAACCTGTGTGATACCACAGTTTCCTTAAAACAGATTCACCGTCTCTCGATAGGTGCTGGAGGTATGTCGGCGTCTGTCTCCCAGGATACGACGGTCGAAACCAACTAATGCAGAAGTACCTTCTGAATAGTTTCGGTGAACTTGACAATGGCTACACTCTTTCTAACAAGAACCAAAGAAGAGGCTAACAAAAAAAATATAGGAAAAATTTTCTTTGGTATAAAAAATCATCTCCAACTTTTTAGTTCAAAACATCATCTCATTTTCCATCACAAAACATGTAACAACCCCGACCTCTGATTAACGTTAATCTATGATTTAATACACCTAATAAGTAATTAAGATGAAATCCTGGGTTAATTAATTATGCATTGCATTATTTCTGTTTATATCTATCTAATGTAGAAATATCGATTTGTGTTTCTGTTTCGATTTACGAATTGGAGGCCTTATCAACAACCGAATAAGAAATTGACTTGGTATATATGTTATTTGGAATTTTTTGGAACTTTATGGTAGGTTTAATTAAAATGGTATATATGTTATTTGGAATTTTTGGAACATTATGGTAGGTTTAATTAAAATTCGGTCCGGAACGATTAAATTAGAATAATTTAATGTCCAATTGATTAGTTGATCAACAATTTAATTAAACCATTAGTCAAGCCTATATAAGGCTCCTATATGTGCCTTCACTCATTCTTTTCTTCATCTCAACACATTTTCGAGCTCACACACAAACCAAACGTTAGAGAGAGAAAAAAGAGAAGTTTGAGCTCAAATTTAGAAGATTGCTAGAAAACTTCAAAAATTTGGCTTGGAATTTCCAACGATTGATCATCTAGAGCACCATTGACAAGCCTAGGTAAGAATTCAACCTTTAGATTATATAATTATGATGTGTAAGACATGAACTCTAGAGAATTATGATGGATAATGCAAGAATTAAGCTAGAAATGAAGAAAATTGAACCGTGTCATGCATGCATACATATATCATAGCATATTGAGTTTGAATTTCACTCAAGTCATAAATGCATGTGTCTTTTTTGACTTGGTTTAGAGAATTCATCACATTTCTTACCATTTGACCTTAATTGATCTTGTTTTGGAAGCCTTGAAGTCAAGATAAAGCATACATGTTATGTTTTTTAATGAATGAAGTGTTGTTTTGCACAATTGATAAGCTTTTGGGCCTTGGTTTTGTGAAATGATTTAGGATTCACCATGTTTTATCCATTTACAAGTATTTCCTCAAGTTTCTTCAAGTTTTTGGCCCAAAAGACCATGATTTGCAACTTTGAAATTGAGTTTTGCACTTAACAGAGCAATTTGAAAATTCCAGATTCTGCCTCTCCGTTCGAGCGACAGAACCTACGCTCGAATGACCACTCTGTGATCTTGCACTTCCGCTCGAGCAACTAGAAGTCCGCTCGATCATGAAATGCAAGCTCCTAGAAGTTTCATGTTTTTAAAGACCGCTCAAGCGACAAGAGTTGTGCTCGAACGAGGACTTGAGTCTTATGCTCGAGCGTCCGTCGAGCGTGAAAATTACACAACTAGTACGTTTGCAGAAGTTTATAGACCGCTCAAGCGATAGAAGTTGCGCTCGAGCGACCAATATTTTGCATGTCCGCTCGAGCGAATGAAGTTGCACTCAAGTGGGACCCCTACTTTCAGCAATTTTTTGTTAAGTGTTTCCAAGTATATTTTAGCATCCTTATTGCATCCTAGGATTCCTAGGCTAAGGTTAAGACATAATAATGAAGATAAGAAGTAGAAACACACCAAGATAAGAAAGAATAAGGATAATGATTCTGAGTGTGTAATTCAGTATGTGTTCGTTCTGTAACTGTGTAGGTCACGAGCTATAAAACGTCTGATTTGCCCATTTTGTCTGTTTGCTTTAGAGCCAACTGTGAGTAATAACTTAGTAAAGCTATGTTCAACTCTAATTATTTTTTGTATGATGAAATAAAATCTATTCTACGAAATGTTATATTTGTACTATGAATGATTGTCCAATTTTGATAAGTATTTGAGGCTCGAGTAAGTTATATGTTCCCGGTTCGGAGGTTCTTCTATGGAACTGACAAGTTATATGTACCCAGCCGGAGGTTCTTTTATGGAACTGACAAGTTATCTATATCCGGTCTGGAGCTTCCTTTACGGAACTGACAAGTTATCCGTACCCGACCAGAGGTTCCTTTATGGAACTGACAAGTATGATCTTCGATGCTCTGTATGTGATCTGTTAGCGCTAACGGATGTGAGATTAAATATGTATTCTGATTTCTGTTATTGACTCGAACAAGATTATGAATATAAATCTATTTTTTATATGAACTTTGATTTCTGATTATGTTATGGACATCATCATTCATCAAAACCCTTTACTCCGTTATTATTCACTGGGCTTTCGCTCACCATTTATATTATGTATGTAGGTAAGCAGGCGCATGACTAGGCCTAAGTTGCTACCTAGCGAGTTTTGGAGTCAGCCAGCTATCGTGCCTCCCATGGAGATTCCCTTTTGAGATCTGATCAAGTTTTTTTTTGAGTCTTTGGGACTTTTGTACTTTCTGATATTTATGTTTTGTCTGAACATGTTTTAGAAGTTCTGTATATGTGGCTTTGGTGACGTAAGACTAATGTATTTATGATGTCATATATTTATATATAAGTTTTTTTTAAAGATTATTATCTCATGTACGTTAACACAGCTCTATGGACAATGTATATTTCTATATTTGCTTCTGCAGCCCCTTATTATATGTCATTCTGTTAAGAGACCTTTGGTAATCTAAGGATTATTGGTCAGTCATGACGCTAAACCTATAGAGGCGGGTTTGGGTCGTGACAAAACCTCTTTAAAAACAACCTACTAAGTTGGAAGAGAAACGCCTCTATTTATACTAGTAGGGGAGAGCCTTAGCCATGAAGGCTAACATCAATGGGGTTATCAAATGTCATCAACTCTAGCCATTAGAGCTAGAGTTACAAAGGTTCAAAACTCCAAAACCATTATATAAATCATAATGTGTATATAATATATAAATTTTAAGAATTAAACTAGATGGGTTGCAAAATGGATACGGGTGTTGGGTCAGAACCCAATCCAAGCCCAATCTTAATGTAACAACCCTCGTACTGATTACCGATAAACCACTGAATTAGCTATTGGTTACTGCTAAACCGAACTGATAATGACTGATAATTGGATTAACTGAAGTACTGAATGGACTGATTGAAATCGAAACTGAAATTGAATAAGTATATCTCTTGTATTGCATATTGTATCTGTTTGATTGAATGATTATCTGTTAGAATTTATATGTTTAAACTGCTAATTGAAGGCCTTATCGGCGGCCGAATTAGGAACCGTTTAGTGTTTTGCAATCAGGAGAATATTTGTGATTTAATGATATATTTATCTGGAAATTGATTAGGAATGATTAAATTAGATTTAAACGAGTTAATTGCAATGTTGACCTTATTTACTATTTTGCCACATATAGTGGCCCATTATCTAGTCACATATTGAAGCCCTTTTACACTTAACATATCAATTCATCAGCTCACTCTTTTAGCTCCCACGAATTAGAGAGAGAGAGTAGGAGATTGGAGGATTTCATCTTGCATGCTTGGAATTTGAGAGAATCGAAGTATAATTGGCATAATCTAGCTTCCACACCTTGAAATTGACACTCTAGGTAAGGAAATCATTGTCTTCTTGTTACCTTTAAGCTCCATCTTGCATGTATCATGGTTATAGAGAACTTGAGTCTTGATTTTGTTCATAATTGTTGAATTAGAGCTCCATTGTTGCATGCATGGCCATTTTAGGGTATTTTGAAGTTAAATTCTTGGAGAGTTATACATGCATGTCCATATTTATATTATAGCTCATGTTTTCAAAATGTTTTCCAACTATTGAGCTCTTTAGAGCAAGGATTGAAGCTTGAATTTGGTTTAAAACTCATGCATTGCATGTTTACATATTGTTCTTGAAAATGGGTTTGAATTTGTATTTAATTGACTCACCTTTGGGGCTTGGATTCATAAATTGGCTTTTGAAACTTGTTATACATTGTTTTAGGATGTATTTTCCAGAATTTGGGCCCAAGAGGTCGAGTATTGAGTTGGGAATGCTTGGTTTGAGCTTGGAAGGCAAATCTGGAAATTCCAGATTTGGCTTCTTCGCTCGAGCGAAGGATTACTCGCTCGAGCGAGCACCTTTGTTCAGGGCTCCGCTCGAGCGAGCATCGAGCGTGGTATCGCGCGTAAAAAATGAGCATCCAGTATTTTTACTGTTTCTGCAGACCGCTCGAGCGAAGGATTCCTCGCTCGAGCGAAGGATTCCTCGCTCGAGCGAAGCCTTTGATTTTGCAAACTCGCTCGAGCGAAGGAAGGCTCGCTCGAGCAAGCCCCCTGTTTTCAGCAACTTTTGAAAAGTGCCTTCCAACTGTATTTTTGCATCCTCATCCCATCCTAGGCATTCTTAGGCCTAGTTTAAAGCATCTTAATGAGGATTTAGACATAGAACCACACCGAGGAAATTTAGGGTTAACTATTATCCTTCCCGATTGTGAACTTAGTGTGTGTTCTCTATTTTGTTAACTGTTTAGGGTTGGCTTCGGGGACGCGCTCTAGCTGCTATTAGCCCAATCTCTGTGAGTAACAGATTGTGTAAAGATATGTTCAAAATGGTTATCTTTTGAATACTGAACAGAACTGTTTACTGAACTGATATTGTTTATTGAATGAATGTATGTCCTGTATTCTGAACTGTACTGTGGCATCCTTAGCACTTACTGATTACTGTTACTGTTACAGAGCTCTGTCGGTTCCCTTGTGGAACCATATTGTTTACTGATTGATGGCCATCATTATTGTTGGGTCTGTTAAGGCCCGGTTCTTTGGACCTATTGTTTATAGGCTATTGGATGTACCACATATGACTGATTGACTGAAATACTGAAAGATTGAAATACTATTTAATGAATTGTTCTCATTACTGTAAGGACATCCATTCATAACCTCTTTACGCATTATGTTATTCACTGGGCTTTAGCTCACTGTTTATATATATATGTAGGTTCTCAGCAGCCAGACCGGAGCTAGGAGCGTGGGTTAGTCCCCAGTTTTGTCAAGCCAGCCTATGTGCCTCACTGCGAGGTTCCGAGACGCCATGCTATGGCTTGGGGTGTTTTTGTGTTCCCCACCTGTCTCTTGACTGTTTCGTTTATTGTAGAAACTGTTTACTGTTTGACTGTACTGTTATCGAGGGATTAAGTCCCCGCACTGAATGTTTGTAAATGATTGTATAGACTGTACTGTTCTGAACTGTATGAATGCATGAAAAATGTTTTTGGCATACAGATTTTCACAGCTCAATGGACACTAGTTACTTACTGTATTGGCTTCCGCCAGGCCCTGTACTCTGTTTTACTGTATTACTGTTCAGCAGGCCTTCGGTAATCTCGGATTACTGGCCAGTTACGGTGCTAAACCCATAGGGCCGGGTTTGGGTCGTGACACTTAAACACATGCATAAACTAAGCCCAACACAGCTCAGCCCAAAGCTCAAGACTAGGTCCAAGTCCAAGTCTAAGATCAAATCCAGCATATGCACAAATACAAGTCTAGGCCCAGTCCAAACCAAGACTAAGTCTAAATCTAAACCCAACTTTATTGATGCCACTTTATGAGACAATTCTCATTCACAACTCAATGGTTTCGAATCATTATTTTTGTATTGTAATCTTCTCACTGAAGAGAATACAAAACCACTCAGACCCACCTCAACCGGCGGTTGGGTCCTACTTTAATTTCTAATTAAAGTTGCCGAAAAATCATTATTTTCCAACAATCCCCCACATGAATAAAATTGGTCAAATAAAGAAAACCGGACAACACTTAACAACAAAGACTCGGAGAGAGAGCACACAGAATAATTCTACATTAGAAAAGGTAACTGCTGGGCTTGAATCTTTTGTAGTGAAAACCTATCGGATTTACTGGCTGACTAATGAACGTGATGTCTTGAACTATTTTTCCGTTTGTGTAAACCTAGACAATAAGCCTCACACAGGAGTTATTCCAACCATTGTTCTTATTCTCATTGGTGTGTCCGGCTTGGCCCTAGAATCATGGAGGAACTTATGCAACTTGGGAGACGAAGAAAGATATAATGAAAAGACATCCTGAACTATTTCCCTTGGACCTAGTGTTCTTCTAAAATGAAGGTAATTCGAGTTTGGAGGACCAAACTCTTTAAGGGGGGAAGACTATAACAACCCTGACCCAAGATTAACGATAATCCATGATTTAATATCCCTAATAAGATATTAAGACCAGATTTTGAATTAATTGCATATGTGGTGCATTATTTATGTTTCTATTTGTTTATTGTAGGAATATCTGTTTGAGTTTCTGCTATATTTTGCGAATTGAAGGCCTTATTGGCATCCGATTCAGAAATTGACTTGATTTATGTGTTAATTAAAATTTTTAGAATTTTATGGTAGACTCAATTGAAATTCAATTTGGAACGATTAAATTAGTTTGACTTAATGTCCATATATTTAACCTTAATTAAGTACATTTCTACTCAAGCCTACATAAGGACTATATACCTCACTTGAGCCTCTTTTTCATATCATCTTTAAGCCTCCAAGAGATAAAAACATGGAAGAAAGAGAGAGAGGGCAAGAATTGAGATCAAACCTTGAAGTTGGTAGGAACTTGCTTGGGAATTAGAGAATTGCTCAAATCATCACTAAACCCCAAGGAATTGAAGACTCTAGGTGAGGATTTTGTCCTTAAGCTTTGTATTCTAGACATTAGTGGAGGAATTCAAGAGATTAAGTGGTTAAACATGAGAATTGAGTTAAGGAAGTAAGAAAGATGATCATCCCATGCATGCATGTGCATTTCGTGGAGTTTTATTCTTGTTGAAAAAGAATTTCCTCACGCATGTGCTAAGTTTCACTTGATTTTGGGAATTCATCATAACTTATAACAATTAGGTTCATTTGATCATGTTTTGAGAAGCTCAAGATCAAAAAAATTCATGCATGTTATGTTCATGAAACATTTATAAAGTTTAAATTGAATTTTTGAACAATTTGCATGCTTTTGGGCCTTGATTTCATGAAATGATCTTCAAAGCATGATGGTTTGTGAGTTTCTAAATGTTTTCCATAATTTTGGCCCAAGAGGATGAGTTTTGAAGAGTTTAGTTGAGTTTGAAGCTTGGAGATCAAATCTGAAAATTCCAGAATTTGAATCTACGCTCGAGCGTAGGAGTACACGCTTAAGCGAAGCACTCTAAATGCGTGCACTTCCGCTCGAGCGACATGATACCCGCTTGAGCGTGAAATGCATGTATCTAGAAGTTCACATGTTTTGCAGCACGCTCGAGCGACTGAAGTCATGCTCAAGTGAGGGTTTGAGTCTCAAGCTCGAGCAGGGATTGAGTGTCCGTTGAGCTTGAAAAACAGACAACCAGCACTTTTACCAAAGTTTACAGACCGCTCGAGTGAAGGAAGTTTCGCTCAAGCGGACCTTTACATTTTGCATATACGCTCTAGCGAGAAAAGCCACGCTCAAGTGTGGATCCTATTTTCAGCGAGTTTTGAAAAATGTTTTCAAGTGCATTGTTGCATCCTCATTCCATCCTAGGCATTCCTAAGCCATGATTAAGACACTATAATGAGGATAAAGGTTAGAAACACACTTAGGACATGAAAATGTATTATGTGCAATTCGAGCATGTGTTTCAATGTATGTCTCTGTCATGTTATGTAGGTCACGCGCCGCGAGTTAAGTGAATTACCTACTCTACTCGTTATTGGGAGCCATCTGTTAACTGTGAATAATAACTCTGTAAAGTTATGTTTAATTGCAAGTATTTTCTGATTGATATGATACGATTTGTTTTCTAAAATGCTTATTTTATGAATTATGAATGAATGTCCATTTTTCTGAAATGTATTTGTGGTATCTTTAGTTCACGTGACCCTCGCTCGGGGGTAACAATACCGTGACCAATATACAGGTGGCCCTCGCCCAGGGGTAACAATATTGTGGCTTATATTCATGTGGCTCTTGCCCGAGGGTAACAATACCGAGGCCTATATTCACGTGGCCTTTATCTGAGAGCAACAATACCATGGCTACTTGCGCGCAAGATATGGACCTTTATGGTCATCGGTACTAACTATACATGTGGGTCTCAGGACCAAGTTGATATAATAGCTAATGGGTGTACCACGTATAATCTTATGCAAAATCTGAATCTGAATATGAGCATGTATCTGAATCTAATTTTGATTTGAAATATGAATATGCATAAGACTCTGTATCCGATAAGAATATGTTTTTAATATAAACTCTGATTTCTAACTCTGTGATGAACATCATTCATTAAAACCCTTTGCCTTGTTATTATTCACTGGGCTTCCGCTCACTATTTATTAGTATGCATATAGGTGAGCAGGCGCGTGACCAGGCCTAAGTTGCTGCCTGGCAAGTTTTGGTGTCAGTCAGGCATCATGCCTCCCGTGGAGGTTCCCTTTTGAGATCTGCTCAAGTTTTTGTGTCATTGGGACTTTTGTACTTTCTAAATGCTTATGTCTGGTCTGAACATGTTTGAAAGTTTTGTATAAGTGGCTTGGGTGATGTAAGACTAATGTATTGTCGACGCCATATCTGTATATATATATGAGTTTGTTTTGAAAATTTCATGTCCCATGTATGTCTGCACAGCTCTATGGACTATGTATGTTTAGTATATTTGCTTCCACAGCCCCTGTTTATATATTATTTTGTTCAAAGGCCTTTCGTAACCCCAGGGATTACTGGCCGGTTACGATGCTAAACTTATAGGGGCGGGTTTGGGTCGTGACAACCCCATAGGGTACCATTGTATTAAGGAATGGGTAGGAGGATTTCCCTCCACAGTGACTCATCCGTTACACGCAATTAGGTTGTCCCTTTAACTCTAGATCTTAGGATCTTCAGTCAACTAAGTTGGGTTTTCCATTCCGGTAACATTCACTAAAGGCCTTAACCTCATTCCTTTTGACAACTTTCCTACTAACTCTCGATTTAACCCTTTGGTTAACGGATCCGTAATATTGTCCTTAGACTGTATATAGTCTATAGTGACAACACACAAGAGTAGTCGTCGTATGGAACTATGTCTTCAACAAAAATGTCTTGACCTTCTATCTGTGCCCTACCAATACAAAATTGCTAGCACAAGTTTTGATCAACATGGAATATCCTCAATAAAATGGCAAAGCCATTCCGTTACTTTAGTAGCTTTATCTAAAGCACTGAATTTCGATTCCATCGTTGATCTCGTTATACACATTTATTTGGAAGATCTCCAAGACACGGTTGCAGCTCCAATTAGAGAATACATATCCACTAATGGATTCATAGTTTTTGTATCAGATATCCAGTAAATGCCTTTGTACCCTTCTAGTACAACTAGATATCAAGTGTTATGCAACCCCAAATCCCAGTGTAATGTAAATAATCCAACACCCGCATAATGCTTTTTCAATGAGTAGCATTAGGATTACTCGTGTATCTACTAAGCCTGTTACTTGAGTAGACTATACTTGGCCTTGTACAACTCATCAGATCCTTTAAACTTCCAATGACCCGAGAATATACTAGTTGAAATACACTTGCACTATTATTCTCGGCCAAATGTAGGCATAAGTCTACTAGTATCCTCGACACACTTGTATTTGATTTACTAAATTTCTCAAGTATTTTATGAACATAATGAGACCGAGAAAGTACAATACTACCAGATGTTCTAGTAATCTTAATACTTAGAATCACATCTACAAGGCTCATATCTTTCATATCAAACTTAAAATACAACATTCACTTGGTAGTATTGAATATCTTCTCAAGTATTCAAACCTTAAAGATTTATTCAAGTAAATCTTCATATAGGAAAGCTATCTGAATATCTATCTTGATGTATTCTCAGATGTCGCGCAATTGCGATCATACTCACTATAACTGGTGATGTAACGCCCTCAAAATAATACATAAAACCCATCATTTTAGACATGCAAAGATATAAGAGAAATAAACATCTTCCTATTCATCAGAGTAGTTCTTACAAAAGTATTACATGTTAACAACAAAAGCAAATGCCCTACGGGCTTACAGCTTTCCAAGTCAACACTTGGTTACAAAAGAAGAGTGCTAACTCAAATACATATTAAGCCTTTGGCTTGAATTTACATGTAATACATCAAAAGAAAGCAAAATAACAACACAGTCTGTCTGCCTCTAGCCTCCCAAGCTATGTCCTTGGAGGTGGCATGCTACCTGTACCTGAAAATGATGTCCCATACAGGGTGAGCCAACGCCCAGTAGAGATATGCTAAACATAGTATGAGCAGTAACTAAGACATTAGCAATTGATAACTGTTTGACTCTGTTTGACTCACATAAATCAATTCATAAACTATTTCCATTACATGACAAGTGTGTCCATATTTCATCACATTTTCCATTTCTTATCCAATTCTCAATTCATAACTATGGCTCAGAACCTGGCCTAACAATTCAGATGAGTTAGTAACTCATATTAAACATTTCCCACTTCACAATAGATAAGCATACAAGCTGTATCAACACATCAACAGATAAGCATATGAGCTGTATCAACACTTCAACAGATAAGCATATGAGTTGTATCAACACTTCAACAGATAAGCATATGAGCTGTATCTACGGAGTCCATCCCCTATCTTCTCCCAAACACTATCCGGTTTAGAGGTCCATCCCCTATCTTCTCGTAAACCGTGGAGTACATCCCATATCTCCTCCCACACAACACAATATATATAAACATAGATCATATACACATTCAATCAATACATAAAGTTAATATATTATTTCAACCATCATACTCTATGACACATTCAATTGATCAAGTTTAGTTTGCCTAATCATCATACATTGTCTACAACAATCAAAACTACCCTCCACCGGTATCCCAAAGCAATTATTTCTAAACAGATAATAAAAGCACTAACAGATAAATTATCCGCATTTTCAAAAGTGAATGATTTATAAATCCAACTCCACTATCCCATCTCATAATGAGCCAATTTCATTATATTCAACTCAATTTCACAAACCCATAACTTTCCCAAATTAATTACACCAATTAATTTATGCACAATTTAGGGCTTTCTCCCCCATCTCTCAATATTAACCCCAAGGGTCTAAATATTACCAACAACATCAATATACTCATTTTGAAACCCAAATACATGTTTATGGTTCAAAATAAACACAACCTTCTTTTCAAAATTACACATTTGAAACCCTAACTTTCAAAACCCAAAACCATTTATACAAAAGCTCAAAATCTAGGTCAAAGCCCATGAGAGTGAGTAGGAATCCCTACCTCAAATTCGGAGCTCAAAGGAAGAAGAAGACCAAACTCAAAGTGCTCCAAACTCCAAACTTTTTGGATCAAAACGAAGCCCTCGACGATCAACACACTTTTTATAAAGGCCAAAGGGTGAAGGATCACTCCTATTAGATCAATACCTAGAGAGAAGGTAAGTTTTTAGAGAGAGAAGCTCTCTAATGGCTGTTTTCGAAAAGTAAGAGAGAGAATGAAAAGTAAAAAGTGATTTAAAATAGCCTAGCTGTCAACTGATATACGACACTCCCGCTCGAGTGGAGAACAGGACGCTCGAGCGTCAAGAACAAAAAACTGGGTCCACTCGAGCGCAATAATGCTCGCTCGAGCGCCAAGACACAAAGACAAAACACACCTGCTCGAGCGCGAAAGACCAGTCCGCTCGAGCGTAGATTTTCATCTCCCAGAACTTTTCAGAAAAAGAACTACCCGCTCGAGTGCCAAAAGGCCCGCTCGAGCACTACCCGCTTGAGCGTAAGAAACCCGCTCGAGCGTAAAAAACACACCTGCAGAAGTTTTGTAGGAACATGAAATACTGGAAGGGTGTAAACCCCACTCGAGCGCAAGAAGGCCCGCTCGAGCGGACAACCAAAAACCAAACTCCGCTCGAGCGTAACACCAAAAACCTGGGCAACAACACTTGAGACCAAAACTCAACCTACCTGTTTGAAACATGCCCAACGCATCCTAAAACTCAAACATGTGGAATTAAAGGATGACAACAAGGTATACAACCACCAACACTACGGAACCAAAGTCCGGAATACAATAAATACAGAAAGGGAAAACCGGAATCGCTATAGGTGATCACGTATCAAAGTAATTCAAGCATTCTCTTTGCCGATATCCTTTGATAATAGGCCTATCTCATCGGTTTTCATTCACTTGCATCCCAAGGCTTACCACCTATGCAAGATAAAGCTAAATTTTCTAGAGAAATCACAGCTTTAAATAAGCTTTTAGCCTCACTAGCCACCATATAAGTTTAAGAAGATTTAGATAGAAGAACTTTAAAGTCCTAGCATATTAACATCTTCTAGGCTCATCTATTTTTTCATGAAAACCATTTCCTCAATTTCATGATAATATTCTTGTGTAAATCTGAATATCAGATTTGTCCACACAAAAAACCGATATGCACTACTATATTGTACATAACCGTTGAATACAAAGTCAACGGATTTTAAAGCTTATCCTAACCATCATGGGTTTAGGTATTATCACCTTTGGCATGACACCCCCACATTTGTAGAATTTATATGAAGGCTTTTGGCCTTTCTAAAAATTCATATAGGATCTTTAAACAACTGCTTGTGTCAAAATGATTATGAAACTCTCAAAATCATATCACATAAAACATATTCTCAAACCGTCATTAACTGAATTAGGTCTTTCTCGAATTCAATGCACCAAAACAAGTTTGGTCCAACATGTCACTCTGAAGCCAATAGTCTTACTATTAGGAAACACAAATCCAGTGTTCAATAATCTACTATTCGGAACTTCATAACATAGCCAGTAGTTTTATCACTAGGAATCACTAATTTCTCAGCATGTAGTCAGTAGATTTTCGAATACTAGGAATCACAATGATTTGACCTATGATCAGTAGTCACTTTACTACTAAGAATCACAACGTCCTGACATAGGATCAATAGACTCTTACATTATTAGGAATCATAATGTCTTGACATATGACCAGTAGCCTCTCCACTACTAGGAACCACAATCTCATAATTGTGTAGCTAGTGGTCTAACACCTCCTAGGAACCATCAGTTTTCTATCTCTGTGATCAATGATCTTATACTCACTAGGAGCCACCAATATAAGAATATATTTGGAATTTAAAAAATTCAAAAATATATTCACCCACTCTAGCGGGTTGTCTAATCTTTGCTTTCAAGCAAAGTCATATAGCAATCATACATGTTATAATTGACACAAGGATAACATACCAATTACCTCTGATTAATTTAGAGATATTATCATGCAATCTTATGATTTCCTTTAATTACACTTGATCTCTCTAGATCTTCTTTTAAGAACCTCGCAAGGTTTAAGGTTGTCAGGTGGAGCAACATTTTCTGTTGTCACTTCTTGAAGCCATTTCTGAAAAATCACTACAGAATTTCACTATTCTGTTTTTCTACAAACTAAACTTAACACCAGAAAATCCCAAAGTTTGAAATTTAATTCAAAATTGATCTCACCACGTACCCTAGGATCGAACATGGTTAAGAAAGTTTCCAAGAAGACTGGAGGGGTCACACCGGTCCCACTTAAGACCCAGTTAACCTTAGACAAAACTTTCAAGAGCATGTTGACTCTCAATTCATGAGAAACAAATTTAGAATTAAGTTTTTTAGGGGATAAACTAGGTTAAAACAAACCAAGTTTACAAAACTTATAAGCAATTAAAATTTGCTATCAGAATTATTGTGACAACCCTCACCACTGTTTACTGATAATACCATTGATTACTGCTAAACTGTGACTGAACATGATTAAGTAACTGATTTGACTGACATTCTGAACTGATTGATTGAGTGTATTAGTTTAAATGCATTTCTATCTGTTTGATTGCCAATTGATCTGTTCATGTTTTAAGTTTGAACTGTAAATTGAAGGCTTTATCGGCGGCTGAATCTGAAATCGATTAATGTTTTATGCTAGTTAGAATTTATGTGATTTTATGGTAGATTTAATTGAAATGTGATTTAGTTCGAGTAAATCAGATTAAATAATGTTAAATTACATTAGTTGCATTATTTACCTTTTTGCCACATTAGTGGGCCACTTCACGAGACCTCTTGAGACTTGAATTTGTATCATTTTGTTGCATCATTCTCCATCTTCTTGGACAAAACCGACTAGAGAGAGAGAGAGTTGGGAGGAAACTTGAGTTCATCAAATTTAGCTTGGGAACTAGAAGACATTGAAGAGAGATTGCATAATTGAGCTTCCATTCTTGAAATTGAGGACCTAAGGTAGGAGAATCATCTTCTTGAACTTGTATTTAAGTTGTATCTTGCATGTTTCATGGAAGTTTGGTGATTAGAGTCTAGAATTGGTTCAAAATGTTGAATTGAAGCTTAAATCATGCATGCATGTACATGTTCTAGCATTTTGAGGTTGTTTTCATGGAAATTCTCACATGCATGTCCATATTCTAGCTTTAGTCCATGAATTCAGCATGTTTTTGGAAGGATTGACTCATTTGTTCTTGTATTAGAAGCTTTGAAGTTAATTAAATTCATGCATGTTGCATGTACATCATGTTCTTGAAGTTTTGTTTGGAAATGGGTTCAATTGAACTACCATTGGGCTTTGATTTTGCAAATTGATCTTTGAAACATGTTATATCATGAGTTTTAAAGTGTTTTCCAGAAAATTAGCCTAAAAGGATCGAATTTGATGCTTTAAATGTTGAGTTTCATACTTGGAGACAAATCTGGAAATTCCAGATTTTGGATCCACGCTCGAGCGGGGAACTCCATGCTCGAGCGTACACTCTGAGTTCATGTAGTCCGCTCGAGCGGGGAAAGTAACGCTCGAGTGTGAAATGCATGTATCTAGTACTTTGCATGTGTTTACAGTCCGCTCGAGTGAGGGAATGCACGCTCGAGCAAGGACTTGTGTCTCACGCTCGAGCGGGGGTCGAGCGTGAATTTTATGTATCCAGTACTTTTGCAGTCCGCTCGAGCGAGGAAAGTCATGCTCGAGCGTAGCTCCTTTGTCTGCATGTCCGCTCGAGCGGAGAAATACACGCTTGAGTGGGACCCCTGTTTCAGCAAAAATTTGAAAAGTGTTTTAAAGTGCATCTTTGCATCCTCATTCCATCCTAGGCATTCTTAGGCCTAGTTTAAGGCATCTTAATGAGGATAATGCTATAGAACCACACCGAGTCAAGATAGGGACTAAGTTATTGTTTCCCAAACGTGCAACTTAGTGTGTGTTCATCCTGTAACTGTGTAGGGTTGGCATCCGAGGACGCCCACTAGCCTATCTGTAGCCCAGAACTCTGTGAGTAACAATGTTGTAAAGATATGTTCAATCATGAATATTTTCTGAATAATCTACTGTACTGCTTTCTGAAATGATATTTTTTTACTGAATAAATGATGTCCTATTGATGAACTGTACTTGTGGTATCCATAGCGACTTACTGTTACTGTACTGCTACTGTCACAGAGATCTCTGTCAGTTCCCATGTTAGAACCACTACTGTTTACTGTTATGATGGCCATCAACTGACTGTTCGGTCTGTTAAGACCTATTGTACTGTTTGCTATTGGATGTACCACTGATGACTGCTATGATCGAATAACTGATATACTGTTCAAATGACAGTTTTAAATACTTAAAGGACATTCATTCTTAACCTCTTTACACAGTTGTTATTCACTGGGCTTTAACTCACTGTTTATATATATATAGGTGTCCAGGCACCGAATCGGAGCTAATAGCGTTAGGTTTAACTCATTTTTTGTCAAGCCAACCACTGTGCCTCACTAAGAGGTTCCAAGTCCTTCAAGCTAGGACTTTTTGGGATGTTTTAGATTCATCCTTTCTGTCTCTGTTTTTGTATAGACTGACTGTACCTGTACTGTATTATTCTAATAGGGATTAGGTCCCTGTCCTGGATGGTTGTATATGTATGTATATACTGTTTTGGTTCTGTATGTGAATATGTATGAAAAGTCTCTTTTTTTTTGCATACAGACTGTCACAGCTCATTGGACATCTTTTATCACTGTTTTGGCTTCCGCCAGCCCCTGTACTCTGTATTACTGTCTTTACTGTTAAGCAGGCCTTCGGTAATCACGGATTACTGGCCGGTTACGGTGCTAAACCCATAGGGGCGGGTTTGGGTCGTGACAATTACACCATTCGTAAAAGTTAACCGGTATTCTCAGAATTGAGCCCATTATTTCTGAATAAAAATAAAAAATATTTGAGCTAATGCTAAAATTTGGTTTCTTTTCCCAAAACAAAACACTTTTGGAAATAATCAAATTATAATCAAAGACTTTCTCAAAACTTGGTTTCCTACCACTTTAGGAATAAAAAGATGAAACCCAAAGATTTCCTTTAACCACAAAGTTTTGAAATCAAATCCATCTTAGTTTCCATTTCTGAACAAATCAGAAATACTCTTTAGCTAAAGCTAAACTTTGGTTTCTAATACAGAAAACCAAACACTTTGGGAATAATAAAATCAATCCCAAAGACTTTCTCTAAACTCGAAGATTTATAATTTCTTTCTTTCCCCCTTTCTTTTCACTATGGTGAAACTATTACCAATTACAAATTATACCTACTACAGAATTAAAATGCAACTGTTACAATTACAAATTATCTAAATCTACAAAATGGAGTTCATGGTTGCTATTACCAATTACAAATTAAACCTACTACAGAATTAAAATGCAACTGTTACAATTACAAATTATTTAAATCCACAAAATGGAGTTCAGGTTGCATCTGGAATTATCTGTTTAGCCAAGAACACACTTCTCCACTTGTAATGCTTATCTTTGTATGAACACATTATAAACTTTATCATCATTGCTGCTAAATCTCCATGCTTATTGTTCATATACACACTTGGATACAAGATGAGTCAATGAACAAATAAAGTGAATATCACACAAATAATTTCAGTTATAACTCGTAATGTGTAATTTAAAGGATATAGATGCATTGCCGTTACAAGAATGTTATGAGTTACATAGCTATAAATCAATTATACATAAAGGAATATTATGGTTATAATGTTGGCAATCCAACTGTGCAACTATGAGCAAATATATATAACAATAAAGTTAAATTCTCACTTATCATTTCAGGAATACAAAAATATTTTGGAGTAATTTTCTTGATAACCTATCAAGACATAAAAGAACTCACAATTGATACAACCAAAAATAAATAGAATGAATAAGAGTTAGTACCATTACAATGCTAAGTTATACCATTATGCGATAATGCAACATAATCATAAGCAATCACAGAAATAAGACCACTGTTTTACTAAATTTTCTCCTAAAACAAAGTTGTTTGGAGATACTTTATACCGACGAAAACTTCTCGGCTAGCCGAATCTCTTGAAATTCTCAAAATCTATCTATTAGTTTTTTCAAGAATTTAATTAATCAAATTAAATCGAAATTATCACCACATTTTCAAAACAACATATGAAATAAATCCGAAATCAAACTGAACTATAAAGTGAATAATTAAATTCATTAAAATTCCGAAGATCCAATATTATTCCTTATTCCACGCAAAGGTAATCCTGTTCAAATAAAAAATTAGTAATCCAATTTACTAATTCCAATTTATTTTATTTGTTCGTATTATACATCATCATTTCTTGCTTAGGTAAGTCTGTAAAGAAAGTTAGTTATAAAAGAAAACAATCAAACAAATCAAATAAAATAGTAAGGATCTTACATAATAAATTTTTTATTTTTATAAACTCCTACCAACTTAAATACTAACAATCAAATAACTCATGCAATAATAACTAATTAACATAAAATAAATTGCATGAATAAATTATTAAAAATAAATAATTCAAAACAATCTAATATCTCTAGGCAATTAAATTAATTTTAATTCAAAGAGTTACTAGAATCAAAACTATTTAAAAAAAAATCTGTTTTAAGATTGTTGGTATTTTTTTTTCATAATAATAAAAGAAAAATATATAAAATAAATTAAATAGAAATGACAAAATAATTTTTTTTATTAAAGAATGAAATACAGAATAAACGACACAACTACATACGAACATTAATTAGATTATATTACTAAAAGAACAAATTATTAACATGGATAACTAAAAATTATAACTCGTCGAGGTAAACTAAGTTTTGAAAAATTAAATAACAAATAATAAGAAAAGAAGCAAATCGAAACCTGTGTGATACCACAGTTTCCTTAAAATAGATTCATCTCTTCTCGATAGATGCTGGAGGTATATTGATGTTTGCCTCGTAGGATGCGACGATTGAAACCAGCTAATGCAAAAGCACCTTCTAAATAGCTTCGGCGAACTTGACAATGATTGCACTCTCTCTAACAAGAACCAAAGAAGAGGCTAGCAAAAACAAAAGATAGGAAAAATTTGATCTGGTGTAAAAAATCATCTCCAACTTTTTAGTTCAAAACATTATCTCATTTTCCATCATAAAACCTCTCTAAAAACAACTTAATAAATTTGAGGAGAAAGACCTTCATTTATACTAGTAAGGGAGAGCCTTAGCCATGAAAGCTAACATCAATGGGGTCATCAAATGTTATCAACTCTAGCCATTAGGGCTAGAGTTGCCAAGGTTCAAAACTCCAAAATCATTATATAAATCATAATGTGTATATAATGTATAAGTTTTGAGAATTAAACTAAAGGGGTTGCAACATGGATACAAGTGTTGAGTCACAACCTGATCCAAGTTCAATTTTAAACACATGAACAAACTAAGCTCAACATAGTTCAACCCAAAGCTCAAGACTAGGTCCAAGTCAAAGTCTATCTCTACTTTTTGTACATTTTTTCGTAAAAAATCAAAAAGTCATCCCAAATATATTAAAATTTTTTTTACATCATATTTTAGTCAAAAAGTAAAAGAGTTACTAAAAAACCTGTTCCCAAACAAGGCCTAAATCCAAAAAACCAACTTTATTGACACCCACTTTATAAGATAATTCTTATTTACAACTCAATGGTTTCAGCTCATTATTTTTGTGTTGTAATCTTCTCACTTAAGATAATACAAAACCACTCAGACCCATCTCAACTGGCGGTTAGGTTCCACTTTAATTTCTAATTAAAGTTGCCGAAAAACCATTATTTTCTAGCATGTATATGATAATATTAACAATATTGTCAAAAAATAACATAATTTTTAAAAATTCATAACATCATATATTATTTTTAAAATGGTAAAATTATAGAATAAGACAATATATTGCTTCGAAAAAAACTTAACTAAACAAATTTAAGGATACATGTTAAACAAATTTTGTTTGTCTACTATGTGACATAAGGGTCATCATTTGATCTAAAACCGTTAGACTTTTATTTGGTTTGAACCAATACCACATGTGGACCAACCTAGCCTAGCTTGGCTAAGCTCAGCCTAAATGAGGTTGGGCCTGAGATTAGGCCTAGGGTTTGAAACTTGACTTAGCTCGATTCATAGTTTTGACATGTTGGCTCATAAGAGGCAACCTATTAGATTAGCTCAAAAATCATAAATTGTAACAAATATATGAAAATTAATGAAAAATATTAAAAAAAAATAGGCTTCAAATTCTAGCTTGCTGAAATAAACTTGTGGCTGACCTGGTGAGCCTAACCCATTGACATATGAAAGGTAGCCTGACCGATAAACTCATTTGGAACAAGTTTATTGGATAATACTTGAGTTTAAAGTTTTAATAAGTAGATCGTCTTGCCTCAAGTTCACCAATAAAAAGCCTGTTAGGCTTAATCCATGGGTGGACTTGAGCTCTATTTTTAACAAGCCAAGCTAGGTAGGCTTGACGCGATACCAATTCTTGTAACATGATGTCAAGACAAAATATATATATATATATATATTTGTGATATGAATATTTTAAATTCAAAATAATAATTTTCCTTTAGATATATATTTCAAAATATTATAAATACACTATTTGTTATATTTTTCATGTTATTTTACTTAATATTTATTTTAATAATTTATACAATTGTGTAATTAAACTATGGGAATGATAAATGAGAATTTTGATTAAATTTAAAATTTAATTGAACAAAATTTAAAAATTTAAACTTATTTTGGAGCTTAAATTTTTTTTTTTGTTGTCCCATTTTTTGCTAATAAATTTTTGATAATAAAAATTCTCACACCACATGCTCGCCACGTGTGTCATAGTATACTTCTCATAAAAAAACAACCCCTTTCGTCGTCATGTGCTTCTCTCTCAATTACGCTTCAAATTAATCCAAACCCTTTCTCTCTCCTCTAGATCTTCATCTTCTCCTCACTCTCTCTCAGATCCCTCTCTGGCGACCCCCTAACCGCAAATTCGATCACCCGAAAAACCCTAGAAACCCATTCGATTCAATTTCGATATTTCAAATCGAATCGAAGCCCTGGAATCGAAAATTCCAAGATGGAGCAGCTGAAGACAATCGGGAGAGAGCTCGCAATGGGCTCCCAAGGCGGGTTTGGGCAGTCGAAGGAATTCCTCGACCTCGTGAAGTCGATCGGCGAGGCTCGATCCAAGGCCGAAGAAGATCGGATTGTTTTACACGAGATCGAGATCCTCAAGCGCCGAATTTCAGAGCCCGATATACCCAAGAGGAAGATGAAGGAGTACATAATTCGACTCGTCTATGTTGAAATGCTCGGTCACGATGCTTCGTTCGGGTACATACATGCTGTGAAGATGACCCACGATGACAATCTTTTGTTGAAGCGAACTGGGTACTTGGCTGTGACGCTTTTTTTGAACGAGGACCACGATCTGATTATATTGATAGTGAATACGATTCAGAAAGACTTGAAGTCGGATAATTTCTTGGTGGTTTGTGCTGCGTTGAATGCTGTGTGTAAGTTGATCAATGAGGAGACCATCCCTGCGGTGCTTCCTCAGGTGGTGGAGCTCTTGGGACACTCCAAGGAAGCGGTTCGGAAGAAGGCGGTCATGGCGCTTCATCGGTTTTATCAGCGGTCGCCGTCTTCTGTCAACCATCTCATCTCCAATTTCCGAAAGGTGTGTACTAATTCAAAAACAAAAGCAAAAAAAGCGTTACTTTGAATTAGATTTGATGGTGTATGGTACTCTATACTTGTTATTTGTGACATTGTTGTGTCTGCATTAAAGATAAGTGTTGGTATTTCTACAAATATGGGCTGATTACAAATTCGCAATAGAATTGCAACTGCCTGGTTGGTTGTGTTTATAGTGGCAATCATCAAAGTGAGATTTTGAAGTCTGTGACTTGTTAATACTAGCAGCTGGCTTGTGCAATTCAATTCAAATAAGGAAAAACAAAACAAAATATTTACTATATATATCTTGTGTGCCAGTCAATTGGTAAGAGTGTTCTTTACAAGACTCATTGTCTTAGGTTTGAGTCCTTCTCTCTTCTCTATCAAATTTTGTTTTGTTTTGTTTTGTTTTGAATAGAGAATTGGGCATTTGGCACAAGGAGAGAGAAAGCTGTAGAACACTACCAAAGCTGTTGACTTAATATAATAGAATATATATTATAGATACCACAAGTTGTTGTAAACAAGTCCCGTTTGCTTTAACAATGTTAATACTTTAAAGTTGAGAGCAAATTAGAGTGGAGTAATCCAATCCCTTATGAGGACCACACCCGCACATATGAGAACAATGATTCAGTTATGTCGTTCTTCAATATAGCCCATCCAAAATGGATGTATATATTTTACCCCAACGATGTTTGTTTGAGTCATACATACATATGTATGTGTGTATATATATCATTGATTTATCACATATATAACCGCTGTACTCCGGGAAAGGGAGTCCACATGTTCCTTTATCTTTCTTTTCAATTGTTTTCTTATTTTTAAATAAAATTTTGTTTTTGCAGAAGCTTTGTGATAATGATCCTGGGGTTATGGGTGCAACACTTTGCCCTCTTTTTGATCTCATTACAATAGATGGTCCTTCTTATAAGGATTTAGTTGTCAGCTTTGTCAGCATTCTTAAGCAAGTGGCTGAACGTAGATTACCAAAGAGTTATGATTATCATCAGATGCCTGCTCCATTCATTCAGGTATGCCACATTATACTTATTTTTTCTTTAGCTCATATTCAAAGCTATTGTACAAGATATTGGTAATTTTTTTTTCCTTTCAAAGGGACAAATAAGGTGATGGTTGCATTAATAGAAATAACTGCTTGCAAATTTTAGTAGAATTTGGTGAATTAATCTGCACAAGCCCCAATTTTTTCTTATTCTTGTGTAGCTACAGACATGCTGTGTTGACGTTAGATAATGGGATGTCTAATTTTGATAACCCATATTTACCTGAGGAAATAGTTCCCAGAACCACAATCTATGGGTAGATGCAAATATTGTTTGGGCTTTATGAAGGTAAATAGTTTTGGAAGCATGAAAGGGTAATGATGCTTCCATCTTTTTAACCTGAAGAGTTGTATCCAACTATATGGATTTATTAAAGATCCTAACTAAGCCTTTTCTTTTTGCCCTTTTGTTTTGTTTTATTTTATTTTATTTTTTAAATTTTTTTTAGCCTAGATACAATACATGTCAATGTACCTTAGGATGATCCCATTGGTAACCCAAGTACATGGTAGCTAGCTTGGTTTTTTATGGCATATATGCTTAACGAGCCAAGTATTAGGTTGTTTAAGTTTGGTTTGAAAACTTAACAAGTTTTGAAATATGTTCAAGTTTGGCTTGTTTACATTATGCTCCAATATTGAATGAGATTTTAAGAGTTGAACACAAGTCGAGCTCGAGTGACCTGGTCCATTTTACACCCCTACATGTGAGGTATTTGGATTGATGTAGTACTTTTCCACTTAAGGTAATGGGTTCATCTGCATGAATTATATTGGAATTTTGAATACAATCAAATCATTTCATTTGACCTCCCCCACTTGAAAGCCTTCAATGAATTCAACAGTAACTATCTTTAGCCAACATTTTACTTGAAGTTTGTAGCACGAAGATGAATAGAAGGAAGAATGTTTGCATCCTATCCATAACATAAAACAGAAAAACCAAAATAATATTTAATCACATGCTCTCTTAATATCTAACTAGCAAATAGTTTGTTCAATGCTCTTGTTAAGCAAAAATTCGATTTCCAGCATATAAATATACAATTCCACTCAGGTGACAACATGTCAAATAAATTTTTATTATATAGGTTAGACCTATTCAGGATATAATGTATCCCTTAATTACAATGCCTTGTTTTAAGGGATATACTCGTTGATTCCAACTTCTTAATATCACAAGTCTCATCTAGACAAAAAGCAAGAGAATTGTTTTTTTTTTTTGTTTTTTTATTTCAAGGTTTGGACCCATATTATTCATCTAAGTTGCTTACGTACCCATGTTGTGGGATCAAGCCAAATGTAGTTCGAGGACGAGTATAATTTTATTTTTGGGTTTGATGGGCATATGTTCTATTTAATTTTGTAATTTGATTTGATTTGGTTTTTTGTGGATAAATAACCTATTATTTTTGGGTTTTGCTTCGAGTGGGCAAATGACCGAACATTTCATTTGGGTGAACATTTGTTTTTGCTAGGATTATGACTGGATCTATTTAAGTGGGTCGCCTACGTATCCAAATCAGGAAACAAGTTTGCTTCAAAATCAAGTTAGCCATGTTCTAGAAAGAATTTGGATTTGGATTTGGATTTGGATTTGGATTTGAATGAATTTGTGGGTGTTAATTTGTTCATTTTAAGACACAATGGGGCTGGCCAAGAGGTTGTCCAAGTTAATTTTTAAGAGAGCAATATGAACTAGTCATTACTTGGGTTGCGTGGCTTTTTCAATTTTGAAGCCATTTGAATGGGCCGAATTTGGGTCTTAAGTTAGTAACCCAATGCGGTTTTGATGGTTAGAGTTTTGAGGTGGTAAACTTGGGCCTTGATAGACAAGTTCAGGGGAGCCGTGAGAGGCTTTTGAAGATAAAATTTTGGGCTTCATGAAACTCAATTTCTGGGACTTTAAGGAGGCTTTGATTGCTATAGGTTTTTTGGAGGCTTTTGAGACAATAAATTGTACCATGTGGGGCTTATGAAATTAAAGCCTGAAGAGGCTAATTTGCTGGATTTTCTTTATATGCCTTTGGAGACTATAAGCAAAGTGGTGGCCACCAAAATACTTGAATAATTATGGCCCTGCCAAAGCAAACAATTGCCCCGAAAATCATATTGGGCCTATAACTTTGGTCTTCATTAAACAAACAAAGAATCATGAAAGGGATTTACTATTGGATATTTCATGTGTTATTTTTAGACTTTTTATGTTCTGGCTTCCAAGAAGCATCGACACTCCAAGATAGGTGTTGTGTCCATGTTCATGTCTGACAAAGCATGGACACGCGTGTCCATGTGTCTGACACGTCACGTCACTTTGCGTGTCATTTTTTTTAATTATTTTTTTAAGTACATGTTTGGAATGCTTCATAGACATGTGTCTTGTGTTTGGACACACCTAAGGATACCTTCGTAGTTTTTTTTTTTTTTTTAAATAACAATAATATCAGAGAGCTAATTTGGGGTTAAAGTAAAATACATGGAAATAAAGAGGGAAAAAGTAATAAAAAAATAAAATGAACCCACATATACATCGATGCCTCTCATATCTATGTTCCTAAATTCATATTCATATACATAGTAAATAAAATTATAGAAAATATTTTTTTCCTGTATCTCCACCGTGCCCGTATTGTAACTTTTTGAGTGTCTCGTGTCTGTACTCGTGTCTGTGCAACTTAGGTTGGTTTCGTAGATTTTGGGTAATTGAAATTTAGCCATACTAGTCTGATTCTAAGGGCCAAGATTAAATTGGTTATGAAATTTGTTTGGGCCAATTATTTTCATTCATTGAAGAAGCTAAATGAATGCCAAAGAGGCTTAATTTGTAGGCATAAAGGATGCAAAACATAGCCTGCATGCACTGTTTCTTAAGAGCAGTAAGTGGTCCTTGAGAGTTGCTAATAGAAGGCTTTAGGAAGGCCTGTTTAGTCTTGTGAATTTAGGGCCTAATAGGGTTTAATCTCTCTCTCTCTCTCTCTTAGTATGGGATTAGGGTTGTGAAGAGAAATTATGCGAGTTCACCCAGATTAGCAACAACAGTAAGAATGAATAGACTTTAATATTCTTGGGAATTATTAGCAAATATTTTAAACAAATTTTTATAGCTTGAGCTTTGACAATTTGACTTGGCATAATTATTTTTTGGGAGTGAGAACTGCTAAAATTAGCAGATCTTTGTTGTATTGCTTGCTAACGTGAAAAAATTGATGTCTTTAGGGTGACATGAGAGCTTTTCCATGTTTTTTTGGCTTGTACATATTAACATGTCCATGATCTTTTCTGCTTGATCCTTTTCTATATTTTTTTCTGCCTTTTTCACCCCCTTAATGTTAAAAATCTAAGGTGCCTATGGCAAGGTGAGGGTCTCCATCTTGGAGCAGAAAAATTTATTCACCAAAAAGGTGCCAAGGACAACCTTATTCAAATTGCATGCTAAATTACCTGCACCAAGAGCAACTTCGAAACATAGTGACATTGTGAAGTGTCATTAAAATTAAAAAAAGAACTAGGAGAGTGATTAATTTTCACTTTGATCCATGTAAACAACAAATTCAATAACTCTTACCCAAGCGTTACCATTTTGACATTTTGGATTGTGGCAATTTTGCTTCTCCACATGAGATAAAGATGCAGTTTTCGCACATTGGGGTTACGTCTTGGTGCAAAACCTGAAAACTTTATGCCCTACTTGGTTATTAGAATTATTGTCTATTTTTTCTGATAAATTATTAGCAATGCTACAATCGCACCCATTAACGCACCCAAACATACACCCATAGAGAGAGAGAGTGTGTGTGTGGACCCAAACACACACTCTCTCTATGAGTGTGATTGTCTCTTTTATTCTAAATTGTTACATTATACTTATTACTAAGTTGATTTGCTTGCCTTTATTTTTATTTTTATTTTGAAATTGAGATATGTTTTAAGTATTCACTCCTTTTGTTATGCAGATCAAGTTGCTGAAAATTTTGGCATTATTGGGTAGTGGTGACAAGCAGGCTAGTGAACACATGTATACTGTTGTGGGTGACATAATGAGAAAGTCTGACTCATCAAGTAACATAGGAAATGCTGTTCTATATGAGTGCATATGCTGTGCTTCATCCATACATCCCAATACTAAGTTATTAGAGGCTGCAGCAGAAGCAATATCTAAATTTTTGAAGGTTTGCCTTCTGCAACTTGTGTGTGTTGTTTTGCTTTTTTTTGTCTTTAACTTGTGTTCATGCATTCTTATCTGTTGGACAGAGTGATAGTCACAATCTAAAATATATGGGCATAGATGCCCTAGGTCGGTTGATAAAGATAAGTCCAGAAATCGCTGAACAACACCAACTGGCCGTGATTGATTGCTTAGAGGTGAGAAACATTTTCTCGTATGCATTTGAAATCAATATATTCGTGTTGATGGGGCCATCAGAGATGCAGGCTGTGCTCATGTTCTTTGTTTTTCCCCTTTGTTTTTGTGGACACTTGAATGTCTATACCTTTCCATGTTAACCTTATTTTATTGCTTTAACAACTGTGTAGTTAATATATACTTTCTGTCTGTTTTGCGATTAGTTCATCTGTCTTACATGAGCTGTATATGCATTCATGGAATTTTTTAGATCAATATTGCTTTGTCAGGCTGATGTAAACTACTCCTATACTTTGACCTCTGCTGAAGTATTTGTGAAATTTGTCTTATGGTAAGCAACGAAGTATTTGGAATGTAAATGTTTATAAAGCATTATCAAAGTCATCATTGGAGTGATGACACCTAGCACTTCAATGGAAGAGTGAATAATTCCAAAAAGCTTTCCTCGCTTTTAGAAATATATGAAAGGAAGCAAAGCTGAGCTAGCTGTTCTTTGTAACTTTGACATTTTACCTAGTCTATTTTATTGTATATGCATTCATGGAATTTTTAGATCAATATTGCTTTGTCAGGCTGATGTAAACTACTCCTATACTTTGACCTCTGCTGAAGTATTTTTGAAATTTGTCTTATGGTAAGCAACAAAGTATTTGGAATGTAAATGTTTATAGAGCATTAACAAAGTCATCATTGGAGTGATGACACCTAGCACTTCAATGGAAGAGTGAATAATTCCAAAAAGTTTTTCTTGCTTTTAGAAACATATGAAAGGAAGCAAAGATGAGCTAGCTTTTCTCTGTAACTTTGGCTCTTTAGCTAGTCTATTTTATTGTAATGGCAAGTATTACCCAACATTTGGTTGCATAAAACATAGCTAGCATTATCGCTGCTTCAAAAAGTTTTTGTAATAATGACCTCTTGCTGATTACTGGGGTGTTTTTATTACTTACCAGAAAGGAAAAACTGGAGTGTCTCTCTGAGGAAAAAGTGGGACCTTTGTACTCAATGAATAATAGTTATGATTAATTGAAAGTAGGTGATAACTAGATATGGCCTGATAAGGATGCTGCTCATTGCTTCCTCTTCCTCCCTTTTTTTTTTTTTTTTTTTCTTTTTTTTTTGTTCATTTTATTTATTTATTTTTATAAGTTCTAATCTTTCGTGTTTCCATTGCAAAATTCTTTCTGTTTCTATGGTTGTAATCTTATTGAAACTAATGCCACGTTACCCTTTCAATTTGACGTTCAAACTAATTTTGACAGTTTTTCATCATAATTGTTCTTCAACTATGTTTTGGTCAAACTTTGACATGCTTTATGACACAGGACCCAGATGATACTCTAAAGAGGAAAACCTTTGAACTTCTCTATAAGATGACGAAGTCCTCCAATGTAGAAGTTATTGTTGATCGTATGATTGATTACATGATAAACATTAATGACAATCATTACAAAACTGAAATAGCGTCCAGATGTGTTGAGCTTGCGGAGCAATTTGCACCAAGCAACCAATGGTTCATTCAGGTTTTGTCAATGTTACCTTTTCTTGTTGTGATTGTTTGGAGATAACATTATATTTATGTCTTCTGAACTTCCACCTATTGGCTTTCTCTTGATTTATGTACTACAGACCATGAATAGAGTCTTCGAGCATGCAGGGGATCTAGTTAATATTAAAGTGGCACATAACTTGATGCGGTTGATTGCTGAGGGATTTGGGGAGGATGATGATACTGCAGATAGTCAGCTCAGATCTTCTGCTGTATGTATTCATAATGAATTTCTACTGGCTCACTTCATATATTTGCTGTTACTTAAAGTCAACTCTGACAGTCTTCTTATATTCTGTGATCTAATGATTCTCACTGGGTTATCCAGAATGAAACTGTTTGCTTTAAAATATGATGGTCATTCATAGCAAAAAAAAGCATATTCTCCTCCCACCACATTTTATTGTTGATTGATTTCAATGGATTAAGTTTACACCCCCCCATAAGTTTCTAATTTAGCATTCCTCTCTTGATGTTTATTTATTTTTTGGCTGCAGGTAGAGTCATATTTGCATATCATTGGAGAGCCAAAGCTGCCATCTGCATTTCTACAAGTACATTCTCTCCTATCTAGGTTTTATTTTTTTCTTGTTTTTTCCCCCCCGTATGTGTTGACATTGTTTTGGATATACTTCTTGTGTTTGTTGTCTTATTTCTTAGTTTTGTGTCACAGGTAATTTGTTGGGTCTTGGGGGAATATGGAACTGCAGATGGAAAGTATTCAGCCTCTTATATTACTGGGAAGTTATGTGATGTGGCAGAAGCATATTCCAGTGATGACACTGTCAAGGTACCTTAGAATTTTGTCTCTTCCTATGGTATGGAGTATCCAAATTTTGTATTTGATGACTCAGTTTTGATTGAGAGCCCTTGAGTAATCTAAGAACTGAAAAAGGAAAAACTACCAACTTTGAATCTCTTCAATATGCACATGCATATAATTGATTATAATTTATTGAAAGGAGTGTTTCTTTGAGATTTGATACAGTTGAATTTTTTTTTCTTTTTGTTTTTTGACAAGTAATAGAATTGATGATTTTATTGCCTTGCACTCATTTCTTTTCTAGTTTGAACTTGTACTGAATTTTTTCTTCCTTCAAGGCATATGCAGTTACAGCACTTATGAAAATATACGCCTTTGAGATAGCAGCTGGGAGAAAAGCCGATGTGCTACCTGAGGTAGGTCTTTTTGGCATTTTCAGCACACGTCTCATACCTTAGCCATCTAAATCAGTTTTGTACTTAGGTGGCTGAGTATTTGTGGTGGTACTTGCTGTTAAATGGGATCGCTATAAATCATAAGCCAAAGTTTGCTCTTTCTCTATGACTCTGCCTCAACCCCATCCTTCTGGGTCTATTCCATATCCTTAAATTATGTTGAACCTAAATCATGTGTCTCTAGGGTATGCATTCGCTCTTTGGAGTTGATACTTACGATGCGATTTGAGCCTGATTTATTTGATTCATTTATGTTCTCAGGTTTCCCTGCTAGTGGCATTCTTCCATTTACTGCTTCCCTGCTTTTCTATATGCACTGTTTGCTATATTAATTATTATTATTATTATTATTTTGGTTTTGTATGTGTATATCATCACCAAAATATATGTGGGCATCATAGACAAAAAAGTATATGCTTTTCTGTGTCATAGACTCGTATTCAACATCATGAGAATTCAGTTCCACTTTTATGTTTTGACTATACATTGGTAATTTCTTTCCTTGTTGCAGTGTCAATCTTTGATTGAAGAATTATCAGCATCCCACTCAACAGATTTGCAGCAACGTGCATATGAGCTCCAAGCAGTCATCGGCTTAGATGCTCATGCTGTTGAAAGCATTATGCCACTGGATGCAAGTTGTGAAGACATTGAGGTTTTTTTTGATATCTTAAATATAGTATTTTTTTTTTAATTTATTGTTGGGGTTCTTAGCTTGTTAATTAGCTTTTGCATACTTCTGACATGGATAAATTAGTCTGCATTCCCTATACACTTTTCACAAAATGATTAGAAGCTTTTCTTGTTGTCTATTTGTTTGCTCTCTTGGATGCATCCTATTGTTTTATTGGGGAGTTCTTCCAGTATCTCATAAATTATTGTTGCTATGACTTCTTCTATTCTTCTATATGTTTTGACAGTACATATTTAATTTTTCACTTTGTTTGGTGCTCAAGTTACTTGCCAATTAGTAACTTATTTTTCCATGTATTCGATATGGTGTGATGGCAAGTGCTGTCCACCATCACCAGCATTGTGGCACGGGTTTAAATCATCGGAGTGAGCCTCTTCGAATGCACAAAAAAAAAGAAAGAATAAATAAATAGAAGTTGAGGTACAGCTACCTGTATCTTATAAAAGAAGTGGGGTAAGCGAGAGCCTTGCGCATTGGGAACAACCTTTTTTCTTTTAATCCGATATTATGATTGTTTCACTTCGTAAAGATTTCTTTGGTTATCAATTCAGATGCCAGTTTCCTAGGAAGAGAGAGTAATCTAACAAAACTATTGGAGATAGTAGTGTTGTAAAAATTTCACTAAACTTGTAGATTTAAATTTTCCAGTTGCCAGTTTGCTGTTGATTAAAATAAAGGTCATGTTTATATTATGGACAATGTAGAAGCATACATGTCTCTATTTTTGTGGCACCGGATATTGTGTTTTTGTGACTCGAAATTCTGCAGTCAGCTTTTTGCAGACCACTATTTCTTGTGGCCACTTGACTGTGTTCTCTCTCTCTGTTGCCCGTATTTTCCTGGGAAAATTCAAACTTACTAATGTTTATCTTCCTTGTAGATTGATAAAAGCCTTTCATTCCTCAGTAGTTACGTCCAACAGTCATTGGAAAAGGGAGCTCAGCCCTACATTGCCGAGAATGAACGTTCTGGAATTTTAGATGTTAGCAGCTTCAGAAACCAAGAGCATAATGAAGCTTTAACACATTCTCTTAGGTTCGAGGCCTATGAGCTTCCAAAACCAGTCGTCTCATCAAGAATTCCACCAATTTCAATCGCATCCTCAACCGAACTTGTTCCAGTTCCCGAGCCTTCTTATTCGAGGGAGATACACCAAAACGTATTAGTGCCATCTGTATCTGAAACAGGTCCATCAGAACTCAAGCTGAGACTCGATGGGGTTCAAAGGAAGTGGGGTAAGCCGACTTACTCCTCTCCTGCACCATCCACCTCGAGCTCCACTTCCCAGAGAACTGTGAATGGGACCCAACCTGATGCGGCAGGCAATCTAAACTCAAAACCTCGCAATACCTCTTATGATTCAAAAAGGTCTCAAATTGAGATTTCTCCAGAAAAACGGAAGCTTGCTGCTTCACTGTTTGGGGGTCCGTCAAAATCCGAGAAGAGGTCATCCTCTATCACAAGCCAAAAGGTTTCAAAGACATCCCACACGGTGAAGGGGGTGGTGACTTCATCTTCTGAAACTTCTGGAGAGCAGAAAACTCCTCTTCAGCCGCCCCCAGACTTGCTCGACTTGGGTGAACCGTCGTCAGTCACAAGCACTGCCCCGTCTGTGGACCCTTTTAAGCAATTGGAAGGACTTCTTGACCCAGCAGCTCAAGATGCTTCTTTGGCTCAAAATTACGGTGCGGTTGGTTCTACGAAAGCGCCAGATTTCATGTCTCTGTATGCTGACATGCTTACAAGCGGACAAAGTAGTAGGGACGATGTCAATATCGTGGCTGCTTTGTCAAATGCAACTACTGTCAAGGGTCCGAACACTAAAGAATCGCTGGTGAAGGATGCTCTGGTAAGGCAAATGGGAGTGACACCAACAAGCCCGAATCCCAACTTGTTCAAGGACTTGCTTGGCTAAAAATTTATGAATATAATGATACTGTGCAAAGTTCAATTTGGGATTCTTTCGAGAATAATTACTGTGTCATTTAGGAAGGGTTTTCTCTGGGTGGGTGTTAATTTTATGAGCATTTTGTTGATGATAGAAAATTACAATGTTAATAGCGGAGTTTTAAGAGGCACCCAAACCAGAAATGGGATCAGCCTCTTTGTATCTGTTGCATTGGATGATATGGATTTTGTAGAAATAGAACCAGAGCTGGTGGAATGTATAGCGGTGCTACATTGAGCCTTCCAACTTCCAAGATTGCAGACATTTTGGTTTTGGATAGCCACAGGGACCTTAGGAATCTATACCATTGCCTTTCCACCACACGGCCTTGTCGTCTTGGCTTCCTTTTTTTTCTTCCTTTTTTTAAAATTTTTTTTTAAATTTTTTTTTATCAGCCTCTCATGTTGTTATAATAATGATATATTGGTGAGGATGTTCTTCTTAGGCTTTTGTTTGTTCTAAATTTATTTTTATCAAACACTTCGTGCCAATTTGCTTAGAAAATTGTACTTTTTCTACGTATGAGAAGTCCTTTATTTTTTATTTTTATAATTTAATTGATATTTTATTTTCGTGTGCCTTTGCTACATGGAATCGGCAAACACTAGTTATAAATTGTTTTTGTTTTTATGAAAATAATAATAATTATTACTAAATTTTGTCTCTGCTGTGTTACAGTCTTTAATAATTTTCATTCTTGCAATGAAAATGAGGAACTTAAACATTTTCTAATTCTATTTATTATTTATACCACAGGTCTCATCTGAGGCTATGTTTGGCATGTTTGTTTGAGCTAAAATAGTTATATAGGACAAAATTAGTTATTTTAGTCAGATAAGATAAAACGTCAGATTCAAATTATAATCATTTAAATTTTTTTTTTTACAAAAGTCAAAAAATTTATCTTAAATGAGGTTTTTTAACCTTAAATTAAAATAGTTAAAAAGTCAATTCATATATTAAATGAAGGCTTAACAGTATAAGTTGGTCATTTTGTAGGTTTCTCTATATAGATTATTTTTGAACAAAAATAGAATAGTATGATTTCACCATATTTATTATTTAAAAAAAATTATTTTTATAATTATACGTGTATATATATTTAAATTATTAAATTAATCTGATTTTTTTTTTTTTTTATCATTTTTTAAAAATCTATTTAGATTATCAACGTGGGGGAGGATGTGTGATAAACTCCACATAACATAACTTTGTTTGAGATTTGGGGGACATATAACAAACTCAATAATTTTTACATAATTAAAGTTTGGTAATATTTTTTTCTCACATTTTACAATTAAGAAGCTTTCATGTCCATTGTAATTGTTTTGCTATGGATCTGATTTATCAAATTTTTTACCAAACCTTTAATATAGGTGTGGGACCTACACAAACTCACATGTGTATAGGTCTCACAGAGGTTTAGTAAAAAATTTAGTAAATCATTTGGGGTCTCTAGCATAATCTTTTTTTAATCTTTCCATTTATTTGCAAAAAAAAAATAAAAATAAAATTAATGGCCTTGTATGGTTTGTTTTTTAGAGAGTAGTTTTGGAGAAATTTTTTTAAAAATTTGTTTGGTTTAGTAATTTTAGAAAAAAAATTTCAAAATCACTTTCTTTCTCCTACATATCAATAAATCACTTTTTCTCTCTCATCTCTCATTCTCAATCAACTTTTTTCTCACACAAATCATTTAACTACAACAAAATATCAAATTCCTATACTCCAAAACTATTTCCAAAATATAAAACCAAACAAACTAAAAAAATTTTTAAACTCTCTTTTCAAATTTTTTAAAAAAAATTTATCTCTCAAAACTAAACCAAACCCACCCAGTGACTTCAGATCCGAATTGAAACCCGATTCGTTAATTACTTCTGACAAGAATCCATCCACCCGCCCCAAAACACAGACGCGCCTGCCTTTCAAACTCCCGCTCTCTCTCTCACAGCAGGCTTGGGTCGGGAGTTTGTCAGATCCTGAAGGCGGATGGGTCAGGGATCGTCTTCATCATCATCGCTGGTCTCTCTCTCTCTCTCTCTCTCTCTCTCTCTCTCTCTCTATTTGTTGTCTCTATAGTGTGATTCGAAGTTTGGGGGCTTGAAACGCAAATTGAAAGGTCATATATGTGAAATTGATGATATAATTGAAAAACAAGTGTCTTGACATTGTGACTCAAATGCAACAAAGTAACCTGGCGTACACACGTGTATATATATATATATGATGATGATGATATAGCTTCACTGAGAATGATGGGTTAATTGGCTGTATAGTTGATTTAGAAGTGCTTTCTGTCAATCTCGAGCTACTATTATCTGCGTTTTGTATAAAATTTACATTTGATTAATGGAATCAAAATTTCTAATACACTATAAAATGAAAATTTACATTTGATTTGCAATATTGAAATATTGGTGAAAAAAAATAAAAAAATTGCTAATGTTCTGATCATAACTAGCTGGTGTACTCTCATCTGTTGATAGGTTTTTGAATTTTGTTGTCTGAATTGGAGTATTGGGGGTTGTACAAGGGTGTAGTAAATATTGAAATATACAGCTTGTTTGCATGGGTGGTGTCCTGTTTGGGTGCATGCAATTGTCTGATTTGTCTTCCTCTTCTTTAATCCCATTTTGTTGAAACCTCAGACTATGGGGGTGTGGTTTTTGCTTTCCCAATACTTGGTGCATACTGTTTTGAGTTGTGATTTTTTCTAATATCAAGTATGCCTCGGATTAGCTATTGTAATGTCCCAGGATCACTTACAGGGAATTTTTTTTTTAAACCCATCTAGTTCTTCTGCAGTTTTTTTTGCTAATAGGATTTGTAGGTGTGTAGTTTCATTTGGCTTTCTTTTTTAAAATCAATAATCTCACAAACATTAGTGCCGTGTTTGATTGGAGGATTTGGGAAGGGATTTGGAAAAGGAAAGGGAAAAGGTGTGTGAAATTAGGTAAAATGTAGGTATATTTTATTCATATTTCACCTACCTTTTCCCTTTCTCTTTCCAAATCCCTTATCAAATCTCCCAACCAAACACAGTGTAAGGGCCTGTTCGGTAAAATTTAGGGCCTGTTCGGTAAAGTTTAGGGCCCGTTTGGTAAAATTTAATTAGACAAAATGTTAAATGGGTCCCATGTTAAGTGGTGGATCCCACATTCATGTCTTGTGTCTTAGTACATTTGTTGGTGCACTAGTTAGCGTTTTTAGCCTTACTGTACATTATGCTTATGTGATAGCTAACAATCAATATGCTTAAGGAAAATTCTTTGATTGGCATTGTTTTTGTTTTTCTTGAATATTATCATGCATCTCCTCATACTCTTCAACCTTTTTCATTCTGTCTGGCAGTTCTGAAATATATCTTGGCACCTATTACTTTATCCAATGGAGAGAACAGGCCAACTTCCTTCTCCTGGATCACGACAGTTGAAATTGAAAAAATCGTTTAAGCTGGGCATATGTTCTCTGCCAACGACATGTTCAAAAGAGGTGATTAGTGCTAGATACATACTGCTTTTCCTTTTCCAATCGTATCCACATGAGCATCTTCTCCTCCTCTTCTTTTCCTTTTTGAGTCACTTTTTGCTTTTAAAAAAGTAGTTTAGAATTGGCCATACCTCCTACTCGACAACGAAGATGCTTATGCACTTGGAGTATTTAATTGCAATGTTGTATATATGGGATACTCAAGTTGAAAGTGCCACAACTACATGGTGGATGCAAAAGAGAATCTTGGGTGTGAGAGTAGATTTGATATCTATGATTTTATGGAAGAGTTTGTACTACACAACTGATGGTGAATAAAGATTTGTTTTGCCGGTGTTGACTAGTTTCGAGGCTTTGTCAATTGAATGTGAGAATTGATTTATTTTAAATATTACACAAGATCTTAAGGGCAAAAGGTATTGAATGTTGAACAATAAGCCAAGGAAATGAAAGAGGTTTTATAGCATCTACAACTAGAAAGAAAGATGTATGCAGGTAAATATTATAATGGAATATGTTTCAGCAAGGGTATCATGTCAGTGCCTTGTAGCCTAACCTATTAAGGTAAAATATTGTCGTTCACCGCGTCAATAAAACTGTAATAACATTTATAAAGTTTGTGGAAATCAGATGATTTTGAATTATAGTGCTTGGCAAATACATTGTAATGGTACTGGTTTTATAGAAAAAGGAAAAATCTAATTGAAGGATTGACTAGTGTAGTAGTGTGCATGAATGTTGCACTCAGCTAGTATCATAAAGCTCTTTTATGAAATGTTTGTTTGTGAATGCTATATTTATTTCATGCATTTCAATAGGAAATCTCTAAAGCATTTGGGAGGTTTACTAATGCTGAGCAAGAAGCTCTCCACCGGCTATTTATTCAGGTATGTATTTTGTTTCCTGACTTTTATAGCGTTTTTTATATTTGTTGATGTCTTTTATTTTCTGAAGTGGTTACTTTTGAGAATTTCATATCATTAAAATATTGCAGCTTTTGGTATTTTTTCCGTGCCATATACCATCTTGGGTATTAATTTAATGTTATCATTCTTTGAAATGTCCCAATTTAGAAAATATTGAAATTGCAAAGCTCTTGTTCAAGTTGAGAGATTGCTAACATTGTTTGAGAATAGGGAGATACATGATGTAGAGAATGCAAACTAGAAAGTGAAAGTTTGGAATTTGTAAAGCTTTGTGCCTATGGGCCTCATCCAATCAAGTTTTAGGTCAATTTGGGTCTCATTTTATGTCTTTTATAAGTTATTTGATGCTGGTTTGGTTTTACTTATGTGTTATCCGGCTTTAGGGTTTTTTATTGGTAATTTCAGGATTGCTTGACACGGTCCATCAGCCATATTGTGGGTCAATGTTATGTTTCAGGTCTTTATATGTGGCCTTAAGTTCAATTTATCAAAAATAAAAAAATATGTGGCCTTAAGTTCAGTAGGTTTAAACTTTTTCAGTCCTAAAGACTCCTAAGGTAAGGAAATACTAGGTGGCTTTTCTAGATTCTTCTTTTTCTTCTCTACTTTTTTTTCCTATCTTCTTCTATCAAAATACTTACTTTTCAGTTTTCACATCTTAGTATTTACAACTGTAGAATAGCCCTTAATAGAGGCTGTTATTGATCCCTATCGTTTCCATTACTTCCTATTCTTAAATTTAGTACCTAAAACCTTAATTTGTCAAGAATTTCCAGCGATTTGGGGTTTTGAACATCCTGCAATTTGACACATCTGCAAGCAAGCAAATTCTAATCCATATTCGTATAACCTTGCAGCATTCCTCCTACTCTTATCCACAAAAAAATAAAAAATAAAAAATTAAATAAACCAACAAGATTTCTTTAACTTGAACCACCATGAAACCCATTATCTAATGGTGTCCTTGGTGGCCGAGTGAATGTTGTATCATGGAGGGGCAACAGGACCAGAAAATTTGCAGTGAGGTCATATTATAAGCTTCTTTGCTTGCCCCAGGCCACACATTGTCTTCCCTTGCAAGATCATCTAGCAGCTGAGGTGTCTTAACGTGACTGTAGCCTTGGAAGTGATACTGACTACTGATAAGTGGGGGCCAAAGGTGCTCCCCAATTGGTGTTGCATTTGAAAAAAGTGGATGAGTCTATTAATCATCTCCTTTTGCATTGTGAGGTTGCTTCAAAAGCATTGGAGTTTTTGGGGTTGGAAGAAGGAAGCAAAGCGAAAAATCCATGGTGTTAAATAAGCTTTGAAGATCTCATCTTTGCCCTGTAGCATTAATTTATAACTATAGATTTTCAGCACCGCATTAAAAGAGGCATTGTTGTCATTGTTTATCTTTTAAATATCTTCTACTTTCCCTTTTAAATTTAGCTTGGACTAATATACCATGTTGTGCTGTCTACTTTTTCAGGTTCTTAATTCTTTACATGAAAATATAGAGGTACACATTTTTCATTCCACTTCTTGTTTTGTCCTAATGTATTGCACATTTGCTTCTATTGTAAAAAAAAGGGCATCCTTTCTTTATTATTTAAATGCATCATTCAAGGGGATCCATCTTCTCTGACACTTCTTGGACATTTCTGGAATTGTATCCAACACTTGCAACATGTCGTACATTAAAATACTTCAAACTTTCTGGTACTTTGTTGAAACTTCTAGATCTCCCATCAGATAACCGATGCAGTACAAACACTTCTTTATAGGAGCATTTTTCTGACACTAATAGTAACTAGATTAAACATGCGCAAAGTGTCAGATCATTTCCTTTCTTTTAAGAGAATTTGACAATGTACACATTTAAGTCAAGATAGCAACAGCCACTTTTTGATATGGGAAAAGAACAGTGTTAGGAAAAAAATGAATGGGAGAAGTGGTACTACTATAAAAAAAGAAGGTAAATGATGTCAAATTTCATATTCCATGTTATGGAATTGTTAACGTAGAAACCAAATATATCAAAGTTATATATGGTATGATATAATTTGTATAGATATCAAACTATTTATGTAACAACTACAATGTGCAGTCAATGTCCGTGCAGGTCTGTGCTACTTAGATGTAATGGAGCTCTCTAATTTTTTATTTTCATCATTAGAATGCATTGCTAGTGTTGTTTAGCATGCCTTGGATTATCCTGCTTAGGTCATTTGAGTTGTTTTGCAACTGTAAGCATTTCTTCTTTTCTTGGTATATCTTTTATGCAGAAAGAGAAATAGTTATGCTTCCAGCAGTCGTTTTGTTAATAGAAATAACTATGAATAAATTATGATGTGGTACACATTAGACTTTAGAGTTGATTCAACGTGATTATAAGTTCCAATTTGTAAGCTGTAAGTTGACTACTAACTTGTGTCTTTTTATTCACAGGATGAATTTGAGTCAATATGTCTTGAGACACAGGTGTGCCTTCTATATCATCGTAACGGTATTATGGCTCTATCACTTGAAGTTTCACAGATGGTTCCATGCATTTTAAAGTGAAAATGAATATTTATCTACCTAACCACCAGGATATAAGAACGTAACTTCTCATAGACATTGAGAGAGAAGCAATCTGATGCCCTCTAAAATGAGTATGAAGGCCTTATCAACCATGGGCATCAAAAGGATAAAATAAGTAAAACTGTCTAGGTTATTTATTTATTTATTATAAAAGGTAAATTTTTTGTGTGTAATTGAGCTGACACTAGAACATCTATATGTTTGATATCACCTTAAGTTAGTCTTGACTAGGCTTCAGTTCAATCCAAATGTGGATGATGTTTGACAGCTTCATTGAAGCTCGGCTTAAAATTTAGAAGATAGAATGAAGTTTGTACTATTAATTGGAAAATTCAATTTTGGGAGAATTCTTTTCCTGTGAAATACTTGGGATGCCAAATAATTTATTTGACTTGACTACCAATACCTAGAAAGCTACATGATTAGTGGAGAAACATGTTAGAAGTGCAAGTTCCTAGTTCCTACTAAAATTCCATGATAATGAACAGAATGAGCAGTAAAATCCAAATATGAAACTGAACTTGAAGTCCTACTAGGCCTTCTCGCGTGCCATTATGATTGTGCATCACATAGAGAAATCAAATTTAATTAGTTAGCTAACTGACCTGCCACTTAGTTTCCTATGATGTTTTAGTATTTGGCAAAAATTATATAATTTTAGTTTCTTTGGCCAGTGTTTTAATCATGCTAGTCTATGTGTTGGTTTTCTTTGTGTGTGTGTGTTTTTTAAAATTTGCAGGCAGGCACCATTCTTGATACTGTAGATCAACTTGTGGAAGAACAGAGCCTGGACTCTTTGTGTTCTGATAAGTAGGCATCTCTGTTTTCCATGACTGTTGTTTGGTACATACATGCTTGGTGATTTTTATAGCTCAACAACATGCTTTCATTTATGATTCATAAGCTGTGCATCATTTATTTCTTTTACAGAAATTTGATTGGCATGAGAAAATATATTGTTTGGTTTGAAATACTTATTTCATCATGTGGTTACCATGCCCGACACGTGGCAAGCCCTACGGGTGCCACGTCGCTACCACCATACCTCCATGTGGTAGACCCCCGAGGCACCACGGTGTTATCACAGGATTAACTAGGGTTGTATGCCTAGCCTAAGTGGGGGCTTACACACCATCATTTTTGGATACTCAGCTCACTAGCATGGCTGCTGCCCTAGTAGGCAAATACTCCAAAGTAAACGAGTCAAAGTATGAAGAGCCTAATGCATGGCTCACAGCATATGCGGCAGAGCCAAGCTCACCATTCAGCCATAACCTGCTTGGCAGCACCATGGCTCTGGTGCTCCATGGCTCACCTAGAGCTTCGGCTCACCATGGTCCTTCATACCTCATTCTTATAGGGAACACTCGGGAGTGACCACATCTGCTCCATTGCAACATAGTCTGGCCCTTGGCTCACCCATGTCTCCCCTACGCACTCACTGCCGAAGTTGGGATCACTTTGCTCACTACTCTCACAGCCATCACTTGGCAGCCTAGGTTGGGAGCAAGGCCTAGGCATTATTGCTTGTGATCATCGAAGGATTATGGATTGGAGGCTAGGATCACGGGTTTGTCAAGGTTGCCTGGCTATTTCCCAAGGGAAGACATCTCCTCCTTGACCAGTCTTAGAGAGAGCGGATGTTGACCTTACTCATGCCTGCTGCATGTTGTGATACACCTCCCAAGATTTCATATCTACCCCTGCCAGCACCTATGATGCAACCTTCCCGAGGTCCAAAGCATAGGACACAACAGCAGGGCTGATGTCACCAACCTGTCCTGCTGAGGAGAAATTTCTTCACCACCTGTCCTGCTTGGGCTCCAATACTAAAACTTATTTAAGGGTATCATGCATGCAGCGACACAACATAATGAGAACACTGCAAGATAATAGTACTTGCATATCTTGTGCCTAGCAACCCCATAACTAAGTGTTTAAGGTTCTTCACGGCCACCCTTTCTATCTCTAAGGTTGCCTTGGTATTCTCCTCCAGTGATCTCCAACCATTGAAGTACCCACTATCTTCCCAGAGCTCCACTACCGACAAACCTTTAATACCTAATACCTACACATCATTCATGGCGTGTAAATATCTGTTACCAGCTAATGGAAATATAACAATAGGTAAGCCATGATGATCTGGATGTTGGAGTTCATCACCGCATATACTACTGTTGTTGTTATTTTTTTATTTATTTATTTTTTTGTTGAGTATATTTAGAAAGAAACTAATAGGAGGCCTTAAACTGGCTGATTTAGATTGTTGCCGTTGAAATAATTTGTGTATAGAACTATGCAGAAGGGATTGGGAGTCTTTGCTTTCCCTATGTTCTTTGTGGTTCTTTTGTTTAATGGACATGTCCTTTTTATGATATGAATACTCAGCTCAACAAGCTTCTTTCAATTTTTTGATTTTTACTCCGCATGCTTCTACATTGTGCTTTGTCTAAGAGCTTTGGATTCACTTAAACCATTGACAACCATGTCTTTGCTTACATCAACTCAATGTCCTTTTTGTTTTTCTTTAATTATGTTGTTCCCAATTAATGCTACCTAACTTCGTCAGAACATCTGCATTTTTAGCTATGTCCTTTTTTCTCTTGCAACCCATTCAGCCATGCTTATCTTGTCTGCCAGCATTTATTGTAGTTGTAATATAACATAATTCCTTCAAATTAATTTTTACATACATACTGAATACATGACACTCAGAAAGCAAGCTGCCACTTTATTCATCCTACATCTTTGTTCTATTAGCAAAATCCTCATTACTCTGTGTGTCCTTAAACCACAATTTTATAATAAATTAGCTTGTGTGAGGTCAATGAAACTTGAAAGCTTAGAATCTGATAAAAGTGAGTAAGACGTTCCAAGGGTGTCAGCTACGAAATATGAACCCTTGCATAGAAGTTACTAATAACAGAAACTGGAAGCCAGTTTGGCATGTCTATCACAAAGTTGTATCTAAAATTACTATAGGTGGAAACAGGTTAAAAGAACTTTTCAATTTGAGCACATATATATTAAATCTTGGATGGTTACATAGTGACTCCTGTTGTGTACTTTTCATTCATGTATTCTTTTATATCATATATGTCACAAAATAAGGTGTTCTTATTTTTGAAGTGTATAAACTCTTCAAATTTTGGTTGTTTCTGTAGGTTTATATTTTGTTTGTTTTCATCCTGGTCATGCCTTTTTCTCTCTTCTCTACTCCTACATTATTATTATTTTTTTTGTGTGTGTGTAAGTTATTTTTGATGCAGTGGATTTATCAATTTTGACCATCTCAAATGCAGGACTGATGTGGGAGATGTTTGGCAGAATGTTTCGACAGTGAAGAAGAATGAGATCCAACACTTAACGAGTGTGCTACAAATGGTGAGTCGGCTGTATCATATTAATTGACAACCATCATTTACTTTTTATATGGTAGTAGCATGTACAAATGATTGAAAACATTTTCAACATTTCTTACAGAACCAAGTTATTTATGATTTTTTTTGAAGTTTAAGGGGTGTGCTACAAATAGTGAGTAGGCTGTATAGTATTAATTGACAACCATCATTTACTTTTTATATGGTAGTAGCACATACAAATGATTGAAAACATTTTCAGCATTTTTTACGGAACCAAATTATTTATGAATTTTTTTGAAGTGACAATTTTTTTTGTGTGTGTGGAGCCATTCTATATATAAATAGCCACAAATCCTGCACCACAGGGTGTTTGCAGATCATGGATCTCCATCATATCATAGGCAATGTTTAGCAGTACTAGAAATTAACCCTCCCCCAACTTGAGCTCTAGTACAATGTTAGATCACTGCTAGTCCCAAAAGCTTAAGCTAAAGAGGTTCAACAATGTTTATCAAGCTATCAACATTTACTGCATTTCCTTTGACATTTACAGCATTGCTTGTGCATTTCCCTTACTGCATGTCACATTGTTGCACACAAGTAACATTTACCACATTGCTAAGTAATATTATATTTATAATCCATCAATGCGATAGGTCACATTTAGTTCTTTTTGGGATGATAAAAATCTGATTCTAGTTGGGATTTGTAAAGGAAAGAGAACGTACTAATTGTGTTTAGAGGAGATAGGATTCTTGAGCACTGGTTAAGTTATTCTGAACAAATCCTTGTTTTTTTAGGCAGAAGAACATAAACGTGTCATGAGAGCTCGTGTTGAACGACTAAAGAAAGAATTGCAAGAATTTTCAGGCACTGCAGATGTTATTGAGAAGGTGCTATTTCATTTCCCTCTTTCACTCTTCTTTTTTCCTTTTTATTTATAATAAATTATTTTCTTGAAATACAGAAAGAACTTGCACGGTTGATTGAATTAGCAAGCATTTTAAGTTATTTCTCCTTGTTTGCAAATTTTGTAGATCAAGACTGGGATTTTGGATTGCAATGGGACAAGCAACAACAGTAAGCTCCATGATCTGCAACTGCTGTGACATGTTTGTGTATTGGTACAAATGCAACTGTTAAAATCCTTCATTATGTTGGACATGTAATGTGATTACAGAATATCTATCAGGCATGAGTTTTAAACATTTCTGAATGTGGTTTTCTTTGTTTTGCTCAGAATGCTTGTCTCTATTTGCCACCTACACTATAACTGCTATTTAGATCAATGTATTGAAGTGCATTTAACCACAATTTTGAAATGCCAAGAAACTTTGCTGTCTATGAAGCCTGGGAGATAACATCAAATTAAATGTAATTAACTGCAGTTTAGATAATATCTTCCAATTTTAACTTCTACTATACATTAGGTGAATTTCGAAACGTTAAAAACAGGTTAGAGGAAGATTTCATGTTTGCTGTAATTAAAATATAATAGGAAATTCAATTATTCCCTTTTCAATGACCAGCTATATGATTTGGAAGAAGGTTTAGCTACAAGTAAATTTTAACGAGTCTTTGTATCCCTGCTCTCTCATGGTGAGACTGATAGCATTTTACTTTGGCATTTTGTAAGAAAAATAGAAGAAATAGCATTTGAATTACTGGAATAATATTGCTAAAATATTACATTTTGTTACCCATTCATTATTAGCAATAACTAGCTATTTAATTATTGAACCATTGGAATACTTTAATTGCTATGACAAATAATGCTAAAATATAGAAATGCTGACATTCAAACTTGCTTCTACTAGGAACAGCAATCCGTATAGTTTTCTGGGGAAAATTACTTTTCAATGGTAGTTTTATAAAAATAATAACAATTCATACAAAAATTTTAAGCTTAAATTATTAATATTTATAAAGTTACCACTAATTTAAATTTTTTTTCTTTTAAAACATACACTGAATTGATATTTTCTTTTAATTTTTTTGTTACTTGAAATTTGGTACTATAAACATGGGTTGTATAACACTTTTGGACCATGGTTAATTAGGAACAATAAAATAAAATAAAATAAATACCCCAGTTTTTATTATTTTTTTTGGATTGAAAAAAAAGGAAGCTCCTTGGGAATGTCATTGCTTCTGCAGGCTCTGGCTTTGAAATAATCAATTGTCAGTTAAATTTAACTCAACTCATAAGAAGGGATCCCTCATCGGGACACTAGTGGTGGGTGCCAACTATCTCGTCACAACAGGCGTCCCTGGCTATTATGCGATAGGACTACAATGTGTCTGTAGACACACCCCAAGGGTCGATCACATGACCTCTTGCGGGGTGAGGGGTTGGCTTATTACCAGGCCACCACCCCAGTGGTAATAAATATACTAATTTGACAAATGAAAACCCAAGTACACCCCCCTTAGGTTTATCTTAAATTAGTTTTGACTTTTTGAGAATGAAAATAATACAAACATTAAAGTAATCTTATGGTACAGAACCTCATTACATCATATAGATATGCATACATATATGCGTACATAAAAGTATAAAGTTTTACATATCAACTTTGGTTTTTAAAGTCAAGCTGTGCGTACAGTCTCATAAAATGGCTTTCCTCTTAACTACGTGTCAGTTTGTTGCAAGTTCTTATAATAAATAATACAAAGCGTGATGGGCCTGAAAACGGAAAGATACTGTTGGGATTATGAAACTAAAGACCAAATTAAATGTATGACTCATCTTCTTACAATTAATTTCTAGTGAGAAAATTTCTCTGCCATTGACTCATACCCAAGAATCAATGAATACATGCATCTACTAAAATTTGTTTAGTTGTGTTTTTATTTTCTGTTTGTTTTTTTCTTGTTTATAATGACATTTGCTAACCAAACTTCATTTTTCTTTTATTATTATAACATTTCAAGGAAGTAAAAGGCTATATATTTAAAATTTATGCTAAAAAATATATCAAAAAAATGTGATTCAGTTCTTGTATGGTAGGACTTCCTAGATTTAGATTTATCTGAATAACATATTAATTTGTTCGGGCACAAGTTCTAGGTACATAATATTGCTAAACATAAAAATTTAAAATAAGAAGAAAATCAGATTTTTATTGCAAGATTGCTAATGTATACCCTAGTGTGAATTATGAATGCCACTTCTATTACGTATGCTAATACGTCAACTACGATGGCATTTAGGATTTTGTAATAATTTTGTCACGATGGTCAAATCTAAAACACAATCTCTTGGGCAAAGTACAGTTGGTTAGGAGGTTGGACCTCAAGTTGTCTAATCAACACTTGGTATGAGTTCAATGCTTACTCGCTGTGCGAGTCCTAACTTAAGCGGAGTTTGTCTTGGGTGGTCGGAGCAAGTTCTTAGATTATAGTCTCTTCGTTCGGAACAGTTAATAGGACACCCTGGTGATCTCTAAAAGGAGCGCTGCCTTGGACCTGCGGGAAAGTAGGGAGGAATTTCCTGTAACAAAAAAAAACACAATCAGTAATAATTTAAATGACTTAAGCCTAAAACATAATTACTTTTGAAATAATTTTAATTATTATAATTTACAAAATAATTACAAAAATATTATTGCAGAGAATCCTATTTCTGTTGTACATGTTTGTCATGCATTGCTGACGGTAGCGCATGCAAAAATTGCAATTTTCATGGGAACATCGAAAAACACATGTTTAGTCAAAGTTGCCAACCTTAACATCATAGTATGAAACACATGTCGATGTTATGGTGCTTTCGGAACATTATTCAACAATCTTCATAATTACACAATCAAGTGAGTCTTTTATATTAAATGAAAGTTTTCACGAGATCATATAATTTTAAAATTATTTGAACAGTAATAATGTTTTGATAATTATATTATATTATATTTTATCTATTATTTCATGTATTATCACTATATTATGTTAATAACAAATACAAGTATTGAGAATCATTAAACTAATGTAAAGATGATATACGAGATAATAAATAAAATATAGGCAAGTTAAACAAAAAGTAAGGACTGTGGACCAAAGGTTGCGATGATGATATTGATGTGAGAGAGAGAGTTTTTTTGTAATTGAAATTGACCAATTCAATTTTTATATTTTATTTTGCCGGTTTCAATAATTTCGGTTGGAATTAGATTTTTTTTTCAAAAAACTAAAATACAATAAACTAATATCTACATGTCGCAGTTTCAGTGGTCTATTTTTGGCTCTTAATTTTAATTTTTTATTTGAAAGATGAACAAATTACTTAAAAGTCTGCATAATCCAAAATTTTGGATTCAATAGATATTCTCTGTCCGGCTATTTGATTAAAAACAATAGGGTTGATTCAATTTTCAGGGAAGTTTATTTTTCACATCATATTGAAATTCCTATAAAATAATTTTTTTTATTGATATCCTTCTAAGATAATAACTGTCCCTTGTTCTCATACAACAACACCATTTATAGCTACTATGTTGTGTTGCCTTGTCTCTCAATCTATTTTTTGTTTTGTTTTTTTTTGATAATTTTATCAATGTCTTCCAAAGTTGGAGATTGAACGAGAATTTTAGGATATTTTTGTCAATAGGTAAAAGATAAATTGTAAATATCAGTAGAATTATATCAAATTGGACATTCAACTATGAAAGAAAATTCAACATATAGTCATAAATATATAACATAACAAACATGAGAAAAATTCTAAATAAATGTAAAAGTAAAGAGCCATATAAGAAGAGTCAAACGTTGATCTCTTAGGTGTGTAAGGATTCTGGTTTTAGGATAAAATGTGACCTAATTGTCAAGGATTTAGCTTTCATTCACAACTTTAGAGATTAAATACAAATTTTTTGAAAATGATCTATCATTGCAATTCTACCATCTTTGCATTTCATATGAACATTTCAATGATGATCTTTATTTGCATTATGTAATATAATTGACTTTTTTTGAGGTGCAATAATGGTGAAAGTGAACATATACACCTACACCAATAAGTTTGCTCTTTGCTAAACCATCCTTGTACACACAACTACAGTTTTTTAAAATTGATGAATCAGTTGCATTACATACTTTATCAAGACTTTATCAAGTATGCTAATGTGGTTATTCCTCTCACATATCCATGGATTCCATATTTATGTGAGAGAAATGATTTATTATTATAGTATATTCATTACGCAAAATATGAAGTTCTTGATTTTGTCAATCAAGAAAATGGTTTGTCAATGCATGCTTGAGAACCCAAAAAAAATGAAATATGATTCCCATATGAATTAATGAAGGTATATAAATATTTGATTAATTTTTATACAGTATTTACTTCTAAAATGATGCAATAATAGTAAACTTGTAAATTATAGTCATAATGATGGTGGGTATATATTTTTAAGGGACACTTTTTCATAAATGCCTTTTCATTTACTTATATTCCATTTAGTCCACATTATTTTCTTATATTCTAATAAGTCCTATGGGTGACATAGTTACTAAAATACCCCTAATAATATTCACATTTACAGTGCGAATGTTCTGTTATGTGAATGTTCACATTTTCAATGTGAATGTTAACATGTCAATGTGTGAATATTCACATTGTAAAATATGAATGTTCATATCACAAAATTGCTAACCATTCAAAAAATATTTGTAAGGGTAAAAATGTTCATAAAATACTTTAAATATGAGAATTATGATTTGGTAGATCAAATATTCAAATAATAAGACTTATTAGAATGCAAGAATATCTTATAGACTAATTGGTATACAAATACTTGAAAAAAGATTTTCTAATAAATCTTCCTATTTTTAAATGAAACTATACATCTTACGTTTATTATTATTACGAGAGTTATTTTCTCTACACATATTGTAGAAATTAAAAACAGGGGTGAGAGAAGTAATAAAGTTATTTTCTCTGAACACATTGTAGAAATTAAAAGCAAGGGACCGGGAAGTAATAAAGTTATTTTCTCTGAACACCTCCCAAGTTAATTTGATGAGCTTGTGTTTGAATAATATGGGTTGTGAATATAAATAACAAAGTTATATATATTTGTAATAATTTACATTTTTAGATAGATTGATCGCTTACAATTCAATATTGTATAACAGTAAGTAATGGATAGGAAAAATTACCATTCAGTGAAACTTTTAAAAAATAATTACAGATTTATGAAAAAATTTATAATTTTAAATAAAATTTATAATTGATTTGTAATTATTGTTTCAAAACCCGACTAATGTATTAAAATCTCACTACATGTCTATACACAAGAGGACGTGTTGAAGAATATAAATAATAAAATATTCCCACTCAAATTAATTCACATAAACAGTAAGAGTATATTCTTAATCATTTTTTGAAAATTATTGTTTGAATGCTAGCATAGTTTTACAATACAAAAAATTAAAATAATCATTAAATCGTTATGATATTGATTATTCCTTTATCATTTAAGCGGCACACTACATACACCTTAAATAATAACATTAGGCATATGTTGCACGTATATATCAATGATAATGTAAATAATAAATCAAATGATAAACATAACATTACTCAAATTATACAGGAGTGGATAACTCACAACTAATTGTTATGTATATTACAATTAATAGAAAGATCAGAAACAGATGAAAGTGAAAAATTACATAGAGTCAAAATTGGAATATTAATTTCATTTATAGCCTTGCGGACTTCATACAATAATATAAAAAAACAACATAAACCATACAATTGGACTAACCTAACTAGATCCAATTCATTCCTATCCCTTGTACAATTTTCTTTCACATTCTTGAAAATCAACATCACTTTAACTTCAAATTTTCTTTTTCTTTCCCTCCAAACATTAGTATGAAATCTATTTATGTACATTTTGCTTCCCTTTTTGTATGTCTTTCTAAATTTCATTCCTGTTAATATGGCAATATGGTCATTTTGTCCCTCTTCATCATTTTCTCAAGAAAGTAGAAAGAAAAGCCTCTTTTCTAATGACTTTTCCTTTCTATATTTAGAAAGATCTCTGTAACTCTTTAGAGCTCTATGACTTGAGAGAGAGTCTGATGGGCAAACCATTCTGGGGAAGAGCAAAGGGGTCATACTGAATTCCATTCTGTGGGCCCATCACAGACCACCTGCAGATGAAAACAAGCAAACAGACCCTTATCAGCAAAAGATTCATTAAACATTTCTATTTTTAGAAACTGGACTATGTACCCACTAATTGAAAAGGTCATATAGTCTGTTATTTTGCTATTTGAGGTTTCACTCACCTATATTTTGTGGTCAGGTGATGCAAAAGGACTAAAATCTCCATTTTTGCCAATTCGTTTCCTGGACATGAGTGGGTCCCATTGCCAAATGGCAGAAATGTATTGGGTTTTGGGGCAACCTGGCAAATCACCCAAAAATTTTAATTTCATGTGATGGGTGAACTTAGAAAATAAAATTTGACCAAAAAACAAAAAGTTAGAAAATAAAAACAAATTTACTTCAAATCTTTAGGATTTTACCTCAAATCTTGATGGATCAAACTTTTCAGGCTCGGAGAAATTGTCTGGGCTGTGATGAATGTTTCTGAAGAGTGGTAAAACTTTCCACCCTTTTGGTATGAGATACCCTGAAAATAATTTTGAAGAAAATAAAAAATATTAGCCCCAAAAGTCATATTTAGACACAAAAATAAAAATTCCTTTTATTTATTTATTTTTTCTTTATTGCAAATGGGTATCCGTGATTTTCAATTGATGGCATGGGACAAAAAGTGAAACAGATGATCTATGCTCTCAACTGACCTTCGAATTCCACATCTTCAACAGCTTCTCTGAAAGTGAAAGACAAAATTGAAGCAACTCTAAGTGTCTCTTGAATCACCCTTGAAGTTAATGGCATCTTCTTGGTGTCTGCCCAAGTCAAAACCTTCTCTTCACCACACTTCTCTTTCATTATAGCCTCTTGCTCTTCCTGTAAAGTCAAAAACAATCATCATTGACTTTATAATAAACCATATATAAACAGCCCATCTCTACGTGTTCCTCACACAATTCAATTATCATTTGAGAAAAAAAAAAAAAAAAAAAAAAAAACTGAAATTTCTTTCTTGATGAGTTTGAATTAGAATCTTACAGTGACAGCTTGTAGGACACTTGGGTTCTCGGCAAGGTACTTGATGATCCACGTTATGACACTGGCAGTGGTGTCGCGGGCTGCAAAGATGACACCGATGATGTTATCGGCTATTTGTTCGTCTGTGAGGCCTGCCTTGTCACCCATCAAAGATCCGAGCAAATCATTGTGGTCGTGCTTCATTTTTCTCCTGATTGAGAGGATTTTGGCCAAGATCTGAGCCAGCTCCTTTCTTGCTTTCATGGATTTGTGGAAGAGTGTCCCTGGCAGATTAATGGGCATAGAATTGTACCCTTTTTCAAGAATGTAGTAACATCTTTTGAGCTCTTCTCTGTAGAGAACTTCATCTTTTCCGAATATGGAAAGTAACGCAACATTGTATGTGTACTGCAACAAGCAGAAAATTACAAAATTTAATTACTTAAAGAAACGAATTGAATTGAAAAAAAAATTCACTATCACAATGGGGCAGTTGAGGAGTTTTGTAAAACAGAGAGAAACGGGGAAGAGAAACAGAGTAAGAAAGAGAGGGAAAACAGAGGAGCTCTGTTTTGAGTGAAATAAAAGAGAGTTTTTGGAGAGACTCACTGTCTTCATTTCTAGGAAAGTGTTGATCAACTGGCCATCCCATGATTTCAGAGAGGTTATTGCGATGGATTCGATGTCAGAGACGATGGTTTTGATTGCTTCGGGCATGAATGCTCGAAGAACAAGTTTCCTCAATTTGGTGTGGTACTCTCCTTGGTGAAAGAAAATGGCTTGTTTGCCCAACATCCTCTCTTTGCTAGCAGGAAATGTGGGCTTGAAGAGGTGAGCTCTCGACACAAGCACCTGCTTCACGGCCTCTGGGCTCGATATCATCACACAAGGACAGCCTAATATGCGAGTCTTGAATATGGAACCAAACCTGTCAAAACCAACACCAACCCGTTTCTCATAAGCATCACATAACATAAAGGATGAGCTAAATGAGAAACAAACAAACAAACAAACAAACAAAAAGAAGATGATATGAGCTTTAGTAACTAACTTTTTAACTTTGGAGGCAAAGAAGACATTTGGGTTTTGAGAGTAGAGTTGGAAGGTTTCGCCAATATAGGGCCAACCCAGAGATCCCGGTGGGAGAGGTGGTTTTTGGTGGCCGGAGGTGAGGAATTTGAGGAGAGAATGGAAGATAAAGAGAGAGAGAATTGAAGCAAATAAGCAAAACATGGTTGTGAACTCCATGTTTTGGCGGATTTTGTAGTTTAGATAGGCTTGAAAAGGTTTTTGAGTTGGTTTTGTGAACAAAATAAGTGAATGAGGAAGGGTATATATAGGCAAGAGGAAGCCCAAAAAAAGAAAAAAAGAAAAGGGATTTCAGGGACAGCTCGAATTCCACAAACGGAATCTCCCTCCAGCTCAGGTTCTTGGAAGGAAGTTTGAGAGGGTTGAGAAAATCATTACAAAAGAGGCGACTTGCAGTACGTTTGAATTTGTTTATTAAGATTTTAATGAAATGAAGTTCGAGTTGAATAAAAATTTAACGAATCGTGCTCGAGCTGAGTTGGCTTAGGCTTAAGTTGAGCTTGAGCCTGTTTACGAGTCTTAATGAGCCAAAAAATTTACAAATTCATATTTGTGTATGAAACTAAAGTTACAATTAAAATTTTGATTATACAATTATATATACAATATATATAAACATACTAAAAAAAGTTAATATTTTATCAAAATAATAATATTTACTACCTCTATTATATACATGTACTATCTATAGTTAACTATTATTTACATTTATATTTTTTAAATATATAAATAGCATATTTATCTTATTTTTTATACATATTTTACATTATTTAATTTATAAATAATAAATATTAAACGAGCTAAGTTTATGAGTCGGGCCTTAGAATGTTTGGGCTTGTTTATTAAAAATTTAACGAGCTTGAACTTGAGCTCGAACGCAAAAAAAATTTAACGAACCAAGTTTGACCGAGCTTTTACCGAGTCAATTTCGAGCCTATTCACGAACAACTCTGTTCATTTGCAGCCCTAGTTGAGAGAGAGAGAGAGTGTGTGTGTATGTTTTTTGGGATTATTACATTCCAGTGATGTCAAAAAAAAAAAAAAATACAAATTCGTAAAAAAGTTTACAAATTTAATTATTAATATTTATAAATTTTTTCATTAATTTGTGATTTCTTTATCAACATCACACTGATGTGATATTTCCCTTTTAATTTTTGGGCAAATTACCAACACCCCTTGAGATTTGACTAAAATACAGATTCCTCTGAGGTTTGAGAAATTACATCTCGCCCCCTGATGTTTATATTTGCATAACAAATTGCCCCTTGAGGTTTATATTTGCATTACAAATTGCCTCCTCATTTGTTATGCAAATATAAATCTTAGGGGATAATTTGTAATTTTTTAAATCTCAGGATAGAATCCGTATTTTAATCAAATCTCGAGGGAATGTTGATAAGTTGCCCTTTATTTTTAGAGATAGAAGTGATGCATCGCTGGTTTGCATGCGAAAGGGTACATGCGGGGAGGAGATAAATTTAGGGAGAATTTCAAATTAAAATAAAATTAAAAAAATAATTATAAATTAGTAGCAAACTTTATCGATATTAATAATTATAATTATAATTTTTTTTCATCTATTTGTAATAATTTTATCAAATTGCCACTGAGGGATAATTTTCCCATGAATTTACCATCCATACCATTATCATCCACTCAACAATGAGGTCATGTTTAGTAATTGGTTAAACAATTATGCTACGTAGCTCAAATCCTTTCTTCCCCCGAATCCCCCGAACTCAAAACGACGTCGTTTCGTCGTTTTGAATTTTTTTTTCTCCCAATAACGCAGAAGAAGAAAGAAGAAGAAGAAGAAGGAGGAGGAGGAAAGTAGTAGAGAGAGAGAGAGAGAGAGAGAGAGAAAAAAATCATCATCAACAACATCATCATCATCATCTTCAGATCTTCATCAACATCATCATCAACAACCATTCAACCATTCATCTTCAACAACAACAACAACATCTTCAACCATTCAACCATTCAACATCTTCAACAACATCTTCAGATTTTCATCAACATCTTCATCAACATCACCATCATCATTATCAACACATTTTCAGAAAAAAAAAAAAAACGAGCGATCTGCGGAGGCGGAGGAGGCGGCGACCATCGACCCTCTTTCTCTCTCCATTCCCTCTTCCCCTCTCTTCTCTTTCTCTCCTCTTTCTTTTCCCCTCTCTTCTTCTCTCTTCTCTCCCTCTTTCTCTTTCTCTTTCTCTCCCTCTGTTTTAGACTGCATAAGGAGAAAAAGAAACGTCGTTTTGGGCAGTCGGGGGATTCGGAGGGATAAAATTTGGAGGGAAAATCATTTTCCTTGGTCAAAATAGACCAAAAATCATAAAGTCAATAAAAAAATCAACACATTATCTTGACTTTATTTCATTATTTTCTTTTCCAAAAAAATTATTAAAAAATTAGTTCCGAAACAAACCTGTAGGGCTGCAAACGAGCCGAGCCGAGCTTTAGTATGTTTGGGCTTGTTTATTAAGATTTTAACGAGCTCGAGCTCGAGCTCGAGCTGAATAAAAATTTAACGAACCGAGCTCGAGCCGAGTTGGCTTAGGCTCGACTCGAGCTCGAGCCTGTTCACGAGCCTTAACGAGCCAAAAAATTTATAAATTCATACTTACATGTGAGACTAAAGTTACAATTAAAATTTTTATTATACAATTATATATACAATATATAAATATATTAAAAAAAAGTCTATATTTTACTAAAATAATAATATCTACTACCAGTATTATATAAATATACTATCTATAGTTAACTATTATTTACATTTATATTTTTTAAATATATAAATAGTATATTTCTCTTATTTTTTATACATATTTTTATATTATTTAATATATAAATAATAAATATTAAACGAGCCAGCTAACGAGCCGAGCTTTAGAATGTTTGGACTTGTTTATTAAAAATTTAACGAGCTCGAGCTCGAGCTCGAACGCAAAAAAAAATTAACGAACTGAGTTCGAACGAGCTCTTACCGAGTCGAGCTCGAGCCTGTTTACGAACGGCTTTGTTCATTTGCAGCCCTACAAACCTAACTGAATATTGCAACTAAGTCTAGATGTCACGGAAAATATTTTACATAAATCATTTTGAAGTTGTGACTAGTTAATTTTTAGAATTGATTACATGATTTTTGTGAATTTTTTTCTCTTCATTATAAGTAGTATTTCTGTAAATATTGAGAGTAATTGGATTAAGGTTGAACTTCAAAGTGATTTGGAGAAAGTATTTGGGGACTAATGTAAGGTTTATATTGAGAGTAATTGGATTAAGGTTGAATTTCAAAGTGATTTTGAGAAAATATTTAGGGACTAATACAAGGTTTTAAATTTAACTCTATGGAAAGGCAGCATACTGTAATAATCTAACAAACTACTAATTTGCAAACATTCTATTTTGTGCACCAAAATATATATATATATATATTGAAGGTAACAGGGATATCGTCATTTTGTATAGTGCCATTAATAAATAAACAACCAAATTAGGTGAATAAATGTTGCCTTTTAGTAACTCAATTCAGATTGCTCATTTAATATCAATATTTACACAAAAGTCACATGTGATATATACAAAAATACCACTTAGGTTTTCTTTTTGGTTTCAAGTTTCAACTGCCTAAATATTTTAAAATATTAATGGTTAACATGGATGATTTGACCAACGTAAATGGATTAACTTTGTATTTTTTTAAAAATCTAATTTAAGGGGACATTTCAAAACCTTAAATTGAACTAAATAATACATTTTGAAAAGTTGAGGGGGGCATGTACTCCTAAATTAGCTATCTCTGTGCATATGGCTTTTTCTAGTTTGGATTTAAGTGAAATTGTATCCCAATTAATGGAGCTAGATTAGAGCAATTAATCAACTTGGTGAATAGCCAAAGAGTGAATCAAATCTAATTGATTTTTTAAAAATGATAATGTCAAGCACTAAAATATTAATGTCACACATTTTCCTGACTAATAGAGATGTGAATAATTCAATCTAAATAATCTCATTTACAAACTAAAAAAACCCAACTAAGATTACATCTTTCATTTAGTGCTGCTAGGTAGCTCGAGAGAAAGCTGACCCAACTGGCTCGAATTCCAAAACGACGTCGTTTTGGAACTTCTTCTTTTTTTTTTTTTTTTTTTTTTCTGTTTTCTCTCTAAAACAGAGAAGCGAAGATAAAGAAGAGAGAAGAAAGAGAGAAGAGGGAGCTGGGAAACCGAGAGAGAGAGAGAGAAAGAGAGAGAGAGAGAGAGAGAAAGCATCAACATCAACAACAACACATCATCATCAACAACAACCAACAATCACAAAAAAAAAAAAAAAAAAAATTGTAGAAGTTGAAAGAAAAAAAATTTCAACAACACATTATCATCAACAATAACCAACAATCATCAACAATTTTTTTTTTTCCTTTTTCCTTCATCTTCTCTCCCTCTCATCCCCTTAACACATCGTCATCAACATCAGATCTGTGTGTATATACAGATCTATACACATATATATCTATATATATATATGAGAGAGAGAGAGCCACCCACTGGCAGATAGAGACACATCATCATCAACACCAAATCTATGTGTATACATAGATCTATACACACACATATCTATATATATATATGAGAGAAAGAGAGAGCCACCCACCGGCGCCGCTATCACCATCTCCTCTGTGTGTATTCTCTTTCTCCTTCTTTTTTTCCTCCTCTTTCTCTCCATCTTTTCTCCTTTTTCTTCTTCTTCTCTATCTCTCTCTCTCTCTCTCTTCCCTCTTTCTTCTGTTTGTTCTAGAGAGAGGAGGGAAAAAAAAAAAGAATACCCAAAACGACGTTGTTTTGGATATTCAAGCCACTTTGGGCCAATTTTTTTGAGCTACGAAGTATTATTCCATCTTCATTGGACCCATGACTTGGCCATCAAAATGTGTAAGAACAATCCAATTTTGATTTAGGGTAGTTTTGTTTGTCCTCCATTGCATATTTGCAATAGAGAGGTTTTATTATATCATTTAACGATAAGTGTAATGATTTTTTAAAAATTTAAACTAATTATAAATTTATATTCCTATTTCATAGTTATTGAATATGTAATAGAAATCCTCCACTACATACATAGAATGGAGAGGATTAAATTCCACTATATCCCATTATTTGGTGGTTAATTGCAAATAAAACATATTAAGTACCATTTGAGAGAGGGAGAGACGAGATTTTTCAAAGAAAAAAATGTGAGAGAAGGTGTTTGGAAAGTTAGTTATTTTAATTTTTGGTTATCTTAATAGACTAAAATAGTTATGTTTAGAAAGATGGTTAGATTTTATTTTGTAATTAGATATAATGTTTGTGAGAGAAGAAATAAAATAATTATGAATTTGATGTAACATTTTATCTTATTAACTATGTTAATTTATTTTGTCTTTTCGTATTAAATTTAGTCCCAAAAAACCAAAACAATTTTCCAAACAGGGCGAATACGGAAGTCTACGAGGGCCCAAAATCATAATCATGTTGTTCAAATGGCACAATTAATTGGTTCGTAATTCACGTTAGGAAGGTGCCGTTTGGTAACACTTACGTTTTCAGTTTTCTATTTATATTTACAAAAATTTAAAAAACTTAAATAAAAACTTGTTTGGTAAAATTTTTGATTTATAAATCAGTGGTCTCAGTTTATAAATTTGGCCAAAAAATGAAAACACAAAAAAATGTGTTTCCGTTTTGAGTTTTCAATTTTTTTTTTTACCACCCAACACTAGCCACCACTCGCTTCTATTTTCCACTACCGTCTTCCGCCACAGCCACCACTACCCACCTGCCACCACCACCACTCACCCCTTGCCACCACCCACCACCCACCTGCCATCCACCCGCCACCACCCACCACCCGCCACTACCATCTACCGCCCGCCACTACCACCCGCCACCTACTTGCCACCATCACTCACCACCCACCTGCCACCACCATCCACCACCTGCCACCCACTCGTCACCGCCACCACCACCCACCACCCACCACCCACCCACCACCACCATCACCCGCCACCCACTTGCCGCCACCACCACCCATCACCACCACCACCCACTCGCTTCCACCTACCACCCGCCATTATCACCCACTCATCCACCACCACCACCACCACCCGCCACCTACCCACCACCACCACCACCACCACCACCATCCACTCGCTACCACCTACCACCCGCCACCGTCACCCACACACACACCCACCACCACCACCACCACCCGCCACCTACCCACCGCCACCTACCCACCACCACCCGCTATCCGCCACTCACTTGCCACTACCACCCGCCACCACCACCCACTCGCTACCACCCACCACCCACCACCGTCACCCACCCACTCACCATCACCACCCACCCGCCACCACCCACCACTAACCGTCATCCGCCGCCTACCTGCCACCACTACCCACCACCCGCCACCACCACCACCACCACCACCACCACCCACTCGCTACCACCCACCACCCACCACCCGCCACCGTCACCCATCCACCCACCACCCACCACCACCACCACCACCCACCACCCACCCGCCACCACCCACCACCGTCACCCACCCACCCACCACTGTCACCACTTTCCACCACCGTCTTCCGCCGCCACTTGCCGCCACTTCCCATTTCTCACTCTTTTTTATATTTTAAATTTTTTTAAAATATTTTGTCAATTACCAAACGCGTTTGTAGTTTATGTTTTTCTAAAAATAAACAAAAATCAGTTTATAAAATTTTTGTAAATATAAACTGAAAACGTAAACGTTACCAAACACACCCGAAGTATTTCCAACCGAATTGACCCAATTGTAACATTTAAACCAAACCTATTTTGTTTTATTTGTTCCTAAATATTAAAAGAGAGAGTAAGAAATAAAGAGATTTACGTATAAGTTTTAATATGTCAACTTATTATTTAATAGGTCATATGATAATTAAAAATAATGTTATATGTATTAACTAATATATTAATTGATGATGTATCATAATTTAAAAGGTTTTTAGTATTTGTAATGTCATTAATGAGCAGAGTCAATAATAATGTCATAACTAGTGTTGGTACACTAGTTAGTACACTAATTGGTGCATGTAGTACCACCGGATAATTAATAATATTTTTTATCGAACACTATTAAAAAATGCTACTAATTGTTAATTTTTAAAGATAGTTTGAAAATTGTCAAAAAATGTCACTAATTATAAGTTTTACCGACATTTAAAAAAATTGTCACAAAAAAAGTCATTAATTTTTAACTTTCAGCGACAGCTTAAAAAATTTATCATAAAAAAACGTCACTAATTATAAGTTTTAAAGACAATTTTATAAAAATCATGACAAAAAAAGTTATTAATTGTCAAATTTTAGTGACATATGCAAAAAATCGTCACAAAAAATTATTCTTAACGTCAATTTTATTAGGATTTATTTTCAATAAAATTTGATTAGAATTAAATTTAACTATTAAAACCTATTAATAGTTTAACTAAGAAATAATGGGAGAAAAAAAGGAGAAAATAATTTTCTTCTTTTTAAAAAAATGTGATCCAGTATATGAATTTTGTGTTAAAATGAGGTAAACAAGAGAGAGTTGCAAACTTCCAAGGTAGGGGTGGGCGCGGGTCGGTTGCGGCCACGAAACCTCCAATCCGCCATTCGTCCGCCAGATTGCCGGATTGGAGAAAGTCAATCCGCATCCGTCCACCAATCCGGCGGATGTGGATTGAGCGGATTGGCGGTTTGGCGGATGGATGCGAATCGGTTTGGCAGTTTGAAATTTTATAAATTTTCAACATAGTTCAACTTGTGCACTTCCTCAAAAAAAAAAAAAAAGAAGAAAGAAAGTATTACAGTCAATGACTTAAAAAAGTATTACAATTACTGCATGCCTCATCCAAAGAAAGAAAGTTTGAAATTTTAGAATATCACAATCGCTGCATGCCTCATCCACATATTACAATCACAGCATGCCTTATCCACATAACGTATTACAATATGTGGTTCTTAAAATATAAAAACAATTCAAACCACCAAAACCATTAATAGAGCAGTAGTAGAGATTGTATGTCTCTGTATTGTTACATTTATATATGTTTTTGAAAATAAAAACCAACCAGCATATATCATATTTTCTATTTATTACTTTTAGAGTTAGAATTAAAAACCAAAAAATATAAATAAATAATACGTTTATTTTTTTCAATTCAAAAAATATATTTAAGTTAAAAACTTTTTTTCAACAGAATATTTAAACTATTTTTCAATTGAAAACACAAACAAAATATTTAAATAAATTGAAAACACAAAGTTTTATAAATTATTAAAAGTGATCGCGGTTTGGCGGTTCGGTTGCGGCCAAAGGAACCTCAAATCCGCCATCCGTTCGCCAAATTGGTGGATTGGATAAAATCAATCTCCAACCGTCCGCTCGTCATCACGCATCCGTCCAAAATACGGCGGATTGGTTCGGTTCGGTCGGTTTTGGCGGATCGGTATATCCGCTGCTCACCCCTATTCCAAGGCTTTGAATTCCATGCTTTCGGCGGGGGAGAAAACCTACAATGACTTATGGGCCATTTGAGAACAAAGATAAAAGTTTAGGTAAGAAGCTAGAAGCTAGTTTTTTTTTGGGGAAAAGTAGCCAAAAATTATCTATGAAATTATAGTTATACCCTCCAATTGTAAAATGAGCCAGATGCGTGAAAATGTAGATTTCCTAAATTGGGTGGGAGTGTTTTGGTAATTTGCTTATGATATGACAGTACAAACAACTATTAAGCCAAAAAGTCAGAAAGTAATTTTTTACCAATTTCCCAAATGACTTTCTAAAAAAATCAAAAAATCTTGATTAAAAGTTAAAAGCCAACTTTAACCATCTTTTCAAAATACTCCTTAGTTTAGTTATTGCCAAAACATTGCATTATATCCAGTTGTGCGTACACATGTTTGTTCATTCCAACAAAGATGACAAGTACTCTTTATCTTTTCTTTTTTTTGATAACTCAGTGCACGGTTTACTGGATCGATTAATTCGAAAAACCAATCTTGTTATTCAATAATAGGGGACTCAATTAAAATTGAGACAGACAAGAAATCCATTTTTGTTATGTAATTTGTTACTAATAAAAACAAACAATAAAGGTCATCATTGTGACATTGTAACAAAAGGAACTAGTGCAAAAACTCACCCTAGTCATAACCACAAAACAAAAAACAAAAAAAGAAAGAAGAAGAAGAAGGTTTTAAATGGCATATATGTGACACATTACACCTCCCTTTAAAAATATAGCAAATATATAACAATGCTACAAACAAACACTACAATTTACATCTTTGTGACATTGCAAACCAAAAGAAACAAGTGCTAAAACTCATATTAGCCCCAACCAAAAGGTTGGAAATGGCATGTGTGTGATAGCTTACTATTATTCCCAATAAATAGCGTGACAAATTGAATAAGCAAAAGTTGCCTAACACAAGCAAAACCTTCAAATATGCAAACTTTCTCGGCGACCTCTGGTCATGCAATCTGTCCATCTTGATCTTTTCTTTTTTTTAAACAAAAAAATTTGAAATTAATATTTAAATTTATAAGTCAAGCTGAAATAAAATTTTAAACTCGTTTATTAAATGATTTGAATCAAAGAATGTTCTTGACGATTTATCTTGATCCGATTATATATAATATATTTATATAGTACATATGTATGTAAATTAGTTTCAACTGTTTTAACTTTATTAGCTTTCATAATTTATTATATTTAATTTATAAATTTTGAGAGTGATAGTTGTAATTTACTCAATGGCAATGATACACACCATTAAAAGTGGTGTTCTAAAATACCACTAGTAAATTGACACATACTTAAAATAAATATAAAAAAAAAACAAGACACTGTGACTGTGAGTAAGGCCCACTATCACATTATTAGTGTTATTACTAATTAGTGGTCTCAATTATTTTTCTTTACTCAATTATAAAATACACAAAATTTTTAGAAGTATATCAACCAATGAGTTGGAGAGAAAGAGTGAGAGAAGTGACAAGGTACAATAATGAGACACCTGTCCGAAACTTCACCATCCATGGCAGTCAATGATTTTATTCATACTTTCCTCCAAAAAAAACAGAAAAGAAAAGAAGATTTTATTTATAAAAGTCGTCTTTCTTTTTTGGAATGAAAAAAGATTTGCAAGTGCATGAACGTACAGTTGCGTTTGAGCATCAAATTCTTCGGAAAAATTGGTTGAGGGCATTAAAAGTGGTGTTTTAATAGTACTACTAATGATATGGCGGTGGGCACCCACTATCTATGCCTCGTTTTGTTTTGTTTTGTTTTGTTTTTTTTTTGACATTCCTAATACATTAGTATTATTAATGATATTTTTTTTAATGATATGTATCATTGTTGATTATTCATCCTCTTGCATCAGCATTATCATCATCATCATCTCATGCCCTTTAAAGTTTATTTATTTATTTATTTTGGTATGTTTCCATTTTGCAAGGTTTTGTTTAATGTTCTTTGGCAAATATATGCGTAAAGGACAAATTTACAATGAGCATCCTTATAAATAGTCGTATATTGTAAAAAAATTATGATTTTTTGTAATAAATATTATGATTATTTATAATGTGTGTTATGATATTTTGTAGTAAGATATAAATAGCGAATTTATGATGTGCACCCTAAAATTAAGAATAATAATGTTATGATATTTTGTGATTTTTGTTATGACATTTTAAGATTTTGTTATAACATTTTTTAGTAAAAAATAGTTATGACTTTTGTAATGAAAAAGTTATGGCATTTGGGTTTAAGTTTTGAAATTTTGTAAAAAAATCATAAAAGGCATATCATATGCACCTTTTGAGGATACATATTATAACATCTCTCATAGGTAAATTACACTTTGTCCCTCTAAAGTTTCACTCATTTCTTATTTTGGCTTTTTAAATTTGATTTTTCCCACTTTGGCCCTTTATGTTTACAATCATTTCCACTTTAGTCCTTCATGTTTGCAATCCTTTTCACTCTAACCCTTGAAGTTTGATTTTTTCCACTTTGGCCCTTCATGTTTATAATCCTTCCCACTTTGGCCCTTCATGTTTGCAATCTTTCACACTTTACTCCTAGATACTACCATTCAAAAAAGTAATAAAATTTGTCACACTACTAACATATCAGCTCCATATGTGATTTAAAAATTCACTAAAGATGCAAAAAATAAAAAATAAAAAACAAAAAATTGGAATTTTTTTTTAGTCTTTAGTGAAGTTTTTTTTCTTCAAATTTATTCATAAACATTATTGCATTATAGATGCATCTAGATTAGATGCAGCTAAAAAAATAAAAACAAATTTAACTTAAAAAAGAAAAAAAAAGTTCACTAAAGACGAAAAAAATGATAGTAAATTTTTCATTTCAGAATTGACAATACAGATGTTTGAGTCAGTATATTTCATTTTTTTGGCTTTTAGTAAACTTTTTTCTTTTTTTAGTGAAGTTTGTTTTTATTTTTTTAGTTGCATCTAATCTAGATGTATCTATAATGTAATAATGTTTATGAATAAATTTGAAAAAAAAAGTTCACTAAAGACTAAAAAAAATTTCAATTTTTTTGTTTTCTATTTTTTATTTTTTGCATCTTTAGTGAATTTTTTGCATCACATAGAGCTGATGAGTTAGTGATGTGGCAGATTCCGTTAGTTCTTTGGATAGAAGTTAGTCTAGAGCCAAAGCGGAATGGATTGCAAACATGAAAGGCTAAAGTGGAAAAAATTAAATTTAAAGGGCCAAAGTGGGAAAGATTGCAAACATAAAAGGTTACAGTAAAAAAAATTAAATTTAAAGAGGCAAAGTGAGAAATGGATAAAACTTTAGGGGGACAAAGTGTAATTTTTCCTTAATATATAGTACACACCATATTTTTATTTTTTAAATTACACTAACCTCTATCTAAGTTTAGTTCTCTAAAAACGAAAAACCTCTATCTAAGTCTGGAAAAAATATTTTGAACTTCACAAGTTTTACATATAATTATGTTGTACTTTTTTTAAAATTTTAATTTGTATAATATTTAACATCATTTTGATCAATAATTGATTATTCATACGAATAAAAAAATGAGATTGGCTATTTTTTTTTAAAACATAAAATTATATATTTTATCTTATTTATCATTATATTTACATATAATTTACATTAATTTATGACGCTTCAGCTTTACTAAAAGGAAAATCACTGTAACAATGCCAAACTTGAGAGATTTGTATTTTTTTTCTAAATCTCTAAAGCGGTCTGTCACGCCCCAAACCCGCCCCTAGAAGTTTGGTGACGAGACCGGCCAGTAATCCGTGGATTACCACAGGCCTTTCAATACATGACATAAATAAAATGGGGCTCGCGGAAGCACATGCAGAAACTATAGTCCAAGAGCTGTGCATTTATATGAACAAGTATATATACATGCCCAAAAATGAGTTAATTACATCTTATGTTACATAACATGATCCATAACACATAAATACATGCCATAAAACAAAAAGACAAAACTCTCACACGGCCTTCCAGGCCTGGCCCCAACTCAGAGGCATACAAAACTCCAGGTTAGGCTTCAAAACGGCGGCTCGGCTCGAGACTCCGCCTAGGCTTGGCTACCTGAATACTCACCTATAATACATAAATACACGTAATGAGCTAAAGCTCAGCAAGTAACATTTAAGTAAAAGGGTTAGTGAACGAATCCCAACATTTCATATATACAGTCATAAACAGTCAACATTCATAATGGCATAATCCACAGAACCTTTCATAACCTTTTCATAACTTTTCATAACAGTCTTACATTTAACAGTCTAGTTTACGAGATCTCGTGACTGGCCATGAGCCTTCATCTTCATGCCCTGACCCATGACTGATCAGGTCGTGGGCCCGCATGTTCATGTCGCACTCACGCCTTCGCTAACTATGGATGCCATACTAGATTTGCAAATAGGCCATTCGTTCACAAAAACATTATCATTTCAAAACATACATACATATCACTTTTGAACATACTTTCATACGAACATATCATTTACAGAAATGTTACTTACAGCGAGTTTCCAATACCGATTGCACGGTCTTCGAGGCTTGTCCTGCAATTAACATTATAAACATTTCTTAACATTTATCAACGTTATACATTAAATCATTCATGCCTCTCTTTCTTTCCTTCACTTAATTCATGTCATTCATTCATTCTTTACTTCATTTCATGCTCATTATATGCTCAAAAGATGCTAAATAATGCAATTAACATGTTAAAGATCACATGGGACAACTTTCCAAACTTTCTTGAAAAAAATGCCTTCCCGCTCGAGCGCCCCCATGCCCGCTCGAGCGGACAGTTCAATTTGCCAAAAACTTCTGGGGAGCTGATTTCTGCGCTCGAGCGGCTCCCCCTCCGCTCGAGCGGACAGGACAAAAGTCCGAAAATCTGGAACTCTTTCTTGAAGCCATGGTTTCCTTCTTCCTTTACAAAATCAATTCCCAATACTTGAAATACAACCTCTTAAACACATGATCAACACTTTGATTAAACCATCACATTCTCAATTCAATTCCATTTACATCAAATGTAAAGTCAACCCATGAATTAGGACGAAAAAGCCATAAACTTGAACATAGAAGCTTTATTTACAATTTCCATGGAGGTCACCCTCAAAACATGCAAAAGAACATGAATCATAACCATATACTCAAATTCACCATAACCTCTTCTTCCTTTTCATTTACTTGCTAGGAGATCATGAAGAGTTCAACCTTAATTCAAGAAATTAGGAGAAAACCCTTACCTTGATGACTTAGTTTGGGAAGCTTTAAGCTCAAATCCCTTCTTTCCCCTTCCTTTCTCTCTTCCACGATTTTCTTCTCTCTCTCCCTCTTAGATATTTCTTTCTTTTTGATTTGGTCAAATGAGTTAAAAGCAAGGCATCCTTATCTATTAAATAATCCACTTAAGCCCAAAACCTCAAGCCAAACAAGGCCCTTGTCCTTCTAAATAAAATTATGCCAAAACATTTAAGCCAAACGGAACTTAACGAATCAGATAAATTTCAGTCTTCAATTTATTTCATCGAATGGTTCTAAAAATTCCCGGTATTACATAGGCGTATTCAATTTCATTTTCTGAACCCATTACAGTCTTCGATTTCAGTCCCGAAGTCGTGGTCTCAACAGATATTTTTCTAATTCAACAGATTTTCTTCAATTAAATTATACTAACACATAATTATTTACCGGTAATTACGTCATATAGTTCCGGGTCATTACACGGTCAGTGCAATTTACCCTTTTTTTTTTTTTTGTATTTGTTTATTTATTTGACAAGTTACACTATCCCCTTCAAATATCACTCACTCTCTTTCCATCACCTTCAATTATAAAATGTTACACTTTTTCACCTTGAGTTACAGTAGCGATACAGACCCCCTCCAAACTCCCATCCCCCCCCACACGTGGGGGTTGGGGATTGGGAGAGAAGAAAAAAAGAAAAAAAAAGAAAAGAAAAATAGACTAATCAAAAGCAAAGGGGGTCAAAGAGGGTGGGAGAAAAGGGAGTCTTAAACATTTTTGTTGAAATTATAGTGTCTAGATCTTCCACTCAATGCTTAGAACAATGTACAATTTTGAGTAAATATTAAATATAATTAAAGCGTGTAGAGTTGATTCTTATAATTAAAGTGAAAAGATGTAAATAAAATTTTGATAAAATTCTAAAGGTACGAAGTCTAATCAACCTTAATATTTTCTTTGGAAATCTTTTTATTTATTTATTAGACACCTTGCTTATTACCTAGATAAGAACTCTATAAAGTGGGTGGGGGAACTAGCTCACCTTTTAGTGTTGGCACCTTAGTCATGTTTTTAATTAATTCTTTAAACTATTATAGTGGCATTACAAACCATCAAATTTTTGGCTGTGTTTGTAAAGTTGGGAATATGGGAGACAGTTGTGAAACTTTTTATAAATAATTAGCCTTTTCATCTTTTTAAGAGTTCTTAATTTGGGCTATCATTCGTTTCTACATGTTTTTATCTGATTGTAATGTTACGTATTAAGAAAAAAATATTTAAAATTTAAAATATATAGATTATATTCATTTTGATCATGATCTTAATTTACACTATATATTCAAATTTTAGACAATTTTATTGATATTTTTACTAAGTACATATTATTTATGATATATATATATATAGAGAGAGAGAGAGATGTAACGAGAGAAGAATTCTTCCACCACTATTATGTTTGGTTTGGTTGGAAGATTTGGGAGGGGATTTAGAAAGGAAAAAAGAAAAAGTAGGTGAAATGTAAATAAAATACACCTGCATTTCATATAGTTTTACACACTTTTTTCCTTTTCCTTTTCAAATTCATTTCCAAATCTTCTAACTAAACACAGCGTTAATGTGATCTGTGAAGTGGACATGTTCATTGTTGTGTTTAGCTAATCCCACACTATTCAAATCTAGTTGGATATTACTAGATAGTAGAACTTGATGCATATATATTGTAATATTTGTAGAAATAAAGAAAAAGATTTAAGATCTAACACAAGATTCTGTCCTTTTGCAAGGTTGTGGAAGCACCAAATGCAAAAAGGTTTCATTTCTTTTCAATTGTTGAAATTGACATCATGAGCTCGCCACTTTTTATGTGTCCTAACAAAAATCAGTTGTTGTCTTTACATATTAATGTTACATCCAACATCTATATGTTGTGGACAGAATTTCATAATAACTAATAACCTAATGCCAGCAAATTTTCTCGGGAGATCCGATTTCTATCTTTTATTGTCTGTCTCAATTATCAATTCCATCATATTTTGCAAGTGACCAAAGTGTGTGTTGACTAGATGCTAAGTCACACTGTATTTGTATGATTACATTGCAATGTTTGCCTTCATTGGTGTAATTTATGGAGAGTATTTATTACTTTATTTTATTTTAGTGAGAGTTTAGTGTAACTTCTGTTCATAGATTATAATAAAAATGACTTAAATAAGTTGAAAAAAATTAATTATTAAAAAGTTGGTAGAGAAGGAACCAATAATAACTAATGCATTAGTTTGGACAAAAAATATTTTTCAATGAATTTTTTTCTTTTAAAAAAATATGTCATAGAAAATGTTTTTCTCTTTTTTTTTGTTGTTATCTTAAAAATTAATGTGTGAGTGGTTGAATTAGTATGGTAGAGTTGGCAGCGGTGGTGGTGGCAGTGATGTGGAGGTGGTGATAGAGTTGGTAGGGTGCGGTGATAGTGTGGTGATATTAGTAAAAATTTTAACATTTTTTTTGTGTTTGTGTATCCTCCTCAGAATATTTTTAGACTATATAAATTGGTCCCTTCAGATTTTTCTAAACAATTGTATACTTGCTAAGACCCAATCATGTGTTCATTTTTAGGAATTCACATTATAATTTATTTATTTTTAAATAACACTATCAAATCATTCTAAAAAAAATTCTATATAAAAATTCTGTTTATAAATAAATTTCCTTTTTATATGAGGTTTGCAAATTGCAAGTTCTAGGAAATCCACCTTTTTCTACCATTAAAAAAAAAAAAAAAAAAACTCTTTTATGCTATTACCAAATCCAAGTGTGAGCAGTCCTTTAAAATCTTGGATAATAGAGTTACTAGCTGGTCTGTCCACAAGTAACTTGCCCCGTTTGGAAAGTTAATTATTTTAATTTTTAATTATTTTAATAGACTAAAATAATTGTATTTAAAAAGAGAGTTAAATTTTTTTATAATTGTATATGATGTTTATGAGAAAAAATAAAATGATTATGCGTTTGATATGACATTTTGTCTTATTAACTATTTAGTTTATTTTGTCTTTAATATGATTTTAATCCAAAAAGCCAAAAAAGTTTCTTCCCAAACACCTATTATAGGAGAGAGAGAGAGAGAGAGAGAGAGAGAAGGGTAAGTGAATATGGTGTCCTATAATTATATAAATGCAATCAGTTTGTATACAACTAAGTCAGTCCCTGACTTTACAGATAAGATGTGGCTGTTTTTGAAGTGTTTCATTTCATGGCACCTTCACTTCACTTGCCTTATTCATATATATTAATAACCAACAATTCATTAACATGAAAGTTAGCTGTAACAGAGTTTTATATAAATTCTAAAATCCTCATACATACATGTGTCATTTCTCCTGTTTTCTTTACTTTTTTATATAGAGTAAATTCTACATATATTTAAAAAAAAAAAAAAATCTAAAAAAATTCCTGACAGACAATGAGTTTTGCTTGAATATTAAAAAAAATAAAATACAAATAACATGTGTATGAAAAAAAATTTAATTTAACGTGAACTATCAATGTTTTTCTAAATTATTTTTTCAATTATTATTTTTTTTAAATATGTAAAATTACACTTTAATATGCAAAATAAGATGGTTGGGAAGATGATTTATAGCATGCAAATGTCCACGTATCTGATTTGAAGTACACATGCATGTACGTACTGTGTACATAATTAAAATTATCATTATACTAAAACATGCATTTTTTTTTTAATATATAACTAATCATGAGACATATGGTTTGGTATATTAATGTACTGTCCTAGGAGCTTTCGAGGAAGCACTCATAATTTTTTCAATTAAAAAAATAGTAATTAACACCAAAATAAAAGTCAAAATTACCAACTAAAGCATTTGCCTCCACCAGCCCGAGTCAAGTTCGACTATTAAGGGGGCGCGAAAAATCCTGGCTTTGCCAGGGGCTCTCTTTGAGACCTCGCGCTGTACTCCGGTCGAAATTTGTCCGTGACTGAGGCGGTTGATGAGCTCCGCTGGTGCCTCAGTGGTGGGTCCCCCACTTGGTGGGGTTTAATTCTTGGATGGCAACTGACTACACCGGGGTCAGGGGCCGCAGGGGCTGTGATGACACCACAGAGCCCTTTTTTCCTTCCGATCAAAAAAAAAAAAAAAAAAAAAAAAAAAAAAAAAAAAAACCAACTAAAGCCAGTTGGCTTGGTCCCTTGACAAACTATAATAAAAACAAAGTCTTATAATTAATTAATTAATTATTTTTTTTTTCTTCAAAATGAGCTCATATTTTGGATTTTATAATTCAAAGCTAAATGTTTTGTTTAATCACAACTATGGAATACCTGATCTAGCTGGGAAGTCGTTGTTGACTATTAAAAATAATTCTATTATAAAATTGTTTTGACTTGAGAGAGTGAGTGTAGAAGTCAGAGAAATAGTTGAATCGTAATACAAAATTAAATAAATGAAGCACAAAGTAACATACTTGCTTATGAATTACATTAATGTTTACCCAATGGTGAGAGATCATGAACGGTTTCGTTGAAGAAAGTCAATATTTTTAAATTATAGAATTTCTAAATAAGAACCTAGGATCAAGTGCCGTGTTATGGGATCACATAAGCATAATTTTGTTGACATTTTTGCAACAATTTATTTTTTAATGGATTTAGAATTAAGTGAGAGTTGAATATGAAAGAGTTTTCTATTTTTATTTATTCATTTATTTATTTGTAGCAGAAAAGAAATGGTGTTTTACTTGCCAGAAATCTTGACTGAGCTGCTAGATGCTACAGGGACTAGTTAGTGTAGTCACAAATTATGTGGATGAGAGACAAAAATTTATTATTCTTGACATAATTTTAATGCTTGTTATATTTGTATGCCTTTCTTCTTCTTCTTCTTTTTTTTTTCTTTTTTAAGAATTCAAATCTAGCCTGCTTTTAAAGAGATGAGGAAAGAGAACCATTAATGCTGTGTTTGGTTGGAGGATTTAGAGAAGAATTTGGAAAAGGAAAGAGAAAAGGTGTGTGAAACTAAGTGAAATATAAGTATATTTTATTCACATTTCACCTAACTTTTTCCTTGCCCTTTCCAAATTTCTTCTCAAATCCCCCAACCAAACACAGCGTAAGTGACCATTACAATGAATGCCAGGTTGTATAGATTGAAGCTAAAGAAGTGTAACCAATGCCACCCAACTCTTGCATTTGACAAGAGTTGAACCCCAACCTCTTATACGCGAGATGGATAATTACTATTAGTTAGAAACGGTTGATTATTGCATTTGTACATGATAAGGTATCACTTGCTATAATTAATTTTATAATAATTATCTAAAAAACAAGTGATATGTAATAATCCTATATATTTATCGCATCGTTACAAAGAACTCCACCTCCGATTGGTGGTTGTTCATTGTTCTAGTTTTTAAGCTTTCTTTAACATAAAATCATGGTTTTAAATAGGGGAGGAAAGCCAGTCTCCATGTTCTAGTTTTAAAAACTATTATGGTCTCAATTTTCTGAATTTGGTTTCGGGTCCTTTTTTAGTTGTTGTTGTTGTTTTTTTTTTAAAATTTTTTTTATACTGTTTTGAAAATTTATAGCAAAGTATGTACTTGGTATTTGAATTTGGAGTGGATGCACTGTATTGAGAAGTTATTGTTCACTGAAGAAATCACTTCGTAAGAGCCCCTAATTTATTGATACTGGACACCATTATTTGCTGTGCAGAGGATCTAGAAATTATAACCATTTTATCCGACCCAAATTAACAGAGTCGTCAATTTCTGTACCAACATCTTCTTCAAACCAGCGGGGGTGGTGGCATGGTGGCCGAGGCAGCTCATTCTGTAGGAGTGAGTCAGGTTCATTCGTGGGGGTTGTGAATTTGCTAGGTTATTCAGTTGGTTTTCTACGGAGACTTTCCATTGTACTCCGATAATGCCTGGCCTTTTTTGAAACGTGTGGCTAAGCTCCATTGGTGCATCAGTGATGGATGTCTTCCTATGAGTTGGGTTAAATCAGGTCAGTAACCGGTTATTCCGAAACTTAGGCCTACGGATGTAATGATGACACCTTAGAGTATCTTTTTTTATAAATGACAAAAAAAATAAAAATAAAAATAAAAATAAAAATCTTCTTCAATATATATATATGTATATATTTATTCTATATTATAAAGGGAATAGCACAGTTAGTGTAGATGAAGTCGGGTCATGTTTTAAAAAAATCATTCATAACATTTTTTTGAAAAAATGACATCATTCAATTTGGTATCATCCTAACAAAATTGCAGGGATATAGAAGAGAGTGAAGGAGGACCAAATTTCTCATTATAGGCCTGAATCGAAGTTTAATTTACTTTAATAATATTCTCATGTTTATGCATAGCCTATTTAAAATCTCTTGTTTGGTGACTTGGTAACTATGAGCATTATGAGCACCACGACTAGTGCAGTAGTAAAAATACTTGATCTGTTAGTCAAGAAATGCTCGTCAGTTTGGAATTGAGTTTGAATGGTGATGTTCTGTATGGAGTCATACCATCAAAAAAATAAATAAATAAATAAATAAATAAAAAATCTCTTGTTGTTTAAGATTGTTTAGAATAACTTGAATAATGCTCTTTACCATGAGATTATAAATCTGTTAGGGATCGCTTGGACAATGAGATTATTGTGGGCTTTAAGTTCTAATTAAGGCAAAGCCCAAGCCTTAAATTTCATAAACATTGGGGCAGCCCTTTGGCAGGTAGTACCAGCAAGCAAAATATTATGAATCAACAAAATTGCCCTCCAATTCTGAGAATAATTTTATCGCTTGATATAATGCGTTCTACGTTAAGCCAATTAATATTCAACCACTATGGGTGTATCACATTATATAGTAGACAAAACACCATATAAAATTGTGATATGTGTAACATTATTTTAATACAAGTATTTTGCATCTATGTGACACTTCAATCATAATTCCTAATTGAGCAGATTAGATGGATTGATTAATTTTTTCCTTGAACTCCAACACTAATATCAATGTTTTCTAGCCAACTCCTTTCCCTTCTCCCATTAAGAGAATATTTAATATTATTGGTAATTTTCTGCAACTCACACTGTTGACAAAATCAGAAAAATGACACCCAATTTGGCCCGTAACCTAAACCAGTTGACAAGTCGATTGGTCAAATTAGTGAAAAAATATATATTTCTAGTCTTTTTCTCCCTCCTCCATGATAGCCCCAACTTGTAATCTAAAGCTAAATAATTTCCATCTAGCTAGCAATATGACATTGTCTTGAATTTGTCTGCCTCTCACAATTTGAATGGTCTGATTGTGGCATAGTTAAGCCCCCCTTTCCTCACTTCATCGGCTCTATTTATTGGGAAGTGAAATTTGTCGCATACATGCCATTTTCAATCTTTTCTGCTATGGAAAAGATGAAGTTTTAGCAGTACTTGGTATTTTTTTGTTGCAATGCTCAAAATTGGGTAAGGTGAAGTGTACTACATTTGTTTGTGTCAGTGTCATGTGATGGAATAAAAATGATCACAACATAATTGGGGGTGACTCATTACATCCAAACAATTTCCATAGGTAGTGATTCATACCTTCCCTCACGACGAAGCAACTGAAAGTTTGAGTTTGAAATGAAAAGTCACAATGTTTGGAAACACGGTAACCATTGGGTTTGAAGATTTAATTTCAATGGTTGTAACCATTAATCAAAAGCCATCATGTATGCTATAAATATATGGATAGAATATAGGTTCAAACTCACTTGAATTTCTCTGTTTATTCTTCTCTTCTGGATTGTAGATTCTTGAGTGATAAATATCCTCACGGGAATTCCGATCTATTTGCCATTGTTAGTTTATCTTATAGTGGTATCAGAACTGAGTTTACACATAATTGTAGATGTTGAATTACAGTCCGGAAGAATGAAAATTTTCCGAAATATTTCTACCAAAAATTCAGAGAGTGATTGACCGTCAAGCTTCGGCCTTGGTTAATTCCTTTTGCTTATTTAATCATCATCAATGTGTTGTATTCCCAGAGAAGTATCCAAAGAAAATAACTGTTGGTGGTGATATTGTACCAAACCTTGCTGAAAGTGTGGCCGAATTATACCAGTGGAAGAAATTTTATAAAATAATTTTTGGTTGAATTTGCATCACCACTTTAACACCATCTTGTTCATCTCAAAATTTTGATCACAATGGTGAAATTTGTTGTGAAAAACAACAAAAGTTTGATCCACAAAATTTAAATTTTAGTTTGTGGTCTCCGACCCCAATCATTGAAGAAGACAACCAGAGCAGTAATACCGTTGGAGAATTTGCCTCTGTTTTGAAAATTCCATCCATTGGGCCAAATTCAAAATTAAAAAGAAGAGGCCCAAAAATTAGAACAACATCAAGGAAATCAGTGGCTTTGGGCCTAATTCTTAAAAAGAAGCAAATTGGGCCAACTCTGCCAGAGGCCCAATCAAGCCTGGCGCAGCCTAGCTGTGATAACCCTGTTTCGTGTTATGCTAATTGATCTTAATTATGATTATGATTATATGCTTGATATGGTTTTGAGTAATAATTACATGATTATATGTGTTTTTGTATTTCTATCTATTCACCGTAGGAAAATTTGTTTGATTTTCTACTTAGGATTTAAATTAAAGGCCGTAGAGACGTCAGAAACTGAAATTGACTACGCTATTGTGATTAGTGTAATTTTTAGAGCCTACAGTGAAATTTAATTGAAAATTGATTCGGATCAAGGTAATTAGATTTAGATTGATTAAACTAGAGCACCATTACTTAGTCTTAATCAATTAATTAGCCAAGCCTATAAATAGGCCTATATACACTCAATTCCTTCCTTTGAGCTTATCTTAGCTGAAATTACACTCTAGAGAGAGAGAGTGTGCTGATTGTAGAGAGAGAGGGAGCTCAAATTAGAGATTTGAGCTAAGAGCTTGGGAATTTGGAGGCTAGGCTCAAGAACTAGCTAGAATTTGGGAGATTGGAAGTCTTAGGTGAGTAAATTCATGAGTTTGAGTTTGTAATTTTATGAATTCAAAATTAAATGGTAATCAAGAGTATGAATTGAATTGATTATGATGAGATTGAAGTCTATATGTACATGCATGTTTAGAATTTGCCATAAATTTGCATAATCTAGCATGAGGCATTGTGAACATGAAGAATTGAGCACCAAATTTCACATGCATGCATAATTTACATGAGTTTCATGATTATAAGTATCATTTGTGCCATTTGAAATAGAATTGGATTCAAGAATTAACATGCATGGATGATTGATGAAAATATGGAGCTTGTATGAGGTTGAATGCATGAGTTTTGAAACTTATGAAGAGGATTCAAAATGATTTTTGGAAATGAACCATGATTTTGAACAAGTCTCATATTGCTTATGTCCTCATGTTATATAATGTGTTCCATGTTTTTGAACCAAAAACATGAAGTTTGGGCCTTTGAACATCAAGATTGAGCTTCAAATTCAGTTTTGGAAATTCCAGAATTCGTCGGGTCTGCTCGAGCGGGGAAACCGCCGCTCGAGCGTGAAATTCTAACTCTCAGAATTTTTGCAGACATTGATGTCCGTTCGAGCGGAAAGAGTCACGCTCGAGTGCCAAGTCACATGTTTCGACTCTCAGCTCGAGCATCCTAAGTCACGTTCGAGTGCAAAAATGAGGCAACCAGTACTTTTGCAGACAAAAGGGGTCCGCTCGAGCGGCGGAAAATGCGCTCGAGCGGAGAGCCCTGTTTTAGAAATTTAAAAAAAAAGTTATTTTGTGTTTCATTTTTCGTTCTCTTCCATTTGTAAGTACTCTTAGGCATGCATTGGGCTTTGTATATGATCTAAAAGGTAAAGAAAGAAGCCTAAGAGAAATAAATAGATTAAAGAACTAATTGAATTGTTTGTGACCCAATATGTGTTATGAATTGTGTAGGGTCGAACGCAAGGACGAATCCACCAGCAGAACACTGTGAGTAATATCTTAGTAAAGATGTTTTGAAGTATGCTATTTGTCCAATTGCTTACTCCTATTTGAGTTTCATAAGTTTGATAATTTGAATTTGGACAAATATTCGTTATGCCATATGATTGGGCCGAAGGCCGTTTGATGTGAATGATTGGGCCAAAGACTGTTTGACATGAATGATTAGGCCAAAGGTCATTTGATGTGAATGATTGGGCCAAAGGCCATTTAACATGAATGAATTGGGCTCGGGACCGTCTGTTGAGAATGAAAAGGTCCAGAGGCCGTATGATATGCATGGGCTTGAAGCCGTTTAATGTATCAGATGGAAACATGAAAAGGTCCAGAGGCCGTATGATAAGCATGGGCTTGAAGCCGTTTAATGTATCAGATGGAAACATGAATAGGCCCAAGGTCGTTTGATATATCAATTTCAAATTGCATTCATGTATCCTCTTTATTTGATATTATTCACTGGATTTTCGCTCACTCTCTCATTTATGTGTATGTAGGTGAGCAAAGAGATGTCCAAACCCAATCTCGGTGAAGTATGTGAGGAAAGTCAAGTTTTGTGGAGTTAACTCGAATGTCTCACGCACGAGACACTGTTTTGTTCCTTTTGGTTTACTCTTTTTTTTTATCTTGGTGAATATGTCGCATCACCTTTGTATATAAGCTTTTGGTTTGACTGACTATGACTTGAGTGTTCTTGTATGGACAAAATTATATATGATCCTTCTTTTTGTGTGGATTATTAATACACATATGTGAAATGTTACGATGTGTCATGTAAGCACAGCTCTATGGACAAATTTCTTTTAGGTTTGCTTCCGTTTTGGCCCCTTAACTCCGTTGAAATATGTTTAATCAGGTTTGAGGCCGTAGGTAATCTCTTGATTACAGGCCAGTTATGACCTTAATCCATAGGGGCGGGTTCGGGTCATGACAGAGTGGTATTAGAGCACAAGTTAATAACTCACACACTTGTCCTAATATACAATAAGCATCTAGAAAAGATTTAGGATGCATTCATGTGATATGTATGAATTTGAAAGCATTGAGAACATGCTTAAATACTTCAAAGTGAATGATTATGTACTATATTTTTTGTGATTTACTTGCATTACAAACTATTTGAATATGTGTGCTCTTTAGTAGATGCATACTTGTGAATCTTTTGTATAAAGAATAATGCAAGTCTAATCAGATGGTAAGAACAAGAAGTGATAGAGGAGTCTTCTACTACCAGAATGGATAGGATGGAAAGATTGATTCAGGAAATGGCAGAAACATTGAGGCAACAACAATAGTGGCAGCAACCACATCCTCTGCCTCCTCTAGTGCCACCTGTCCAAGACCTTTAGAATGATGACCGAATAATAGCTCTCACCAAAGAGTTTAAGAAGATGAAACTGCCACAGTTTCATGGGGGATTGGATCCGCTAAAGGCTGAAGCGTGGGTCCTTGGCATAGAAAAACCGTTTGAAGTGTTTCCTTGTCTAGAAACACAGAAGGTACTTCTAGCCACTTTTACTCTTGAAGATGAGGCAAGAAGATGGTGGATGTTAATGCGTGAAAACAATAAGGATATTGGTTGGGCACGATTTTTGGAGATTTTCTATGACCAATATTTTTCACAATGTGTTCGTGACAGGAAAGTGTCAGAATTCATGGAACTTAAACAAAACAGTATGACAGTAGCTAAGTATGAGGCCAAATTTACTGAATTGGCTAGATTTGCACCACATGTGGTCGATACCGACTACAAGAAAACGAGGCATTTTAAAGGAGGGCTTCGAGATGACATCTTAGAAAAGGTGAATGTTTTCAAGCTAGAAACCTACATTGCGGTGCTAGACCGGGCCATAATATCGGAAGCTAACATAGCCAGACAGGCCAAATCAACAATTGACTGGAAAGGAAGTAAAAGACAGGGCTTCTTTTCAAAGAAGAAGTTCTCAAAGGAGCTGAATACGGGCCCCTCAAACACTTCGAATTTTTCTCGAGATACATTCCCAATATGCAACCAATGTGGAAAAAGACACCGTGGGGTTTGTTACCATGTATCAGGGGCTTGTTTCAAGTGTGGTAAGACGGGACATATGGCTAGGGATTGTAATCAGAACAGTGGAAAGTTCGCTGCTAGCTAAATTACATCAATCCCAAAACTAGGAAATGCTACGAGGCCTACTATCACCGAAGATACTGTGAGGCAAGGAAGAGTTTTTGCACTTGTTCCAGGCGATACACGGAACGTCGAAGCCGTTGTCTCAGGTATTATCTCTATATGTAATCAAGATGCTTTTGTGTTAATTGATTTCGGATCTACACATTCTTTCGTAACATAAGCATTTGCATCTAGATTGAGTAGACCTCTAGAATCATTGCCATACTTGTTATGCGTATCTACTCCATCCGAGGAATCTATGTTGTGTACATCTGTATGTCGATTTTGCGATATACGTATTGGGAATGCTACCTTGTATGTAGACTTATTACCCCTGGACTTTAGTAATTTTAACGTAATTCTAGGCATGGACTGGTTGACTAAATACTGTGCTACCATCAATTGTGTAACGAAACAAGTTGTATTTAGACCTCCGGAATAGGAAGAAATTGTGTTTGCAGGTAACGGGGTAGTGCCTCCACCTTATTTGATATCTGCAATCAAAACATGTAAATTGATCAGGAAAGGGTGCTAGGGTTATTTGTGTTGTGTGCTATCTGAACAATCTGTGAATGTCAAATTAAACAGTATCCCTATTGTTAGTGAATTTCCAGATGTATTTTCAGATGAGTTGCAGGGGAATTGGTAGACAGGGAGATAGAGTTTACTATCGAGGTTATGCCAGGCACTCAACCTATTTCTAAAATTCCCTACAGAATGGCCACTGCTGAAAGGAAAGAATTGAAAGAACAATTGCAAGACTTACTTGACAAAGGGTTTATTCGACCTAGTACTTCACCATGGGGTGCACCATTATTATTAGTGAAAAAGAAAGATGGAACCTTTTGCCTGTGCATTGACTACCGAGAATTGAACAAGGTAACGATAAAGAATAAATATCCCTTACCTCGTATTGATGACTTGTTTCACCAGTTGCAAGGATCACAAGTGTTTTTTAAAATTGATTTGAGATCTGGGTACCGCCAGTTGAAAGTAAAAGCAGAGGATGTTGAGAAAAATGTGTTTCGGACAAGGTATGGCCTTTATAAATTTCTTGTTATACCATCCGGGGTGACTAATGCTCCGGCAGCGTTTATGGCCCTAATGAACCGAATCTTTAAGACTTACCTTGATGATTTTGTTGTGGTTTTTATTGATGATATCTTAATATATTCAAAGAGTAGACTTGAACACGAACACCACTTGAGAACTGTCTTGCAAACACTTAGAGAAAAGAAATTATTTTCCAAACTAAAGAAATGTGAATTTTGGTTGGATGGAGTTATTTTCTTAGGGCATATCGTCAACAGAGATGGGATTTCAGTGGACCCATAGAAGATAGAGGCAATTGTGAATTGGCCTGCACCGATGAATGTAACAGAGGTCCGCAGTTTCATGGGCTTGGCTGGGTACTACAGAAGGTTTGTGAAAGATTTTTCAAAAATAGCTGTGCCTCTTTCCCAACTGACACACAAAGGGCAACCATATGAATGGAGTGACGAAAGAGAAGCTGCCTTTCAAGAACTGAAAACGAGACTAACCACTGCACCAGTGTTGACATTGTCCACAGGTATGAAAAACTTTGTGATTTTCAATGATGCATCTTATAAGGGTCTGGGTTGTGTGTTAATGTAGAATGGGAAAGTAATTGCTTATGCCTCTTGGCAGTTGAGGCCACATGAAAAGAACTACCCAACACATGACTTAGAATTAGCCACAGTTGTATTTGCTTTGAAAATCTAACGGCACTACTTGTATGGGACAAAGTGCGAAGTCTACACGGATCACAAAAGCCTAAAGTACTTCTTTACACAGAAATAGTTAAATATGTGACAAATAAGATGGCTTGAATTGATAAAAGATTATGATCTTTAGATTCAGTATCACCCCGGAAAAGCCAATACAGTTGCTGATGCCTTGAGCAAAAAATCGATGGGAAATTTAGCTTGCTTGCTTACTGAATAGAAAGAAATCTTACTAGATTTCGAGAGAACCGAGATTGAAGTCGTACTACACGAACAAACCGAGTTGATCGCCGCCATTTCAGTTGAACCGGCAATAATTACTGAAATTAAACAAAGGCAAAAGAGGATGAGTTCCTCAAGAAAGTGATTGATGAATTTGAGACAAGTCTGAAAGCAGAGTTCAACATTGAAAGCGAAGTGTTGAGATTTCGAAACCGAATGTGTGTCCCAAATGTTCCGGAACTAAAGAAGAAAATTCTAGATGAGGCCCATAAGTCAGTATTTGTTATGCATCCATGCAATAACAAAATGTATTGGGATTTGAAGCAATGGTGGCCCAAAATGAAGAAAGAAATTGCAGAATATGTATCCAGATGTCTTCAATGTCAGCAGGTCAAAGCTGAACATTAGAAACCAGGCGGTCTACTTCAACCTCTCCCTATTCCGGAATGGAAGTGGGAGCATGTGACCATGGGCTTTGTTGTTGGTCTACCTCGAACACCTCGAGGTATGAATTCTATTTGGGTTATAGTTGATAGGCTGACTAAGTCTGCACATTTTCTACCTATTAGAACTACATTTGATGCTTATAGACTGGCTACTAAATATGTTGATGAGATTGTTCGTTTACACGGAGTTCCGGTGTCCATTGTCTCGGATAGAGATCCGAAATTTGTGTCTAGATTGTGGAAAAGTTTGCAAAGAGCTATGGGAACAGAATTGAGATTCAGTATCACGTTCCATCCACAAATAGACGGGCAATCAGAATGGACCATAGAAACCTTAGAAGACATGCTACGAATGTGTGCTTTAGATTTCCAAGGGAGTTGGGAAGATTATTTACCACTAGTAGAGTTTGCATATAATAACAGCTTCCACTCCAGCATTGGTATGGCACCATACGAAGCCTTGTATGGAAGAAAGTACAGATCGCCAATTTGTTGGACAGAGGTCGGGGATAGGGCTTTACTTGGGCCTGAAATTGTACAAGACACTTCAGAGAAGATTAAGATTATTCAACAAAGCTCAAGACAGCTCAGAGTCGACAAAAGAATTTTGCAGATGTTCGAAGAAGACCTTTTGAGTACGAGGTTGGTGATCATGTATTTATTCTCTAAGGTTCAGAAAGAAGGGTATCACCCCGCTATATCGGGCCGTTCCAAATTCTAGAAAGGCTTGGTCCAATTGCTTATCAAGTTGCTTTGCAACCGGGATTTGAGCAAATGCACAATGTATTCCACGTGTCGATGTTAAGTGGTTATCTTCGAGATTCGTTTCATGTGATTGATTATCACTGGATAGCTCTTGATGAAATATGGAATACGCAGAATGGCCGGAACGAATCATTGACCGGCAAGTGAAACAGTTGAGAAGCAAGTCCATCCTGATGGTGAAAGTAGAATGGAAAGAACACTATGGGACAGACGCTACATAGGAAAAAGAGGATGAGATGCGACTACGCTATCCACATTTGTTTCTAGACGAAGGTAAAATAAGTTTGGAGGACCAAACTTCCTAAAGGGGGGAAGATTGTGATAACCCTGTTTCGTGTTATACTAATTGATCTTAATTATGATTATGATTATATGCTTGATATGGTTTTGAGTGATAATTACATGATTATATGTGTTTTTGTATTTCTATTTGTTCACCGTAGGAAAATCTGTTTGATTTTCTGCTTTAGGATTTAAATTGAAGGCCGTAGAGATGTCAGAAACTGAAATTGACTACACCATTGTGATTAGCGTAATTTTTAGAGCCTACGGTGAAATTTAATTGAAAATTGATTCGGATCAAGGTAATTAGATTCAGATTGATTAAACTAGAGCACCATTACTTAGTCTTAATCAATTGATTAGCCAAGCCTATAAATAGGCCTATATACACTCAATTCCTTCCTTTGAGCTCATCTTAGCTAAAATTACACTCTAGAGAGAGAGAGAGAGAGAGAGAGAGAGAGAGAGAGAGAGAAAGTGCCGATTGTAGAGAGAGAGGGAGCTCAAATAAGAGCTTGGGAACTTGGAGGCTAGGCTCAAGAACTAGCTAGAATTTGGGAGATTGGAAGTCTTAGGTGAGTAAATTCATGAGTTTGAGTTTGTAATTCTGTGAATTCAAAATTAAATGGTAATCAAGAGCATGAATTGAATTGATTATGATGAGATTGAAGTCTATATGTACATGCATGTTTAGAATTTGCCATAAATTGGCATAATCTAGCATGAGGCATGATGAACATGAAGAATTGAGCACCAAATTTCACATGCATGCATAATTTACATGAGTTTCATGATTATAAGTATCATTTGTGCCATTTGAAATAGAATTGGATTCAAGAATTAACATGCATACATGATTGATGAAAATATGGAGCTTGTATGAGGTTAAATGCATGAGTTTTGAAACTCATGAAGAGGATTCAAAATGATTTTTGGAAATGGACCACGATTTTGAACAATTAGTCTCATATTGCTTATGTCCTCATGTTATATAATGTGTTCCCATGTTTTTGAACCAAAAACATGAAGTTTGGGCCTTTGAACATCAAGATTGAGCTTCAAATTCAGTTTTGGAAATTCCAGAATTCGTCGAGTCCGCTCGAACAGGGAAAGCGCCACTCGAGCGTGAAATTCTAGCTCTCAGAACTTTTGCAGATATTGATGTCCACTTTAGTGGAAAGAGTCACGCTCGAGCGCCAAATCACATGTTTTGACTCTCAGCTCGAGCGTCCTAAGTCAAGCTCGAGCGCAAATACGAGGCAACCAGTACTTTTGCAGACAAAAGGGGTCTGCTCGAGCGGCAGAAGATGCGCTCGAGCGGAAAGCCTTGTTTCATAAATTTTTTTAAAAAAAAGTTATTTTGTGTTTCATTTTCCGTTCTCTTCCATTTCTAAGCACTCTTAGGCATGCATTGGGCTTTGTATATGACCTAAAAGGTAAAGAAAGAAGCCTAAGAGAAATAAATAGATTAAAGAACTGATTGAATTGTTTGTGACTCAATATGTGTTATGAATTGTGTAAGGTCGAGCACAAGGATGAATCCACCGGCAAAACACTGTGAGTAATATCTTAGTAAAGATGTTTTGAAGTATGCTATTTGTCCAATTGCTTACTCCTATTTGAGTTTCATAAGTTTGATAATTTGAATTTGGGACAAATATTCGTTATGCTATATGATTGGGCCAAAGGCCGTTTGACATGAATGATTGGGCCAAAGGCCGTTTGATGTGAATGATTGGGCCAAAAGCCTTTTGACATGAATGAATTGGGCCCGAGGCCGTCTGCTGAGAATGAAATGGGCCAGAGCCCATATGATATGCATAGGCTTAAAGTCGTTTAATGTACCAGATGGAAACATGAATGGGCCCAAGGCCGTTTGATATATCTGTTTCAAATTTCATTCATATATCCTCTTTATTTGATATTATTCACTGGGCTTTCGCTCACTCTCTCATTCATGTATATATAGGTGAGCAAAGAGATGTTCAAACCCAGCCTCAGTGAAGTATGTGAGGAAAGTCAAGTTTTGTGGAGCCAACTCGAATGTCTCACGTGCGAGACACTATTTTGTTCTTTTTGGTTTACTCTTTTGTTATCTTGGTGAATATGTCGTATCACCTTTGTATACAAGCTTTTGGTTTGACTAACTATGACTTGAGTGCTCCTGTATGGACAAAATTATATGTGATCCTTCTTTTTGTGTGGGTTATTAATACACATATGTGAATTGTTATGATGTGCCATAAAAGCACAGCTCTATGGACAAATTTCTTTTAGGTTTGCTTCTGTTTTGGCCCCTTAACTCTGTTGAAATATGTTTAATCAGGGTTGAGGCCATAGGTAATCTCTTGATTACTAGCCAGTTATGACCTTAATCCATAGGGGCGGGTTCAGGTCATGACACCAGCAGCCCAGGACTGCGGACGTAGCGCAGCAGCTTAGAGCCGCAAGCACAGCCCAGCAGCCTAGGACCGCAGTCCACCCAACGTGCTGACCTGTATGCCAGGCCTGATCCTCACCCTTCTGCTCTGCGCGTAGACCCATGCCTATCTGACCTGCGTATCAAACCGGCTTTACACCAGCTGGTTCAAATTGGTTTAGCTATAGTCCTGAGCCGGCAGTTGCCTGGACCATTGGGTTTTTCAATTCGTTTTCACTCATTTCAAAGCCGTTTTCAGTCATTCAAAAGCCAAAATCTCTAGAATTCTTCTAAGAATTTTTCCGTGGGACATTGTACTAAATTTCTGAAAGAAATAATTAGAGAAGAAAGCTATCCAAGGGTGTTACCTGGGAAAACATCCAAAGAAAAATTATTTAATTAGAGAAGAAAGCTATCCAAGGGTGTTACCATTGTGTTCCTTGGGCTCATAACTATTTTCACAAGACTCATAAGCAGGGTTTTGGGTTCAATAGGCCATTAGGTTTTCATCATTCTTCTTACCCAAGGCAAGAAGACCGTTCTACTCTTCTACATCGATATTTTACTTATCATAAAGGCCGACTCAATAACTACAAGACTTATCCTTATTAAGACTAGTTGTATTTATTTTGCTTATTTGTTTATTTTGTTTGTAATATCCACATTTGTATTTTTATTGTAACACATTTGTCTTGAGAATGGCTATTAAAAGTGCTATTGATTCTTCAAGAATTGAGATGCTTAATGGAAATAATTTCTGAGCATGGACAGCCACATTTCTTATCTTCTTACACATGAAAAAACGTTGCACACTTTATTCACTTACAAACTAGATGATGATTCTAATTGGTTTCAAAACAAATGGATAGAGGATGATACAATAGCAAAGGCAACAATGTTACATAATATGAAAGACAACATTATTCCGCTATTCGAAGAACATGAAACTGCCAAACAATTAATGGAAGCACTATAAAGTAAGTATGAAGTTCAATCAAACACTCAAATTCAATTGCTCTTGGACAAATATAATAACACTCGTATGAGTAATAATGATAGTGTTGGTGATCATGATAATCAAATGGAATTAATTGCTAAAGAATTATCCAACGTTGATTACCCTTTGTCGGACAAGATGCAATTAACTACCATACTTAATAGTCTTCCATTATCTTGGGATCATGTTGTCATATCTTTATCTCATAGGGGACGAGAGATTTCAATGGTGACGTTGCCTGTACTCTTAGTTTTGGAAGAAGAAAGAATGAAGTGAAGGCGTAAAGAAGGTTTGTCTTCTAACTTGTTGATGGCACAATCTTCGCCACAACTACAAACTAATTCCTATACACCATTCAACAAGAGAAAAACTACTTCTTTCAAGAAAAAATGAAAGAAGTGGTTCCAAAAAGGATGGAAAAAGCAACAAGGATGGCAAAAACAACATCACAAGAATCAGGCTGACCTATGTTATAATTGCAGTAAAAAAGGGCATATCAAGCCACTTGTCCTCAGTATAAGCAGAAAAAAGATTATAACCCTATTGCCATGACAGTTTCTGAAGTAATGGTACTTGAACCTTTATCAAATTCATGGTGGATTGATTCTGCTGCAACTAGGCATATTGTGCAAAAGAAAGACATGTTCGTGGAGTTTACTGAAAAGGAGATTGGTGAACACAGAATCTATATTGGCAACAACTCATATAGTGATGTTTTGGGCATTGGCAATTGTCAATTCTCTATCAATCACTACTAGGAAAATGACTATTTGCGTCTAATTTTTTGCGACTGATTAGTTAACCGTCGCAAAAAAGTTATTTTTTTATATTAAAATCTCATTTTACTTGACCCAAACAAAAAAAAAAAAACGTAAAACATAACTCTCTCTTTCCTAATTTCCCAAATCTGAACTCTCTTTCTTCGCTCTCACTCTCTCAAAATCTGTCTCGCTCGACAATGAAGATTTGAAGATTTGATTTCAAAATTTGAAGATTTGAAGATGCTGTTGATGAAGATTTGAAGCCAAATATTTGAAGATTTGAAGATGCTGTTGAAGAAGATTTCGATTGATTCATAATCGAGATTCATAATTGGAAAGCCTAAACACTTCTCTTTGTCTTTCTCTGTAACGTTTGACACATCTTCATCGATTCATCTTCATCGCTCGAATCTTACTCTCTGTAATGACACATCTTCATCGCTTAATTTGTAATATGTAAATTGAACATGAATTACTCTCTGTAATGGTTGATTAATCTGTAATCTTCATCTTCATCGATTACTTTTTGTAATGGTTGATTAATCTGTAATGTTGGACTATCTCTACCTCAAATGGTTGATTAATCTGTAATATCTGAAAATTTAATTGTAAAATTTGTGAGAGATTTGAAGTTGAATCCATGTGTTCATTTGATTTGAATTTATAGTTGTCAAATCGTGAAATTCAATCTGTGATGCTAAGTGATTGCTTCCTATGACGTTGAATTTGAATATGAATTTAGTTTCTATTGTATCCAATGTTCAATTACCTGTGACATATTCTCTGCAATCACCTTCGATTACCTGTGACATATTCACTAGTAGTTCCTTTTTGTTTTTCGAATCGTATTTTTATGCTTATCAACTGTTTGATTATATGCTTTAGTAAAAACATTTGTTTGAAATGTGGTAGCGAAACACCAAAAATACAAAAAATATTTATCTGTAATAAGTTTGACATAATTTTTAGCTTGAATCTAATAGAGTGCTTATGTTTATGCTTGTGCCTTTGAAGGGATTATGCCGTTAAGCAGAACTAGAAATTTTTTACGGCACCTTGAACATATGTTTCATTTGAAAGGGATTGCGAGTCCTTAGCTTGCTGTTATTCTACTGGTTCTAGGATTTGAAATTTTAATCATCATAATATTTAACTCTGCCACTAATCAGTTTGCAAACTAGGAATGAAATATGCATAAATAAATATGGTCGCAAGAATATAATCTTACATTCGAGCCCTGTGTCATTCTTATCATTCTTAAGGCATAGTGGATTTGATTATTACCTTGTCTGTGTTTGAACTAATTGTGGTAATTGCTCAAGCTTCTAGTATTAGCATGATTCATGTAGATCAAACCTTTCATTAATGGTAGCATTGATCATGCAGTTGTTCAAATGTCCAGATTGATCCTGGTGTAAATCATCTATTTGTAGATCAAACCTTTCATTGGTTAAAGAATTGAAAGGTGCAGGTGGGCTTATCCCCATTCACCTTAGCCCTGAAGCTCCAATATAGATATGAAGCCATTGATTGTCTAATTGATTGGGTTATACTATTCTCAGTTCTCTTGTGAGTAGTTATTATTCAACTCTCTGACATTGCAAAACTAATTGCAGGTTTGGGTGCAGAAGAACTTGAGAGGCTAGCTAATCTAGGAACTTGAGAGGCTGGCTGATTGATTGGGTTATACTATTCTCAGTTCTCTTGTGAGTATTTTTGTGCTATGCATAAGGAGAATATTTCTTAGACTAGGTTTTGTATATATTCCTTGCAGTAGCTTGTTACTAAAAAAGTTTTGCATCCTGAATTTTGTAATTTTTGCTTTTTTCATGTGGAGGAGTATCAACTACTAACAAATAACCATGCATGATGCTCTTTTAGTTGAAAAAAAATATTGAAAAACTGAGGTAAAGAGATACTTTTTCTTTAGTACATAGAAATCTATTGACTGCAATCATAGATGTATGAGTGATTGATGGGTGTATACGTTGCTATCTCGAAGTAGTGCATTTTCATATAGGAGTATATGTGCATGATTCTTTTGTTGTTGGGGCTAGGGATTAAATAAACTTGAAAAAGACACCAGCACAGAAGTTTTCTTCTACAATTTGCCAGAGTATTCACTGCATAAATTCATCTATTAATGAACAAACAATTTATTAGGGATATATTAATGAGCAAGTTCATTGAATGTAACCATTTATGAATGTCTATGTAGATTTTTACTTGTCAAATAGATGCTCATTAGTTGCAATTGTGCATGTAATCCTTAGACCTGAGAGCATTATGGTTGTCTTGTGTATGTGTAACCCATCTTGTGAGTCATTCCTGTCAAATCTTGATTTATCCTTATTGTACAAAATTTACATTCACTAGTGTATCATCTTTTTGATGAACATTATCCACCTTGACAACTACATTGATAGTTCTGGACTTAGTGGAGCTATACCTTCATCATTTGCTGCTCTACAAAACATGAAAACAGTGTAAGAGCTTTCTGACATATATTTTTTTCTTTTCTAAGAAACTTATTGGATAAATTTTTCATTCAATTTAAATATTTCAAATTTACCGAGGAAGAATGTTTGGGGATCCCAGGTGGGCTTCAGATACTGAACTGAATGGCAGCATACCTGACTTCATTGGGAATTGGTCAAAGCTTACTACCTTGTAAGCAATATGCATGTCGTATTTCTTTAGTCAACACTCGCACTCAAATTATGGCTTTGTGTTAAATTACATTTTCAATGCATAGTAACTGAGATGTAAAATTTGGTATTTAACGCTTGGGTTCAAGTCTCCCCCATAGCGGATTATTGGGGTTACACCTACTTCTTAATGCCCAGAGTACACTGGAACCTTAGCTTCGGCCGCGACGTAGGGGCGGTGTTGGTTTTGACAGATGTTTGTGGGTATTAAGGGCAATGCTCCATGGCAGATGTGTAGACTAACCTATCTGCACATCCATATTATGTTATGTACCTAAAAATAAAAATAAAAATGGTACTTAACAACAATATTCAGCAACCTCTCTTGCATAATCTATAAATCAGCTACATCTCAACTTTCTGTAGGAGATTTCAGGGAAACTCATTTGGAAGTGCGATCCCATCGACATTTTCCAACTTAACCTTGTTGACAGATCTGTGAGTGTTAACTGTTTCAATAGATTTTGTTCATATTTAACATATCAATAAAGCTAATATTCTTTCTTATAATGTAATGTGTATTAATGTAGGAGAATAAGTGATTTATCTAACAGTAGCTCTTCGCTGGAGTTTCTTAAGGATATGACCTCTTTGGGCACCTTGTAAGGCGAAATGGTTATAGTACAATAATCTGCTGTGTTACTTCTTCATTTTCATTATTCTCCAATGCTCTTTTACGAAATAACATACCATGTCCTGCAGGGTTCTCAGGAATAACAATATTTCTGGTTCTATTCCGTCCAATATCGGAGATAATCAAAGTTTAAATCATTTGTAAGTTATTGCTGTTGATTTTGAGTTGGTCCCATATACTTCAACTTGAAAACTGGCCAGTTCATAATCTGGTTGGGGAAGAGGGGATCAAAACTAGCCAGCCAACTCTATGATGTAAACATTTGTTAGTGATTTTACTCTAGGATTTCGTTAACGTATGCTCTTAGGGAAACTAAAGAAACACTAAAGATTCGTATGATTGTTCGACAACTAAAGGAAACTATTACAATAATATGCATTCTTCCTCTGCTTTCAGTGTTCTGCCTTCAGGATTGAGGTGTCTTCAAAGGAATTTTCCCTGCTACTGCAATTCTCCTGTCTGTAAGTGCAGTTTAGAAATTTCCTAAACTATGATTCTGAGAGTAGAATATGTACATCCATAATGCGAGGATAAATGGGATCACATCTATTTGAGATCAGTGTATGAATTTTACTCATAAATTTTTAATATGCAATTTTGAAACATGGATTATATAATTTGGTGTAGTGGACAGAATGGACTCAAATTTGTCTTTCTATTGTTGAGAGAATTCCCAGCCATAAAGTACATTGAACCCATAAAACATATATGAACGACGAGATATGGCTGATATTTACTTTTTGTTAATTGAATGACCTAATTGAATTCAATCTGATAATTTTTTTCTTTGCTATTGATTGATGCTTTATCTAATGGCATGCTTTAACATCTTGCCTTACTTTCAGGTTGAGACTGGAGGCAATCCAGGTGTCCTCTTTAAGACGCACCCTAACATCAACAAAGAGCTGTTTTCCAATGGATTGTATTTTTTTCATAAAAGAACTTTTCCCAAGTTTTTAGTTGTAATAACTCACATATGACTCTAATTTTGAGACTCAAATGGAATGCTTGATTAAACTACAATGCTATCCCCGTCTAAATTCTTGTCATTACTACTCTTAGAGTGCTTAACGTTACACTTTTTCTTTTTTTTTTTTTCTTTTTTTTTGCGACGGTAACAAGATGGTCGCCAAAAATCATGTTAGTGTTTTTCTTTGTTTTTTGCGACGGAAAAATAGTGGTCGCCATAAGTAGTTTAGGCGGTCGCAAATAATTTGCGACCGTTGCTTTGCCGTCGCAAAAAGTATTTGCCACCCCCACATTCGCGACCCCCATTTGTCGTCGCATGGGCCGTCACAAAAGGTCTTTTGCGACTGTTTTTTATTATTTGCGACGGTTTATAGCGGTCGCAAAAAGTGATTTTTTTAGTAATGAATGGAACTTTCATTGTGCTTCATGATATGCTTTATGTACCCAACATTCACCGAAATTTAATTTCAGTTCCAGTGTTAACCCAAGGGTTTTAAGATTAATTTTAGGTTTAACACAGTGTTGATTAAGAAAAGAAGCGTGTTAGTGAAAGGTGTAAGAATGAATGATATGTACTCTCTTCCTATTAATAATAATAAAGTATGTGTTTCTGATTATTTGTCTGTTTTTACCAGTAATATTTATGGTATCTAAGATTAGATTACATTAATAAAAATAAAATGTCTCGAATGTTTAAAAGTAGCCTATTGCCTCAAGTGTGTTATGATGATTTGATATGTGTGAACCATGTATCAAAGGAAAAATGACTAGCAAGCCATTTTCAAAACATTGGAAATCATCGGAATTACTTGAAGTAATTCATTCAGACATTTGTGGCCCTTTAAGAACTAAAACTCATTGAGGCATAGAATACTTTATTACTTTCACTGATGATTATTCAAGATATGGACATGTCTACCTTCTTAAACAAAATCAGAGGCCATTGAAAAATTGAAGGAATATAAAGTAGAGGTAGAAAAGCAACTTGGCCGGTCTATTAAAAACTTGAATAATGATGAGGTGGCGAATATGAAGCTATAAATTCTTTTTGCAAGGATAATGGCATAAAACATTTGTTTACAATGCCATATACTACAACAAAATGGGATTGTAGAAAGATGAAATCGTACTCTAATGAAAATGACAAGGTCTATGATGGCTCATCAATTTACAATGCCATACACACCACAACAAATTGGGATTGCAGAAAGATGAAATCGTACTCTAATGAAAATGACAAGGTCTATGATGGCTCATGAATTTACAATGCCATACACACCACAACAAATTGGGATTGCAGAAAGATGAAATCGTACTCTAATGAAAATGACAAGGTCTATGATGACTCGTGCTAATATTTTTAGGTTTAGTACCATTCCAGTATTCATAAGGAATTAGAGATTTGGTTTTTGTTTCGACTCTATTTAATATGTACGCAGCGGTGGACAAATTTTTGGGGAGAAGCCTTGTCCACCGCTGTGTACATATTAAATAGAGTCGAAACAAAAACCAAACCTCTAATTCCTTATGAATACTGGAATGGTACTAAACCTAATGTTCTAAATCTCAAAGTTTGGGGATGTAAAGCACATGTACTTATTTCCAAACCTTTAAGGGATAAATTGGGAAGTAAAACTTGGGAATGTAAGTTTATTGGCTATGCTAAAAATGAGAGTGATTATCGTTTTTACCATCTCGAACGTGGATTAATAGAAAGTAGAGATGCTATTTTTCTTGAATCCATTGATCTTGTTACTCCTATTGAACAAATGAATTGCTCTCCGAAGTATCTCCAGATTCTTCTTTTTCATTTTTTGTCACCAACGCCACTAGTTCTCCTAGAACCACCTAATAGTGGAAGGAAAAGATAACTACATGATGTTGAGTTACCTGCTTTGAATCTTGATATAAATGGGAGTAAGAGAGCAAGACGTCCATCAATATTTTTGAAAGATCATTATGTTTTTCAAATTGAAGAACTTAATAACTTAGTAGATGATCCTACTAGTTATAATGAAGCAATGAGTAGCAGTGACGCTACACAATGGCTTCAGGCAATGAATGACGAACTTGACTTGATCAAGAAAAATGATGTTTGGGAATTAACTGATCTCCTAAATGAAAGAAAAGCCATTGGTTGCAAGTGGGTTCTTAGAAAGAAATTCAAAATAGATGGGAGTGTGGAGAAATACAAGGCCATGTTAGTAGTCAAGGGATTCACTCAACAACCTGGAATAGATTTCATAGATACTTATTCTCCCATTGTAAAATTTGCCTCAATAAGGATTCTAAAGACAGTTGTAGCCAAGATGGATCTATAATTGCATCAGTTAGATGTTAAAATAGCTTTTCTCAATGGAGAATTAAAAGAGGAAAAAAATATGATGAAACGTAATGGTTTCCAGATCCAAGGTAACGAGGATAAAGTCTACAAGTTGAAGAAATCCCTGTATGGACTTAAACAATCTTCAAAACAATGATACTTCAAATTCCACCAAGCCATTTTAGAAATGGGCTATGTTGTGAGTCCATTAGATCATTGTGTTTATATGTGGAAAAATGATGACAAGTTAGCAATATTGTCTTTATATGTGGATGACATATTGTTAGCAAGAAATTGTCCAGATATGATTATAAAAATCAAAACTTTCGTGGCATCTAGATTTCAAATGAAAGACATGGGTCTTGTAACCTATGTTCTAGGAATTAGAATTTCAAAAGATAGAAATTCAAAATTATTATATCTAGATCTAGAAAAATGTTTAGACAAGGTACTCAAAAGATTTAATATGGTTAATTGTAATTCTTTAAGCACACCTGTTTGCAAGGGACAAAGTCTTAGTAAAAGTATGAGTCCTCAAACTAAGTCTGAAATTGAGGAAATGAGAGATGTTCCATATGCTCAGGTAGTAGGTAGCCTAATGTATGCTATGATAAGTAGAAGACCTGACATCTGTCATGCAGTCGGATTGATAAGTAGGTTTCAATCCAATCCAAGTAAGGAACATTGCCAAACAGTCAAAAGAATATTCAGAAATTTAAAAGGCACTAAAAATTTGAAATTATGTTTTGGTTTGTGTGATCTAGACATAAAAGGATACACTGACGCATCTTTTACCGGAGATGTAGATGATAGAAAATCTACTAATGGTCATGTGTTCTTGTTTGGTGAAATAACAGTTTCTTGATTAAGTAAAAAACAAAGTTGTGTTGCAAAGTACACTATAGAAGCTGAATACATAACTTGCAGCACAATCGTAAGTAATGCAGTTTGGATAAAATGATTTGTTGACAGTTTACAATTAGATATACATGCTAGATAGGTCAATATGCTTTGTGACAATCAGTCTGCCATTTCATTAATAAAAGGTGGAGCAAATAGCTCTAAGGGAAAACATATTGATATAAATTATCACTATATTCAAGATATAGTAGAGAGGGGAGAAATTAAAATAAACTATATACCCTTAGAAGAGATGGTGGCCGACCCTATGATCAAAGGGTTGTCTCTAGAAAAATTCAGAGAACATATAGCTAATATGGGATTGAAAAATGCCTAGCTAGGTGGTTTAACTACTTATATAAGAGCATAGTCGGATGACTCTGGGCAAGCCTGGATAATCGATGTTTTGCGACTCTATCTTGCATGGAAACATGTGTTTAGTCAGGTAATAAGGCAGAGGAACTGACAAGGTACGGACATCATAGAAAGTATGAGATATAAAGTGCATGATATGCAACATGCTGACTAGATGATTGTAGACACCCCATTTTTGACCGACCTTAAGACTTAGACGTCACCGATTGAGCGCTTGGTGATGTTGCATGTCATGCTCGTTCAGAAGCTTCCGAGTCTCGGCTGCGAGCCTTGCCTCCGGACTTCCGGACTCTTTTGTGCCGTGCCTCGGTTTGCGAACCAGGCCCTGTTTTCTCTGTTTTCTCTTCCCGAAGGGAGGGAGAGGTCTCGTAGATCATCTCTCAGTGGCCGTAGGCTACGTTTCGTGGTCGTAGGCCATTTTTTCCATTTGGGGCCCGGTTCCCGGTTTTCGGAGCCGTCGGCCGTGTGCCTCGGTTCAGGACCGCTTAACCACCTCTGTTTGCTCTGATTTTTGACATACATATTTTTTCCTCCCTTTTGAGGGACACTATGGCCCGAGAGACCAACTTCGTGGTCAAACGCCACCTCTGGTGCTTAACAGTCAGTTTTCGGGGCCTCGGGCCGCGTGTTTTGGCCCCCGAACCTTCGTTTTGCATCGGTTTAGGTCCATTTTTGGTGGAGACCTTATTTTCATTGTTAGAAAGCTTGTAGGAGGGTGGGAGGCCAGCAATTGTTCTGAAAAACCAGCTTTATTCCTTCATCGCTCTTCATCGCCCATTTTCCTCACTAGAAAGGTGGTGTTGACCATTCCCGGGCCACTTTTTCTAGCCCTAAACTACATATTTGTGTTGTACACACCTGGGAGGCCACCAATATGGCCTGGCCGGCCATTAATTCTTCCTGACCCTTTTGAACCCCTCTAAAAAGCTAGCTTTTCTCTCTCCTGGTTCACTTTTTCCAGTTTTTCTCCACATAGCTGTGTTGTACACACATGGGAGGCCACCTTTTTGGGGTGGCCGGCCACTAATTGAGCTTGAACCTTTCGAACCTGGCCGGTCAGCCAGGGGAGGTGGCCGGCCGGCCACCTGAACCTCCAGAACCTGGCCGGCCAGCTTTCTCTCTCCTGGTTCCTTACAGATGTACCCTCTGTTTTGGCCCAGACCCCTGCCCGGGAATCTGCCCTTTTGGGAGGGAAATTTGAATTTGATTTTCCCCCCCTTTTCCTCCACCCCTTTCTCTATAAAACCAGCCCCCCAGCTCCATTTTGAAGGGTTACAAAAATTGCTTAGAGCCTTTACATACAACCCTCCTTCTCTCTCTCATCCAAGCTCCAAAACCCTAAGATTCTTGCACCATTTCTACACCAACCCATAGCATAACACCTCCACACTCCATTCCAACCATTAAAAGCTGATTTCCAGAGGTTGAGAGGTCCCAAACTTGGTCCAAAAGCTGTTGAAGTTTGGTTCTACAAGGGTGAGTCCTCTTCTTCCATTTTTTAGTCTTTTCTTGCTTCATCTATAAGCCATACTTGAAAGCATTTTTGGGCTTCCGCCTAAACTAGAAATAGTCTTATTTTGAGCTCATCTTCATGTTTGGTTAAGGGTTTTTCTCTGTTTGAGGCCATCTGCTGTCCCTTTCCCTTTTATTTCTCTTTTGGCCCTTTTCTTGCATGATATGTTAGCCCCGTTTGTAAGCATTTCTGGGCTTCAAGACAAACTAGAAAGTGCTTTATTTTGAGCCCCTCTTCAACTTTGTTGAAGGGCTCTTCACTGTTTGAGGGCAGCTACTGCCTCTTGCTTCCTATCTCTCTTTTAGGGCTTTTTTTTTTACATCATATTGTAGCCTTACTTGTGAGTATATTTGAGACTTGTTATAAACTGTAAAATGCCTTGTTTTGGGCCCCTCTTAAACTTTGTTGAAGGGCTCTCCTCTGTTTGGGGCCAGCCACTGCCGCTTGTCTCTAATTTCTCTTTTAGGGCCATTTTTGCATGATAGATTAGCCCTACTTGTGTTCATTTTTTAGAGTTGTCATAAACTAAAAAATATCTTGTTTTAATCTCATCTTCAAGTTTTTTTAAGGTTCCATTTTTTTTTTTTTGAGGTCATATGCTTCCGTGTATGCTTGATTGTCTCCTATTTTGAGCCTTACACCTAAGCCCTTGTTGCATGCTTTGTTTGGCCTTCTAGCCACTGAAATCTAGTGAATTTTCAGTGGCTAGCACACTGTTTTGAGCCTCAAAATCAGAGGGGGGTGACCCCCTCTCGCCTTGCCTTGTTCGGTGGCCTTTTTGGCCTTCCAAAGAGGCCCTATCTTGCATGCTTTGTTGACTGATTTCAGGGCCAATTTGATGAGTTTTGAGACTATCATATTTGATTTTCAGAGTTTTTTGTGCAATGCTAAGTGTCCTTGATGCATGTGCTTAATAACCCCTTTGTATGCCCTCTAAAAGAACCCATCATTTGTGCATGTGTTGGTTGCATTTCAGAGGTTATTTGAGAATGTTTTAGCATGTTTTATTCACTGATTTTTGCTGGTTTGATGAGTTCTCACTTGCTTCATATACTTGCCATGTAAACCATGTTTGCTAGTCAAAATTGCATGCTATTTTAGTCCATCTTGCTAGCATTTTTTAGCCACACTTTGAACTAGAAATGTGCATATTTTGGGACTGCCTTAGCTCTGTCTTGAGACTTCATGATCAAATAATGCATGCTTTGTATAGCTATAAGCCATTCCATGTGCCTAGTTTTGTGTTTCGGGACCATTCCATGCATTGGGTGCCATGTTTCAATGTTTTGGGATCACTTAGCATCATATTTCAGTGCTGAAATCATATGCTTGTATCCCATATTTCATGCCTTGCCATGCTTTGGTAGAATGGCATTTATGCCTTAGGTTCGGTCCTCGGTTTGCGTGCATGTGTGCACGCATCTCGAGTGTCTCATTTTCATCTTATGGCCTCTGATGCGAGTGTGGCTGAGGTCCACTCATGTTGTTGTAAGCCCATATTGCATTGTGTATACCATCTTAGTCCTTTGCATTGCGTATGCTAGGTTGCATGTTAGAGCATTGTGCATGCCATATTACATCGTGCATTGTGTATGCCATTTCATAGCATTGTGTATGTTAGGATGTATATTAGTCGCATTCATGCATGTCATGCATATTGCATAGTGTTTGGGATAGGAGTTAGCCTGAGCACGGGAAACGTGGTACGTTTCGTACTCCAAGTGACGGAAAGTGTCTCAATTCCCGATCACCGACACTCCGGATTAACCATGATGGAGTCTCGGTCTTGTTGTGTTTATTTGTTAATTCATTTCATATTGAGCCGTGCAATTCGACTCCTCGGCCATCATGTATTGAGATGCGCGATTGGTGGCACGAGGATCGAGGACTACACTCCCTGAAGAGTAGTCATGCATACATATATGAAAATATATTGCCATGCCCCTTTCTTGCTCTCTGTTGTAGCAAATCAGAAATCAGCAGCCTTCCGGAGCTTGGTACAAATCCCAAGAATAATTGCAAACAGAGGCTAATTGGGGCGTCGCAATGGATTTCCGCGCAAGGCAACCTGAGCATGCATCATTCAGCATTCGGAACAGAGCTGAGGTGGTCCATGAATTTGCGCGCAATTTACTGCTTTCCTAGATTAATTTGTTAATTAATTAGGATTTTTGTACTTATTTGGACTGTATTATTTATTTGGGACTGTATTATTTATTCGGACCCTCCGAGCGAGGGCAATGTTGTAATAAGTGTGCGTGCGTGTGATGTATGTCTCCCAACCCCACGTCTTTCTCCCTTTTATTTACCAGCTTATGATGGTTAGATTAGGGCATGTTTCAATTAGCATACAGTATGATAGCATGTTTGCATTCATTCATCTGTTTTGCATGCACCGGGCTCGGCGCATCATACTAACTGCATTGTATTTCAATTCCGAGTTGAATACTTGTTAGCTGTAGCATTCCATATGCCATGTTTAGAATAGCCGAGTCTGCTTGTAGTTGCAATTTGCATGTGTTGCATTAGGCACTTTTGTATATTTAGGATCATGCATGGATTTCTAATTAGCTTCTGTTTTGGCTTGGAGTACTCGGTAAGTTTTATGCTTTAGCATCCTTGCATGCGTGTGAGTGACTGCCATGATAGTATGCTTACCATGAGGCTATGTGCTTATATGATATAACTGCTTGAATGCCTGTGGGTGAAGGTTGGGTTATTTGGATTGGAATAATGCGTTGACTGTGAGTTTTAAGCCCACTAGATAGTGGCAAAATCATGTTTTCTAAGCCCACCCGAGGGTGGCAAAATCTGCATTTTAAGCCTACTTGCGAGTAGCATACCGCTTTAAAAAACAAACATGAAATGTTTTGTTCCAATTCAAGCGATCCAGTCTATACTTGTATGCTGTGCGCATCACATAGTAAATCTAGGCTAATAACCGGAATAAGAACACATAATGTTTTCAAAACTCGATATCATGGTTAGTAGAGGCCGATCTTTGATCGGGCGAGCGGGGGTGCTCACGAAGTGACCTTCCCCAATCGTACCCAAGTTCCCGAGCCGAGGCAACTTTGGTGATGACGGACACGTGGCCTTAGGCACGAGTCAGGGTTTCTTAAATTTCCCAAAATAAAATATTTAGGTGGCGACTCTGTATCTGGCAAATCAGTCCATGTTTGGCACTCATTTCAAAAAATCTGTTTTCTCAAAACGATTTGCCAGATTTGGACTCTTTGGTTCAGATTAAGAACCGTGACAATCTGAGTCCTGAACGGTAGTGAGGCCCAAGGGCGCGTCTACAGTTTCTGGCGACTTTGCTGGGGATTTAGAGAACTTGACTCGAACTCATGATATCTGGTTTTGACTACACTTGCGTGTTTCTTTGCATTGCATTTGCATTGGTGCGCCTAGACACCGTGTTTGCCATCTGCTATTCTTGAACGGTTTGTCGGAGGCTTGTCTTGTCAAGGCATGACCATAAGGCTGACCGGTTGTGGGCTCTGCCAGTATGGGAACACAAACCCTGGTTTTACCGGGGCACCCTTTTGACCATTCGACCTAGTGCATATTCGGAACCGTAGTGACCATTCCAAACTAGGACAGGTTGCTTACCTAATATAGGTTGTTTGAAGCCGCTGCGTGCTTAGTGAAACTCTAGCTCCTGAAAAAATAGGACAGGGAAACCCTACCCCAACATAGGGGTGTTTTGGCTCTCACTTATCTGTTATGTGCTTTTAGAGTGCGTCTCTACAGGAATGCATGTATCAAATTATAAGGGCATCAGGCCTGCGGGCATCAGACAGTGTTCGAGAATCAGTTATCTGCGGGTACCAGATTCAGTTTTCGGGGACAGTGATTCAGGGATAATAATCAGTGTTTGAGGACAGTGTGTATTCAGCTTATCGACCGTGTGTTGTTATGCCCAGCTGTGTGTTGTGTATTCATTTTAAGCTGTTATGCTGTTCGTTTATCTGGTTATTTATTTCTTTATTGCTTTATTTATCTTTCTGCTAGGACAGTTTTAGCACAATTGCTTCCAACCCAGCAGATATTCCCCAAGCACTTTGGACAAGAGGTCGTCGGCTCAATCGATCTGAGGATCTGGTTGACGGACAGCCAGTGTTTCATTCTCTACCCCCGGTTGTCAGACGGAGGCCGAGAAAGCGTAGTGTGTCTGAACAAAGGTTACCAGAATAGTGGTCTACCCTAGCAGTGAACAGTCGGGCTGAGGTCTTAGTTTCTGCCATAGAGATACACATACCAGTCAGTCAGCAAGATCAGCAGAATATAGCCGGGATGGAAGACATGATGCGACAGCTCCAAGAGAGCATGAAACAAATGCAGGAGGATGCTGTCCGCCAAGCGGAGTTCTCTAAACAGCAGGCCACAATCATGGCCCAGCAGGCGGGAGCTAATTACCCGGCTCCAGCAGCAAGCCGGAGCGTCAGCCTCACATCCAGTTCCTCCCCCCACCAGGGATCCCGTTACCAGAGCAGACACCAACTGTCCAGAATGTCCTGCCAAATACCCAGAACACCTTGCCAAATGTCCAGAACATCTAGGAGGACACAGACCTTCCAACGGGGCCAGCTCCGCCCCCGCTTCCACCTCAACTGTCCAAGGCACATACGCCTATTAACCATCCGGACTCTCCTTTCGAGTTCGAAGTAGACCCCACAGCACTGAAATTGAGCAAGCTCGAGAAGCTTTTCAAGAAGTCCCAAGGGGTAAAGGCTATTCCGGATATCGAGGACGGATATACCGATGTGGCCGTGACGCTGCCGGAAAGGTTCAAAATGCCGCAGATCGATCGCTTCGACGGGTCTGGGGATCCCATGGTCCACCTCCGACTATTCTCAGATATACTATGGCCAATGGGCCTCACAAGGCCACAAAAGCTTTCATTATTCGGCCGGACCCTGTCGGGTGTAGCCGCTATCTGGTATGCGAAGTTGGAGGATGATGTCAAGCGAAGTTGGGATGAAATGGCTGAGGCCTTTGTTGTGTAATACTCTTACAACACCCAAATTGAGATTACAACTCGTGATCTCGAAACAACAAGACAGGAGCCCAAAGAGAGTTTCTCAGATTTCGTGACCCGGTGGAGGGCGAAGGCCTCGATGATGACTTTAAGGCCCACCGATAAGGACCAGATCAGGATGATTGTGCGCAATCTCCAGTCAAAACTGATGCAAAAAATGATTGTGCTCCCCTTCCCCACTTTTTCAGATCTGCACGAGATGGGGGTACAAATTGAAGATGCGATGAAACAGGGTCTGATCGACCAAGATAGAGAGCAGCCCAGGAGGACTTTCAACCGTAACAACAATGCAAGCCCGAGTGGCGCTGCAACTGCAAGAGCTTCGGAGGTGAGCATGGTCACCACCAATACCCCTCCCCTTCCAAGACCCATGACAGCCACGCCTTTCTCCGGTACATCCGGAAGCAATACGCAGACCACCAAATACCAACCCAGAGGCCAAAGAACCTTCATACCCTTATATATGCCCCTGTCCAAAGTTCTGGGGGTATTAATCAGGAAAAAGCATTTGAAACCCCTAGAGCCGAGGCTACTACCAAATCCACTCCCCCCTCTCATGACCTAGCAAAATACTGCGCGTATCACCAACAACATGGCCACGACACTGACTGTTGTTTTAGATTGCGTCACGAGATCCAGGATCTTATTGACAAGCAGGTGATTGCGCCTCCCGACAAACCCAATGTCACAACAAATCCTCTCCCACCACATAACCAAGCTCCCCCTCCCAACAGAATCAACTTTATCCAAACTGGGGTCATGTCTTACGATCCTAGTATCTATATCACCCCATCCCACCTACCTAAGCCGGAGGTGCTCTTTCCTGACTGCACCGACTCTTTGTGCATGTTGGACATCTCTATAACCCAACCGGAGCCAACGGTGGTGACCATCGAAGATGGGACAGGGCAGACTTCAGAGGAGAGTGGAATTGATGAGTCTGGGATTGAACAAACTGGGAGTTTCGCTGGGGAAGCCTACGATCCGAGTGAGTACATTCTGTCAGCAGGCCGAGTTAGGCCAGGTATAGAATTGCCAGAAAAGGCAGAGTTGTGTGTGATTCGGGGGGATGGATTTGAGCAAGGGGCAAATGATTTGACAGCTGTGGAAGAGGACTTTGCCAACCTCCAGTTTTTCAATGAACAGGATCCAGGGGACACGGCAGTCAACTGGTTTGATTATGAGGAATCGGCAGAGGCTACTGGATGGCTGGATGATTAACCGGATGTTGTGGAAGAATTCCAACCAGAACATGGCCCGGCAGGGGCGAGAATATCAGTGGTGGCCGGAAGGGCCAGAAGTCAGATTACATTGCCGGAGAGCGCCTGGTACTAAGAATTTCGCTCGGGATTTGGGCATCGTAAATGCAGGGGGAGCTGAACAACAACTTGCACCAACACAAGTGGAACAAGAAAGGTTTTGGGATTCCGAGAGAATCAGAAAAGCCAAGGCCCCCGAGGAGGCTGGAAGTGCTGTGTGCACGGGAACAGAATATGTTGCGAGCATGTTGGCTAAAGGTACTACGAGTATAATCATACCGGAGCCGGACAGGTGTCTGTCAGCTGCCGATGGAATATGGTGGGAGGACGACGATTTATGTCTTGCCCACACAGATGAAGACTGGGGAAGTCATCAGCCAGACGACACTTGGTATGTTGGTGAGGTCGACCATATGACGAGAAGCGGGCGGTATTTGAAGCCCCCGCATCTGGACCAGCCAGAGGCATCTGGGAAGGATAAAGAAGCTGAGAAACAGCTTGAAGAGGAGGCTATGCTCAAACAGTTAAAGAAGATACAAGCAGACATCTCCATCTGGGGACTGCTTATGGCTTCACGAGTGCACAGACAGGCTGTTCTATCTGCTATGGACAAGGCCAAGCTCTCCATAGATACCACACCAGAGCAGCTAGTTGGACTAGCCTTTCCGGGAGGAGGTTCCCCGATGTTAACCTTTTCAGACAAAGAACTACGGCCTGAGGGCGCAAATCATAACAAACCCCTTTACATCTCTGTGGAATGTAGTGACAAGTGGGTGCCAGTGGTTCTTATCGACACGGGATCTGCCATTAATGTGTGCCCGTCAAGGACGGTATATGCGATCGGGTTGAAGCCCGCGGACTTCAACCCGACTACTCAAGTGATCAGAGCCTATGATAACACCAACAGAGAGGTGATGAGGACTGTCAAAATTCAGACCCAGGTTGGTCCAGGACAACACAACATTGAATTCCATGTCTTGGACGTTCCCGCAACCTTCAATCTACTCTTGGGGTGGCTGTGGTTGCACTAAGTGAAGGCAGTCTCTTCCACTTTGCATCAAATGCCGAAGTACCCTCACGGGAAGGGGGTGACCATTGTTTTCGAGAATTCATCAATCCACCCACCGCCAGAAGTGTCTACACCAGTCTTGGAAATCGAGCACAGCATGGAGGATGTGTTCTTATCAGGGTTTACTCTGGCTGAGGCTCGGGTTGTGCAGAATATCATGGCCGTTAATGAGGAAGTATATGTCAGTGCTCAATCTGTATACCTCATGAACAAGCTACAACACATCCCCGGGATGGGATTAGGAAGGAGTGGCCGGAAGGGCGTCGCAGCATTGGCCGAAGTGCCACACAACCCTCATACCTTTGGCTTGGGTTATCTGCCCACCGAAGAAGCTTGGATAAGGAAGGGAAAGGAGATGGCTGGAAGAGCCAGAGCAAAGCAGACTGGGAAGCCTTTTGAGCTGATGCATAGGCCCATTCAAGGTACCCTAAACGGACGCTTCGTCCGGGAGGGGGAGGACTTTCCGTTTTGTGGTTTCCCAAAGCCGTGGCTGAACGCGGAGAGGAAGCGCGTACCAGGTTTTGAGATCTTCTTTGATCTGCAGTTATCTGGGGAGGATGTTGCTGAAGAGCAGACGGACCCATTGGCTGAGGCTAAGCAGAGCAAGAAAGTACAGTCTGAGGACACCGAACTTGAGATGGGGGTAGCACTGGCATGTCTACTTTTAGATCCTCCAATCGACCAGAAGTGCTTGGGGGATAACTTCTCAGTTTCTATGATTGGGAATGAAACGGCTGCGAGCCTACCAGCGACTATTTTGGATGCATCTATCGCACCCTCTTTCACTTGGCAATATGAAGAGGGATTTTTGTCCAGCAGCACCGGGTCAGGTAGTGAGCCGGAATCTGATTCCACCGAATCTTGTGAGTCGAAATCAGGTTCCAGCTCGACTGAGTCTGAGTCTGGTAATCTTGGGGATGATAACCCGGATGCCACAGTCTTCTCCAAGTCGTCTTTTTCTTTCTCTTTTGAGTCTATTGTAACCGAGGAATCGGACGACTTGGATGTGCTTAATGAGAATCAAGTAGCTGTGGTTTCTGAGTACTTTTCTGTGCCCTTGATTTATTGCATTAACTCAGACTTTCAAAACTTTGACGAAAACGACGAGGACGAAATTTCTCCGGTTTTGCAACGCTTAATTGAACAAGAGCAGGAAAGATTTGTTAAACCTTTAGTTGATGAAATCACTTCTGTGAATGTTGGTACTGAGGAGGACCCGCGGCTGGTCCAGATCGGGTCCACGTTGTCTTCGGAGGAATGCGAGCGCTTAGTCGCTTTATTAAAAGATTTCAAAGATGTTTTCGCGTGGTCCTACGAAGACATGCCTGGAATCGATCCTGAGATTGTACAGCATCGGATCCCTTTTGACCCCGAGGCCCGACTCGTCAAACAGAAACTCAGGAGGATCTGCCCGGATTGGGCTCTCAAGATTAAGGAAGAGGTCACCAAGCAAATTGATGCAGGTTTCCTGCTGGTATCCGAATACCCGACTTGGTTGGCCAACATCGTTCCGGTGCCAAAGAAGGATGGCAGGATCCGAGTATGCGTAGATTTCAGGGATTTGAACAGAGCCAGTCCGAAGGACGACTTTCCCTTGCCGCATATTGATGAGTTAGTGGACTTCACAGCAGGGCATGCTTTGTTTTCATTCATGGATGGCTTCTCCGGCTACAATCAGATAGTAATGGCACCTGAAGATTGGGAAAAGACTGCATTCACCACCCCGTGGGGGACATACTGCTATAGAGTCATGCCGTTTGGGCTGAAGAATGCTGGAGCTACTTATCAGCGGGCCGCGACCACAATATTGCATGACATGATCCACAAAGAGGTTGAGGTGTACGTGGATGACATGATTGTCAAGTCCAAAGAAAGAGAGGGCCACTACACCGCCTTGCAGAAGTTTTTTCAAAGGATCAGAGAATTTCGGTTGCGGCTGAATCCTCAGAAGTGTACATTCGGTGTTACAGCAGGAAAAATGCTCGGGTTTCTGATTACACAAAGAGGCATCGAAGTCGACCCTTCCAAAATCAAGGCCATCTTATAAATGCCACCACCAAGGACTGAAAAGGAGGTGCGAGGCTTTATGGGTAAAGTGTATTTCATAAGACGGTTTATCTCAAAATTAACCTTGACTTGTGAACCACTTTTTGGTCTCCTGAAGAAAGGCAAGAAATTCCAATGGGACGGCCGATGCCAAGCTGGTTTTGAACAGATCAAGGAATACTTACAGAACCTGCCCGTGTTGTCACCACCAGAGCCGAGGAAGCCGTTGATATTGTACCTTTCAGTGACTGAGACCACAATGGGCTGCATACTCGCACAAGAATCTGAAGACAAAGTGGAGAGAGCCATCTACTGTCTGAGCAAGAAGATGCTAGAGTATGAGACTCGCTACACACCATTGGAGAAGGCTTGCTTAGCTTTGATATGGGCTACTAGGAAGCTGCGGCACTACCTGTTAGCTCACTCCGTAATGTTGGTTTCACGACTCGATCCCATCAAATATCTTTTCGAGAAACCAGCACTTACGGGTAGGCTAGCTCGTTGGTTGCTGTTGCTCTCCGAATTTGATTTGAAATATGTGACACGCAAGTCAGTCAAGGGAAGAGCAGTAGCAGAGTTCTTAGCCGATCATGTAATAACCCTCGTTACTGATCACTGATTAATACCGATTACTGCTAAATTGAGGCCGATTATGAAAAGTAATTGAACTGATTGAATTACTGAACTGACTGACTGAAATCTGAAACTGAATCGATTGACTGTATCTGTTTAATTGCATGTTTATCTGTTTGACTGTTTAATTATCTGTTCAGTTTTTATGTTTAAACTGTTAATTGAAGGCCTTCTCGAGGGCCAAATCCAAAATTGATTGAAGTTCTAGGATCGTTAGAATTTATATGATTTTATGGTGTATTTAATTGAAAACTAATTTGGTATGATTAAATTGGACCTATATTGATCAATTGCATAGCTTGCATTATTTACATGTTTTCCATTGTTAGTGGCCTACTATATGAACCATATTTGAGGCTTTGTTATACACTTACCAACACATTTCATCAGCCACATTGAGAGCTCTAGCCGACCAAGGAAGGGAGAGAGAGAGAGAGAGAGAGAGAGAGAGAGAGAGAGAGAGAGAGAAATAAGAGAATTGTGAAATCAATTAGGAGAGTGGCTTGAATTTTGGTAAAATTGAAGGTTGATAGCAACATTGAGCTCCCACACCTTAAATTCAAGACTTAGGTAAAGAATTCACCTTCTCATTGTTGTGTTTAAGTTCCTTCTAGTATAGATCTTGGTAGTTTAAAGAGTTAAGGCATGAATTGGTTCAAAAGTGTTGAATTAGAGCTAAATTGTTGCATGCATGTACATATCTCACATTATTGAGGTTGTTCTTCAAAGATTTTCACATGCATGTCCATGTTAAAGTTAAGAACCATGATTTCATCTTGTTTTTGGAACAATTGGCCCACTAGAGCATCAAATTGAAGCTTTGAAATGATTTGAATTCATGTATGTTTGCATGTTCTTGTTGTTCATGAAAATTGGTTCGAACATGAATTTAATTGAAACACCTTTGGGCTTGATTTGTCAAATTGATCTTTGAAACATGCAATATTATGTGTTTACAAGTGTTTTCCAGGTTTTCAGCCCAAGAGGATCGGTTTTAATACATTTAAACTTGGTTTTGAGCTTGGGACTCAAATCTGGGTTTCCCAGATTTTGGACCCACGCTCGAGCGAGGAAGTCCACGCTCGAGCGTACACTCTGTGATCATGCCTTCCGCTCGAGCGAGAGAAGTGGCGCTCGAGCGTGAAATGCGTGCATCCAGTACTTTGCATGTGTTCACAGTCCGCTCGAGCGAGAGGATCCACGCTCGAGCGAGGACTTGTGTCTCACGCTCGAGCGAGGATCGAGCACCCGTCGAGCGTGAATTTTGAGCATCCAGTATTTTTACTGTAGCATGCAGTCCGTTCGAGCGACGGAAGTCAAGCTTGAGCGGAGATCTTTTGTCTGCATGTCCGCTCGAGCGTAGGAAGACACGCTCGAGCGAGACCCCTGTTTTCAGCAAATTTTGTAAAGTGTTTTCTAAGTGCATCTTTGCATCCTCATCCCATCCTAGGCATTCTTAGGCCTAGTTTAAAGCATCTTAATAAGGATATAGATGTAGAACACACCGAGGCAATTAGGGATTAATCTATTATTATCCTTCCTAACTGTGAAACTTAGTGTGTGTTCAATCTGTTAATTGTATAGGGTTGGCATTCCGAGGAGACACTCTAGCTTACCGTAGCCTAGAACTCTGTGAGTAACAATTGTGTAAAGATATGTTCAAAATGATTATCTTCTGAATACTGAACTGAACTGTTTACTGAACTGATATTGTTTACTGAATGAATGTATGTCCTATATTCTGAACTGTACTGTGGCATCCTTAGCACCTACTGTTTACTGTTACTGTTACAGAGATCTCTATCGGTTCCCTCGTGGAACCACTACTGTTTACTGTTTGATGGCCATCATTACTATTCGGTCTTTAAGACCTACTGCTTACTATTTACTGTTATGCTAATGGATGTACCACATATAACTGTTTACTGTACTGAACAACTGATATACTAATTGAAATGAACTGTTTTCATTACTGTAAGGACATTCATTCTAAACCCCTTTACGCTTTATGTTATTCACTGGGCTTTAGCTCACTGCTCATATATATATGTAGGTGTTCAGGCACCAGACCGCGGCTAGCAGCGTAGGGTAGACTTCGCTTTTTGTCAAGCCAACCACTGTGCCTCACTGCGAGGTTCCGAGCCTGCCAAGCTATGGCTTAGGGGTGTTTTTATTTCCCCGTCTGTCTTTGTACTGTTTTTGTAATACTGTATAGACCGTATTGTACTGCTTAATAGGGATTTGGTCCCCTGCTCTGACTGGTTGTATATATATTGTACATACTGTTTGTCTCTGAGTGCATATATGTATGAAAAATCTTTTTGGCATACAGACTGTCACAGCTCATTGGACATTGTTTATTTACTGTATTGGCTTCCGCCATGCCCCTGTACTCTGTATTACTGTTTTACTGTTAAGCAGGCCTTCGGTAATCTAGGATTGCTGGCCGGTTACAGTGCTAAACCCATAGGGGCGGGTTTGGGTCGTGACAGATCATCCAGTAGAAGGGGGTGAAACAGTCGAGTACTTATTCCCAGATGAGGCCATTTTACACATCGACGATGAAACTTGGACGATGTACTTTGACGGAGCGTCAAATCATTACGGGTATGGGATAGGGGTGTTGCTGATAGCACCCGACAATTCCCGTATCCCTATAGCCTTCAAACTCCGATTCAAAGTCTCGAACAATGAAGCAGAATATGAGGCGTGCATTGCCGGTCTGGAAGCAGCCTTAGAACTAGGGGCAAGACGGTTAGACGTCATCGGGGACTCGAACCTTGTTGTGTCTCAAGCAAAAGGGGACTGGAAAGTTAAAAAAGAAAAGATGATGATGTATCACCAAACCTTGGACTTGTTAATTCCTTGGTTTGAGAAGCTAAACTTTGCTCATCTACTAAGAGAGAACAACAGGTTCACAGATTCTTTAGCAACTCTATCTTCCATGATAGACATCCCGTTCGGAGTCCGGATGCGTCCAGTCATCATTGACTAGAAATTTGCACCAGCCTATGAGTCGATTGCTGCTATAGATGAGGTTCAGGACGAAAACCCCTGGTATCACGACATTTGGAATTTCCTGGAGAATGAAGCATACCCGCCAGGGGTAAATGCCAAGGATAAAAGGGCAATCAGAAAAATGGTTGTTCAGTTCATCATCTGTGGGGGTAAACTGTATAAGAGAGGTCATCTGGGAATGCATAAGCTGTGTGTCGATGCCGAAGAGTCGAAGCATCTAATGGAAGCCATCCATGGAGGGGAATGCGGTGCGCACATGAATGTAGTAATGCTAGCGCGGAAGATCCTCAGACAGGGTTACTACTGGTCCACCATGGAGGAGGATTGTATCGGTTTTGTCCGGCGATGCCAAAAGTGTCAAATTCATGCAAATCGCATGAACATCCCACCGTCGAAGCTGTACAATATGACTTCGCCATGGCCATTTGCAGTCTGGGGAATTGATGTGATCGGGGCTGTCACTCCGAAGGGGTCAAATGGGCATGAGTTTATCCTGGTCGCGATAGATTATTTTATGAAGTGGGTCGAGGCCCAATCCTATGCGGTGTTGAAGGCTTCACATGTTGCGAAGTTTATCAGAAACAACATCATCTGTCGCTACGGGGTCCCAAACGAGATAATTTCAGATAACGGTTCCCACTTCAAGAAGGAAGTGATTGACTTGTTGGAAAAATACAACGTGGTTTTTCATAAGTCATCTACCTACCGGCCGCAAACCAATGGAGCGGTTGAGGCTGCCAACAAGAATATCAAACACATATTGCAGAAGATGGTGGAAACCTATCGGGACTGGCCAGATAAGCTGTCGTTTGCTCTGTGGGGCTACCGGACTTCAATCAGAACTTCTACTGGGGCGACTCCGTATTCATTAGTCTATGGGATGGAGGCAGTTCTACCTATCGAGATTGAGGTTCCGTCTTTGCGAGTATTGGCTGAGTGTCAAATAGCCGAAGCAGATTGGCAGCATAGCAGATTTGAGGAACTCATGCTCTTTGATGAGAGAAGACTGAAAGCACTGTATCATGTTCAAGGTTATCAGCGCAGAATTGCCCTGGTTTTCAACAAGAAAGTTAAGTCCAGGAATCTAAAGGAAGGAGATTTGGTGCTCAAGGACAACCGAGCTCCCATCCACGACCCAAGGGGCAAGTTCAGACCCAATTGGACTGGTCCCTACATCATTAAGTCTATCTGGTCAGGTGGAGCTGTGGTTCTGATGGATCTGGATGGCTTAGAGTTTTCACAACCGATCAATATGGACAAGTTGAAGAAATATTACCCTTGAGAGGCTCGCTAGGCCGAAAACCCGAAAGGGCGACCTAGACAAAACTCAGAGCACAAAAAATTTGAAATTATAAAAACTGAGCTTGCAAGGTTGAAAACCCGCAAAGGGCGGCCTTGGCAAAAGTTAGAGCGTAAAAGGAGAGTGAAAATACCCGAGTGAACCTAAGCCTGAACTACGTAAGGCTTGATTCCCATCTTTGGGATACGTAGGCAACTTCATCCTGAAGTTCAGCCATAAACATTTTCCCCGATCAACTTTGTCCATTTGATCATCTCGGCCATCCTTGTCCATTTAGCATTCAAAGAATTTAGTTAAGATCTTCGGTGCAGTGCTTCTCAGACTAGGGGCAACTTTCCATTGCTGTGTAGTGCCGTGGTGCTATGCAGACTAGGGGCAACTTTCCAGTTGCTGGGATCCGAGGTTGTGCATCTCAGTGACAGATCTCAGGCGTGTCCAGTTCTAATCCATATCGAAAATGGTTTTGAAAAGTTTTAATAAAAGCTGACTTTGTTCGAATTAATCTTTTTACAACTAAGACCATTTTTGGACCAAAGCGGAAAATTTTCTGTGCCCACAACCTTTAATTTCATTGATTTCAAAACAGAGTTCTCCTGCTCTTGCATACAAATTGAAGTTGCTTTGTTATTACATTCATAAAGAAAATTTGAAAGTACTAGTAAAGCAATAAATCCGGGGCATAGACAAGTCAGGTGTCCTTGCGCCCCCTCCCAGAGCTGGTCGAAGCCTCTGATGCCAAGCTAGGCCCAATCTGTGCCTCTTCATTGAGCCAATCCAAGCACTCGTCAGACAAAGTGCAACTGAAAGTGGGAGCGGGGGCCAGGAGCTCTCTAGTCCTCCAGGCTGTGGCATACCAGGCAAGCTGTACGCCTCGAACCGGGAATGCAGCCGGGTACTCTATCCCCTCTAGCGGGCAAGTCTGATCATTACCAAACTAGCGTTGGAATCGGAACGGAAAGTAGAACACACGATGGGTCAGACCAATCAACTGGATCCCGATCAGCCGGGACATGCTATAGCTCATCGTAAGGAGATTGAGCCAAGGACAGCGCCAAGCAATGCGATCTGCAGACAAATTGCACATCTAGTCGAACCACCATCCCTCATCAAGTGTATCGACTAGGCGTTGTCGAAAGAAGTAGCCGCGGGCTGAGTAGGCTGGGCAAGAGTCCACGATCTGCAATTTATCCATCAACCATACCTGGAGAGGGATGAAAAATGAGAGAATAAAGAATAGAGAGATGTACGAAGAGAGAAAAGTAAGGAAAGGGTTTTGTGAGAGAAACCGAGCCCGAGGGCCAAGTGATGTGAGCAATATATATGAGAGATTGGGTGGGAAACATTACCTGCAGTAGTAGTGGACTCCTCGCAAACCTGGTCGTCTCCTGGCGATAGAAAGCATCTAAGCCCATCAGTGTCTCGGCCAATGTCATGGCGATGCAGCTCTTTCCTTCTTTCAAGCCTTGAGCAACTTCAATCAGACGAATGCTAGATCCACCAAAGCCTGGGGCAAGCAAAAAGTGAGATAGCATACACAAGCAAAGGGCGTGTTGCCGAAAACCTTGCCAATAATGGTTGCCCGCGGTCACCGGCATCAGAAAAGCGATGAATCAAACCGAGGATGTCTAGTTCCCCGTTACAGATCAGAGACCGAGCGTCATGCATGGTGAGCCCACACATCCGCCCTAAAGCTTGGGCGTGGCCAAAGCGAAACTGAGGCAAAATCTCTTCATAACGTTCAGATTCCATCAAAACTTGAAAATCTTCGAAAGTTGGACATACTTCTTGCCCGCCGAAGCTAAAAACATGTGTCACTGGGTTCCAAAACCTCGCCGCGGCATGAAGGAAAGGAAAGTGCGGCGGAGTACGGCTCAGCGTGAATAGTGCATTCAAGTAGAAGCCCCGAAAATTCAACTTTTCCGAGCCATCTAGAGAAGCGACCCAAGCTGTGAGATTTTCGACGAGAAACGCCTCCATTTTGGGTGCAAAACTGGGATGAAATGAATCAACCACGAGGCTAGGGCTTTTAAGGAGGATAAGACACTGTTTGGGGGACACGTGTCAAAAATTTGGTGGTTGCTAGGCTAGGTGGCCGGCCGGCCACCTTTTCTGGCAGGCCGGCCACCCCTCTCCTCTCCAATGCAAAAAGCTGGCCGGCCAGTTCCCAAAGGTGGCCGGCCATGCTGCAAAATGGGTCTTTGGCCTTGTTTTACCCTCTGGAAGGAAGTTCCTAGCATTTCCATGCATCGGGAGTGTCGAAGGCCTCCATTTCCCTCAGTTTCGGATGCGTTCCGGCACCCAGGTCGTCCGAAATACACTTTGTTCATAAAGTTATTGCTAAGTTTTGTTTATCGAGTTGTTGTTTTGCTTATCGAGTTGTTGCTTTGTATGTCGAGCAGTTTTGTTTTTCAAGTCTTGTTTATCATAGTTGTCGAGTTTTGTACTTTGAGTCGTTATTCTTTGTTCAAATCAACATTGTTGTGTATTGCTTATCGAGTTGTAAACTTGCTAAGATTCTGTTATTTCTTGGCGAGTTAAGTTGTTTAGTTTGTTGTGTCGGTTCACTACCTGACCTGGTAAATACACAATGCACATTTCCATTCAATCTTATTTTTGTGCAAAATGATGCGATGCGATGCTGAGAACATAAAATACAACACTTTTTTCAAAAGCTGTTTCATTCCGCCATGCCTCCTTTGTTACAACACTTTTTACAACAAGGGTACAAGTTTTGCAGAAAATAAAACTGTCTAAACAATGTACAATGTGCTACAACTACTAGTAAAAAGGTAGATAAAACAGGGAACAGCTGCATCAATGCTCTCAAGAGCAGGAATAAGAGGCCCTCTTCGTCCTCTTCTGCGGAACAGCCCCTACACCATCATCACCATCATCGTCTGAGTCGGAGCTCCCATCCTCGGAACCCTCCTCAGCCTCATCTCCACTACCGGAACCGGGGTCAGAGCCACCCTCTCTATTAGCAGATGTCTCTGACTGGGGATCTGCAGCCTCCTCCTCCTCGCTGGGCTCCTCCTCTATGATGTGCGCCCTGCGCCTGCCTCGTCCGCGAGAAGACTCCCCTCCCCTAGCTCCTCGAAAAGGCATAGATGGCCCAGCTTCTCGGGAAGGCCTGGATGACCCGGCCTGTGACTGAGCATATACCGGAGGCATCTGAAAATGAGAAGTGCAATTTGAATACATCAACCAAAACATGCATATCAGATGCAGATGCAAGCAAACCATGCAGAGTGGATGTACGCAGATGTAGTACATGAATGTGATGTGTGTCAGATGTGCTCTACATAGATAGCCTATCAATGCAGTAAGATGTTCAAAAACAGCATGTCATTAGAAGTATGATAAATGCAAGAAAATTGAAGAATACCTGGACACCCATAATGGACAACATCCCCTCTCTCCGAAGGACCATGCCCTCGAGTGAGGCTACCAACCCGAGCATCCCATCCATATACTCGACGGGAGGCTGCAAATGCAAATGCAAGATTATCAATAAGTGAATGAATGTCCAAGTATCGGAATGATAAATCAAAGCTGTAAAGCATACTGGCGGCGAGTCGGGGTCTCTTACAAATCGATGATCAGGCCTCGGAGGCTCTATCGGGATCGGGTAGGAAGTCCTATCTCTCCATCCCGGCAACTCAGTCGGCATATCTGGCCATCCAGGATGATGATGAGTCGGAGGAATCGGGAGAACCAATCCACCCCCACCCCTAGATGTACCAGCCCTGCTGGTGGAAGGAATATCTGTAGTCCGAGCCCGACTCGAGGAGGGCATACCAGCAGACCTCCTCGTCGGAGTACGGACTCCCATCAATGGAGGCATCAAGTATGTGTGACGATAAGTAGCATAGTCCCCCTCATCAAGATGAAGAAATGCATCAGTACCTAACAGGGCGTCGACAACACCCTGGGGAGAGAGTCTATCAGCAGTCCGCATGTCGCCTGGGGGTACTGAGGGAGGGTCCTGAGTAGGGTAGCCCCATACCTGACGCAAAAAGCGGTCCCCCAAAAACCAAGCCCTACCAACTGGCCCCTCGAACAAGACTCTATACCGGGAGGCGCCCCATGCTCCAGCAAACCAAAATCGGAGATCTCCGCTTAAAGGCGCCCATGGCTGCCATGTAATCTGCGGATAACCAATGCATAAGCTGATCAGAAATTGTGAATATGCAAGATAAATCAAAGAGTGGAAACATGAAGAACTGAGAGTTCTGAAATATCTCGAACGTCCGCACGGTGTCGAAGTACTACCGCAGGTAGAGAAAAGACTCCCGAGGTCTCGGCCGGTACGGGCCCTCAAACACAAGTGAATACGGGGTTGTGAGAGGGACCTCCACCTCAAGCTCTGGGACTAGCGTCGGGAAGTACGCGTAAACCCATAACTATGGAAAACAGAGCAATAGGCATCAGAATACAGAATGCTGAGTGCAGAATGTAAATACGAAATGCTGAGAGCAAAGTGTAAGATACAGAATGTAAAGTGCACCGTGTGTGCAATGCACAAATAATGAGAAGCAGAAATGTAAATCAAGAGGACAAAAAGTACCTCCCAGGCCCTCCAATAACCGCCAACCATGTTCCCCCGTCCGCGGGAGTTCGCGCTCATATAGCAATATAGAGTAGCCAGGCTGGCGCCACCCCAGTCATATCGACTGACCTGTGATAGGTCTACTAGAGCACTCAGCAGGTAGAGCCCGACAATGTTCCCCCTATCGGCAAATAGAGTGGTGCCGAAGAGGAACATCAGAAATCCACGAGTGTACTGGGCTACCTCCTCAGGAGTCTCAGGCACTCTCTCTCTGAAGTATGAAGAAAACCAGGTATACCGAACTCTGCCTGAAGATCTATCAACTGGTGGGCGAGCTCCTAATAGATATATCCAGGCGGCCTCCCACTCACCTATGTCCTCATCATAAGGGATGGCCCAATCTCCTACATCAAGGCCCGTCAATACGGCAAAGTCAAGCGGGGTCATGGTCATGTCCCCGGTGGTAGAGAAATGGAAAGAGTTGGTGGTGTCCCACCATCTCTCTACGAAAGCACCCATCAACGTCCTACTGGCAGGACAGCGAGATATCCCGGTGCAAAAGGGCCCGAACCCCACTATGTCAACCAGATCCCGAACAGCCTCCGGGAGCTCGGCATACCACTCTCTCGCCGCGACAGAGCCATATCCCCGAGTAGTACGAGCAGTCACCTGCATTCAGGATGAACATATGTATTTAGTTTCAGAATGAAATGTATAAGCTGCGTGCAAATGAAATGAACAAGCTGCGTGCAAATGAAATGTATGAGCTGTGTGCAAAATCAAATCAGATACAGAATTCGGGCTGCGTGTCCAAAAAATTCAACAATGAGCCGTGTGTTCAGAATTTAAGTGTTTGGGCTGCGTGTTCAACTCTCAATCAGTGTGTGCTGCGTGTTCACCTCAACAATGAGCCGTGTGTTCAGAATTTAAGTGTTTGGGCTACGTGTTTAACTCTCAATCAGTGTGTGCTGCGTGTTCACCTCAACAATGGGCCATGTGTTCATCTCAAAGTTTGGGCTGCGTGTTCAACTCTCAATCAATGTGTGCTACGTGTTCACCTCAACAATGAGCTGTGTGTTCAGAATTTAAGTTTGGGCTGCGTGTTCAACTCTCAATCAGTGTGTGCTGCGTGTTCACCTCAACAATGAGCCGTGTGTTCAGAATTCAAGTGTTTGTGCTGCGTGTTCAACTCTCAATCAGTGTGTGCTGCGTGTTCACCTCAACAATGAGCCGTGTGTTCAGAATTTAAGTTTGAGCTGTGTGTTTAGATTTCAAAATATGGGCTGTGTGTTCATCTCAAAGATCGAGCTGTGTGTTCAACATCAAGTATTTGAGCTGTGTGTTCAGATTTCAAAATCGGTGGGTTGTGTGTTCATCTCAAAATTATTGGGCCGTGTGTTCAATTCTCAACAAGTGTGTGCTGTGTGTTCACAATTAATATACGGGCTGCGTGTTCAGAAAGTCAGAGTGTTTGAACTGTGTGTTCAAGACGCAAACGGAATACGGTGTTATAGACTAAACATTCAAAACAAGCTGTGTGCTTGAGTGAGCAGATAAACATAGCAAAAGTACGAAATGCGCGGAAAATGCAGAATACATTGCAGAAAATGTAAAAGTGAAGTAAATACCTCTCGTGCCTGATGAGAGAGGTGAGACTCCGGCTCTCGCAGAAGCAGATCCCCAGGCGCTCGGTCATCGAAATCGGTGAAATGATAAAAAACTGCCTGTGGGAGGATGTGTATCCGAGGGGCGTACCTTTCAGGGATGAATGGCCGAACCCTCAGAGGCAGAGCCATAATGTCTGGATCACCTCCAGCACCTGGAGGACCTCCGCCATGAGGAAAATGACCCGCCATCTCGAAAAATCTGCAAAAAGGAGCAAAAATGAGCAAAATGAGCCAAAATTGGAAAAAGTCAACAAAAGTCAACTCTCGGGAAATGGAAAAGTCAACAAAAGTCAACTCCTGAGAAAATCTTCCAAATATTGAGACAAACTTACCTCAAGTGGTGAAAATGAGAAAAGAAGCACCGAAATCAAAATTTAATCGGTTCAAAGTGACGAAAACTGAAAGATTTCGCGAAAACAACTTGCGTGGGGCGTTAGAAAACGCGTATAGAGCACAGATCTGAGAGAGAAAGTGGTCTAGGAAGGTAGAGAAGGTGTTTTCGGAGCTGGAGTTATGAGGAAAAATGCTTTGGCCGAATAGATTTAAAGAAAAGAGACTGAAAGTACCAAAATGCCCACGATTTTGGCAAAGTGGCCGGCCGGCCACCTTTTCTGGCAGGCCGGCCATCCCCTTGCCTCACCCCTGGCCGGCAGCCTTCCCTTCCCTCAAACCTGGCCGGCAGTGTCCCCTAGGTGGCCACCAAGCTCCCTGCAAATTTTGGTGATGATTGGAGTCCCCGAGACCTGAAAAAGTACAAGAAAAGTGCACTTTCCGTCGCGAAATCGCACCGCCGGAAGGTCAACTCCCACTTTTAGTGCGTCTTTCATCGTCATTCGTCAAAAGTGAGGTATATCCTTTTTAAATGTGTTGTGACCCATTCGGGAAGTAAACCGGAGGTCGCAATTGAACCATCTTAGTCGAAACTTGCATTGCTTTGCTCGTTGTTTCGTATCAAAATGTGCATTCGAGTTTACACTTATCCTGCATTGTTGTGCACATTACTTGCATGCTCATGCATACCACTTGCATTATTGTGCGCGTTTCACGGGTTTTGTCATGCCCCCATGCTTAAACTTGCGTTGTTACGCACGTGCTTCTCGCATTGCGATGCACTCTCCCATTGGCACCGTGTTTGTCTGCATTCGATATCATATTGAACATATGTTGCTAATTATGTTGTGCTTGTTGAGTTTCTTCCTTTTTCAGGCACGATATTGTATGTACGGTTCATTTGAGGCTGGTGCGACTAGACGACCCACACAGGTATTGTATCCCCTCCGTGTGAGACGTGGCGGGAATCCAATGATTCTCCGCATTCTTCAACTGCATGAAATGTAGTTTTGCTTTGCATTCTTGCTTAAAACTGTTGCATATATTGTGAATATTTGCTTCGTTACAGCATGCTGCTCTGCATGATCATCGAGCTACATCCAGCTTTGTGCACATCGCTTTCCATTTAGCCCCTGCCTGCGGGCATGCCTGCGGGCACATCTCTGTTTATCTTGTATGTTTGTCTAAGTCTTTGGCCTCGCCAAAAATGGGTCGTCTCAGGGCTTTGACATTCACTCCCGTCACTTCTTGACTTCCGAGTTCTGTCAAAGAGGGGCAACTGTAGACACCCCATTTTTGACCGACCTTAAGACTAAGATGTCACCGATTGAGCGCTTGGTGATGTTGCATGTCGTGCTCGTTCAGAAGCTTCTGAGTCTCGGCTGCGAGCTTTGCCTCCAGACTTCCGGACTCTTTTGTGCCCTGCCTCGGTTTGCGAACCAGGCCCTGTTTTCTCTGTTTTCTCTTCCCGAAGGGAGGGAGAGGTCTCGTAGATCATCTCTCAGTGGCCGTAGGCTACGTTTCGTGGTCGTAGGCCATTTTTTTCCGTTTGGGGCCCGGTTCCCGGTTTTCGGAGCCGTCGGCCGTGTGCCTCGGTTCGGGACCGCTTAACCACCTCCGTTTGCTCCGGTTTTTGGTATACATATTTTTTCCTCCCTTTTGAGGGACACTGTGGCCCGAGAGACCAACTTCGTGGTCAAACGCCACCTCCGGTGCTTAACAGTTAGTTTTCGGGGCCTCGGGCTGCGTGTTTTGGCCCCCGAACCTTCGTTTTGCATCGGTTTAGGTCCATTTTTGGTGGAGACCTTATTTTCATTGTTAGAAAGCTTGTAGGAGGGTGGGAGGCCAGCAATTGTTCTGAAAAACCAGCTTTGTTCCTTCATCGCCCTTCATCGCCCGTTTTCCTCACTAGAAAGCTGGTGTTGACCATTCCCGGGCCACTTTTTCTAGCCCTAAACCACATATTTGTGTTGTACACACCTGGGAGGCCACCAATATGGCCTGGCCGGCCATTAATTCTTCCTGACCCTTTTGAACCCCTCTAAAAAGCTAGCTTTTCTCTCTCCTGGTTCACTTTTTCCAGTTTTTCTCCACATAGCTGTGTTGTACACACATGGGAGGCCACCTTTTTGGGGTGGCCGGCCACTAACTGAGCTTGAACCTTTTGAACTTGGCCGGCCGGCTAGGGGAGGTGGTTGGCCGGCCACCTGAACCTCCAGAACCTGGCCGGCCAGCTTTCTCTCTCCTAGTTCCTTACAGATGTACCCTCTGTTTTGGCCCAGACCCCTGCCCGGGAATCTGCCCTTTTGGGGGGGAAATTTGAATTTGATTTTCCCCCCCTTTTCCTCCACCCCTTTCTCTATAAAACCAGCCCCCCAGCTCCATTTTGAAGGGTTACAAAAATTGCTTAGAGCCTTTACATACAACCCTCCCTCTCTCTCTCATCCAAGCTCCAAAACCCTAAGATTCTTGCACCATTTCTACACCAACCCATAGCACAACACCTCCACACTCCATTCCAACCATTTGAAGCTGATTTTCAGAGGTTGAGAGCTCCCAAACTTGGTCCAAAGGCTGCTGAAGTTTGGTTCTACAAGGGTGAGTCCTCTTCTTCCCTTTTCTAGTCTTTTCTTGCTTCATCTATAAGCCATACTTGCAAACATTTTTGGGCTTCGTCCTAAACTAGAAATAGTCTTATTTTGAGCTCATCTTCATGTTTGGTTAGGGTTTTTCTCTGTTTGAGGCCATCTTCTGTCCCTTTCCCTTTTATCTCTCTTTTGGCCCTTTTCTTGCATGATATGTTAGCCCCGTTTGTAAGCATTTTTGGGCTTTGAGCCAAACTGGAAAGTGCTTTATTTTGAGCCCCTCTTCAACTTTGTTGAAGGGCTCTTCACTTTTTGAGGCCAGCTACTGCCTCTTGCTTCCTATCTCTCTTTTAGGGCTTTTTTTTTACATCATATTGTAGCCTTACTTGTGAGCATATTTGAGACTTGTTATAAACTGTAAAATGCCTTGTTTTGGACCCCTCTTCAACTTTGTTCAAGGGCTCTCCTCTGTTTGGGGCCAGCCACTGCCCCTTGTCTCTAATCTCTCTTTTAGGGCCATTTTTGCATGATAGATTAGCCCTACTTGTGTTCATTTTTTAGAGTTGTCATAAACTAAAAAATATCTTTTTTTAATCTCATCTTCAAGTTTTTTAAGGTTTCATTTTTTTTTGAGGTCATATGCTTCTTTGTATGCTTGATTGTCTCCTATTTTGAGCCTTACACCTAAGCCCTTGTTGCATGCTTTGTTTGGCCTTCTAGCCACTGAAATCCAATGGATTTTCAGTGGTTAGCACACTGTTTTGAGCCTCAAAATCAGAGGGGGGTGACCCCCTCTCACCTTGCCTTGTTCGGTGGCCTTTTTGGCCTTCCAAAGAGGCCCTATCTTGCATGCTTTGTTGACTGATTTCAGGGCCAATTTGATAAGTTTTGGGACTATCATTTTGATTTTCAAAGTTTTTTGTGCCATGCTAAGTGTCCTTGATGCATGTGCTTAATAACCCCTTTGTATGCCCTCTAAAAGAACCCATCATTTGTGCATGTGTTGGTTGCATTTCAGAGGTTATTTGGGAATGTTTTGGCATGTTTTATTCACTGATTTTTTCTAGTTTGATGAGTTCTCACTTGCTTCATATACTTGCCATGTGAACCATGTTTGCTAGTCAAAATTGCATGCTATTTTAGTCCATCTTGCTAGCACTTTTTGGCCACACTTTGAACTAGAAATGTGCATATTTTGGGACTGCCTTGGCTCTGTCTTGAGACTTCATGATCAAATAATGCATGCTTTGTATAGCTATAAGCCATTCCATATGCCTAGTTTTGTGTTACGGGACCATTCCATGCATTGGGTGCCATGTTTCAATGTTTTGGGATCACTTAGCATCATATTTCAGTGCTGAAATCATATGCTTGTATGCCATATTTCATGCCTTGCCATGCTTTGGTAGAATGGCATTTATGCCTTAGGTTCGGTCCTCGATTTGCGTGCATACACGCATCTCGAGTGTCTCATTTTCATCTTATGGTCTCTGATACGAGTGTGGCTAAGGTCCACTCATGTTGTTGTAAGCCCATATTGCATTGTGTATGCCATCTTAGTCCTTTGCATTGCGTATGCTAGGTTGCATGTTAGAGCATTGTGCATGCCATATTACATCGTGCATTGTGTATGCCATTTCATAGCATTGTGTATGTTAGGATGTATATTAGTCGCATTCATGCATGTCATGCATATTGCATAGTGTTTGGGATATGAGTTAGCCCGAGCACGGGAAACGTGGTACGTTTCGTACTCCGAGTGGCGGAACGTGTCTCAATTCCCGGTCATCGACACTCCGGATTAACCATGATGGAGTCTCGGTCTTGTTGTGTTTATTTGTGCATTCATTTCATATTGAGCCGTGCAATTCGACTCCTCGGCCATCATGTATTGAGATGCGCGATTGATGGTACGAGGATCGAGGACTACACTCCCTGAAGAGTAGTCATGCATACATATGTGAAAATACATTGACATGCCCTTTTCTTGCTCTCTGTTGCAGCAAATCAGAAATCAGCAGCCTTCCGAAGCTTGGCACAAATCCCGAGAATAATTACAAACAGAGGCTAATTGGGGCGTCGCAATGGATTTCCGCGCAAGGCAACCTGAGCATGCATCATTCATCATTCGGAACAGAGTTGAGGCGGTCCATGGATTTGCGCGCAATTTACTGCTTTCCTAGATTAATTTGTTAATTAATTAGGGTTTTTGTACTTATTTGGACTGTATTATTTATTTGGGACTGTATTATTTATTCGGACTCTCCGAGCGAGGGCAATGTTGTAATAAGTGTGCGTGCGTGTGATGTATGTCTCCCAACCCCACGTCTTTCTCCCTTTTATTTACCAGCTTATGATGATTAGATTAAGGCATGTTTCAATTAGCATACAGTATGATAACATGTTTGCATTCATTCATCTGTTTTGCATGCACCGGGCTCGGCGCATCATACTAACTGCATTGTATTTCAATTCCGAGTTGAATACTTGTTAGCTATAGCATTCCATATGTCATGTTTAGAATAGCCGAGCCTACTTGTAGTTGCATTTTGCATGTGTTGCATTAGGCACTTCTGTATATTTAGGATCATGCATGGATTTCTAATTAGCTTCTGTTTTGGCTTGGAGTACTCGGTAAGTTTTATGCTTTAGCATCCTTGCATGCGTGTGAGTGACTCCATGATAGCATGCTTACCATGAGACTATGTGCTTATATGATATAACTGCTTGAATGCCTGTGGGTGAAGGTTGGGTTATTTGGATTGGAACAATGCGTTGACTGTGAGTTTTAAGCCCACTAGATAGTGGAAAAATCATGTTTTCTAAGTCCACCCGAGGGTGGCAAAATCTGCATTTTAAGCCTACTTGCGAGTAGCAAACCGCTTTCAAAAACAAACATGAAATGTTTGGTTCCAATTCAGGCGATCCAGTCTATACTTGTATGCTGTGCGCATCACATAGTAAATCTAGGCTAATAACCGGAATAAGAACACATAATGTTTTCAAAACTCGATATCATGGTTAGTAGAGGCCGATCTTTGATCGGGCGAGCGGGGGTGCTCACGAAGTGACCTTCCCCAATCGTACCCAAGTTCTCGAGCCGAGGCAACTTTGGTGATGACGGACACGTGGCCTTAGGCACGAGTCAGGGTTTCTTAAATTTCCCAAAATAAAATATTTAGGTGGCGACTCTGTATCTAGCAAAGCAGTCCATGTTTGGCACTTCTTTCAAAAAATCTGTTTTCTCAAAACGATTTGCCAGATTTGGACTCTTTGGTTCAGATTAAGAACCGTGACAATCTGAGTCCTGAACGGTAGTGAGGCCCAAGGGCGCGTCTACAATGATGTTGCCTGCTTGATCAACAAAAAGTCCTTAATAAGGTGTGTTAAGGAAAACCTTCAGGAATGGGCCTTAGAGGAAGTACTTAACAATAATTTCGGCGCAAGTCGACACATGAGGAATGTGTACGGCTGAAGTCATCAATGGTGATTGGGTATGGACTATGAACCCAATATTGAAAATTCATGCTGTTCATTTGAAATATAATGAATTGAAGTCATCTGGAGTGTGTTGTCGGTGGGAGAACATATTCGTACAGGTGCAATCAAATTGGCGGCAAAAACGTGCGCATGTATGGCCAAGTCACAATCGGACGTCAATCTATAAGGTAATTTCATAGATGAAAGTTGTTATGAGGCAAAATTTTGGTACCAAGGTAAACATACTCAACTCAAGCTTGTCACCTCATAATGTTGTGATCAAGTGGGAGATGATGGAATAAAAATGATCACACCATAATTCGGTATGACTCATTACATCCAAAAAATTTCCATAGGCAGTGATCCATACCTTCCCGTAGGAAGAAGCAACTGGAAGTTTGAGTTTGAAATGAAAACTCACAATGTTTAGAAACATAGTAACCATTAGGTTTGAAGATTTAATTTCAATGGTTATAACCATTGATCAAAAGCCACCACGTATGCTATAAATATATGGACCAAACATTGGTTCAAACTCACTTGAATTTCTCTCTTCATTTTTCTCTTCCAAATTGTATATTCTTGTGTGATAAATACCCTCACAGAAATTCCAATCTATTTGCCATTGTTAGTTTATCTTACGTCATGTATGTCCTATTTTTATAGGGAAGTGTAATGTCCCTTGTATAGCCATTTTTAACCCCTTTTTTTTATATATTAAAAAGTGATGCAATTGAACTTACCAGTCAAAATCGATCAAACTTTTGATTTTTTATCTGCATTCATTTTTAAAATGTTTACACTGATATAAACTAAATTGATTGAAATATTATATTTTAATTCTTTACATATTAGAAGATAAGTGACCAAATACTTTCTTTTTTTTTAATAATAAAAAAATATGAAGTGATATGTTTATAGCATAACTTTCATATTTTTCTCAATTTAATTCTACAAGTTTATATAAAATCCTTTAAAAGTTCATTTAAATCTCCCCTCTAAATCAAGCCAACAAAACAAAACCATAGCATATGGTGTCTTTCTCTTAACACGATGGAACCGAACCGTTCACACCACCCACCAAAAAAAAAAAAAAAAAAACCGTTGACACCTATTTTTGGTCTCTCTCTGTCACGACCCAAACCCGCCCCTATAGGTTTAGCATCGTAACCGGTCAGTAATCTTGGGATTACCAAAGACCTCTGAGACATATTAACATAATAATAGGGGCTAGCGGAAGTAAATAACAAATATACAACATCCATTGAGCTGTGCAGACTTTCATGAGACAGAAAAATTTGAAACTTTTTATATACATAGTTACATATCATTCTTACATCATCATATATATACAGATTAGATAAGAAGGGACTTAGCCCTATTTACAAAATAAATAAAGACTTGTTTAACCAAACAAGAAAACAAAACTTGAACTTTGTGTACTTAGCCATAACCACTAGACATATCCGGAACCTCCACAAGAGGCACATAGGTTGGCTGACAAAATAGAGTCCAGGCAGAAACTCTAGGCCTGGTCACGTGGCTGATCATCTACATACATAAATAATACAGTGAGCTGGAGCCCAGTGAATAATAATAAAGTAAAAAGTTTTAATGAACGATGTCCCTCACAGAGTCTTCTGCATATTCAGATTTCAGTCAGAAACGGATTCATATTCATATTCTTATTCAAATCATATACAGAAATTAGAGTTCATGCTTAATCTTACATAGTACATCTGTTAGCGCTACAAATCACATACAAAGCATCAAAGGTCATACTTGTCAATTCCATAAAGGAACCTCCGGCCGGGTAAGGATAACTTGTCAGTTCCATAAAGAAACCTCCAGACTGGGAACTTGTAAACTTGTCAGTTCCACCTAGGAACCTCTAATCGGGTACAAATAATTTGTCAGTTCCATAAGGAACCTCCAGACTGGTGTAACGATCCCATCACGTATAATGATTAGTACTTGATTAATTACGAGGATTTAAAATTTAATTGCCGAGTATTATAATTTAATTTGGGATTTATGAGGATTGTGGGATCTGACTCGTATATGATTCTATTAAAGATTTATTTTGGAATTAGAAATTGAGGGTCCAAATGGCTTAAGGAAGTGAAGTTAAGAAGTTGAATCAATTTAATCTTAATTATGGACCCATTTGGGAGTTTAATTAAATATTCGTTTCAGTTTAGTAAAATTGAGATTCGATTAATTAGATCCTAATTGGAGTTAATCAAGTTAATTAAATTATGAAGATTGAGAATTATAATTATTACAAATTAAATTTAGTTATGGGGTGTCTAATTTGAATATGTAATTTATTGACGAAGATTTGGTGTCTGATCAAAAATTGAATGCCTAAATAATTTAGGAAATCAAAATTGAGGATGGAAATAAGTTTAATTTAATATTTGGAGCCTTTTGGGAGTTTGATTAAAAATTAGATTCAGAATGATAAAGATTAAATATAATTAATTTAATGGAAGTCAAATTAGACTGAGTAAATTATGTGGGATTTTGATTAGTTGTGATTAATTAAATTATGTACTGATCAAGTGTTAATTATAATTAGTTAAGACAAAAGTGGGGTTTAATTAAGTCAATGCATAAATTAGTAATTTAGTTAATTTTAGAGCCTTCTAATCTTTTAATATTGGAACCTTGTGCACGTTTGAATAGTGTTGAATCAGGAAGTGGGTTTGGTATTTGTGGTGCCAATTTCAAGTGATAAAGTGGGCTTACTGCTTTTCTTCTTCAGAAACTATTTTTGTTGAGTACGGTTTGGTGAGAGAGAGAAGAACCGAGAGAGAGAGTGAGAGAGAGAAGTCCAACTTTTATGCTGGAAAAAGCTTTGGAGAAATGGGTTTATGAGATCTAAATGAAGATAAAAGAGAGAACTCAAGGAATTAAAAAGAAATTCAGTCATGGAAGGTTAAAGGTAAGGATTTTAACCTTGATTGTTGTAGAATCCTTGTATCACACTTGAAATTAAAGATGGAATTGGACTCAAAATCATGTAATTAATAGGAATTTGCAAGAAGATGAAGAAATTTTGAATTATGTTTTAAGATCCTGGAAATATATTTGGAAATTAATTAGTTAGAGTTTGATTTCTATTATTCTTCACAAATTGAAACTCATCCTTGCATGCATGTTGGAATTTCAAGGTTTTAGATTTAATTCATGTGTAAAAGATTGATAAGTTTAAATTGGGTTAGGTTCATGAGCATGGATAATAAATTTGGAAATTAATAATTTAAGTGTGATTTTGTACTCATGTATGGGATTAAGCTTCATTGTTACATGCATGAATAAATTTTACAAGTTTAATACTCTAATGATACATACATCATGGATTTTGAAGGATTTGGATTAATTCAATCTCATATTTTGACGAGAAAAAGAAAATGTTTTATGAACATCAAGTTTATGGAAAATTAGAATTAATCCTAATGCTAGATAAAGCTTTGATTCTATAATTAGATTTTTAATCCATGCATGTAACGTACTTTAAGATTTTATTTAAATTAAACATATTTTGATTATGAATTAAGTTGAGGTTACAAATTAAGTTGAGTTTAAGATTATGGAAATTAGTTGGAAAATTTATAAGAAGTTTCATGACTCTAATTTCATGATTTCAATGAAAATAGAAAGAACTTGAGGCCAATTTTAGGTAATTAAAGAGAAAATGAGAAATTGAAGCTATGATCAAATGTATGAAAATTAATTTAGAAATTAATTACTTTGGGTTGAATTTATTTGTCCTAATATGCAATTGAGTTCCAATTGTAAGTACATTATGAACTTTTCAAGAGTTTTGAAAGTTTAATTCGTATTTTAAAATTTGTGGGCTTGAAGTTGGGTTTGATATGGAGAAGATGAGTTAAAACTAAATTTGGACAATTGAAGCATGATTTTGAATGAATGATTTCTAATTAAAAGTGTTTACTAAATTATACAATGGTTCTCCATTTTTGTGTACCAAAAATACATACTTTAAGGCTTTGAATATCAAAATTGAACTTCAATTGCAATTCTGGAAATTCCAGAATTTACGCTGCCCGCTCGAACGAGGAAAGTCTTGCTCGAGCGTGAAAATCTAGCTCCCAGAAGTTTTCACATTTTACAGTCCACTCGAGCGACCAAAGTGGCGCTCGAGCGAAGACCCTATTTTCAACATATTTTGAAAAATTGCATTTAGTTCACATTTTTATTCTCATCTCTTCCCAAAACATTCTAGACATGACTTATGGCTCAATAAAGATTAATAAGTTAATAATCAACATTAATTAGTTGATTAAAAGAATAAGTCATTAACTTAGTAGTACTTGATTAAGAAACCAAGTGAGAATTGGTTTATTCATAAAAGAATGATTTAGTAATAAAAGGGGTTTGTGAAATGAAAACTCAATTCATTTGACTAAAGAAAGAATAAGCGTAGTGGACTTTCGAATTATTTAGACAGAAAGCAAGAAAGTCAAGTTTGATCAAGGAAGTAATATTGTGCTTCAATGTGTATATGTTATGTGCTTGTGTAGGTCACGCGCCATTGTCTGCCTGATTTATCTGATATGTCTAGTCTGTCTGATTTGCTTCTGCGGCTATCTGTGAGTAATAACATAGTAAAGCTATGTTCAACTTTATTTATTTTCTGCGTGATGAATTAAGATCTGTTTTCTGAAATGATATGTTATGTACAATGAATGATTGGCTAATTTCTTATATATATTCGTGACATCCTTAGCATCATGTGATATCTGTTAGCTGTTACCCGGTATCGGAGGTTCCATCATGGAACTTAATCTGTCTGCACTCTGTTACCCGTACCGGAGGCTCCGTCATGGGGCTCAGCGTATTTATTCTCTGTTACCCGGATCCGGAGGTTCCTTTATGGAACTGGTTATTCGTAACCCTCACGTGTCTGCATTTGTTATGTATCTGCTCTGTTAATACTAATGGATGTATCACGTATACTTACGCATGACTTATGATTTCTATATATGATCTGGACAAATTATGAATTTGATACGAAACTGAATTATGAATTCTGAATCTGTACGGACTCATTCATTAAAACCCTTTACTCTGTTATTATGCACTGGGCTCTAGCTCACTGTATTATTTATGTACGTAGGTGATCGGGCGTGCGACCAAGCTTAGAGGTATCTGCCTAGAATCTGTTTTTGTCAACTAACTTATGTGTCTCCCGTAGAGGTTCCAGATATGTCAAGTGATTATCGCTATGTGATTTAAAGTTTAAGTTTTGTTTTCTTGTTTGGTTAAACAAGTCTTGTGTATTTTCAAAAAGGGACTAAGTCCTTTTTGTCTGATCTGTATATATATTATGACGTAGGGATGATATGTATATATGTATATTAAAAGTTTAAAATTTTTCTGTCTCATATAAGTCTACGCAGCTCAATGGACGTCGTATATTTATTATTTGCTTCCGCTAGCCCCTAATATTATGTTAATTTGTCTTAGAGGCCTTCGGTAATCCCAGAATTACTGGCCGGTTACGATGCTAAACCTATAAGGGCGGGTTTGGGTCGTGACAACTGGGTACGGATAACTTGCCAATTCCATAAAGGAACCTCCAGTCGGGTACAGATAACGTGCTAGTTCCATTAAGGAACCTCCGGTTTGGGTACAGATAGCATACTTGAATCATAGCATAATGTCACTTGTAACATACTTGAATCATAGCATATTGTCACTTGTAACATACTTGAATCATAGCATATTGTCACTTGTAACATACTTGAATTATAGCATAATGTCATAAATACTTGTTATAGTTGGACAATCATTCATAGAATAAAGCGTGGCATTTCCTTCAGCAGATCTTATTTCGTATACAGAAAATACATAAAGTTGAACATAGCTTTACTAAGTTATTACTCACAGTGTTCAAATGTTTGGTTCGCCCTTGTAGTTGACCCTACACAATTCATAATACATTGGGTCATATTACAATTCGTTTCGTTATTTAACTTGTTAAACATTCTTAGGCTCCTTTCATGTTCTTTAATTCATTTACAATGTTTAATGCATGTCTAAGATTGCTTTGAAATGCAAAAGAACGGAAAACGAAGCATAAAACATCTTTTCAAAACTTCTGAAACAAGGCCCTTCGTTCAAGCGTAGCTTCGGCCGCTCGAGCGGACCCTTTTGGTCTGCAAAAATACTGGTTGCTTACAAATTACGCTCGAACGAGACTTTTGATGCTCGAGTGAGAAGTCTAGTAAAACAGTGTACGCTCGAGCGGGACTCTCCACGCTCGAGTGGACAGGTCGAATTCTGGGTTTTTCCAGATTATGTTTGAGCTTCAAAACTTGGTTCCAACCAATGTAATTAATATCATATGACTCATATTTCTGCCATATAACTTTTAACATGAACATAAGGGCCAATTTTACAAGATTTGAATCTCAAATTTACATAAATCCATCTCATAAACTCGAATCATATCAAACTCACTTCATAACTTCAAAGCTCATGCAAATTAATTTCCATATCATTTTGAAATATACATGCATGTGAAATATAGGCTTCATTTTCAACTTAAATAGTACAATTGATGATCAACTTCATGAAATTCAACATTGTTGTGCTTGTGTGTGCCAAATAACCTTCAATTCATTATAAAATGCATGTTTGTAACCAAATATGCAAACTCATGACAATCCCTTACATGCATGTACACACAGACTTCAAATTCATCAAATTCAACTCAATTCATGTTCTTCATATCAAGCCCAATTCCAAACTCACAAATTCTAAAACTTGAATTGAGCTTTCAAAATAATTTTAAGACTTGGGTTCATACATGGCTTATCTAAAAATATACAACGCTTAAATAATCAAGAAAATATGATCAATTTTAAATCATTTACATCAAAACTCCTTTAATTTAAAAAAATTGAACTTATTTGTTCATAAATTCATAATTTTCCAAAGCTTAGTTCTTATTTCATCAAAACATGAAATCAATTCGAAGAAATCTATGATGCATGTAAATTTACAATATCTATAATAAAGGTTCAATCGCTAATTTTTAACATAATTTTCAAACACTTCCAAAATCCAATTAAACTTGTATATATATAATTCAACCTCTTAATTTCATGTTTCTACTTTCAATTTGGGCAAAATCATTAATTATCATCATGAATCAACTTAGGATTTTCAAGAAAAATCAAGACTTTCAAGAAAAATTAAAATTTCTCACACCACTTCTTTTTATTCCAATTTTCCTATTGATTATACACTCAAGGTTCATAATCCATAATCTTAACCCAACAATTGAATCTCAACACTTCAAACCCTAAACCTCCAATTTCCATGATATAACACTACATGCTCAAAAATGTAGATTTTGCATTTATATAATCAAAATACAACACATCTATCTATTAATGCAAGTATTGAAGAAGAACTAGAACCCCTACCTCAAGAATCAATCAAAAGAGCAAAGCTTTGAGAAAAATCCTTCGCAAATCCGAATTCCAATCGGTAGAAAAGTAAGATCTTCACGCCTTCTTCACTTTTTGGTATGGGAATGGAAGGTATTTGGGCCAAAATCTCTAGGGTTTTCGGACTAAGGGTGAGAGGGATGAAGAGAGAAGGTGAAGGTGTGAAGAATGATCTAGAAAAGTGCCTTTAAACTTGCTGAATTCATGCAGTCCGCTGGAGCGTCGCTTTCCGCGCTCGAGCGTACCTGCTTCCAACATAGATATGAAAACTTCAAATGGGTATAACCCTCTCATTCGGACTCCATTCTAGGTCGTTCTTGTGTCCAAATCGAAGCCCCGGAAATAAGTTTTCCAATGGTTCTAGTCTCACATCCAAATTTAAAGTGTGAAAAAAGAAAAAGGGCAAAAGAATAACGGTTGTTCGTAAGAAAAATTATCCAAATTAAATTCTTGGTTCACTCCTACTTTACCATTATGTTACCACTTCGATCAATGTCCCTAAATAAAACAAGGAGGTTCCAATATTAAATTGAACTTATTATCATCATCAATTTTTGTTTCGTAAATCACCAAGGCCCTCAATTTCAAATCAAATCCAAAATCCTTATCAATAAATTTCGTGTTCAAATTGGATACCTCGTAAATAGATTTAATTCATAATAATCATAATTTCTCAAACCTTATAACATAATTAACTTACTTAGCTCCCAAATGAGTCCGTATTTAATTGATTCAACTTGTTAATTTCACTTCCTTAAGCCATTGGGACCCTTAATTTCTAATTCTAAAATAAATCCTTATTTAAATTAAATATGAATCAAACTCCAAAATTCTCATAAATCCCAAATTACCTTAGAGTAATAACCAATTAGAATCCAAATCTCCTTAATTAATTAAACATAAAATCATATACATAATGAGGTTGGCTTAATCTCAGGTTTATGCTAATTAAGCTCAATTAATTCATTACGAATCATAATTTTGCCAAATTTTGCCGTAGGCTCTAAAAATCCTGCTAAACACAGATATGAAATCGGTTTTGGTTTTTGGCGCCTCTAAGGCTATAAATTTTTAGTTCAAAGCCCCAATAGTAGTAGATTTTCCTACACTCAACAGATATAAATTCATAATCACATAATAACTCACATAGTTAAACATACAAATTCATATCAAACACATAATCACATGCGTAATTAAGTATATTACAGGTTGGGTTATTACACACACTCTCTCTCTCTCTCTCTCTCTCTCTTTCTTCCAAAATTGTGAGCTTCATGTAGGATTCAAGTTGTAACTGAAAAGGCCATTCTTTGCCTTCTACCTATATAGAGCCTGCCTTGTACACTTATTTTCTTCACACAAACTCATTTTAGCTTTACCAAAGTGCAAAAACTACTCCTACCAAAACATGGAGTGCACAATCATTTTTTACTTATTTGCTTCAATTCTCTTTTCACTTTCCTCACCCCCTACATTTCTGGTGAGCAAAGAGATGATATGTTGGAAAAGCAAGTGATTAAGGCCGAAATGTACATCATTGAGGCCGTTAATTAGAATCTCTTAACTTCACTTGCTGGTCAAACCGTGTATTTTATGTGTGTTGAATGTCAATCAGGTTATACATCGTCGGAGCATAAAATGGGCAAAAAGACAAAATTTGGACGGAGTTGACTTTTTCTGGAAAAGTCAAACTGATGTTTTAAACCTGTTTGGAAATGAGGAGAAGTATAAAAAGAAAAGAGAAAGGCTTTTCTAGGGGCTGAAACTGTTTTAACCTAAAGAGGGAGGCTAGGGTTTGGAAAGGAGAAGGAAAGCAAAAGCTCCAAGATGTCTTCCATGGTGGTTTCTTCTCCATCTTTATCCTTCCACTCCTCCATGAGTGGCAAGTCGTCTTTTCAGGGTTTTGATGAAACCCTAGCCATGTAACTATTTTGTTTTCCTTTTGATTCTCAATTATGTAAAGGTTCGAACCATTGTATGGTGTTTTAGAAATTCTTTATATATAATTTTCATTATCTTTTTAAATATTTGACTTTCTGTGATTGTTGAATGTTATCCATACATGAGTTTTCTATTCTTTCACATTCAAGGTATGAGACGAACCATACTACGAGGGACGAGTCGTGTCACTACCCTAGTTTAGAGTGAACGGTTCGTACTACTTGAGATGGTTCGTGCCCGTACATTGAATGTGATTATTTTCTTGTTAAATGCTTTGAACTTGTAGTTGCAAAGCATTAATCTGTTCAAACCCTAGGATAATTGATTTCAATTGGAAACCCTAGTTACGTGGCTAGTGGTGGATTCTTTGCCCTAGTTTTTCCCCCAATTCAGTAAACCAATTTCATTTATTATTAATAATTTAATTCCTTAGTTTAATTTATTCGTTATTAAATTAGGTTATGATCATTCAATCTTTTTATCAAAATTAATTTAGGAATTTAACGATTAAATTAGTTTAATTTCACAATAGTCCCTGTGGATCGATACCTGGACTTGCCATTATTCTAATAGAATTTGGTATAGTTTAGTGATTATATTTTGGTGTGTTCAACGACCCATCAAATTTTGGCGCCGTTGCCGGGGACTTCTGGCGAAATTAGTTAATTTAAAGTTACATTCTTATTTTAATTTTTAGTTTAGGATTTTATGCTTTTGGTGTTGCTAAGTGTGCAGAGCGTTTGAAATTGGAGCTATCATTGAAGTGCAAGCGGAGCGCAACTGAGGTAAAAAAAAAAAAAAAAAACCGCAGCACTAAATTGAGTAAACAGAAGCAAACACTCACAAGCAACGCACCAAAGTGCTAAAACAAAAGCCAAAGCTCAATTGGGGATTGGAGATAACGTCTACACGTCAAGCATCCGCAAGACGAGTAAAGCGTTTTCGTTAAACCGCTGTGAGTATTTCTTCCTTTGGTATTTTGCTTTCGTAACTTAGTGCACCGAGTCGAACTTATTGTGTGTTTGGGTAGTGTATGCACGGGCGTCGTTCTTGTCACCCTGAATTGTGGAGTTTGGACCTTGAACTAGAAAGGACCCTTAGGAGACTTAGGGCCTCTGCCCGTGTTCCTAGGCTTGAATATTCATATCCATACATTGAGCCATTAGAGATGGCAGATCCTAATGTCCCGAATGTGCCTAATCGGACCCTTAAGGATTATTTTACACCCACTGCATATACATCACCATCATGCATCCAATTGCCCAACACCACTGCTGCTCATTATGAGATTAAGTCCAGCACCATACAAATGCTCCCATCATTCCATGGACTAACTCATGATGATCCTTATAAGCATTTGAATGAATTTCTGGAAATTTGCTCGACAGTGAGGATTCAGAATTTCACAAATGAAGCCTTAATGTTGCGATTGTTTCCATTCTCGTTAAAGGATAAAGCCAAACACTGGCTAAATTCTTTACCTGCTAATTCAATCACAACTTGGGACCAATTACAACAACGGTTTTTGGAAAAGTACTTTCCCATAGGTAAAACCAACCAACTTAGGCGAGCCATCACAAACTTTGCTCAAATGGATGGCGAGCAATTCCATGAGACTTGGGAAAGACTTAGAGACCTTCTCCAGCAGTGTCCCCACCACCAAGTGCCTGATTGGCAACTTGTTCAAACATTCTATTATGGCTTAACTGAGCCACACCGCCAAATGGTGGATTCGTCCTGTGGTGGGACATTTATGTCTAAAAATAATGCCGAGGCATGGCAATTGTTTGAGAACTTAAGTGATAATTCCCTTCACCATGCCTCCGCAGCCCGGCAAGTCCGGCAACCCGTAGTTGGAGCCCCGAAAAGAGGGGGCATTTATGAGGTTGGGCAAAACCTAGAGTTAGCTCAACAAGTAGAGGCACTGTCCCGCAAGATGGACCAATTATTAGCTACGGGACATGCCCCTACCCGACAAGATCAGCCTCAATTTCACGAGGCATGTGTTATTTGTGCCAGCCCTGCTCATGACTTGAGTGAGTGCCCTTCGGCATCACAATTTCCGGAGTTAGTCCAAGAGCATGTGAATGCGGCTCAAGGATTCTCCAACCCGGGTAATAACCCATACTCCAACACATACAATCCGAGATGGAGAAATCACCCTAATTTCTCATGGAGACCCCCTTCACAAGGCACTTCTTACAATCCTCCACCACCAAGGCAGAATTTCAATAATTTTGCCAACCAATCATCTTACCGACCACCGCAACCTTATAGACCCCCACAACCATACCGGTAACCACAACCACAACCCCCGCCTGTTCCTCAGGGCAACTCTGCCTTTGAGACTCAGGTGTTAGAAGTTCTCTCAGAACTTAAGGGGTTAGCACCGATAGTTCACTCCCACACTCACTCTATTGCCAAGATAGAGACCCAATTGGGTCAAATGGTGAACAACATGAATCGGAGAGAGGAGGGAAAATTACCAAGTCAAACTGTGGCCAACCCTAAGGGACAATACGGGGTTGAGAGTTCGGGTGGAAATGGTAAGCACCATGAGCAAGTGCAGGCGGTGGTTGCTTTAAGAAGTGGTAGGAAGTTAGAGCCTCAGTTAGTTGCGTCTGATGCAGCTAGATTTAGGAAGGGTGACCACGGAGGTTCACCTAATGAGAGCAAGGGTGGGGGGGAAACAATTAAGAGGGATGACTTAGTCCCTAGTACTTCACTTGAGCCCAAGGCACCATATGTGCCTAAGGCACCCTTTCCCCAGTGCCTTGATACACCCTCCCCTTTTAATAAGAAGGCGGCATCTATGGAGGCAATGATGGATGTCTTTAAACAGGTAAAAATCAACCTCCCCTTGTTGGAGGCGATTAAGCAAGTACCATCATATGCCAAATTTCTGAAGGACCTTTGTACGCAAAAGCGTAAATCTAGGACACATGTATCCCAAAAGGTCCTACTCACGGAGCAAGTAAGCTCCATCTTGTTGAATGACACACCTCCTAAGCTTAAGGACCCGGGAGCCCCAACCATTGCATGCATTATAGGGGACCACTTCATTGATAGGGCCTTATTGGATTTAGGGGCTAGTGTTAACTTGTTGCCGTACTCTGTGTACGAGGAATTTGGGCTTGGCGAGTTGAAGCCCACTACTGTTACTCTTCAGTTGGCTGACCGGTCCCTCAAAGTGCCACGAGGCATGATTGAGGATGTGCTAGTTAAGGTTGATAGGTTCTACTTCCCTGTTGACTTTTTGGTTTTAGATATGGAACCGGTAGCCAGTTTGAGGAAACAAATCCCGGTGATTTTGGGTCGACCTTTCTTGGCTACGGCCAATGCATGCATTAATTGTCGGACCGGGGTTATGGAAGTTTCATTTGGTAACATGCAAGTGAAACTTAATGTTTTCCAAGCATCACAACAACCTCATGAGAGAGAGGAGTGCTTATTAGTGGATGTTGTAGATGAGATTGTTGAGGAGGCTTTGCCCTCCATTCTTATAGAGGACCCTTTAGAGGCTTGTCTAGCTCATTTTGGGTTTGACAATTTTGATATAGATGGGTCAGTTGAGGAGGTGAATGTCTTGCTTAATTCTTCTTCTACACCGGATTTTCCTCCATGGAAAGCCCGGTTTGAGTCACTTCCTCCTCTATCGAGAGAGCCTGCTCCACCATCTTTGGTCACACCACCTACACTTGAGTTGAAGCCACTTCCGGCCACACTCAAGTATGCATTTTTAGGGCCCCAGGAGACTTTACCAGTTATCATTGCATCTAACTTGACTACTGAGCAGGAGAGTCAGTTAATGAGTGTTCCCATGGCACATCGGAGTGCTATAGGGTGGTCAGTGGCTGATTTGAAAGGGATAGATCCCTCCGTGTGCATGCATTATATACACTTAGAGCAGGACACTAAACCTTCTCGCGAAATGCAACGGAGACTGAATCCTAATATGAAAGAGGTGGTGAAGAAGGAGGTTTTGAAATTGTTGGATGCGGGTATCATATACCCCAACTCGGATAGCAAGTGGGTGAGTCCCACACAAGTGGTGCCCAAGAAATCGGGCATCACTGTTGTTGAGAATGAGGGAGGAGAGTTAGTCCCCACACGAACCACTACTGGGTGGCGAGTGTGCATTGATTATAGGAGACTAAATTCCTCGACTAGGAAGGACCATTTTCCCTTACCTTTCATTGACCAAATCCTAGAGCGGTTAGCGGGGCAGGGGTTCTATTGTTTTCTTGATGGCTATTCGGGGTATAATCAAGTCCCGGTGTACCCCGCTGACCAGGAAAAGACCACATTCACATGCCCTTTTGGCACTTTTGCTTACAGGCGCATGCCTTTCGGGCTATGTAATGCACCGGCGACCTTTCAACGGTGTATGATGGCCATTTTCTCCGACATGGTGGAGAAATTCTTAGAGGTTTTTATGGATGACTTTTCGGTGTTTGGACCGTCTTTTGAGGAATGCCTTAGGAACTTGACTAGAGTGTTAGAACGATGTATTGAGGCAAACCTAATCTTGAGTTGGGAAAAGAGCCATTTTATGGTTCGTGAGGGTATAGTGTTGGGACACATTGTGTCCCCTCGAGGTATAGAGGTTGACAAGGCTAAGGTTGACCTCATTGCAGGCCTTCCTCCACCCAATTCCGTGCGTCAAATCAGGTCGTTCTTAGGGCATGCAGGCTTTTACCGTAGGTTCATCAAAGACTTCAGTAAGATATCACGTCCTTTGTGTAGTTTACTAGTTAAGGACGCACCTTTTGACTTTGATGAGGCATGCTTAAAGTCATTTGAAACATTGAAAATGGCCTTGACCACTGCCACAATCATGAAATCACCAGATTGGTCACTTCCCTTTGAAATCATGTGTGATGCCTCCGATTATGCTGTCGGGGCTGTGTTGGGCCAAAGGGTCAATAAGGCACCATTTGCTATATATTATGCTAGTCGCACTCTCTCGGATGCTCAATTGAACTACACTACTACCGAGAAAGAGTTGCTAGCTGTGGTCTTTGCCTTAGACAAATTCCGGTCTTATCTCCTAGGTTCCAAGGTCATAGTCTTCACTGATCATGCCGCTTTGCGGTATTTACTATCTAAGAAAGAGACCAAACCTAGGTTGATTAGATGGATTTTGTTGCTTCAGGAATTTGACTTAGAGATCCGTGATAAGAAAGGATCCGAGAATGTGGTGGCGGATCATCTCTCCTGAATCCTTGTTGAGTATAATAGTGACCCTCTTATTCTGCATGATTCGTTTCCGGACGAACAACTCTTTGAGCTGTCACAAGCGAGCCCCCCGTGGTTTGCATATATTGTAAATTACTTGGCCATTGGACAAATTCCGCAGAATTGGTCTAAGCAAGACAAAGACCGATTCTTTTCGCAGGTCAGGTATTACTTTTAGGAGGATCCGGAGTTGTTTAAATACTGCTCCGACCAAGTGATCCGACGTTGTGTGCCGGAGAGTGAGGTGCATAGCATGCTTACATTTTGTCATTCTTCTGCATGTGGCGGTCATTTTAGTGGGCATAAAACGGCCGCCAAGAATTTACAGAGTGGGTTTTATTGGCCCACAATTTTTAAAGATGCCCATCAATTTTGTAGAACTTGTTTGCACTGTCAGCAAATGGGTTCGATGTCTCGGCGTGATATGATGCCAATGACCCCTATTCTTGTAGTAGAAATATTTGATGTTTGGGGGATTGATTTTATGGGCCATTTCCCGTCGTCATTCGGGTTTGAGTACATTCTCTTGGCAGTAGATTATGTGTCTAAGTGGGTGGAGGCAATAGCTACCCGAACAAACGATCATAAAGTGGTAATCAAGTTTTTACATGAAAACATCTTTAGTCGTTTTGGGTTTCCTAGAACCATAATAAGTGATCAGGGTACACACTTTTGTAACCGGTTCTTTGAGTCTGTAATTAAGAAATACTCTATTACTCATAAAGTTGGCACTCCATATCACCCTCAAACTAGTGGCCAAGTGGAAGTCTCAAATAGGGAGGTAAAGCACATAATTGAGAAAACGGTGAGACCGGATAGGAAAGATTGGTCACAAAGGTTAATTGATGCATTATGGGCTTACCGCACTGCTTATAAGACACCCATTGGGATGTCACCATATAGAGCGGTGTTCGGTAAAGCTTGCCATCTTCCTGTTGAACTTGAGCACCGAGCACTGTGGGCCATAAAGAAGTTTAACTTCGATATGGGCGCGACTGGGCTCAACCGGAAATTACAACTCAATGAGTTGGAAGAAATCCGGAATGATGCATATGAGAGTTCGAGAGTTTTTAAAGCTCGGACTAAAGAATTCCATGACAAGCACATTAATAGGAAATCCTTTGAACCCGACCAAAAAGTGTGGCTTTTTAATTCAAAATTGAAACTCTTTCCGGGTAAGCTAAGATCAAGATGGGATGGCCCTTTTGTAGTTGTTGAGGCATTCATTCATGGCGCCGTGGAGGTGCGAGATCCAAAGACTGGCCATACTTTCAAAGTGAATGGCCAAAGATTGAAACCATATATAGAGGGGATTGGGAATGGGGATATGATTGAGTCCATTGCTTTGATGGACCCATTTTACTTCGATTGATAGATTAATTTCTTATTCCTTTTTCTTTCCCTTCTATGCTATTTTGTTTTTCTTTGCTCTCGTCATGCTATACTTGCGTCTAGGAGACTTTAAATCCTCTAAAGGTGTAATTCCTTTGGTGTTTGCCGTGCCCGAACGGCATCTGACGGTCTGGTATAGCCACCTAACCGTGTTTGTAGTGAGTTCCTAGGAGACCAACTGAGACGGTGGAAACTAGAGTTCGAATGGCAAAGCCTAGAACACAAAGGTTTGGGATTTCCGAGACTAGAGTCTGGTTTAAATACCCAGGGGTGTGGAGATTGCTTCAAAACTACCTCGGCTTGAACTCTGTATGGCAGCCCCATAGGTTGAGGTAGCTTTATGCGCCTCGATTCTGGATACCGAATCAACCTAGTCTGTCACCCTGTTGGAGAATAGGGAAAGTTACAAACACAGTTAGGGAGAAAAGTAGTATCCGTGGTTTTCGCGTGAAGATCATACCTTTAGTGGGCATTCCGTATGTTCTTTTGTGCTATATTTATTCCGGATGTCAATTGAAGGTAGAAATGTTTATTTTCTGTGTTTAAAAGTATGCTTTCATGTTTATTTTCTGTGTTAAAAATAAAAAATAAATCAAAAAAAAAAAAGGGGTTTATACTTGTTCATTTTATATTAAAGAAAAAAAAAAATTGTGTTGTTCTTGTTGTTAAAAAAAAAAAAAAAAAAGGTTGAAATCGCCGCACGTGCGGCCTGGGCCCCGCACGTGCGGAAAACTTGAACCAAATTGAAGGCGCACTCTGCTAAATAAGCAGGTGCGCGACGGTGCGTGCGTTGACCTCCGCACGTGCGGCTTGGGCCCCGCACGTGCGGGACGACGTTTGGCAAAAAAAAAAAAAAAAAAAATTTGCACGCGGGAGGGGCAAATCGCCGCAGGTGCGGCTGATCCTCCGCAGGTGCGGGAAAGTGCAAATTTGCGAGCCATCACTCTACTTTAAAAGCATGAGCGTGGCCAAGTGCGGCCATGTGCGGGATTTTCTTCAAAAAAAAAAAAAAAAGGTTTGGTTTGGTTTTATTTTTTTTATTTTTTAAATTTATTTAAGTAAATAAATTTTAAATAAATGCATAAATAAATTTTAAAAATACATAAATTATTTTATTTTATTTATAATTTTTTTTATATATAAAAAAAAATTTCGTTTTATTTTTATTTTTATTATTATTATTATTATTGTTATTATTATTATTATTTTTCCTATTTTCTATTTTCGTAAAAAAGTTTTTAAAAAAAAATTAAAAAAAAAAAAAAAAAAAAAAAATGGTAGACAAACCTTATCTACCAAACACACACACTCCCAATCTGAATCCATCTCAGATTTCTCTCGCTCTCTCTCACAACCCCACACAAACCCACTATCTTCCATATTCTTTTTTCTTCTTCTTCTTCCGTTTTTCTTCTTTCTTCTTCTTCCTCACCACCACCATCTCACCGCCGGCGTCCTATTTCCTTGCCGTCCGTCGAAACTCCGGCGACCACCATTTTTTCCGGCGAACCTCCATTCTTTTTCTCTATTTCTCCACTTTTTCAAGGTTTTTTTTTTTTTGCCTTTTATGATGTTGATTTGTAGATATGAAGTGTTTGATTTTTATTTTAGTTTTATTTTTTTTTGTGATCTAGTGTTCCAAAAAAAAAAAAAAAAAAAAAAAAAAGTTCATAAGTGCTTTATTTTGTTTTTAATTTTTAGTGTTCATTCTTTTTCTTTTATGTTTAGCTTTGTTTTAATTTATTTGTTTTTCCTGAGTTGTAGAATGCATGTTTAGTTAGTGTCTTTTAAAAAAAAAAAAAAAAAAAAAAAAAAAAAAAACACTCAACACCGAGCATCTTCTGGAGAAGATGAACGCCGCACGTGTGGGAATTTTCAAAAAAAAAAAAAAAACTCAGAAATCATGGTGCTAATACTAATCCTAATTTAGTTTATTTTTATTTCCTCTATTTGTTTAGTTTAAATTGTTCGTTACTAATTCTGGTTAGTTTAATTAATTTGTGACTTGTTTGGGTTTTATTTTTATTTTTACTTTTATTTGTTTAGTTAGTGATGTTATTTTTATTTTTTATTCTATGATGTAATTGTTCTTTTAATTATTAAGTAGTTTAGTTTTTTATTTTTATTTTTATTTTATTTTATTTTATTTTATTTTATTTTATTTAAAAAAAAAAGAGGGTTAGCTTTGGTTGTTTTATTCTATACTTTAGTCTCTTTTGTAGTTTAGTTCTTTTATATTTTAGTTTAGTTTAGTTTAGTTTATTTTATAGTTTAGTTAATTTAATTTAATGTCATTTTTATTCATGTATTTAATTATTTTCGTTTATATTTTCAAAAAAAAAAAAAAATTTTGTGGGAATTGCATGTGGTACCTAAGTGGGCAAACTTGTGCTTTCATATATTATTTTATTCTCATAATTGGTTCCACGGGTTTGTGTCTCTTTGCTTTTGGTGTGTGCAGGATATGAGTCGTCGTGTTTCTCGAGCCTCCAAGAAGGCCAGAGGTTCCACCTCTTCGGCGCCACCACCGCCACCGTCACCGTCACCACCATCCTCGCCACCCCCACCGCGTGACTTGCCCCGGCCGGAGTGGGCTTCACGCCCTCTTCACAAGCTTACGCAGTTCAACCTGCAATTTTTTCAGGGTGAGGCAGACACTACTTGGGTCGTTGAGCAACTCCGACTCCGGCAACAGTTGGGCATTTGTTCTGTCACAGCACCAACTTATCTTCGTCTGGTACGACTCTTCTACCAGAACCTCTATGAGTCACCCACCGAGGATGGTCTGCTCTCTAACATTGATGGTCAGGCTCTCCACATCACCTCATCCATGATTGCCACAGTGTTAGGGTTTTTCGCCAAGCCGGAATATCAGCCCTTCCCGGAAGTTGAGGATCGACAGCCCATTCATAGCCTCATTCAGCAATACTTCCCAGGGGCCCATGGTGATCTCAGTTTCACATGCTTACGGCGGAGCAAACTGCCTAGCCGCTTGCTATTCCTGGATTCAGTGGTCCATAAGAATGTCCTTCCACTTGGGCATCGAGCTGAGCGACGATTGGAGTTTGTTCGAGTTCTACACGGGTATCAGTATGGCTATCAGGTCCCGCTTGCGCGTATCATCTTCATGTACTTGCAGAAATTTCTACGAGAGGCAGTTCGGCCTAATCCTATGCAAAACCTGACTTGGCCACTACCATTTGCCAATCTGCTGACCCTTGTGTTTCAGTTGAACCACCTCCACATTGTTGAAGATGAGGAGATTGATAGAGGGTACCCGACTTTCGGCCAGCGGGAATGGCAGCATAGCATATCTCGTATCCCGCAGCCGGTTGGTGCCCCAGTTGATGAGGCCCAACATCCCGTCCATGACCACCCAGCTCATCCTGTTTCCCCCGTGCCTCCCCAAGGGGACCCGCTCTACATGACTCGCGATGAGTACTTACAGCTTCAGCACTCTGTGGATCAGGTCCACAGTACTCTTCGTGATCACCAGCAGAGTCTCGTGGAGTTGCGCACGGATTTTCAGGCGCATTGCGACTATTCCCGGGCGACCTTCGACCAGCTGCTCGCCCACCAGCAACGGATTCATGATGACGCCTTTGAGACGCGCTCTATGATGCAAGCTTTGTTCGCCCAGCACTTCCCGCCACCACCACCGCCTGCCTCCCCATAGTCCCTACCTGTATATTGCTTTATCTCTTTTATTTTTATTTTTGTTTTCCTTTTTAGTTCTTTCTATTCTTTTGAAAACAAAAAAAAAGAAAAAAAAGAAAAAAAAGAGAGAAGGTGTGACGTGTATAGATGTTACTCTCTGCCTACCTGGACGTGCACCTACAATTCAGGTAATTTTCTCTCCTTTCTCTTTACTTTTCCATTGAGGACAATGTCATATTCAAGTTGGGGGATGAGGGTTATATTTCCTTTTATGCATTTCTATCTTGCTCATAATTCATGCTTATACTTGTTTCACTTTATTGCATTACTTCACTTGATGTGACTTTTTGCTAGTAGGGTGATGATATTTGCATATGTTAATTGGAGAGCATAGTAGACTTGTATGAAAAGGATTTATTGGGTAGATACTTGCATGCGATGTTTGCACGAGGAGAGTTGTCTGTGTTTGTGATTTTAGTACACTTGTCATGAGTATGTCTTAATTCACATGAACACACTATCATAGCGGTGATCTTTTTATTATAATCCCTGGTGTACATTATTGATAATAGCTAGAGTTGCAGAAAAAATAAATGAGGAGCCAAGATTCTTAAAAATAAAAAAAATAAAAAAAAAAAACAAAAAAAAACACTTGACTTGTTTGGGTTCGTAGCCTTTTTAACTCGAGTTATTAAGCCCGTAGGGGTGTCTTTACACCTAATGCCCTAAAACCGTCTGGTTTGGGAGTCATTGGCCCAAAACTTGCTACATGGGTTAATTAGAAAGCTTAAGGGACTTGGACATTGCACAGTTAAGGAGAAATAAGAAGAATGACTTGTTCGGATTCGTAGCCTTTTCAACTCGAGTTATTAAGCCCGTAGGGGTGTCTTTACACCTAATGCCCTAAAACCGTCTGGTTTGGGAGTCATTGGCCCAATGCTTGTTACATGGGTTGATTAGAAAGCTTAATGGATTAGGACATTGCACCGTCATTTAAAAAAAAAAAAAAAAAACTTTTGAAAATCTTGGCTGCAACAGATTAGTTTTTCTGTATATGTTGGGTGTTATTATGAGTTACACTGAGCTATTATAGTGGATAGTTAACTAATATGGAGATTGCACTTTACACTGAAGGTACTCATGACTTGTCTACTAGCATGCACAAGTATAGGGAACTTTACTTTTGTATTAACTGAATTGTGGTTTCGACTCAATAGGTTCCTTCATGCTTGTCCACTGTGTCTTTAATGACTCATGATGTCTCAATATCACACTGTAGTGGCACATAAGTTGATTGTTAGGTGGAGTAGTGTGATCAATTGTTGTTGAGTATATATGAATATGTTAATGTTTGTGGGTATCATTTCTGGAAACCTTCACGAGACTTTACTCGTCCACTTGGGGGAACCTTGTGGTTTAAAAGCTTGTTGCATATGCTAAATGCAACCGTTGTCCCACGAAAGAGGAAATAGATAGATTTTGTTTTATTTTATTTTATTTTACTTGCTTGAGGACTAGCAAGTAGTAAGTTGGGGGATGTGATTAAGGCCGAAATGTACATCATTGAGGCCGTTAATTAGAATCTCTTAACTTCACTTGCTGGTCAAACCGTGTATTTTATGTGTGTTGAATGTCAATCAGGTTATACATCGTCGGAGCATAAAATGGGCAAAAAGACAAAATTTGGACGGAGTTGACTTTTTCTGGAAAAGTCAAACTGATGTTTTAAACCTGTTTGGAAATGAGGAGAAGTATAAAAAGAAAAGAGAAAGGATTTTCTAGGGGCTGAAACTGTTTTAACCTAAAGAGGGAGGCTAGGGTTTGGAAAGGAGAAGGAAAGCAAAAGCTCCAAGATGTCTTCCATGGTGGTTTCTTCTCCATCTTCATCCTTCCACTCCTCCATGAGTGGCTAGTCGTCTTTTCTAGGGTTTTGATGAAACCCTAGCCATGTAACTATTTTGTTTTCCTTTTGATTCTCAATTATGTAAAGGTTCGAACCATTGTATGGTGTTTTAGAAATTCTTTATATATAATTTTCATTATCTTTTTAAATATTTGACTTTCTGTGATTGTTGAATGTTATCCATACATGAGTTTTCTATTCTTTCACATTCAAGGTATGAGACGAACCATACTACGAGGGACGAGTCGTGTCACTACCCTAGTTTAGAGTGAACGGTTCGTACTACTTGAGATGGTTCGTGCCCGTACATTGAATGTGATGATTTTCTTGTTAAATGCTTTGAACTTGTAGTTGCAAAGCATTAATCTGTTCAAACCCTAGGATAATTGATTTCAATTGGAAACCCTAGTTACGTGGCTAGTGGTGGATTCTTTGCCCTAGTTTTCCCCCAATTCAGTAAACCAATTTCATTTATTATTAATAATTTAATTCCTTAGTTTAATTTATTCGTTATTAAATTAGGTTATGATCATTCAATCTTTTGCCATTTTATTTCATCAAGCAGAGTACCGCACCAAATTGAAGAAGCTAGTTCTCTAGCATTCATGCTCGAAACAATCAAAACATCGTCTCTAACATCGAATCCATCTCCATCGACTCTCTAAAATCATAGGAAGACCAGTTGTTCAAAACTTTCCATGAAATGAAGACAGTGAGTCTCTCCAAAAACTCTTTTTTCTTTCACCCAAAACAGAGAATAACTGAGCAAAACAGAGCTCCTCTGTTTTCCCTCTTTCTTTCTTACTCTGCTTCTCTTCCCCTATTTCACAAAACACCTCTAACTGCTCAATTGTTATAGTGACTTTTTTCTTTAATTTCACATCAATTACTTTACTGATTAAATTGTGTGATTTTTTTATTCTTGCAGTACACATTCAATGTTGCATTACTTTCCATATTGAGAAAACATGAAGTTTTCTACAGAGAAGATCTCAAGAGGTGTTATTACTACATTGTTGGAGACAGTTACAATTCAATGCCCATTACTCTTCTAGGAACACTCTTCCACAAATCCATGAAGTGTGAGAAAGGAGCAAGTTCTGGTCTTGGCCAAAATTTTCTCAATTTAGGTGGCAATTGAAGAGCAACCACAACGATTTACTCAGATCTTTTCATGGGCAACAAGGAAGGCCTCACAGACGACCAAATAGCCAATAACATTATCTATATCATCTTTGCAGCTTACTACACCACGGTCAGCGTTTTAACGTGGATCATCAAGTATTTTGTCAAAAACCATAGTGTCCTTCCAAGTTTTATAGCATATGATACCATGACCAGGGTTTTAACGTTGATCGTTGAGTACCTTGTGTGCTGCAAAGCTTGGAAGACACTTTGGTTCTCAGCAAGGTGCTTGATGGTCCATGTTAGGACACTGACCGTGGTGTCGCGAGCTGCAAAGGTGATTGTCGGCTATTTGTTCATCTAGGAGGCCTTCCTTGTTGTCACCCATGAAAAGATCCTAGTAAATTGTTGTGGTTGTGCTTCATTTGCCTCCTAATTAAAAAGATTTTGGCCAGGAGCTGGCTATTTTTGAGATAGGTTGTTGCATGGGGGTTGCTTTGTTCTGGTCAATAAATTACAATGTTAATTATGCAATGTTTTTAAACATATATGTAATTTTGCTGGATGATTCTATAAATATTAGTAATAATTTTATTAGAAAACTTACTAAAGATATAAGAGTTTAAATATGATTGGTTATAAGAAAAACTATTATAGAAAAAGCTTGGAACCCCCAATTTGAAGACCCTCAATTTGGGGACCCCATGACCCTTAAATTGATTTATATGTGTTTTTATTTTTATTCTCTCTCTCTCTCTCTCTCTCTCTCTCTCTCTCTCATAGGATGATGTGGCGGTGGAGTTTTTATGGAGATCTCAATCATTACTCAAGTAATATTACTTACTCATACAATAAATATCCAATAATGATTAAAAACTCTGTTATCAGAATCTTACGATTCGCGATTCGATTCACGATTCGATTCACAATTTTTGCAAAATCGATACGAATCTAAGGGTAAATCTATTTTGGAAGTGAATCTCTAGTGAATCGCACGATTCACAATCGATTCACGATTCGATTCACCTTTTACGATTCATGCAATTTTTAAAATTATTGTGTCCAACATATTTTCGACTCTATTTTTCCTCCACCTTTTTAGTAAAAATGACATAATACAACTTCTAATAACGTTTAATACCAAAATAACCAGCATATATACATGATTTGTTATTATTTTAGTAATCATAAAGTTTTTAATAGGATCCAATTAAATTTAGTCAGACCCAACATATTTTTAACCTTTCTTCTTATTTTTTTTTTCCCTATAAAAAATCGTAATATATCTTCTAAAGATGTTTAAGATTAAAATTACACTATGAATTATCTATTGTTATTTTATTAAATTAAATATTAGATCTATGAGGTCAGTTTTACTTTTTAAAATATTTTAGGTTTTAAAAAAAAAAGATTCTAAATGATTTTTTCTTATTATTTGCTCACTGTTACTTAGAAAAGTATGTATGCATATTGTCCAAATATCAATATCGTTATTAATTATTGTTACTTTAAAAATTGATAGTTTGTCTATTTGGTTATTATTTTTATTAAGAATGGTTGATAAGAAATATCTAAAAAAGAAAAAAAGGTAAGATGGTGATGTTACATAGGAATGTTTGTTAACTTGTTACTTATTAAACTACGTGATTATCATTCAAAATAACATTTTTATTGATTTAAGTGTAAATATTTTATATTCATAAGATATATTTAACATCTAAATGTGTAAATATATGTTTTTAAATAATTTAGAAGAAGTGACCGAATCTTTACGATTCACGATTCGATTCGATTCGCGATTCGGTACGAGACCATTTCGATTTACAATACGAATCCCGATTTGACAACTATGATTAAAAACCTGTTTTAGGGCTGGTTTGGCATCACCAAAAAAAATTTAAAAGCTAAAAAGTCATTAAAAAGCAAAAAATTCATACTATTTACCTCTTTTCTGGCAAGAAATCTGTTAATTGAAAACAAAAAAAAACAAAACAAAACAAAAAAAGAAAAACAGTGTTGCACAAAACTGTGCAGCCACAACTTCTCCAGTCAAAAAGAAAACGTGGCACACTTGTAGCCACACATTCCGATGAAATAAAATAAAAATTGAAAAGTCCTTAGTGTCTGTGCAGCGCAGTATTGCTGCTTGTGTCAGCGAGGGTAATTTCGTAATTTTGTAATTTTATACAATATTTTAATACACATTTTGTCGTAAAAAGTCAAAAAATTATCCCAAACCACCATCTTTTTTCCCTCTACTTTTTAGTCTAAAAAGTTAAAAAGTACACTTATTTAGGATATCCCAAACAACCCCTTAGTAGAAATTTTAGTTCCACTCTTTAAACCCACTTTTGTGTCTACATCCCATGAATATGAATTTTGTGTTACTTTTGTCCTAAAATTTTAATTTTGCTAATTTTGTTCTAAATATTGTAATATAGGTAACAAAAATATCGCTGGGTAAAACAAAGGAACAAAATTAAGAGGATAGAGCAAAATAGAATTACTAAAATTAAAATTTTGAGGTTAAAAGTGAAACGGAATGCAAACTTTATAGACTATATATATAAAAAAAAAAATATTTAAAAAATATTGTATTATTTACATTTTTTTTAATGGGATATGAGTCACATTTAAAAATAATATTTTAGGTATTCAATATAGCGATATTTACCAATAAATCTCATCTCACAAACAAGTACTTTAATTAGTTCCAAATTTTTTTTATTAATTTGTTAAGTCCTATTAATAGAGAGTTTTTTTTCTGTGTGGTCCTATTTTGATTTTGAAAGTGTTTTGATGGACAATTATACCATTTTTGTTAATGTGACATGTATGATGCGATACTTCAATATGATAGGTATTAATGTGACACTCCAATGATGTGACATTCCAAAAAAATAAAAAACTCCTTAGTGTACTTTTTCTAAATGTGACAACGTGACGGGTATAATGTGATACTTCAAAACTTTTACTCCAAAAATAAATAAAAATTTTTTAGTGTACTTTTCTCAAATGTGACAACGTGATGGGTATGATGTGATACTCTAAAAAAAATTAAAAACTCTTTAATGTACTTTTCCCAAATGTGATAACATGGTGGATATGATGTAACACTTCAAAAAAATAAAAACTCCTTAGTTTACTTTTCTCAAACGTGACAACGTGTCGAGTATGATGTGACGCTCTAAAAAAATTAAAAATTCCTTAGTATACTTTTCCCAAACGTGACAACATGGCAAGTATAATGTGACACTCTAAAAAAATTAAAAACTCCTTAGTGTATTTTTGCCAAACGTGACATGTCACACTCCAACATAGCGAGTATGATGTGACACTCTAAAAAAATTAAAAACTCTTTAGACTCCGTTTGGCAAGAACTTTTTTGGGCTTTTTTGGCTATTTTAGCCACAAAAGACAAAATAGGCTTTTTTAGCCACAAAAAACAAAACATCACATCCAACCCATAATCATTACACTCCTCTCTCAGAAAAAAAGTCAAAAAAGCCAAAAAGCCAAAAAGTCCTTCCCAAACCAAACTTTTAAGCCCAGGCTAAAAAAGCCAAAAAAGCCAAAAAGCCAAAAAGCCAACCCACTTCCCAAACGGAGGCTTAATATACTTTTTACAAATGTGTCACTGTAATGTAGCGAGTATAATATAATACTAAAAAACTCTTTTAGTATACTTTTTTCAAATGTGACTCCAATGTGGCGGACAAATGAGTCATTGCACATCTAAAATGACTAAATAGATCACAGAAAATAATACGAAACTACATGGATTACAAATTTAAAATATGAGACTTATTGGTCAATCTCTCTTTAATATATTTTTTGGGTAATTCTATTTTAACACCATACAAGTAGTTCTGAGTAAACACTATAAATGTGTTTGGGTATAAATTTTTGAATAAATATCAAATGTTTAGATTTAAATTTATGAATATAAAATAATTTTTTAAATATAAATAATTGAATGAGTTATATATTTGAATAATCTATTTTTGTTCATAACTTTAAATTCGGTCATTTAATATTTGTTTAAAAATATACATCCAAACGTATTTGTATTCTGCACTAAGAGTTTATATGATACTATCCTATCACCCGTGCTATGCACGGGATAATTATAGATATTTATATTTGTTTTCATTTTTTTTAATATATAAATTAAATATATGGGGTTTGACCAAGGAGTTTGAAAGAATTTAATAAGTGTTTATTTATTTATTTAAGAGGCATTTAGACAATAATTACATAATATATAAATTAAATACATGGGGTTTGACCGAGGAGTTTGAAAGAATTTAATAAGTGTTTATTTATTTATTTAAGAGGCATTTACACAATAATTACATGTGTCTCTTGGGGATACAAAAAGTAAGGAAATTAAGATTTCATTTATTGCGTTATTCATTTAATAAGTGTAATTATTATAAATTAAGTGTTTATTGTAATCAATAGTGTAATTATTACAATCTTTGAATTTATTGTAATTAAGTGTTTATTGTAATCAATAGTATAATTATTACAATCTTTGAATTTATTGTAATCAATAGTGTAATTATTACAATCTTTGAACCAATCACCAATCACCAAGTCAATTTTTTTAAAAAAAAATATTAAAAAATCAAGAAATTAGGATTGACATGTTGGAGGTTCTACAAGCCTTGGGTTTTAAAAGACTATTTTCCTTAATATATAGATGCAAATAAAATTTTTCATATTTTTTATGTTATTTTTTGTTTCAATTTTTTGCCCTTAACTTTAAGTCAAACAAGAGCCACCGTAATTATTGCAAGTAATATGAGAGGTCAGTGTAAAGCATTTAATTTTTTTTGGCTGCGCCTTACTTTTTCAAGGAACTTGTCGTTTTTAATTAAGAAAATTAAAAGATTAAGAAGTTAGGCGGGAGTTTTTAAGTAATTTACTTATTGACTTTTTTTTTTTTATAATTAAACTTTCAAAAAACATAGTTATCTTTTATCAAACATAAACTAGCCTATCACCCGTGCTATGCACGGGGTAATTATAAATATTTATATTTATTTTATATTTTTTTTAATATATAAATTATGTTTTTTAAGATTTTTTCTTATTATTGACCATAGTGTATGAGAGAAGTTGAAAAGGGTACTTCAGTAATTATACACGAATTGTATCTATAATTATTTATATAAGGGGATTTTAAATGCTGATCAGGAGATTTTGACCAAATCAATAATTGCAGACATGTGGAAAGATATGTGGATTGAAAAAAAGTTAATAAATGCTAATCAGAGGATTTTGACCAAATCAATAAATGTTGAGCTTTTTTTTTTTTTTTTTAAATAAAAAATTTTAAAAATTCAGATTGGGATATTGAAGCTTCCATAGGCCTTGGGGGTTAAAAATTCCCTTTTGCTTAATATATAGTATAAATATAGATAGATAGATAGATATGTGTTTTTATTTTTATTTTTATTTTTATTTTTGTGTGGTTTCTATTCGGATTTTTTTTTTCAATTTATTTAAGATGGAGTTGTGGGTATCTTTTTTTTAAAAATTTAATTTATCTGTGGTTTCCATTTGTATTTAATTATTATTATTTAGGCAAGTTATGATGTGAGTTAGATATGTGATAGACATGTGAGTTTTATTGATTTAAAGTTTATTTAGATAAATTTTAAAGATTTTTTTTTAGTTTTTTTTTGTTATGTTATAATATAATATATAAAAATATAGGTAGATATCTACAACTTTAATAGAAAATATTATCTAATTTTTTGGAGAAGAGAAAATGAATGCAAATTTTAATATTTTTTTTGAAAATTTGTGAGAGAGATTAGGAGGGAGAGATTATGAAATATTTTTGTTATTAAATAAATAAATTAGTCAATAGTTTTTTTTAATCTATTTTGTAAATTAAAAATCAATAAGTTTGGAAAATTGATTAATTTGTCCCATTAAGCAATTTAAAATTTTGATAGATATATATAAAAAAAAATACATAATTATATTATTAAATCACAATTCAAATTTAGATGTTATATCTTTTTGAGATTTATAACTAAATTCTTATCTTCTTTTTTTTAATTTTTGTGTGTAATCATAGTGTATAGGAGAAATTGAAAAGGGTGTTGCAATAATTATGAGAAAAGTCAACAGAGATTGTGGGTTGGGAAAAGTCAATAAATGCTTAATTTTTGTGTGTAACCATAGTGTACGGGAGAAATTAAAAAGGGTGTTGCAATAATTATGAGAGAAGTCAAAAGGGATTGTGAGCTGGGAGAAATCAATAAATACTGAGGTTTTTTTTTTTTAAATCAAAAAATTAGAAAATTAGGATTAGGAAATTGGAGCTCCTATCTGATTTTTTGGGGAAGAGAAAATGAATGCAAGTTTTAATATTTTTTTTTGAAAATTTGTGAGAGAGATTAGGAGAGAGAGATTATGAAATATTTTTGTTATTAAATAAATAAATCAGTCAATAGTTTTTTTTTAATCTATTTTGTAAATTAAAAATCAATAATTTTAGAAAATTGATTAATTTGTCCCATTAAGTGATTTAAAATTTTGATAGATATACATAAAAAAAATACATAATTACATTATTAAATCATAATTCAAATTTAAATGTTATATCTTTTTCAGATCTATAACTAAATTCTTATCTTTTTATTTTTTATTTTTGTGTGTAACCATAGTTTATGGGAGAAATTGAAAAGGATGTTGCAATAATTATGAGAGAAGTCAAAAGGGATTGTGGGTTGAGAAAAGTCAATAAATGCTGAGGTTGGGTTGGGAGAAGTCAATAAATGCTGAGGTTTTTTTTTTTTAAATAAAAAAATTAGAAAATTAGGATTAAGAGATTGGAGCTCCCATAGGCCTTGGGGTTAAAAACCCCTTTTGCTTAATATATAGTATAGACTAGCCTATCATCCGTGCTATGCACGGGATAATTATAGATATTTATATTTGTTTTAGATTTTTTTTAATATATAAATTATGTTTTTTAAGATTTTTTTCTTGTCGCTAACTATAGTGTATGGGAGAAGTTGAAAAGGGTATTGCAGTAACTATACACGAATTGTATTTATAATTATTTGTACAAAGGGATTTTAAATGCTGATCAGGGAATTTTGACCAAATCAATAATTGCAGACATATGGAAAGATATGTGGATTGAAAAAAGTTAATAAATCCTAATCAGGAGATTTTGACCAAATCAATAAATATTGAGTTTTTTTTTTTAAAATAAAATTTTTTAAAAATTCAGATTGAGATATTGAAGCTTCTATAGGCCTTGGGGGTTAAAAACCCCCTTTTGCTTAATATATAGTATAGATATAGATAGATAGATAGATATATCTTTTTATTTTTATTTTTATTTTTGTATGGTTTCTATTTGGATATTTTTTTTTTCAATTTATTTAAGATAGAGTTGTGGGTATCTTTTTTTTTTTTTTTAATTTTAATTTATCCGTGGTTTCCATTTGTTTTTAATTATTATTATTTAGGTAAGTTATGATGTGAGTTAGATATGGGATAGACATGTGAGTTTTATTGATTTAAAGTTTATTTAGATAAACTTTAAAGATTTTTTTTTTAGTTTTTCAGTTTTTTTTGTTATGTTATAATATAATATATAAATTATAGATAGATATCTACAACTTTAATAGAAAATATTATCTGATTTTTGGGGAAGAGAAAATGAATGCAAGTTTTAAATTTTTTTTTTGAAAATTTGTGAGAGAGATTAGAAGGGAGAGATTATGAAATATTTTTGTTATTAAATAAATAAATCAGTCAATAGTTTTTTTTAATCTATTTTGTAAATTAAAAATCAATAATTTTGGAAAATTGATTAATTTGTCCCATGAAGTAATTTAAAATTTTGATAGATATACATAAAAAAAAATACATATTTATATTATTAAATCACAATTCAAATTTAGATGTTATAACTTTTTGAGATCTATAGCTAAATTCTTATCTTTTTTATTTTTTATTTTTGTGTGTAACCATAGTGTATGGGAGAAATTGAAAAGGGTGTTGCAATAATTATGAGAGAAGTCAAAAGGAATTGTGAGTTGGGAAAAGTCAATAACTGCTGAGGTTGGGTTGAGAGAAGTCAATAAATGCTGAGGTTTTTTTTTTTTTAAATCAAAAAATTAGAAAATTAGGATTAGGAGATTGGAGCTCCTATCTGATTTTTTGGAAAAAAGAAAATGAATGCAAGTTTTAATATTTTTTTTTGAAAATTTGTGAGAGAGATTAGGAGAGAGAGATTATGAAATATTTTTGTTATTAAATAAATAAATTAGTCAATAGTTTTTTTTAATCTATTTTGTAAATTAAAAATCAATAATTTTGAAAATTTGATTAATTTGTCCCATTAAGTGATTTAAAATTTTGATAGATATACATAAAAAAAAATACATAATTATATTATTAAATCATAATTCATATTTAGATGTTATATCTTTTTGAAATCTATAACTAAATTCTTATCTTTTTTATTTTTTATTTTTGTGTGTAATCATAGTTTATGGGAGAAATTGAAAATGATGTTGCAATAATTATGAGAGAAGTCAAAAGGGATTGTGGGTTGGGAAAAGTCAATAAATGCTGAGGTTGGATTGGAAGAAGTCAATAAATACTGAGATTTTTTTTTTTAAAATCAAAAAATTAGAAAATTAGGATTAGAAGATTGGAGCTCCCACAGGCCTTAGAGTTAAAAACTCTCTTTTGCTTAATATATAGTATAGATATGGAGATGACTTCTTTCCAGTCCACATAGTAAACTAGAGAGTATTGTTGGACTCATGAGCCCTCGCATTGGTTCCGTTTCGATAATTCGAATCGTTCAATATGTAGAGCTTATCAAGTACTTTATGCCTGCAAAAAATTACGTTGATCGGATATCTGTAGCCTCTTATTTACTATTGACAAAAATGTATTCCGATTAAGGGGCTATCGATATCTGATTAACGTGTTTTTTTTCAGGTATAAAATACTCAATGAGCTCTACACATTGAACGATTCGGACTATTGAAACAGGACCTATGGTAGGTCTCACAGGCCCAACAATACGCTTCAATCCATTTAGACTGGGGAAAATCCTCTTCCTATAAATATAATATCAAATGCTTGATTATTAGATAACATTTTTTAAGTGATATTTTGGCAAATGAAATATCGTAACACAAATTAAGTTATTATCTTTTGTCTTTTAATTACCTAATAAAGATTAATAGAATGTCAAATTTGTAAAAAAAAATTATAATTTTAAAAACACTACATAAATAATACTCCATGACATTTAGCCATTTGGGATTGAATTTTTTTTTTTGGCTTTTAGTTTTTAGTTTTTTTAATAGCTAAAAAAAGCTAATGGGTTTAGAAAGCTGATAAAAACGCTATTTGATGTGATATCTAACCATTTTAACCGATGTCACAAATTAACTTCACCCACTTTGTGTTGTTGAATTCGCCTTTTTTAGTAGTTTGATTGTTTAAAATAAGGAAAATGTTTGAGGGTCATAATTTTTGTGGTCACAATGGCTTAAAACTGTCAAAACGACGTCGTTTTGGGTGCAAAACATGTCAAAACGATGTTATTTTGACAGTTTTGAGCCATTGTGGCCACAAAAATTGTGACCCTCTAGCATTGTTGTTAAAATAATTATCTATATATTTGCAAAATAATAATAAATAAAAATATTCTCCAACCAATTAAATAAATAAAACATTTAGTTACCGCCGCCATATGTATTGCAGCCACCACCTAACTAACTAGTACTACACCACCACTACTATTACTAATAGTAAGAAGTGATTTTAAATTCTGCACTTAGCGGTATTAAATTTCGTTGACATAGATTCTATATATATACACAATGTGTACATTAGTTTGTCTAACACACATACAGTGGATTGAATAAATATATGTATGTATGTATAGGTGGTTTTGGGAGGAATTGGTGGTGAATGGCGGGCTCAATGGTTGCGAGGAATTCAAATCTGAAGCGGCTTGAAGTTGGAGATGGAGTTGAAGGAAGCAATTCTAGAAAGGAGAAGGAAAATGAAAAGAAAATGGCCAACTCCAAGCAGCACCCATTGCTCCAAATGATATACGCTACGGTGATTGTCGGAATCATCTTATCTTCCTTCTATGTCTTCTCTGCCGTTTACTCCTCCTCACCTCACTCCACCACCACCTCCACCTCTACCTTCACCTCCACCTGGTGGCTTCCTCGATTTCCTTTTCGTATGCCTCTCTCTCTCTCTCTCTGTTTACTTTATCTATACGTACAAGTATAATTTTTAGGACTCGTTTGGTTTTGGCTTTTCTAATTAGTTTTTTTTACTTTTTTTTACTTTTTTAATTTGGGATTTTTTTAGTCGTTTGGTATTTTTATTTGGCTTTTGTATATGAGTCAATTTAGTAATTTTGTAACTTTTTTTGTCTTTTTGTGATTTTATAGCCCTTTTTTTTTTTTTTTTTTTTGGTGATTATATAGTCAAAATGGTTTGCCAAACCAAGGCTTAGTTTTAAGTTTTTAAAAACAGTTTTTAAGGAAAAAATTTAAGGTGCTTTTTATTTTTATTTGATTTGTTTAAATATTTGAATATTTTTTATTTTAAATACACTTAAAAAGTAAAATATTTGTGAAAATATATATAAAAAAATTCAATAAATACTATAAAAAATGAAAATGCAATAAATTTGTGTATGTGTGTTTTTTTTTATTTAGTGAATTTTTTAAATATTTTTTCGTAAGTTTTTTTTTTTCCAAAAAAGTTTATCTAGATTAAGTGGATTCAAAAACTAAAAGAATTTGTTTAAAATTAAAAAATTTATTAAAAAATAATAAAACAAAAAACTCAAAAATATTTTTAAAATTGCAAAACCATACAAAATGATTATGGTGATTTTCTTTTTTGTGATTTTTGTCTTCTATGGTGGTGAGTTGTGATATAATAGTTTCCATTTTTTGGGCACTAGTGGTTGGGGATGTGCATTGTATGTGACACGTGATTTTTTATCAATTGTTAGTATTATAATTATGCGTGTCTCTTAAATTGGTATATGATATATATATATATAAAGTATTGAGACTTGTATGGATAAATTGATCTATAAGTAATGCTACGTCACTCGAAATCCCAACCCCCGAATCCCCCTAATTTCAAAAACGACATCGTTTTTCCATTTTTTTTTTTTTTTTTTTGGTTCCATCAGAAACGAAGAAGAAGAAGAGGAGAAGGGAGAATAAGAAGAAGAAGAAGGGAAGGGAGAAGGGAGAACTGGACAGGAAGGGGCATCAACCAGGGGCGGAGGAGCGGGGGAGGCGCGACGGAGGCTGAGCTACTGCGACGAACTGGACAGGAAGGGGCATCAACCAGGGGCAGAGGAGCGGCAGAGGCTGAGCTACTGCGACGAGCTGTGATCGGCCGACGATCGGCCGAGCTGCCCTCTCTCTTTCTCCCCCTCTCTCTCTTGCCTTCCCCCTCTTCATTTCCCTCTGTTTCCATTTTCGGGAGATTCGCGGGGGGGGGGGGGGGGGGAGCTCATTCGAGCTCCCAAGCTTTATACTTGATCTATATCTAAAATACAACTAAATAAGAAATGAATACGTATTCAGCTGAATAATTTAGCTGATAAATGAGAAATTTTATAAATATAAACATTAATTTATAATTAGATTGTTGATATCACAATCTTTTCTTAAATAATAAACATAAACATGTCTTTTAAATATATAGTATTACACAAATATTTTTCTACCAACTTTTCATTTTAATTTTTTATAATCCGTACATGTAATACAATTGAAGGTATGAAATTAATTGCTCAATTACACAATTTTGTTTAATAGTTCATCTCATAATAAAATTCATTGAATCTACTATTGCATATTATTTGCACACTATTAGTGTAAGAATGCATTAATATTAATATATAATATATTTTTATACATCAAGAGCTGTCGAGTATCGTTTCATGTGTCACGAATATCTTGCATGATGACAAATATAACATTAGCCATTAATATGCAATTGTTATACAATTGTCATGAAAAAATAAATATAAAAAGTAAAATTATTGTCTTGATGTAGGTGTTTTGTAAAATTTTAATTTGTTATTGAAAATGTTTGTTGTGGACACTTGTTTGTATGACATGTATGTATATATGTATTGAATATAAGTTGATAGGAGAATAATATACAATTTCGTAATTTTCTCGTAGCAAATATAACTACATTACTAAAGCAATACATGTTAAAAAATTAAAGTATCCAATGATAATATTGCATTATAAATTGACAATGCATGAATACAGTAACGTATATAAATTTATAATTATATATATATATATATTTGTATATTTGTATATGTAAACATTGATATATATATAAGATATCACAAAAGTAATATGTGAAATCTTTTGCAACAATATAATACATGTAACAATGAAATTTTAATTATTCATATTTAAATAGTTGGTCATAATGCAAATGTTAGTGTTACATTTTTATGTATATGCACCATTTTTTAATTAGATTATTAAATTTACATAAAAATTTAAAAGAATTTGTGAATAATTTGTGTAAAATTAGAGATTAATGAAGAAAGATTTTTAAAAAAGAGAAATTTATAGTGTTTGGTTTGGTTTGGTTTTTCAAACTTTTGTTTTGAATTTTTTTATTTTGTCTTTGACACTGTTTTTTTTAATAATCATTTTATTTTCTTTTTAGATTCACTTAATTTAATACTTTTTATTTTTTAATTTTACTTTTAGAAAATAATTTGTTGTGTATTCTTTTTGGAATTTTTTCTAATATTAAATAATAATAATAATAATAATAACAAAAAAAAATATAATAATAAAAAGGATCGCGATTGGTAGCTCGAATTACTCAGGCTCGAAGTTGGCTCGAATTTTTTTTTTCAGCAGAAGGAAGACAACGAAGAAGAGAAGGAGGAGGGGAGGGCAGGGGAGGGGGAGGAAGGACCTGGAGGAGGCCTAAAAAATGGAGGAGGAGGGGGCGGAGGCGAGGGACGGACCACACATTTCGATCGAGCTCGCCGCCACCATCACCGACCGTCGACCCTCTTCTCTCTGCTCTCTCTGCGGCGATGGAGCTCCTCTCTGCGGCGATCGAGCTCGCCGCCACCATCACCGACCGTCGAACCTCGGCGTCAACCCTCTTCTCTCTACTCTCTACGGCGATCGCGACCCTCTTCCTCTTCTCTCATCTCTCCCTCTGTTCAGACCAACATGACGAAGAAGAAGAAGAAAAAAAAAAAAAAAAAGACAGCCCAAAACGACGTCGTTTTGGGCTGTCGAGCCAAAATCGAGCCAAAATTTCGAGCTACCAGTCATTTTCCTAATAAAAAATAGTACATGTTTGAATTTATAAATTTTTTTACCAACATTTTACTTTTTAATTCTATTTAGATTATTAGATATTAGATTTTCATGTAAAAGTATAATTTAAATATAAAATATGAAGAAACTTCAACGTATTTAATCACTAAAATTGAGAAAATATGAAAAAATAAAATTTTAAAAACAAATTTAAAAAATAAAACTAACGAAAGTGGTTCTTGTTTAAAATTTTGACATCATATCTTGGTTATTAAAATACCATGTAGAATATTGCAGTTTATAAATTATAATTTAAACAAAAAGAAAGTATATGAAGATAACTTATGAATTTTTGAGATATAACACAAATCTCTGTTTTAAAAATGCATGCGCCTTCCTCTATCTAAATTCGAATGAATGCATACAACTTTAAAATTCAACCAAAATTATTTACAGTGATTTGATCTATAATAAACAATTGTAAATATTATGTATATCAGTATAGAAGCAGATACATGAAATAATTAAGAAAGAGTAATTATTTTTTGTTCTTCCATCATCATCAACGTAAAAAATAGAGAGATGATTTTTTTTTTTTTTAATTTTTATGGTAAAAATGAAGACGGTTTGTTTATATTTATATAGGACTCTTTAAAGCATATATATTATTTTTTAGTGTTTAACTCTAAAAATAAAGAAATAGTTGGTTTATATAAAACTCTTCATGACTTTTAAAAAATATAGTAAATTTGAGAGGGTAAAATTAAAATTTAAAAAAACAAAAAGGAAACGTAACAGGTTCTTTATACTTTTATAATAGTAGTAGATAATAGATCGGTTAGTTTGATGGTCAAAGTGTGGAGTTTGGGGATGTGATTTCTTCATTACCTCACGTTCAAAATCTCTTAAATATAAATAATTTTTTGAAATCACTTCATATAGGATTTTATTCCAATTTTAATTGAGTCCCCGGTAAATAGATGGTGGGATTGATTCCTAGATTAATCAATCTTAAAATCAGATATCAAGTTATAAAAAAAATAAATGACATTGTTCTAATACCATGACATTGTCAAATTGATTTTTAAAAAGCCAAGTTAAAACATTCGTTTCTAGTTTTAAATATATATATATATTTAAAGGTCTTGTTACTCTAAGAAATTTAAATAATAGTCTCATAAATTGTAAAAAATATACTAAACATTTTAATACATACTCTCAAAATAAATTTAAAAAAAACAAAGTCATAATTCTATAGACTTTTTGCAAGGAAAAGACCCTTTTATCTTCAAGTTTACTTTAGTGGATGATAGGAAGATTAGTTAAAGAATCTAATTAATGTTGATGATACAGCTTGTTCCGGTGAATGGGCCAGACAGGTCCAAGCTCCTCAATGCCCACGTCCGAAGGATCGAGCCCACTAGATAACCTGCAAACAAGTCCAACGGGGAACGGGGTAGTCCCCCAGCGAACCCTCCGATGAGCAAGTTAGAAAAAGAAGTAGGGTGTAGCGAGGGATTAGAGATAGAAAGCTTAACATTCTTTTTGTCTTCAACGTTTGCTTATATCATTTGGTAATCATTTCGATGTTCCTTCCGACCTGCCCTCCTCGCCGAAAGTCTATGCTGTAGCTTACCTTGTTCAGGCTAAGGGGGTCCTATTCCGACGGGGAGGTGTTGTCGTAATAAATGCTGTGATGGGCTGCATTAATGGTGATGTGCAGTAGCAATAACTTTGCAGATCTTTGTCTGCTGATGTGGCTCGTCCTTCACCTGTCATGTGTCTGAATGCCATTGGCTCTTTATGCCATGTTGAATTCCAGCTGTTCTGAACCTCACCAGCTGGGTTATGTATTGGGCTCCAAGTGATGGGCTTGGGTTATTTATAGTGATTCATGGCCTTTGTGGGCTTGTACACGTTAGTAGTCCCCCATTCCCGAGTGCAGCTTTAGTCTAGCGAAGGGAATAGTAATGAAGAAGGTGAGGGTGTTAGGGAGTGGTAGTATGGAGGTCGACCGGCGGGGGTGACCAAGCGGGTGAACCGACCGGGAGGTGGTCTGACCGTGCAGGGGGACCGATTGGAAGGGCCGACTACGAAGAGGGTCGACCGTGAATGTTGGCCGAGTGGGAAGGTCGACCACGAGGAGGGGCGACCATGGAGGTTGGCCGAGCGGGAGGGTCGACCGTGAAGAGGGCGATCGCAAAGAGGGCTGACCGCGAATGTTGGCCGAGCGGAAGGGCCGACCATGAGGAGAGCCGACTGCGAAGGGTGAGGTGGAGGGGCGTGGGGCTCAAGAGCCGGCGTGTCATGTGGTGATATGAAGTGGAAAAGACAGGGTAAGGGGAGGAGACAGTAGATCGTGGTCGTACACGTGGCAATATCCCGTGAGGGGGGGAAGATTAGGCGTTGGATCAGAAATGAAACGTCAGGTCATTATGGGTGTTGAAAAGACAGTTTTAGCGGATGATTTTGAAAAGTTTTCAAACTAGCGAAAATTAATTGGGATCCTTGGAATATAGGCAAACCGTGGGCTTTTGGCATTATTCGATTCACCTACTTGTTTACGAAAAATCAAAATATTCCAAGTGTGAATTCCTTTGTTGCTCACGATACACCTCTGCAACACTTTTTCGATTTCCTTGCACCTGCCTCCAAAGCGATTCGCAGACATACCATAGAAATGGCCCAAGAAGAAACCGTGAATGTCAGGGTGGATCCACTTGGAGATGATGATGCGGTGGAGTTAGCGCAGCAATACAGGATGGAGAAGGTGGGGGAGTCGATTGTGCGATCCCACGGTTCCACCATGATAGCAGCTCCAAAGCCAATCTACCAGGCAGAACCTGATCACTGGCACACAAAGGCAGATAAATCAACGGTGACTGCAGCGGATTTGGAGGCTATTCGCGAAAAATACCAGGTGCCTGCCGAAATAGAGTTGTCGTTGCCGATGTCGACGGAGAGGCCATCCGATGCCAGGCCAGGGCAGTTTGCCCTTTATGAGGAGGCATTGAAAGGAGGACTGAGGCTGCCCCTGCCGCAGGTGGTAATAGATGTCCTAAATCGTTTGGAGGTGGCGCCGGGCCAACTAATGCCCAATGCGTAGAAGATCTTGCTGTCCTGTGCAAGTGCCTGGCCAAAGGCGAACGAAGGGGCGGCCATGACAGTGGACGAATTCTTCGCATGCTACAAGGCCTCAGGGCAGCAAGAGACTTGGGTCACTTTGCAGGCAGCAGTAGGGAAAGGGCTGGTGGCGGGGCTGCCGTTGTCGATCAAGGGGTGGAGACCACGGTGGTTCTATGTGTCTGCCAGTTGAGGAGTTGGAGTGCGCACCATTTGGAAGGTGCCCACCAAGTCGATGGAGCTAAAGCTGGGAGCAGCAGCAGAGAAGAGGGTGAAGAGGGTAAAGGAGTGGAGGGAGAAAGAAGGGGCTAAATGGGACGAGCTCGTTCAGCCGTTTGCATTGTTTGAGGCAGGGTTAGGTCCACAGCCGAGCAGTGGGGACCTCGATCGAGCGGAGTTGGAAGCGAGGAGAAGGGCTCAAGAGGCGGAGGATCAGACCATCCTTGCGAAAAACCAAAAATTCAAAGAGTCCCAAGCCGACCAACCACCAAAATCGGTTGCAAGAAAGAGGATTCGACCTCGCCCCAAACCCTTGGGAAAGAAAGACTTAGGCGAATTTATGCCACGACCGCCCCCAATAGACCCTTTGAATGAGAGGTCTTTGAAGGAGATGGAGGCGTTGGGCATGGTGAAGAAGAAGAAGAGGGTGAGGCGGAGTGAAAAAGAGCCTACCCAGAAGAGGAGGAGGGAGACGAGGGTAAAGGATACCAGTATGGCCAAGGAGGCAGAAGGGGGGGAAGTGGAGGAGACCCCAGGAAAAGTAATTGCCCCAGAAGTGGTGGATATCGCCTCAGAGGGCATGGAAGTGGTTCCAGTAGTGGCGACGATTGCCGCAGGGGTCGCGAGGGCCACCCCTGAAGTGCAAGCAGAAGATGGGGCAATTGGCCCTGGGCCAAGGAGGGAAGAACAGCCCCAAGGGGGTCCTGCATCCCAAGAAGGGGGAGTCAGTCTGACTACTGCAATCTACCACGCTCGTGCGGTGGCTGGCTGCTGGAAGGAGAAGAAGGCCCAGCCAGGGCAGGGGCAGACCGCCTGGTGGGGATTGTAGAAGAGGCAGCCCTGCACTCAGCATCAAGATTCAACGAGGCTGAGCTGCTGAGGGTTATGCTCCGCTCAAATGGAGGTAACCACCCTAGCAGGGGCTCTGCTGAGGAAGGCGGGGGCTACGAAATTCAAGGCGGAGGAGGCTAAGACTCAGCTTGCAAAGTTGAAAAAGGAGAGTGCAAGTTGGGAGACTGCCCACGCTGATCTGCAAGCGGTCAATGTGGAGCTGGAGAACACATGCCGCCAGGTTGTGTCGCTCGAGTTCCAATTGGCTGGCGAGCAGGAAAAGTTGGATGAGGCCCAAAAAGCCTGCGCAGTCGCAGTTGAACGACATGAAGAGGCAATGAAGAGCTAGTCAGGCAGAAAGATGAAGCAGACATGAAGATTGGCGATCTGCAGAAGGAGCTGGAGGGCGAGCGTGTTAAGGCAGTGGAGGAGAGGGAGAGCCTTCAGAAGGAGTTGAAGGCAGAGAAAGCCAAAGCAACTGCTGAAAATGAGAGCCTGAGGAAGGAGTTGGAGGAGGAGAGAGCTAAGGCTGCGTCTGAAAGGGCGACCTTGCAGAAAGAGCTGGACGAAGAGAGGGCGAAGGCAGCCTCTGAAAGAGCGGCTTACCCCGATCTGTGCATCGCAACAGTGGAGTAGTTCAAAGGGTCTGCTGAATTTCAGATGGCAGTTGATGCTGCGGTCGCCAGCAGCTTGGCTAGGCAAGAGTCTGGGGAGACAGGCCCATCGAGGACGACCACTGGAGGTAGAACTAAAGCAGAAGTTATTGCGAGCTTCCAGCAGTCAGACTTCTACAAACACGAAATGGCTAAGTTCTGGGACAGTGGCTGGAAGATGTTCAAATGTAGAACTGAAGAACTGTTCCCAGACTTAGACCTCAGTAGTGTGACAATTAGTGAAGACGATGTGGCCCAAACCCCCCTGGATGAGGGTATTGAAGAAGAAGACTTGGTCTCCAGTGAGGAGGAATAAGTGGATTGTTTTTGTTGTGTGTTGTTGTTGTTGTTGTTGTTGTTGTTTTTTTTTTTTTTTTTTTTTTTTAATTGAATTGAATTGTTGTAATGAACTTATGTACAAAGTTGTGAATAAATAAGATTTCAGTTGTGTTTTGCATTTGACTGTTTTTGCTTGTGCATCTGAAATGGATGAAAACTTGTGATAAAAACTTATGATAAACTTGTGATAAAAACTGAATTTAGGAATTCCTCAAGGCAGAGGGGGATTGAAGTTGTAATAAAATCAGGAACGCCTCAATGCAGAGTGAAATTGAACTTGTAATAAAAACTCAATGCAGAGTAAAGGTAGGAACTTCTTCAATGCAGAGTGAAATTTAAAGTGTAATAAAATTACAAGTTTGTGTTTGCCACACTGCTCAAGTAGGTTAGTGGTTTATGGAAGTTTGATTGGGAAGAAAATAACCTAACTTGTAAAGAAGACGTATAAGAAAGTCTTGGGAATTCGACTGAGCAAAGAGTGGTGTAAAGATTTGGGAGCTGGAATTGTGACTAAGTGTGTCTACCAATTTCCACAAGCATGAAATTTGCATGGGTGGCCTTGATCGAGCCCTGCATACGTGCTCATTTAGGGCAAAGCTATGATTAGGTAACTAAGTCTGACCCTGAAACTGTGGCGCTTGGTCTGGCTAAGACTTGTTATGCTTAGGCTGACGGAGGCTTGGTCTGGCCGAGTGCATCATGCCCGGTCTGGCAGAGGCTCTTACTGCGCAGTTTGGCCGAGGCTTCTAGTGCTCAGTCTGGCTGAGGCTTTTAGTGCTCAGTTTGGCTGAGGCTTTTAAATGCTCAGTCTGACTGAGGCTTTTAGTGCTCAGTTTGGCTGAGGCTTTTAAATGCTCAGTCTGACTGAGGCTTGTGACGGTCGGACTGGCCGAGGTTTCTGGAGTGATGCTCAGTCTGGCTGAGGCTTTTAATGCTCAGTCTGGCTGAGGCTTTTAGTGCTCAGTCTGGCTGAGGCTTTTGACGGTTGGACTGGCCGAGGCTTATGGAGTGATGCTCAGTCTGGCTGAGGCTTTGAATAAGTGCTGCAAATGAGAATGTTATTGAGACAACACACAGATAGCTAAGATATAGAATTGTTGTCATGGACAGTGTAGTCCAGTCGATCCAAGTTTACATTATGTATCAGAAAGAAAATACAACAACTGAGCAATACAACAGTAGAAACTTATTGAAAGTAGCACTTCAGGTGTTCAGCATTCCAGGGGTGGGGGAGGTCTCGACCTTCCATGTCCTGGAGTCAGTAAGTGCCTGGACATGGTCGGGCTTTCACAACGTAAGGGCCCTCCTATTTGGCTTCCAGTTTACCTTCAGTCGGATTTTTGGTGGCAAGAGTTGCTTCTCTCAAGACGAGGTCCCCTACAGTGAACTCCCTTGGTCGGACTTTGCGGTTGTAGTGTGTTCTCATTTTCTGTTGGTATGAGGCCAGTCTGACAGCAATGGTCTCTCTGAGTTCTTCGATTAGGTCTAGGTCTGCCCGACGGAGCTCTTCCGTTAGTGCTGGATCCGGATGTAAAACTCTAGGGGTAGGCAGACCGACTTTTACCGGAATAACCGCCTCAGCGCTGTATGTTAAGCGGAAAGGGGTTTCCCCAGTGGGAGTCCAAGCTGTAGTTCGGTAAACCCAGAGTACATTTGGTAGTTCCTCAGCCCAAAGCCCCTTAGCAGTTTCTAGCTTGGTTTTGATGATCTTCAGAAGAGAACGGTTGGTGACCTCAACTTGGCCATTGGCTTGGGGATGACCGGGGGAAGAAAAACATGGTTGAATTTGGAGGTCTGCATAGAACTTCCTGTACTTGGCGTTGTCGAATTGTTTGCCGTTGTCGGAGACGATGGCCTGAGGGATGCCAAATGTACAAACGATCGACTGCCAGATGAACTTGGTTGTGTTCCGCTCGGTAATGGTGACAAGGGGTTCTGCCTCTACCCACTTAGTAAAATAATCAATGGCGACAATGGCAAATTTGGTCTGGCCTCGGCCGGTGGGTAAAGGACCAACTAGGTCGATTCCCCATTTAGCGAACGGGTAGGGGCTGCAAAGTGTGATCAATTCAGTAGGAGGAGCATGGGGGATATTGGCAAAACGCTGACACTTATCACATTTGAGTACGAAGTCAGCCGCATCTTGGTTGAGAGTAGGCCAGAAATATCCAGTGCGAAGTATCTTGTGGGCCAGAGACCTGCCGCCTGAGTGATTGACGCAGATACCCTCATGAATTTCTTGCATCACATAAGTTGCTTGAGTCGGATTGAGGCACCGCAGATAGGCGTGTGAGAAGCTACGTTTGTACAAAATGCCGCTGACGAGGATGTAATTGGACGACCGAGTTCTGACTTTGGCAGCTTGCTGTTGGTCTTCTGGAAGTTCCCCTGTTGTCAGAAATAGAAAGATGTCCGATGCCCAAGGGATGGGCTCATTTTGGAGGAATTGTATTTCGTGCTGATCGGGGCAAATGGCGGGGTGGGATAGGTATTCGAGGCGGACACCACGGCTGAGGTCGGGCTGGTCTGCGGAAGCCAGCTGAGCCATCTCATCGGCCTTAGAGTTTTCCGCCCGAGGAATGTGCTTGATGTAGAAGGTATTGAAGAGGCGAACAAACGGAAGTGCAATATCCCTGTAAGCTCGCATTGTGTCCTCCTTGGCATCGAATTCTCCCATGATCTGTCCGACGATGAGCTGGGAGTCGCTGAACACTCAGATGTGGCTGACTCCAATATCCCTAGCCAGGCGAAGACCTACAATCAATGCCTCATATTCGGCCTCATTGTTATTGGCCTCAAACAGGAAACGGAGAGCGCATTTGAAATAACCACCCTCAGGGGCGGTGAGGATGAGGCCAGCCCCACTACCTTCCCTGCGGGATGAGCCGTCGACATTGAGAGTCCAAGAATGAGGGTTTTCTGGCTCGATGGGAGCTGGTGGGGGTGGAGAGGTAGTGGTTAGGGTAGGATTAGTGAATTCCAGGATGAAATCGACAATGGCCTACCCCTTAATTGCTGTTCGAGACCGGTAAGAGATGTCCAACTGGCTGAGTTCCACTAACCATTGCATGAGTCTGCCGGAAAGTTCTGGTTGCTGCATGACCTTCTTCAAGGGTTGGTCGGTAAGGACCACTATAGAGTGGGCTTGGAAGTAAGAACGAAGTCGTCTGGAGGCGGTGGCCAAGGCTAAGGATAATTTTTCTAACAGTGGGTAGTTCTGCTCCGCTCCCCTAAGGGCCCAACTGATGTAGTAGACCGGTCGTTGGACAGAGCCGTTTTCCTTGATAAGAGCTGCACTGACAGCGGTGCTTGATACGGCTAGATAGAGGAAGAGGGGCTCGCCCGTGATTGCCTGTGAAATGAGGGGGGGATTGGCCATGCACCGCTTCAACTGCTGAAAAGCCTCTTCAGATTCAGTTGTCCACTCAAAAGTTTGCCGAAGCACTTTGAAGAATGGTAGGCACTTATCTGTTGCGCGGGAAATAAAGCGGTTGAGAGCCGCAACTCGGCCAGTGAGCCTTTGAACCTCCTTAACCGTTCTGGGTGACTACATCTCAATCAAGGCCTGGATCTTTTCAGGGTTAGCTTCAATGCCCCTCTGACTGACCATAAAACCCAGAAACTTCCCAGATCCTACGCTGAAGGCGCACTTCTCTGGGTTGAGTTTCATTTGGTACTTGCGTAGGGTGGCGAAGGTCTCTCGCAGATCGGTCAGATGATCCATAGAGAGTTTGCTCTTGACTAGCATGTCGTCGACATATACTTCCATATTCCGACCTATCTGATGATGGAAAACGGCATTGACCAACCGTTGGTAGGTATCCCCAGTATTCTTCAGTCCGAATGGCATCACGCAGTAGTGGTTGGTACCGCGGTCGGTAATGAAGGACGTGTGTTCCCGATCAAACAGGTGCATCAGGATTTGGTTGTACCCAGAGAAAGCGTCCATGAAGCTCAGCATTTGATAACCGGCCGTGGCATCGACCAACAGATCTATGCGGGGAAGAGGATAGCTGTCTTTGGGACAAGCTCGGTTTAGGTCAGAGTAATCGACACAGAGTCGCCATTTGCCATTGTTCTTGCGGACTAGGACCACATTTGACAACGATTTAGGGTAGTCTACGTTTTTGATGAATTGGGCCTCAAGGAGCTTGTCAACCTCTGCGGCATAAGAGTATTGCGCTCTGGATGAAAGATGCGCTGCTTCTGGCGGTAAGGTCGGAAATGGGGTTCGATGCTAAGGCGGTGAGTTATGAAAGATGGGTCAATGCCTGGCATGTCTGAATGGGTCCAGGCAAATACATCATTGTGCTCGATCAGAAGGGCGGCAAGGTCGGCCTTAGCTTGGGGGGATAGTTGGCTGCCGATCTTGGCAGTTTTCGTTGGGTTGGTGGGATCGATGGGAATCTCAACGAGCTCCTCTACCGGTTCTCCTCTGATCAGCTCGTTCTCATCTCGGACGTTAAGGCCTTCAATGATCATGGCCTCCTTCAGCTTGACTTCCTTGAGTGAGGCGACATAACATTCCCTAGCTACGGTCTGCTCCCCCCTTACTGTCCCGACGCCCAGGTCGGTAGGGAATTTTATGGCGAGGTGGTAAATTGAAGTGATAGCTTGGAAAGCGTTGAGGGCGGTGCGACCAAGGATGATGTTGTAGACAGAGGGACAGTCGACCACAAAGAAAGTGAGCAACTTCGTAGTCTGCCGTGGGTATTCACCGATGGTGATGGGGAGATCAATGGAGCCGATGGAGGTCACCCGGTCGCCAGTGAAACTGACCAAAGGGGTTTGGAGGGGGGACAAACTTTCCTCCCCAATCTTGAGCTGGCGGAAGCAATTGAGGAATATGATGTCTAAAGAGCTGCCGTTGTCAATGAGAACCCGTCTGACCTTATAGTTGGAGAGGAGAGCAGAGATGACGAGAAGGTCATCATGAGGATAACGGATGCCTGTACAGTCGGCGTCCGTGAAGGTGACGGGCTCTGCCCACTACTTGGGCTGTTTGGAAGGTCGGTCTACCGTGACAACTGCTTTTTCTGAGCCTTGCCTTATCTTTCTGAGTTCTGCCCTTTGAGCCAGCGGGATGGTCCCCCACAAGCAAGTCCACTTGAAATAACTCGGATTTCACCAACTGGCGAAGGAGGATTACTTGGCGGCCGAGGCTGTTGTGGAGGGCGATCTTGACCTTGGTTAGGTTGGGCAGGCTGCCGGGGTGGGGTGCACCGGCGGTTGTTTCTGAAGGGCTCGGTTCTTTGCCTCTGCTGTGGGCGGGTGTCCGTGAAACGGCTGAGACACCCTTGACGTATTAGAGCCTCGACCTGATCCTTGAGGTTAATGCAGTCATCAGTGTTATGGCCATGGTCCTGGTGGAAACGACAATATTTGGACTGGTCTTTCCGATTGGAAGGGATCCGTGAAGGTAGGGGCCATTTGAGGGTGTAGTCTCGTTGGATCTGGTTGAGGACTTGTTCCATGGGAGAATTAAGTGGGGTGTACCGCTCGAACCGACCGGGCGGTCGGGCTGGTGTCGACTGGTCGGCGCGAGGAGGTCGGTCCGTATAGTGGGGTGTTTGGCTATTATACTGGGTGTTTCTGAGCTCTGAGTCTTTTCTCTTTTCTCTGGGGGTCGGGTTTTTAGCTATTGGATCCTGCCGAGCGGCTAATGAATCTTCAGCATTCATGTATTTCTGGGCTTTGGAGAGTAGGGCTGCCATGGAGGTCGGGGTGTTTTTGGAGAGGGAGAAGAGGAAATCGAACGATTGTAGCCCTGCCATGAAAGCCCTGAGGATGACCTTGTCATCGTTTTCCGCTACTTGCAGGGCTTCGGTGTTGAAGTGGGTAACGAAACTGCGCAGCGACTCCCCCTCGGTCTGACGGATGTTGAGAAGTTGGGTTGCCGGGCGGCGTTGGCGTTGGGCTCCAATGAAATGACTAAGGAATGAGTCGCTGAGGTGCTGGAAAGTGGAGATAGAGTCTGCTGGTAATTGGCTGAACCACAGTCGAGCTGACCCCTTCAATGTCACGGGGAAAGCCCGACACATGATCTCATCAGGAAAGGCATGGAGGATCATGAGGGTTCGGTAGGTCTCCAGATGGTCGACTGGGTCCGTCGTACCGTCAAAAGAGTCGATGGTGGGCATCTTGAACTTAGCGGGCAGAGGTTTGTCCCGGATGGAGGCAACAAATGGTGAGTTAGCTATGGTAGAGGGTTTATGCTGAATATTCTGCATGACCTCTTGGAGTTGGAGCTTCATTGCTCGAAGTTCAGCGTCCCAGAGGGGAATGTTGTCACCATGGTCAGTCAATGGGGGCTGGACACTACAGGCTTCCCCTTTAGGGGCTGGTACCACGACCGATGGGCGTGGAAGTGGAGGTGGTAGATTTATATGTGGAGGAGGAGGTTGCAAGCCTTCCAAGTTGGGTGGATAGGGTTGCGGAACAATATGGCTCGGGGCTCTTTTTTGGTTAGGTGGAATATCTGGAGGTGGTGGAGGAGGCATCGAAAGATTCCTTTAGAGTAAAGCATTTATTAGGGCCTGGTTTTGCTCGGCCATGCGGTTAATACTGTTGGTAAGCTCGATAAAATACTGCGGTGGGTTGTTTGGGTTGGGGGGGTCGGCCTGACGGTCGGCAGCATTATTGTGAGGAGCCATGGATCTAGTCGTGACCATACACTTTGATGGGTAGGAGGAAAAGGTTGTTGGGATAGGGTCTCTGGCGACAATGAGCACAACTGGCACGCGGAGCAAAGTCTCTTCCCACATACGGCGCCAATTGATGATACAGCTTGTTCCGGTGAATGGGCCAGACAGGTCCAAGCTCCTCAATGCCCACGTCCGAAGGATCGAGCCCACCAGATAACCTGCAAACAAGTCCAACGGGAAACGGGGTAGTCTCCCAGTGAACCCTCCGATAAGCAAGTTAGAAAGTGAAGTAGGGTGTAGCGAGGGATTAGAGATAGAAAGCTTAACCTTCTTCTTGTCTTTAACGTTTGCTTATATCCTTTGGTAATCATTTCGCTGTCCCTTCCGACCTGCCCTCCTCGCCGAAAGTCTATGCTGTAGCTTACCTTGTTCAGGGTAAGGGAGTCCTGTTCCGACGGGGAGGTGTTGTCGTAATAAATGCTGTGATGGGCTACATTAATGGTGATGTGCAGTGGCAATAACTTTGCAGATCTTTGTCTGCTGATGTGGCTCGTCCTTCACCTGCCATGTGTCTGAATGCCATTGGCTCTTTATGCCATGTTGGATTCCAGCTGTTTTGAACCTCACCAGCTGGGTTATGTATTAGGCTCTAAGTGATGGGCTTGGGTTGTTTATAGTGATTCATGGCCTTTGTAGGCTTGTACACGTCAAATGTAATTGAACCGACTTTGATCCTCTCTACCTCTACTTCATATATGTAATAAAAAAATTTCTTATATATTTAATAGTTATAAAATAAGAATATAAATTTATAATTATTAGATGATATAACAGAACTTCTCCTCATAAACACGTAATTTGCCTTAAGATCTTATTTGAAAACTTGATTTTTTTATCTAAAAATTAAAAAGTCAAAAAATAAAAAGTTACTAAAAGAATTATATCATGCACACTAGTTTTTTACGTTTTTTCATATAATTAAAAAAAATCATTAATAAAAACATAATTTTTTTTTCTGTGTGCTATTTATTTCTCTGCATTGAATTTTATAAAAAATGAAATTGAAAGTAAAATTTGACTTACATTTCGGATTGGTATGTGACCCTGTAATAGTAAAAAATTATTACTAAGGCCTCGTTTAGGACTAAATGTTTTAGTGAAAAAATTTTAAAAATCTTACTCTTTTTTTTATATATATATTTTCGTAAAAAGTCAAAAAATTATTAAAATAATCTATTACCAAACGAGACCTAAAAAAATAAAAAAGTTAAATAATTATACAAAAAATAAAAATTTCTCTTTTCTCTTTATTTTTTTAATACTTTTAAAAAAAAATCAAAAAATCACACTTTTTAACTAAAAAATTACAAAAATTACAAAAATAACTTAATTCCAAACCAATTCAGTTACATTTATTTCAACTTCTCCTTTCACTTGTCAAATCTTTAGCAGAATTCATGTTGTAAGTATCATCCCATTAATCTTTCTCAATCACTTATTTTGGATGCAGAGGGTGGAAAGAAATTGGTGAAACCCATCTGGGAAGTTCCTCCTCCAGGATCAGAGAGACCACCTCTGGAGACATTCCGGTTGAGAAAAGAACTAGTTGAGGAAAGGGTGAAAGATAACATAATTATAGTCACATTTGGTAACTATGCCTTCTTGGATTTTATACTATCATGGGTTAAGCACTTGACCGATTTGGGTCTACAAAACCTTCTTGTTGGTAAGTTCCCCATTATTATCAAAACATCTCAACTTTTTATTTGAGGTTTATTGCACTTTTTATCCCTTCAAAAATTATAAAAAAAAATTTCATAGCACAATTTGCCGGTAAATGTGTCATTTCAAATTTTGAATACTCATTTTTTTAAAAACTACTTGTTACCCCATAAAAAATAGAAAAATGCCTAACACCCCCAGTGGGGGTCACTGGGGGTCTCCTTCCATTGGTCAAAAACTGTTTTCCTTTTTCTTTTTTCTTTTTTTTGTTTTCCAGCGAATGAGGGGGTGACACCTCACTGGGGGTTGTCAATGGGGGTCACCCCAGACCCCCACTGGGGGTCGGTAGCATGGCCCTAAAAAATATATTGAGTATTTGATTTTTTATTTGAGTGCGGTTAATAGCTCCCACTTTTATTTTTTGAATCCTCACCTCTTTTAAATCTTCAAAAAGAAATAAAAAAGTAAAAGAATTTATTACAATTTTACCTTAAACATAAAACTTCAAAGAAAAAAATGAATTGGGAATTGAGGGTAAAAATTTGGATGTGGGAATCCAAAGAAAGTAGGGGTCAAAAGAAATTTGGTGGGGGCATGATTTAGATTGTTTAAAATCGTAGAATTATCTTTTCACCCATTAGGTTAGGTTTCCCAAACTCCAATTGAACCATACGGCTGAAATTAGAAACGACTAAATATATGAAATTGATAGTTTATGAATGAAATAGGAAAAATTACAATAGTTTAAAGATAATAGTGAAATTAATCCTTTTATCTGAAGAAATATATGTCCATATATTCTATACACTTGTCTAAGGAAATTTATGTGTTGTTATAGGTGCAATGGACATGAAAGTGTTGGATGCTTTGTACTGGAAAGGCATTCCAGTTTATGACATGGGTAGTAATATGACCACATTAGATCCTGGATGGGGCTCACCAACATTTCATAAAATGGGGAGAGAAAAGGTTATTCTAATAGATGCCATCCTACCATTTGGCTATGAACTACTGATGTGTGATACAGATATGATCTGGTTAAAGGTACCTTGATGCTTGTTTTCTTGATTGTCTTTGCTAGATCCACCTGTTAGTCATGAATGTTATGTTTAGTTGGGAGATTTGAGAAGAGATATAGAAAGGAAAAAGAAAAAGGAAAAGATAATGAAATGTGAATAAAATATATCTACATTTTACCTAGTTTCACACACCTCTTTCCTTTCTCTTTTCAAATCACAGGGTTACTGATTCTATCTCTGGTCTGAAATATGTTTTTTTTTTTTTTTTACTGTATTTAATATAGGAAGTTAGAAACAACTCTTCCTTGTGTTAGTTTCCTTTGGGGCTTTTGCTACCATTCCGATATCCTATTTCTTTTGCTGGTAAACCACATTTGTTCTTTAAATGGCTTTTTTGAGAAAATGCAAAACAAGGTATATTCTATAAGAAAACCAATGCGGCTGTTTCCTGTTGCATAAAAAACACACTTAGCACTATATAAACTTCAACCTAAGAAGCACGGATGTAGACATGTGATATAATACGGACACGACACGGACACGCAGGCATGTCATTTTTCAACTTCTTTTTCCTTTTTGTTCATCTCCCCCCACCCCACCCCCCAAAACAACATTGTTGACTATATTTCTCTATATAATCTTTTGGAAGAAGGAGATGATTTAATTCATTTATTTATTTTTTACTTTCTTTTCTTATATAAATAGATTCTCAACTTACTTTTATTCTATTCCTGTTTGTTTGGTTCGTACATTCTTTGCACCATCATTGACTATGTTCCTGGAGCAGAACCCCCTTCCATATCTTTCACGTTTTCCTGAAGCAGATGTGTTAACTTCAACGGATGTACTTACAGCAACATTTTCTGATGACAGTTTGGACAACTGGAAAGAAGGTGAAAATTATATTAAAAAATGCTTTCAATGTTCCGTCTCCATTTCTTTATTCTTCTTTTCTGGTTGTTACTAGTAAATTAGGGAAGGTTGTCTGCATTTTCTCCAATCTTTGAGCTAGGTTGCAATATGATAGTGATGATCATTAATATATATATATATTGTGGTTTGGGGGAGGGAGGTTTGAGACTTTAGTTTGCCAAATAGACTTTCAATAAAAAGCAACTTTTCCTTTCCCTGCCCAGATCAGCAGCCTCCCACCAAGGAACAAAATTTTGCTTTTGTTTCCATTGAAATAGCCAAAACAATTCCTTTTCTTAGAAAACCAATGTTGAATTCAATGTATAGAGAAAGTGAGAAAGAGAATAAATTGTATGTATTATGATTGATATAATCTGTATTGAATGTTATATATTACAAATGGTGAGGGGCTTGTTATATAGGAGAAAATACAATCCTTACAGACAATGAACAATGATGGCTCATGATGAAAAGAGCTGAAAACAATCCAAAAGCAATGCACTGTATTACATACTATATTAGCCGAAGGTTGCACTATATTTAGGCACTATATTATATTACTAACAGCCCCCCTCAAACTCAAGGATGATAGGAACCAACCAACTTGAGTTTGAAGAGAGTAACAAAACGTGAAAATAAACTGACAAATAAAATAAAAGTAGATAGGAGGCACTGTATGGTCGTGTCAGACCGTTGGTGAAGACATTGTATGATCGTGTCCAACCGTTGTAGAAGCTAATCGGAATCAATGTCGGGACAGTTTACGGGGTCATGCCGGACCGTTGTAGAAGCTAACTGGAATCGATGTCAGGACAGTTTATGGGGTCATGCCGGACCGATGTAGAAGCTAATTGGAATCAATGTCGGGGCAGTTTATGGGGTCATGCCGGACCGATGTAGAAGCTAACCGAAATCAATGTTGAGACAGTTTATGGTGTCATGCCGGACCATTGTAGAAAATACACTGTATGATTATGTATATAGGCTGCCCAAAAGATATACATGTATATATATATATCGAGCCCTCAAAAATTGCGCCCTCAAAAGACGCGCCCAATTCATCAAAAGTCGTGCCCGATAGAAATCGTCGAGCGGCGAGCCATCAAAAGTCGCTCCAGACACGCGGCGATGCACGTGATCGACAGAGCATCGTGTCGTCCTCTTCGTCATTGTCTATATAAACCGAGGCAGAGGCTGTGCAAACCAAACTAGTCTGAAACCTCTAAACATCTTCGTTCTGAAACACTCTGCAACCAACCATTTTTGACATTACCAGTCTGAAATCGCTGCTTCTCTGAAACACTCAGCAACCCAGAACATGGTCTCTTCTTCCCGTGGTCCGCTCACTCTCTTTCCAGACCTCAACGAGTCCACAAGAGAGATAACCAGTGCGGTTTCCCTTGAACCTCAACCAAGCGCCCCTGGTTTTGCTCCATTGAACTTTCCTATGCTGTCTATGGAGCAAATAATGGCTGCTTAATCTGATATTGAGGCCAACCATTATACATTGAAGTCATGTGTGGAGACCATGACAGCGGTCATGAACTTGTCTCACCGGCTTCAGAATAAGACCAGTGAGGTACAGCAGATAAATGCCCAACTGGCTCTGCTCCAGCGCATGTATAAGGATGCGCGAGCAGAGATATGTGTGCTGAAGGCGGAAAACAAGGAGCTGAAACGGAAGGCTACCGTCATGCTTCGTTTCGGAGGGCCGCCATATGTGGCATTTGAGGAGCAGCGGGGAGTGAACGTGCTCGGTGAACTGGGAAGTATGGAGGCAGCACCGGTAAAGGACACCCAAGATAAAAGCAAGAAGAAGAGACCAGCAGCAGAGTAGAGAAGAGAAATCCCGCCTGTGGGTGTGGTTATTGTTGGGTGTTTTGTTTTGTTTTTGTTTTTGTTTTTGTTTTTTTTTTTGGTGTAAAATAGTGATCGGGATTGATCCCGAGCATGAAGAAATGTCAAGTTTGTGGAATGTTTTTGGTGTTGTTTTGTGTTTTTGTTTTCTTTAAGAAAATAGATAAAAAATATTTTTGGATGGTTATATGAAAAAGATGGGTGTGTGAGGTGAATGACGAAGGGAACATGGATGTTTCAAAATAAAGTTGGGGTAGTGCCTTGCAAAAGATATATTATTGTAGAGTGGGTATTTGAAAGAGATTAAAAGTGGTTTGGAGAAAATAAAAAATAATTGATTGTTTGAAATCAAACGGAGGAGAGAGAGGGGACAAGCCCATGTGATAAAGTGGATAAAGAGGGTGTTGGGTTTGGAAAGAAAGAGATTAGACCATCTCCAACGGTTCATCAACCCAGCATCAAATTTAAAATTTGGTGAAAAAGTTACTGTTTGGTGCTCCAACGTTTGCACCAAATCGATATCAAAATGAAATTTCACCAAACAATTCATCAAACTGAGTACAGAAAGCAGATTTCATCAAAACACTGTTTGTGACCGTTGGGGGAGACCAACCGGTCAACCGGCCGGTTGACCAACCGGTCGTCCAAGAAAATGTTCAAACAGTTCCAAGAAAAGGTTCAAACAGTAAAAAAAAAAAAACAAAAAAAAATTTTTGCCTTACCAGTTGACCAGCCGGTCGACCAATCGGTCGACCACTAAAAGGTTCAAAAAATTAAAAAAAAAAAAAAAAAAATTTGCCTTACCGATCGACCACTAAAAGGTTCAAAAAAAAAAAAAAAAAAAAAAAAATTTGGGTTAACCGGTCGACCAACCGGTTGTCCGGGCACAAATTTGATGAACACCGTTGGAGCGAGTGATATCAGATTTGGTGAAATGAGTCATTTTTAACTCAGATTTGATGAAAAAAGAAATGCACCGTTGGAGATGCTCTTAAGGGGTTGTTTAGGATGGCCTAAATAAATATATTTTTTGTCTTTTTATGAAAAGATGTGCAGAAAAATAGAGAGATGATGTGATGAAAAAAAGATAAAAAAATAAAAAAAATGAATTATTTTGGTGTTGTCAAACTTAAGCTAAAAGTGGAGCATCTATGCTGTGCTACCCCATCATCAGTCTCACACAACAAAGGAGGAGAGAGAAAGAGCCCTTGAGAGAGGAGCAATGATCCTCTAGAGTGTTTTTTTCCTAAAATTTTTTAGAGTGATGTATTGTGTGGTTGAGATTTAATGACAAATCACATTAATTTTTTAACATTAAATCTCAACCACATGAAACACCACTTTAAGAAATTTTAGAAAAAAAATACTCATACACCTTTGGTGCTGAGAGAGGGAGAGCATCAGTGCGAATCTTCAAGTGGTGCAGACCACCCTTTCTTTGGTTCTGGTTGGGACCCACTTGTTTCACTGAGCCAAAGCTTCCTCCATGTTTTGGAAGTGGAAGCTTCTCAGAAATGGTTGGTTCCTTTGGCCAACCTGAGTGTGGCCAGATTGCTACCTGAAAACCCATTGTTCTGCAAGAAAAGTCCCGTCAAGTGGGTCAGCTTGTTCACGGCAAATGGGATTGAACTTGTGAAGTTGTCGCTGGAGAGATCTAACCGAGTCAAGCGTTCTAACTCGGGATCAAAGCTGCTATCAAGGCAGCGTCTGAGGGAAACATGAAGGGAATCTTAGAGGGTCATAAGGATGTGTCCTTGAGTAGAGAGAGAGAGATCAGATCTGTTGCTTTTCAGCCGAGAGGGAAAGAGATATAGCTCTAGAGAGAGAGCTAAGGCTATGTGTGATGCCTCTTTATCAAAAGAGCTCTCCAATAATGATGGTATTGGTTGTCTCACAACCAGGTGCAAAGTGTGACCGTCTTCCACATGCTCGCGTGGGGGAGAGTTAAACCTTGACATGTCTGAGGTGCAAGGGCCAACGGGCTAGTCCGCTGGTTCAGATAGAGAGAGATAGCCCGTTGGTTCAGATAGAGAGAGAGAGAGAGAGAGAGATAGTGAGAGTAATAAATCACCCCTCTCTCTGCTCAATAGATTTTCGTTGGAGACCCTCGCGATCAAGTTCACAAGAAATTTAGTGGACTTTTGAAGGAAATGGGAAGTTCTTGCTGCTGGTGCTGATGTGAGCATGATTGGGCAGTTTGGTGTTGGGTTCTACTCAGCTGACTTGGTTGCTGATAAGGTCATTGTGACCACAAAGCACAATGATGATAAACAGTATGTTTGGGAGTCCCAAGCAGGTGGCTCATTCACTGTTACCAGAGACACCTCTGGTGAGAACTTTGGTGCTTTGATAATATGTATATTTTGTTCCATTGGATGTTAGTGAGGTCCGGCGGGCGGTCAAGGCAAAGTTGCCGCCCGCCGGAAGGCGAAGAACACCAAGAGCTTAACCTATAAGTCTGATACCATGTTGAATTCAATGTATAGCGAAAGAGAGAAAGAGAATAAATTGTATGTATTATGATTGATATAATCTGTATTGAATGTTATATATTACAAATGGTGAGGGGCTCCTTATATAGGAGAAGATACAATCCTTACAGACAATGGACAATGATGGCTCATGATGAAAAGAGCTGAAAACAATCCAAAAGCAGTGCACTGTATTGCATATTATATTAGCCGAAAGTTGCACTATATTTAGGCACTATATTATATTACCAACAACCAAAATGGAAGGTTAATGGAATACCAAAATTCTAATGTTTCCACTCAAACATACTAAAGCACACCGAAACACTGCAAAACATACCAAAACAATAAGTCATTACTAGAGAAGCTAAGAAATAGAAAGGAAAAGACGAGGCATAGAGAAAAGAAGGTAAAATAAGCATGAAGTCCCTTACTCTTTCTCTTTGTTACTGCAAAGTACTTTTTTTTTTTTTTTTTTTGTAAAGATCATCACCGGTACTTTTTTGGGGGTAAATTATATTCACCTCCTCTGAGGCTTCGGAAAAATACAATTGGTCCTACACTTTTGGCATAATTACACCGAATACCGATCTCTCTTGAGGTTTTAATTCACAGATACTTACCCCCTTTTTTTTTTTTGGGTGAATAATACTTACCCTTTTTTAGCAATAACTCGTTAGTCGTATGGATAATGGATGACAAAATGATATTGTCATCTCTTTTCTACTAGAATATTTTGCATTTTTTAAAACCTTTTGTTTAAGAGCTTTTAATATTCATGGATCTCAACATATTCAATTATTTAGTTATTGAGAATCTATTATCATTTATATAGATTTGTTTTTGTGTCCAATTTTTTTCATATGTTTCTAAATTCTTTTGTCATTTTCCTAATGTTTATGAAATCTTTCCATAATGTTTCTATTTCCAAGCTAATTGAAACAACATAGCAAAGAGAAATTTTGATACTTGCATCTCACAAATTTCTCTCAGTTCTCATCAGTGGCACAAGCATACATAACCTCGAATAAAGCAAGATCTATTCATACCACTACTTGGTCTTGCTTAATCTGGATCAATTGGCACTCTATGCAGTACTTTATGATTTCAGAAGTAAACTCTTGAGTTAATTTTCTAGTTGACATGTTCATTTTCAAATCAGTGCTCTGATCAAATGGGCAATTTGCAGTTAGTGAAATTTTACTTCTTATCATACCTCCAGGTGTCATTCCTTTTTTAACAATGAAATTCTTCTTGCCCCTTGGACAGTTGGTGATGCGTATAATATAGGAATTTTCCACTGGCGGCCAACAGATTCTGCAAAGAAATTGGCAAAAGAATGGAAAGATTTGGTTCTTGCTAATGCCAATTTATGGGACCAACAAGGTTTTAATGACATTATACGAAGGAAGTTGGGACCATCTGTTGATGAGGACAGTGGACTTGTATATGCTTATGATGGAAACCTCAAGTTGGGGCTTCTGCCAGCAAGTATATTTTGCAGTGGGCATACTTATTTTGTCCAGGTAGGATCATTAGGATAGTTCTTTGACATTTTGGCATGGTCTTACTTAGCCATTTCTTTTTCTTTTTTTATGTGTATGTGGATACCAGAGCTCGCTTTGCCCCATCTTGGTTATAAATTATGCACTCAAATTTCAGAATGTCTTGTTTGGATCCTGAAGATGTAGTGTAATGGACTACATACATAGCTTTTCTTGAGCCCTTTTGCTATGTTCGTAGGCAATGTATCAACAACTCAGATTGGAGCCGTATGCCACGCACACCACATATCAATTACAAGGAACTGCAGGAAAGCGTAACCGACTACGTGAAGCCATGGTTTTTTATGACCCACCAGAATATTATAATTCACCAGGTAATTTTTCATGAAATTTTTGTACATCTTTATACTTGGCATTTTATTTCCCAAAATTACTTGCCTTGTATGTAGTCACTACAATAATTGCATTTTATTTGTAGTGACTTATTACATCTCTCTCTCTCTCTCTCTCTCTCTCTCTCTCTCTCATGATTCATCTCTGCTCCCCTCCTTTCTTCTTTGTTTCTTCACTCTTTCCAACCATTTGAGCCTGTCGTTTCTTCTCTGTTCAATAAAAATAACAATTTGCATAGCATTGGGGCAACACATGTTGAGTTTAATCATTTATCCTGTTAAAACTGGAAATTCCCAAGACAGTTCAAAGGTTTTCTTAATATTATTTTCCTAGTGTCATTTCTTTCATCACTTACTGATTCCTATTCTTTACTTGCCAAAAAATAGTTGTAGTATTTCTTTCTATAATAAAACTTTGTTAATGTTGTCCTTTTTTGGGTGAGTTAGAAAGCCTTAAGAGTGCACAAAGGCAAGGAGTAGCTTGGCCGCAGTTCCTCAACAAGCTAAGGGAAACTCGGTCTGAAACTCTGAAGTTGTAAAAGGCACACATTGACCCCATTCTGGGGGATATTCTGAGTCTGATTCTTATTTAAAATTATTATGTGATGCTTCAGTTGATATGTTCATAACAATTAAATTGTCTCTTAATTTTCACACTCGTCTAAATTCCCTTTTGCTGCATTTGATTGAGATGTCAAGGGTGCTGAATAATACGAAAGATTACTTCTTTATCATGGTGATTAAACTTGTTTGGATTGCTCATAATTTTTTTTTTTTTTTGGGGTGGGGGGAGAACAACTGAATGTGTGTTGAACGTTCCCACAACCTTCCTAAACTAATATATACAGCAAATTCCACAGGAAACCAAAACTGAAGTATAAACATACATAAACCCAGTCCTGAATGTACATAAACTGAATGTGTGACCAATGTTTGGACCTGAAGTATAAACTTCACACTACCAGTGCCTTGTAGCTGTTTCTTTACATTAACCGTTCCTGTTCAGGAATACTGCTGCAATTTTTAATTTTGTTGATCTTATGCAGGGGGTTTCTTGACCTTTAAGCTATCTATTCCGAAGATTTTATTACTAGACGGGCAGCACAATATTGAATCGCATTTCGCTCTTGTTAACTACCAAGTATGCATAACCTAATTTAATTGGCTTCTTCTACAGTTTTGATTCTACTGTGTTGCAGTTCATTAATTCTGTTGTGAATGGTTCTTTCAGACAAAGCAAATAAGGACAGCTCTTGCTATTGCTTCTTTGTTGAATCGTACCCTGGTAAGAACTTTTCTGACATTCGATATTTTTTCCTGACCATCACCTCCTATACGATCTTTTTTGCAACTTAATCCATCTCAACAATGCAGCATTAACTATTTTAAGGAAATGTTGTTTTCTTGGTTATAATTGATATTTTGTTTTTCTATATATTTTCATTTGTTTTTGTTGTATTGCTCTTGCATAATACAGTAATGTGACTTGTATATCTTAATATGTCAACTATCATATCAAGACAGCAGAAAATTCAAAAATGATTTCAATTTCCTCAATTGCACATTATCTTTTATTCTATGTTGTTACTTAGAATCAGGACTTTGAAATGTTCTCTTCTTTAAGAAACCGAAACAAAATGTTAACTCAGTCTAAGGTTTAGTCACCATGAAAGTTAATTTTTAAGAATTTGTCCCATCTAGCATTCATTTTGCTAAATATCCCATGAAATAGGGTCCATTGAGTAGTTTCATACGACTAGTTGACATGTATTATTCAAAATGTTTGATCAGGCACATTAGATATTGTTTGTGCAACTTCTGATCTAAAGTCCATAATTGATCTCATTGTTCTTTATTTGTGATTCTAGGTTATGCCTCCACTATGGTGCAGGTTCGATAGTATATGGTTTGCACATCCTGGAATTGTAGCGGGGACTATGACGAAACAACCTTTTCTCTGCCCTTTGGATCATGTATTTGCGGTATTGCTATTTCTGATTATTACAACTGTGCTCAGCACCCAAACAAACAACAGCTAATTGTTTTGTCCCCTTAAGTCAAGATAATCTGTAAATTTGTTACATATGGGCATGTTGCTAAGAGTGCTTCTCAGAGAAGCTTCTTTGTGTGGTGAAGTCAACAAAGCTTCATATTTTGTTAGTCATAGCCTGTTACCATAATAATTTCATAGGATAAAGACATAAAGATACTTATCAAGGAATAATTTCGCAGGACATAAATAATTTGTACAAATTAAGGTCTAGCTCATTCTCATGAACTTGGAATTTTTTTTTTTTTTTTTTGAATTTTGTTTTTTTAGAAAAAAGGGAAGGAAAAAAAAAAAACTATACATTGGGACAAGAAACAAAACTTATCAATCTTTACTAGGCTGGAAAATCTACAATTAAATGTAGTATGGGGTGTTCTTCTTGGTGATGAATTTATTTACCATCTTGTGAAATAGGACAGGGTTTGTAGGCCAGCTTAGGCATTCGACAATTCAGAACTTCCAATCTAGTATTGCTTGGGAAGTGGCTCTGGAGATATGTGAGAGAAGTAGGAAGCTTTTGTAAAGGCCACATGCTATCTTTTGTGGTTTTCTCTGTTTGACTTCATACCATGCTGCATTGCAGTTGACAGCCATGATGGAGGAACTGCCGGAGGAGGAATTTGGACCTGGGATAAATTGGAGGGAGTATTCTTTCTTAGATAATCCATCGTTACCCAAACAGGTATATATCAAAATTAACCTCATACAAACGGGTCTATATTTAATTGTCATCCTTCACTTACACCAAGGAATTCCTCTCTGTTGATGTCTGTTTCAGGTTAAGGAGTCATGGCTTGATGTACAACTTTGTCAAGAAGAATTGCCAAATTGTCAGGTATCAAACAGTACGAGTCAATTGAGAGTGCTCAAATTTCCCAAGCGCAGCAATGAAGAAAGGGTATGACAGATTCCTATATAAGCTTTGTCCTGTTTTCTCTTCTTATATAAATCCTTGCTACTCTTTATGCTGAGTGTTAGCTCAAACTAGAATGAATGCTTGTAGTTTGTGTACGGTCATCGGGTTATTTAGTGTTGGAACTAATAGATTTTGCACATTACTTCTGAATGCTCTATGCTTTTTGTCACATTACTGACTAGATATTGTTTGGGATCGGGGATCCCGCCTAAGACCTTATAGAAATTATAACAACCAGAAACACACACCCACACAGAAAGAGACACACAATATTTAACGTGGTTCGGTAATAATGCCTACGTCCACGGGAGAGTAACCGTTTATCATTTATGGAGAGATTATAGAAATATTACAGAGGAGAAAACTTACACTATTCTCCCTCACCCATTCCCCCATCTCCCTCGCTCACACCGAGGGAGACGGTTTCTCTAACTCACATCTCTCACTCTCTTTGTTGGTTTCACTCTTGGTTGGTTTACTCACCTCTTCTTCAATCCTCTCTTCATCTATTTATACACATTGAGAAGAGATATTATTGGCCACCACCAACTCCATTCCACTCTCTCCAAAGTGGTCTCCAACCACCCCACTCCATTTGGTGGAGGAAGTGGATGCTCCATTGTTGGCCATTTCTCTCTAGTGGATTCTCCACATATGGGATGATCCAACAAATCACCCCCTCAACCCATGTGAGATGATCCACTACACACACAGCTGCTAATCTTGTCACGCCCAAGAAAACAATAGAATCTTCATCTCCTCACTGAGACGCTGCATCCCCTGAAGCTAGAGATAATACACCAGAGATACAAGAGGAGGAAGGAATCATACATCCTCAACTCAACTCACACCACTCTCTGATTTGGAGAGAGCCTCTGCTCCTATCTCCCACAGATCTCTTCCATGCTTCCTGTTTCGGATGTCTTCACCTGCTATGCTTGAACTGGCGTAACCAAGATATCCGACACCCCCTGATTGGATGTCCTGCACCCCCTGCTGAGATGCCCTTGACTGTCATGCCTTATCTCTTTGCATTACCAAAACTGGAGCAACAGAAAACTCTCGGGGATCCCGCCCAAGACCTTATAGAAATTATAACAACCAGAAACACACACCCACACAGAAAGAGACACACAATATTTAACGTGGTTCGGCAATAATGCCTACGTCCACGGGAGAGTAACCGTCTATCATTTATGGAGAGATTATAGAAATATTACAGAGGAGAAAACTCACACTATTCTCCCTCACCCATTCCCCCATCTCCCTCGCTCACACCGAGGGAGACGGTTTCTCTAACTCACATCTCTCACTCTCTTTGTTGGTTTCACTCTTGGTTGGTTGACTCACCTCTTCTTCAATCCTCTCTTCATCTATTTATACACATTGAGAAGAGATATTATTAGCCACCACCAACTCCATTCCACTCTCTCCAAAGTGGTCTCCAACCACCCCACTCCATTTGGTGGAGGAAGTGGATGCTCCATTGTTGGCCATTTCTCTCTAGTGGATTCTCCACATATGGGATGATCCAACAGATATTTAGGTCGAAATTAGAGTGCGTATCTCTCACTAATCTAAACAAAACAATTATCGACAAAGATTGTTCGTTTGTTCGTTATTACAGTTCAAAACAGTATTCTCCGCATTCAAGGATGTCAAAGTCATTCAATTCTCATCAATGCAAGATGCCTTCCTAGGTTTCACCGACAAGGCAAGTTTTTTTTTTAGTTTCTTTTTTTTTTTAAATCTTTCAACTTTTTAGTATTATTTTAAATGTAAAAATATTGTCATATTTTATAATTTGATATACTAAGGTGCAATAAAATATATGATCAGAAAAGGGAGGAAAGATTCAGGAAACGTGTGAAGCGGTACTTGGTTGCATGGTGTTGTATGGAAAATCACAATCCGGGCCACATATTTTATGACATGTATTGGGATGAAAAGCCCGGTTGGAAACCAATTCCACCCCAAACTCCCGAAGATGATCATCCACCTTGGTGAGGAGAAGATTTGTGGTTTTAGTATACTAGTAATAAAAGGAATTTCCATATGTTTTTATGCATATTTGAAAAGCAAATTTAGAAGAGGAAGCAAATCATCTTGAGGTAGGCAAAATCATGTGGAGGATTTTGCAGTGTTTAAATTTCTAGTTTGTATACCTTTGTTAACTGGAAACTCAGAAATGTAATCTTCAATTTGGTTTTTTTTTTTTTTTTTGGTGGACATGTTTAAATTTGGTTTGAACTCAGAGTGGTGGCAAATAAGAGTATGATTCCACAATTCTACTACCATTGTTATATAGGATGTGATTTTCCTGTGATGAATCCCAGTTAGAAAATTGAGGTTCTACTCCTAGGGTTTTAAATTTTGGGTAAACTACCAATAGGTCCTAATAGTTTCACTTAATTCTCATCAAGTCATTTTAAAAATAAGTCTTGGTAAAATTGTCGTGAAAAATAATTTTTTTGTAACAATTTTTATATATGTCACTAAAAATTGACAATTAGTGACTTTTTTTTGTCATGATTTTTATAAATTGTTGTTAAAACTTACAATTAGTGACGTTTTTTATGATAAATTTTTCCCATAGAACCTATTAGACAATAAGTTCACTTATTATGACCTACAAGTAAATATCCCTTAAATTTTTATGTTGTGTTTAGATTATGAATCTGTATAAAGATTTGTGGAGAGAAAAGAAATGAGTAGGGAAAAGTAAATCCACCCATCAGAGTAATGATTTGTGGAGGAGATGGAAAAATGAAGGGAAAAATGAAAAAATAGTTTCGATTTCATCTACTTTTTTTTTTTTTTTTCTTCTTCTTCTTCTTTCTACAAATTCCTCTCATATCTGAGATCAAACATAGTCTTAATATTGTTGAATTACGGTTCAGTTCGAACCTATTAAATTTGGGTTGGGAAAAAATAAATCTGTAATATGCTCTCTAATTAATCAAAACGTGGAAGGTAAATTACACTCACCTCTCATCATATTTGAAAAAAAATAATTAGTTCTGCACTTTTGATATAATTATGTTAAAAGTTTGGAGTTAATTATATTTTCTTCAAACTTCAAGACGTGAGTGTAATTTATCTAAACATGGAATTGTTAGTTGAGGGATTTGGTGATAGACCCTCACTGTTTAATTTGTCTTTCCAAATGACATAAATTATATAGGTACTTTCAAATTCCCTAATATTTTAAAATTTCTATACTACCCTCATAACTATCAACTCTTCTATTAAGTCATTCTCACAGTGTATTTCAGAGTAAAATTTTATTATGATTCATAATAAACTTTACTTTGATTCAGAGTAAAGAGTAAAATTGTACTTTCAGAGTAAAAGTTTACTCTGAATCATAGTAAACTTTACTCTAATTCAGAGTAAAATCAGAGCAAAATTTACTATAATTCAAAATAAAATTTTATATTGTTAAACAAATCAACATGTTTTAACTAGAATAAAATTTTACTGTTATAAAAAATAAAATACGTACTAAATGAACGCACCATAATCAAATTTTATTTTAGATCTATTAACAAATTAAAAAAAAAAGTCAATTGAAAAAAACAACAATCAATCTCTCTCTCTCTCTCTCTCTCTGGGAGAGTGGTCGCCTGAGGTTCATGGCCGCCTGAGCTCCATTCATGCTGGAACTTTCTCCTCGACCTCTGTTTTCGACATCTTCTTAAGTGCCTCCGTGTATCTTAGATCAGCACCGTCATCTAGCTCAGATCGTCATCGTTATCTATCTCAGATCTCAAATTTGTCCAATCTTCGATGATCTCGATCAGGTTTTCAGAAAACATGGATGCAACTAGCATTGACGTCAGATTCCGATGAACCCTTTGGGTTTCAGCTGTCAGAATCTGAGTATGAAATTGGAGAGACAATAAAGCCGACAGAGAGAGAATTTTGGCGAATATGGTAAGGGAGATGAGGGACATGGAGAGGTTGTGGAGGGCCGAGGGAGAAGGGGCGGTGGTTGCGGCGGAGGAGAAGAGAGAGGTGGAGGGGAAGGAAGAGAGATAAAGTGATGTAGAAGGAGATAGTGGAAAGATTTAATTGAGGGTAAAATAGTTCGATAAAATATTTAAATAATAAATTTTATCTTTTATACAAGATTTTATAATTATGAGAGAATTTTAAAAATAAATTTTTTTTCTTATTCCTTTTAACAATAAAAGAAATATAAAAAAAGTTTATAACCAAATTTCCCTTCTTAGTTTTTGAAACATGCTGACCAAAATGGTTGGAATCTGGTTAACTAAAACTGATCATTCTCCTAGTGAAAATAAAATAAAATAAAAAATAACATGCATATATAGGCTAGGTGATTCAGTGAGAATAGAGGATTCCTCATATTTTCCCAAGTATGAAAATGTAAAATAATGAGGAAACAACCCAATACCAAAGGGCATGTGTCTATCAACACAAAGTGTTAGGAAGATTCCTATCGCTGCCTTCCTAGGAAGAGCTTCATCAACTCTGCATCGAATCTCCTACCCTAATGCTAATGGAACTTCTCGGCATCTTTTACCCTTTCAGTCCCATTCCTGCAATTCCAATCACAAGCACTTCTTACCCATCAAACCCTTTTCCACTGCTTTCCACTTGTTCGACAAAATGTCGCGCAGAGAACAAACCCTTGAAAATACTCGCTTTTGTGATGTTCTTGATCTCGTTAAATTATCCGCCATGAAACCCAACATTATGACTTTGAAAACAGTTCATTCCTTAGTTCTCAGGATTGGTGTTCTTTCTCACTTACCCACTTCGACCTCTCTCCTTATTACCTACTCGAGAGCCGGAGATTTTGGCTCTTCAGTGTCACTGTTTGGTGAAATTCTTTATAAAGATGTCATATTTTGGAATGCCATGATGACTGCGTGCGTTGAGAACCGGTGTTTTGGAGCTGCCCTGGATTTTTTTGTGGAGATGATGGAGGGGAGAAGTGGGTTTGATTCTGGAACTCTAGTAATTGCCATTTCGGCCTTACCCAATACGAACAGATTGATACAAGGCTGGGTTTTGCATAGTTTAAGTGTGAAGGCGGGGATGCTTTTGGATTCATTTTTGTGTAATGCCCTCGTAGACATGTATGCAAAATGTGGTGACTTGAGGTCCTCGGAGCGTATGTTTGAAGGAATGCATTGTAGAGACCTTGTTTCTTGGAATTCAGTGATACGTGGTTGTCTTTATAATAAGAGTCCTGAGAAGTCTCTTCTGTACTTCAAGAACATGGCCTTTTGTGGAAAACAAGCTGACGATGTGAGTCTCTCGTGTGCAATTGCAGCCTCTACTTGTTTGGGAGAATTGGGTATTGGTCAAGTCATCCATGGATTGGGGATTAAATTGGGTTATGAGGAGGGCTCTCATATTTCGTTTGTAAATTCTCTCATTTCATTGTATTCTCAGTGTGGAGACATTGAGGCTGCAGAGACTGTTTTCAGAGGAATGGTTCATAAGGATGTGATTTCATGGAATTCAATGATTGATGGATTTGCCTCAAACGGAATGATTTTTGAAACATTTGATTTTCTGCATGAAATGCAATTAGCGGGGTCAATCCAAACCGACACAGTGACAGTAGTTACTCTACTTCCTCTTTGTGCCGAATTAATTCTATTGAGAGAAGGAAGATCTGTTCATGGATTCGCAGTTCGAAGAAGTATGGATTCTGATTTGTTAGTGGTGAACAGTCTAATGGATATGGACCTGAAATGCAATAAGGTTAACGCAGCTGAGAACTTGTTCAATGCCATGCCAGATAGGGATTTGGTCGCATGGAATACAGTTATCTCTGGGTATTCCCAAAATGGGCTCTCTAGAGAAGCTCAAACTCTATTTAAGGAATTGCTTAGCTGGTGTTCACATTGCAGTTTATCAACTCTTTTGGCAATTCTTCCTTCTTGTGGCTCCCCTGAATCATTCAAGTTCGGCAAATCGATCCACTGTTGGCAGTTAAAATTGGGATTTTCAAAAAATATGCTTGCAATTAATTCCCTGATGTTCATGTATATAAATTGCGGAGACTTGAAAGCTTCTTTGTCATTGTTGTCAAGAATTTCTGCTATGGAAGATACTGCTTGTTGGAATGCTGTAATTACAGGTTGCACACAGAACGACCATTTCTGGAAAGCCTTAGAAACTTTCAACTTAATGAGGAAATCCCACATCGGTCATGACACCATTACCCTTGTTAATGTTATATCAACCTGTGGAAATCTTGAATTAGCAGTCGAAGGAAAATTACTTCATGGGCTTTCTTTTAAAACATTGGAAGGTACAGATAACCGTGTGCAGAACGCACTGATTACCATGTATGGCAGATTGGGGGAGATTGAAAGTGCGAAATCGGTGTTTGGATTTAGTTCCAATCACAATTTATGTTCTTGGAATTGCATGATCTCTGCTTTTTCTCAGAACAAGGATGGTAAAAGAGCATTAGAAATGTTTTGCATTCTTGATTTTGAACCTAATGAAATAACCATTTCCAGTGTTCTCTCAGCCTGTACCCAACTCGGATTGCTAAGGTATGGGAAGCAGGTCCATGCTTACGCTTTCAGGTTTGGATTCCAAAGAAACTCTTTTATTTCCGCTGCTCTTGTGGACATGTACAGCAACTGTGGCAGATTACACATTGCTTTTCAAATATTTCAAAATTTGCCTGAGAAATCTGTTGCTGCTTGGAATTCTATGATATCGGCTTTTGGGTTCCACAATAATGGTGAAAAAGCAATTGAAGTATTCAATCAAATGATCGAGTCTGGAACTAGTCCAACTAAGAGCACTTTCATAAACCTTTTATCCACTTGCAGCCATTTAGGGCTTGTCGATGAAGGTCAGTGGTATTATCACCATATGTTGGATGAATTTGGAGTAGAACCCGTAACTGAGCATCACATATGCATGGTTGGCATGCTTGGCCGGTCTGGAAGGCTGGATGAGGCTTATGAATTTATCAAGAAAATGTCGATCCGACCTGAACCGGGTGTATGGGGGGCCCTATTGAGTGCTTGTAACTGCCATGGAGATCTTGAGATCGGTAGAGAAGTTGCAGAAATTCTCTTCAGATTGGAACCTTATAATGTTGTTGGATATTATGTATCATTGTTTAATATGTATGTCGCTGCTGGAAGATGGAGTGATGCTGCAGAATTGAGAAGAATAATTCAAGACAAAAGACTAAAGAAACCAGCAGGTTACAGTCTTATTGATGTTGGTTGTGGTTGAGAGATATTGAGTACCTCAGACAACTGCTATTTCTTAATTTTTGGCTCTGTTTATTGTAAATTGGTTGGTAAAAGAAATGATTCATGGATTTTTTGTTCTAATTCCATGCCTATTTTCAACTTTGCATGTAGAAACAAGAGTCCGTGACCATTATCATATAGTTAAAAACCTTTGCATTAGTAAATAGTTCTATTATGAATTGATAAAATTTTACTGGTGTCCACTTTTGAAAAACCTTCATCAGTTTATATGTACATTATGTGCCCAATTTTGTGATCTTTTTGAGTGTTCCCAAACTAATGCTAGAAATACCTAATTTTCTACCTAATTTACCAAATAAATATAGACCCTACACCCATGTGAGACATTCAATCATTTATTTACTAGAAAATTTAGAACCTATAACATTTTTTGTTTGATAATTATCTTTCTTAATGTGTTATGTGGATTGACACTTCAGTTTTGGGACTAGTCATTAAGAGTGTGCTGTGACGTAGAGGATGTTGCTCACCCAACACAATTGTACGAGGTCACAATTTGGAAGTTACTCAATTGTTTGAGGTCACAATTCAGATGTTTCTCACCAAACACAATCATACCATGTCACAATTTTGGATGTTGCTTACCCAACACAATTGTTTTTGGTCACAGTTCAGATGTTGCTCACCCAACACAATCATACGAGGTCACGATCATACGGTCACAATTCATCCAATCAAACCTCTAAACAAATACCAATCATAAATGTAAACAACAAATCATAGGAACCAATAAAGGCATATATCATAAGGCAAAAATATCGTAATATATCAAGGCAGTGATGCCAAAATGGACAGCCAACAAAGGCCTACTTGACATCAAAATTCAAGTGTAATTTTATTCACCAAATCAGAATAAGCACGTCTAGAGTCACTTAAGGAACAAAGAATTACTTCCACTTCTTGAACTTTCCATGCCCGTGCTTGCCATGCTTAAACTTCCCATGCTTTCCCTGCTTAAACTTTCCATGACTACCATGACCTCCATGACCACCATAACCTCCTTGACCACCATAACCATGTTCATAACCACCGTGTCCAACATGGTGACTACCATGTGCCAGGTGTTGGGCACCATAAGCAGCTGCTGCAGCTGCCGCACCCCCAGCTATCAACCCCCCCATGCCAGGTCCATGCCCTGAAAAAAATAGGATGCCCTAGAACTTAGTACAGTAGCATCAATAAAAACCTAATTCAGTAAGAAACTTGTCCTCACAATTTTTTTTTTTTGATAAATAAAAAGCTTGCCCTCACATAATCAAGGTCATGACTAATGTAGAGGGCACCTTTCCACAGTGACAATTATTGGTCATTTGTAAACCTGCTCCTGTGTTTGCTTAGAATACACACTTTTTTAAGCACTTGGTAAATGTCCATCTTTTAACAACTAATAATATATAGGCAGAAATGTTTTCATGTCCTGAGCATATGATATATCTATTATTTAACACTATTAATCCTCTATGTTTTTTCTCCTTGCACAGAAAATATATGTCAAATATAGGAAATTTGAACACACAATCATATTTAGAAATGAGTATTGAATAACCATATATTTACGAGAGTTAGAGCATTATAGTGTTTGCACACTAATGACATGTTCATTGAAGGAAGGAGATTGCTAACCATGAAATGGTTGTCTTCCATACAACATAATATAATACAATTTGGAAACCATACCTCCATGATGTGGAGCAGACGAACCGGGATAACCAGCTGGTGGGTATGCAGCAGGGGGATAACCAGCCTGTGGGTATGCACCAGGGGGATATCCTGCCGGTGGGTATGCACCAGGGGGATATCCTGCCGGTGGGTAGCCTTGTGGTGGATATCCACCATGTCCTTGTGGCGGATAGCCCTGTGGAGGGTATCCCCCAGGTGGATGGTGTTGTCCTGGAAGATATCCACCGGCACCATGAGCAAGATGTGAGAAAAGCCCTCTGTCACCATCATGATGTTCATCTTGGTTGTGTTTGTCCTTCCCCATTGTTTCTTCAACACAAGAACACTAATTCCTAAGAGACAGATAATCAAATCCAACAATGCAAGTATGTCAGACTTATCACAAATAGAGCATATAACCAAAAAAATACTATGATGTTAAAATCCCATAAGCATTGATTGCAGTGATTCCATCAAACAATTTCAAGGTAATGAATACAATACCATATAGTATAATGGCTAGGAGTAGAAAAATTAGATCAAGACCCTACAATCCATCCAAGAAAGATGTTTGGGACAACCAATATTGTAGCTAATTAATTGGATCAAAGAAACATATTCAACCTAAGCTGATCAAACCAAATAACAAAATGACACTATATCTGCCTTCTTTCCAATAAAAACTTGTACAGAACACACAAAAATATGGGTCTACATTGGTTAGAACTCAAAAGTTGAACCAAAAGAAACCTGCATTCTCAACTTTAGTGATAAACATAAACTTAGTACAGACATGAGACACAACACAGACATGTAGACACAACAATTTTAAAAAAAATGTAAGGCACAATACGCTTGGGGCACATTAAAAAATTATATTTTTATAAAATTTATCTAACAAGGGAATGTCAAAGAAAATAAACGGGCTGAAAACTACAAAGAAAGAAAAAAGAAAAGGGACCAAATGAAGCTTAATAACAAACATAAAGAATCATATTAGCAGAAAGAAGGGAGAAAAAAAATAACCATTTCTCCAGTTGGACAAATAAAAAAAATAAGCCAGCAAGGTGCATTACAAGCATATTCAAATCAATTAAACTAGAAAGGAGAAGTGCAGGTTCAGTGACAATGACATATAACATTTTTTGTGTAACAATTATATGTATTGCATATATACTCCTACAAATATACATACATCTTTGATGTTTCAGGTTCGAGTCGATGGGGGAGACGCTGGTCTGCGTGGTAATCTAACTCTTAACTTAACATAGTAATCGCTATCCTGAGGGGGAAAATGCAAAAAAATATAAAATATAAAAAAAAAGAAGGGGGCAAAAGCCTTCTAATGAGGACATACCTCAGAAGGCAAATCCTGATCCCAAAAAAAAAAAAAAGGCAAATCTGTTTGGCCAAAGAGAAAATGAAGAATAAGAAAATTTTACAATACATAATTGTATACTGGCCAATATTAAAAAAACTCAGTGATCCATTTGGCTACAGTGAAAGAGCAAGATCAGAAACAATTGGAAGTTCGAGATCTGGAAAATCTTGTATTGTTTGTTAACTAAGACCTAACAATCTATCCCGGGGAGTTTACTCTCAAGTTTCTAGATTCAACAACAAATTTTCTTTTCTTTTCTTTTCTTTTCTTTTCCTTTCCACCACATTCTTAGCTACCAAACATACGTTAATTTTGTTGCCACAAAAGAAACTCGGAAATCAATCAATCAGACACAGCAGAGAAACAACATTGGCAATGATCTCCTCTATGATCAAAAGGCATACAAAATTTCCGAGTGAATATATATATATAATCAGTCATGGCCATTACAATGCAGAGAGAGAGAGAGAGAGAGAGAGTTTACCTTGAAAAACTAAAAACTGCTTTGCTTCGGCAGATATCAGAATGAATGAATGAATGAATGGATATGTATGTGTGCATATTGTATTTGTATATATATTCGTTATGTGTATAGTATTATTCTATTTCCAGGCGTCAGTTTAACGCGTATGCGACTCGTCTAACCATTTTAGGCGTGCCGACACGTGGAGGCTGATTTGTCGGTCAACTTTTAAAGGGAGAAATACAAAAGTAAAGTATACGAATATAGAGGGTGTAACTCTCACCGCATTTTATTTATATTCCACCGCAGATTTGTATTTTATATATTTTTATAATTTTTCCTTAAATTAATACATTGGGGATATATACGTATTCTTTTTGATAATATATTTTGAGAGTTTTTTTTTTTTTTAATTTGAATTTGAATTTGACTTCTCTCAAATCTTTGGACTTGTTAATCTATTTTGTGATTGATTTTAATGGTTCAACCGTTCACTTTTTAAGATTGGTTAAGAAATATTTATATAAAAAATTAAGATGATTAGATATCGAATAACTATATATTTAAATTATTTTTGTTTTTAAGAAATGAATGTCAAATCTAATTTCAAAAATAATTATTTATTTTTTATAATATAAATTTGATTAAAACACATAACTATCGATATCTGATTACATTAAATTTTTGCATGAATATTCTTCTTAACAAGTTTTTAAAAATGAATTCGGATCACTAAAATTGATTTCAAAATATGTCTACTAAGCTCAAATGTTTTTTTCAAATTGAAATAATCAACTTGAGAGTAGCCAATTTTTTTTTTAATTAAAAGAAAATATTAAATTTTACTCCTTTTTTTTTCTTTTTTTCTTTAAAAATGATGAAAAATTCGGGTCAACTTTGTCAACTAGTCTAACATAATCATCTGGTACTATTATTTATTAATTATATATTATATTTTATAATATTAAAGCCCTCTCAAATAGAAAAAGAAAGAGAAGCGTAAGCGTGTAAAGAAGAGGCAGTTAAGATAATTAACAAGAAAAGAATAATATATATATTTTTTATAATTTTGTCACATAATAATTAACAAATTTTATTATATTTACTTAAAAAAAAGAATGATATATTTTTAAAAAAATAAATATTAGTCCAATATTACAACCTTTGGATCAAAATACTTTTCTTGATAAACGTGACAAGTTCGGATCCTCGGCCGCGTTATCCTGTTGCGGTCCCCGCAGTATCCCAAAACGACGTCGTTTTGGGGCAAGTTTTCAAAAAAAAAAAAAAACAAAACGAAACACACACACATATAACCAAACTAAAGAAGAGAGAGGTGAAGAAGATTCAAGCACAGAGGAAGGGAAAAAGAGAAGAGAAAGAATGGCATCCCACAGGCAACAATCTCTGGCCTCTGTTCACTCACGGCACCACCAGCTACCCGCCATCGCCGCCGCAACCCACCATCACCACCTCCATAGCCGCAAGCCCCCTTCTCTCTCTCTCTCGCGATCTCCATGGCCGGCAACCATCTCGATCTTTTCTCCTCTTTTCTTCTAGGTGTTTGAATGGTTGTTTGAATGTTTGAATGGCGTTCTTCTAGATGTTCTTCTTCCCCTCTTTCTCTTCTCTAGTTCTGTGTGTGTGTGTGTGTGTGTGTTTTTTTTTTTTTTTTTGTGTTCTGTATGTATGTGTGGATGTTTGAATGGTTATTTTTGGAGTTAATTTTCACTTGTTTTCTTAAGTGATTGAATGGGTTTACGAGGGATTTGAGGAAAACCCAAATGAAAAAATGGGGTAAATCACGAAACCCAGATGGGGATTTCATAGAGTAAGAAAATTTGGTTTTCTGTGTGTGTGTTTTGTTTTTACAAATCACATTCTTCTTCTCCTCTATTTCTCTTCCTGTGCTTGAATCTTCTTCCTCTCTCTTCTTTGGTTTGGTTCTGTGTGTGTGTTTTGTTGTTTTGTTTTTGTTTTTTTTGAAAATTTGTTCCAAAACGACGTCGTTTTGGGATACTACAGGGACCGCCGCAGGATATCGAGGTCGAGGATCCGAACTCGTTGCGAGGAAGGGGGTTGAGTAAGTGAATCAATAAATTTATATAATATTAAATTGAATAAAATTGACTGTTATTTTATAATATATTGTGGGGGCGTTTTGAAAACTAGCTAAAAAACCAACTTTTTGATTTTTAACTTTTTTATATAAAAAAGTCACAAAAGCCAACCTTTCTTAGTCAAAAAAACAAGTCACTAAAAAGTCAAAAAAAGTAAATAAATAAATAAACTTTTTATCAATTTTTTAAAACATCACTGTATCATAAATGATGATTACGCTACATTAGTTAACAGTTATATATATATATATTCAATCAATGCAAATGTACAAAATTTAATTATTTTAACACACTAATATGTTAAAGTACCTACAATTATGCTAACCATATTTGGCAAAGAAATAAGGAAAAATTCTGTCACATATAATGGGCATAACAAATTATCTTCTCATAATAAATTGTGTATAAAAAAATTAATGAAATCTTTTTGCAAAAGTGAGAATCCTCTCAGAATTACACCATAGGTGGAAAATTGAAAAAAAAAAAAAATACAAATCCATAAAATTAAGATAAAACTACCCTTATCAGGGAGGGTGGGGTAGGAGAGTGGAGAGTGTCAGGGGTGGGTGTTGAACGGAGGGGAAGTGGTGGAGGTAGCAAGAGAGAGCAGGACATTGTGAGGATGGAGGCAAAGAGCAGAGGAAGAGTTGGGCATAAAGTTTGCAGAAGAGACTGAGATAAATATATTTTGCCCTAATTCCATACTTCTGTTAAAAAAAACAAAAAAAAAAATTCCACCTATAACGTAATTCTGAGAAAATTCCAATTGATTTGCAATACTTAACCCCAAAGTCAGATAATAACATCAAACTCTTAATGCAGGCCATGATACTGACTGAACAAGGTAACCAGCTGCTTTGTTTTTGGCACCAACAAATGATATAAAGAACAAATAAGTTAGGTTACGTCTGGTAGAGTTTTGTAAATATAATTTGAGAGTATGAGTTGTATTTTGAGTTTGTGAATTGTGAAATTATGATTTGAGTGTAGAAAATTTATTTGGTTATAATTTTTGAATAAAGTGTTGAATTGAGTTTTGAATTGAGTGTGGAATTAAGTTTTGAAAATTTGATTTGACATGTGAAGTAAGAAAATTTGTTTGGTTATGAGTTTTGGAAAGAATTTTCAAAACTTAATTCAAATTATTATAAGTCATAACAAAACACATTACTTTCACACTATTGAAAATTCTGATCAATACTCACAACCAAACTCTTTTTAAAATTCAATTAAAAAAATTATAATTAACAGAAAATAACATTAATCAATTTTTTAATTGAAAATACTACTAATGAAATAATTTTTTTTTCAAAATAAATATTCAAAAATTTTAAATAATAAATATTTAAATAATTTAAATAATCTAAAAAATTTAATAAGTAAAAAAATTAAAATAAATATTCAAAAAATTTAAATCGTAAAAATTTAAATAATTTAAATAATTTAAAATGTTAATATTTTAAATTTAAAAATAACTCTACACTCAAATCGTAACCAAACACATAAAACAAACGACCCCGCTACGTAGCTCGAAAGCTACGTAGCTCGAACGGCTCGATTTTTTTTTTCCTTGTTTTCAGACGCAGAAATGGAGGGGGAGGGGAGGAGAGGGGAGGGGAGAGGAGAGGAGGGGACTGGAGGGGGCCTAAAAATGGAGGGGGAGGGGAGGGGAGGAGGAGGAGGAGGAGGAGGAGGGGGCGGAGGCGAGCTGCGACGGCGGAGGCGGGGCTGCGAAGATCGGCCAGAGGCGATGGAGGGCGGAGGGCTGCGACGGACGGACGGAGAGCTGCGACACGACGACGACGACGACGGCTGCCTCCTCTCTCTCTCTCTCTCTCTCTCTCTCCCTCTCCCTCTCCTCTCCCCTGGTTTCAGCCCAAACGACGAAGAAGAAGAAGGAAAAAAAAAAAAAAAAAAATACAGCCCAAAACGACGTCGTTTTGGGCTGTCGAGCCGTTATTCGAGCCTCACTTTCGAGCTCTCGATCATTTTCCTAAAACAAAACTCAATTAAGAAATTATTTTTAAAACTTATAACCAAACACATAATTCAAAACTCCATACTATTTTCACAATTCTACACTCATATCGTAACCAAATACATAACAAAAAAATTAAAATATTTAAAAATATTTTTATAAAATAGAGTATGAATTTATTTTTATAAAATATTTTAAAATTTTAAAAATTAAAATCGTAATATTTTGAAATTAAAATATTTAAAAATAATCAAAAAATTAAAAAAATCGTAACATATTTAAATATTAAAATATTTAAAATTTTAACAAAATTAAAATATTTTTAAAATATTTAAATATTTAAAAAATTAAAATATTGATTTGAATTGAGTTTTGAGAAATAGGTGTAGAATTATGATTTGCAAACTCCAAACAAACAACACACTCAAATCAATGTGTAGAATTATATTTTGAGAGACTTACCAAACGGAGCCTAAAATTTCATTTCCTTACAAATTCCAAACCTAAACATAGCATGAATAAATTATATAGAATTATTTAGAAAAATTGCTACACAATCTCACATTTCCTATTCACAAGACACAAACAAGCAATAGAACTAATCCCTTGCAGTTTCTCACTTTCCCTACAGTTTAGCTGTGCACTCGCGATGGTACACTGCATACAGACTACAACCCGTTCTGTTTTTGCCTTGTAAGCTATAAGAAAAATTGCACCAAACTCTCAACAAATATTTTCAAAATAATACAAGTTACAACTAGCCTCTATCTAAGCTGCACCAAATAGAGCGTCAAAGTTCTTAACGACAGAGTGAAGACAGAAGATTCATGCAACCGAGATTGCAAAATTTAAATTGCCATGCCATGCAAAAACCCTTGCATTAATAGTACAAGACAACTAGATATGAAAAAGGAGACAGCAACAGAAAGGAACATAAATATTTTACACCCATCAAGACTACCTCAATAATCCATAACCTCATACATACTATTTAGATTAATCATTATTAAATATTTGCAAATAACAAAACAAAGGGATTAAATGCCATTTCTAAGCATGACAGGACCTCTACTGACAGGGTTTCAAATCAGCAAAACCTCAAAGCAGCTTGTAGCTCCTTCTCGTCAGCACAATTATATCCCAGCAGATAAGCCCGTGCTGCAACATATGCACATATAGAGGATGAACAAAGAGTTTTGGGACTCAATAAGTATATTGCAGAGGTAAACAAAAAGAGATTACCGAAACGGCCAGACCCCATGAATGGCTCTGCTTCTTCTGAAACACCACATTGCTGCTGTTCCTACATTGTCAGCGAAGAGAAAAGGATTTGAGTGTCAAATCCAAAGACGAAACACAAGCCACTTCTTTTTAAAAAAACAATCAAATGGGTGGGACTTGGTTGAACACACAATAAAAAAATACAGTCCCCGCTATGATGCTCAAAAGAATCAAAACAACCAAAATAAATCTTTGGCATTCAATTTCCCTCGTAATTACTCAGATGTGCTTGTATATAGCCTCTCGGAATCTGATAGTTTTGTTCCCTGTATATCAAGCATACTTACTGTGATGGAACACATGATGCACTCAAACCTCGTGACTATAAAATGACTATGGACAAGACTGAACGATAGCAGTTTTGCAGCCTGCACTGTTTTAGAAATTGTGATACTGATATTATAGTTCATGGACTGTTATGATGCACAATGAAAGTCAGGAAACCTCTGAAATTAAAAACAGAAGTGTGTTATATGACAAAGGAAACCAAGTACAAGTTAGAGGAGATCTCTCTTACAGTGTCCGGTTCCATTTCAGATGGTGAAAGTAACAGATCAAAGCAGTGCCCAGATATTGTACAAACCAAAAGCTCATTTGTAGGGTCCAAAACAGCTTCTCTGCATGTATCATCACAAACTGCATGAACAAAGAATATAAACCAATAAGCTTCAATCAAGTTATGTATAAAAATCTATGCAATTGTACCAAATTAACAAACAAGCAAGGTTGCTATCTTCAATAACCACAACTAGTGATTCATACCATGGACCTGTCCGGTCTTCTCACAAACGAATACATCTCCAATTTGATAATAAGAACATGTGTCTCCAGAGCAATCATGATTGGGGACCACCTTATCAGTTAGGCCTCTGCTGCTTTTCCATATAGATACTTGATCAGCAACGGTCTTGTCAAGAATAATCCGGTCATCATTCACCTTCAAATACACAAGAAAAATAAATAAATGATAAATGAAGGAAATGCCTTTGTCTAATTGTTATGAGCCTCATTTAAAGAAGTCATCCTGCTATGCATGGTGCATATACACTGTAGCAACATCCCAGCCCCCCACACACATACACGCAATAAAAACAAAACAAAAAGAAGAAGATAAAAGCAGTCTTTTCAAAATGCGGTCCAGTAAGCGACAATTCTGAGCCAAACAACATGTCCGTGAAAATTATGACAAAAAAAGTTAAACCTCCAATAAGCTTCTAACAGCATTCTTCATCCGAGAGAGAGAGAGAGAGAGAGAGAGAGAGAGACTTGTTCAAGAGGGGGATAAATCAAACATACCACTAACAGATTATTGTCAAGAAGTCTGCTATAAAAAAATCGCATATCGTCCCATAGATTTGTATGAAATGTACAGAAAAGAAATGAAAGACAGTGATTCCCCATTGCCCCCATAAAAACACATAAAAGTCAAAAGTTTCAGCTCAACAGCTACCCCTGTTTACCTGAGAAGGGAGAGGTGCTTGGCTTCGCTTTGCTGCCTGCATTTGGATGTAATACTCTTTGAACTCAGAGGGGCAATACCTAACAAATTCAACCATGTCCTCTCCATCACGCTGCAAGAAGAAAGTATTTCTCGTAAGCTAAAAGTTTCTTAATCTAGCTTTAACAATGAGCATCAAATGGGTCAGTTAAAAGAAGTTCAGGTCAGACTTGGAATATCAGAGAAGAGACACAGTACACGAAACTCTAAGTAGCCAAAGGGACAAGTTTCTATAAATAAGAAGAAGGGCCCAAGTTATGAAACATCAGTGTTTAACATGATTTTGATACGCTCAACAACAACAATATTTAAGTAGAACCAAAATATACCTGAATGTATAGCTTTTTCCAAGCACACTCTCGCAACTTTTTTGTAGGGGGCAGCAAACCCCATCGCATACAGTACCTATCAAAAAAATTACCAATGCATTATCAAATACATATCTGTTTTACACACATACTGACAGATTTATCTGTGCACCAATCAACTCAAACATTAAAACAAAATATTTGGTTGCCATGATAGAAAAACCTAAAAGAAATGTGAAGGCTTTGTATGCATCCTGATGTATTACTGAGTTTTGACAATGGCACAGTGAAGTTAATAGGAGAGATTAGATCACCAACTGCAATATTCCTCGGTGAAAATGTATGCTTTACGAACTAGGGGATATCATCTAACAACCATAAGCATTACATGCAAGCACAATACAGATGCAAGTCAACTGAGCAGAACCAACATTTGAGAATCCAATAAGATATACTAAGACATTTAAGATAACCGCTAAAACCAAATACTACAAGAAAATAAACACCACACTGATTTAAAAATACTTCTAAAGATATTCCATCATGTAGGAAGAAGATACAAGTTTCTGACATAGCTGTTAGCATTTAACAAGGCAAATACAACATGGGATGCTCTTCATGTAGGAAGAAGATACCTAAAGAGTTTAAAAGCTTGAGCCTCAACAATACATATACTGTATTGCATCATGTATATAATTAGGGATTCAATTGAGTGATATTCCAGCAACAGGCATGCACACGCACATTTTGTGTGTTAACTATAAAAATCTTTTAAAGACCATGTCTCTCAATTCTTACAGCCACGAGTAGATAGTTTCCATTCAAAAAAGTAGAAAACTAATAGAATGTGTAATTATATCCCCAACCAAATGCATAATTTCACATGCATCCTTTATGTATTCTCTAGTCTAGACTCTAGTTCAAACTGTAGAGAGACATCACAAAAAGCTGGACATTTACCACAAATGATTGAAATAAGCCAAGTTTGATGGAAATCAACAAGGTAGTTGGAGGTACCATTTGACAACGAAAAAATAAAAAACATTTTTTTAAAAGCAAACTTTCCGTTCTGAACTTTCGAATTATGATGAATAAGCATTTATAAAAATTGATTTGATTCATGGCCATTAGTAATTTTTTGGAGAAAAAGAGAACACCGTGACAGGAAAAAGCTTTTTATACACATTATTGAATAAAGCAATCAATAAATACGAAAATGTTTTTCTTCTTAAACTTGAAAGAATGAGACAAACATACATGTAGGAATTCAATAAAAACTCAAAACCAACCAAAACATATATAAAAAATGATAAAGAAAAACTCATCACTCACAAGCGACGCCACAAAGACTCATCTGAAGCTGCAAAATTGAGAAATCTACAAACCAGAGCGCATGAAACAAGATCCTGCATGCATTGCCATCATACAGAATAACTCAGATCATAAAACCCAAATCTCCCCCGGGGGGGGGGGGGGGGGGGGAAACAATATTTTTGCCCTAATATACAGAAAAAAAAAAAAAAATTGGCCCAATAATATACATACAGACTCGTACCTCAGAAGACAGGAATTTGAGGATGTGATGAAAGAGTTCAGGAGGGATCTTGCTGAAGAACCCAGTCTCCATCCTCCTCGGCGTCGCTCTGATGCTGAATCTATCGCTACTACCACAATTATCACTCTCTAATATTCTACTCTTCGAAGGAGATGGAGCGTGAAATTGCACAATCGATTTCACTTCGCCTTCATCGTCCCCCACACGCATCCTCTTCGATTGTCTCTCCTCTTCAATTTTCGCCTCTTCCTGCAACCAAATCCCAAAAATTGACCTAATCTATGCATACATATGACTGGATTGAAAGATTAGAGAAGAAATTGAACCTGATCTGAGACCTCGGAGAGGACTTCGGATTCGAGGAAATGAGCGAGGGTTTCGTCTTCGTCGTCAGAGACTGTCATTGTGACCCTATCAAGGTCTCTGATTTGAGACAGAGAAGGTTGAGAAATCGAGATGGAGATCGCGATCGGGATCGGGATTTCGAAATCGCCGCCGGCGATCGGAAGTTTGCGACGGCTGGTCTAAGCCTTTTATATGATCGAGAATCGAAGCGAAGCGAAGCGAAGCAGGGAATATGGGTTGCGTCTGTCGGGTCGGGTGGGTCCACTCTTTGTCCGATTCTCAAGAAAAAACATTTGGGAAATTTCTTGCTCAAATTTACATGGGGCAGATCTCAATGAAGTTTGGGTTAAGCTTGAACCTGTTGAAGTTCGACTCGATTAGGGGTATTTTCGGAAGTGAATTTTTTTGTTTTATTTTTTTTTTGGACTTATTTTTATTTTTAGTGATTTTTCATAATTTTTTTTTTTAAAGTTTAGGTTTCTAAAAATTTAGTTAGACAGGAGAAATCGAAAAATTATAATTTTTTTAAAAAATAAAAAAATTTTAGAAAAGATAAAAATAAATAAAGATGAGTAATTTTTTGAGTAATTTTTTTTGATTTATGTCTCGTTTGGGAACAAGCTTTTTAAATTACTTTTTAGTTTTTTCGACTAAAATATGATGTAAAAAAATTAGTATATTTGGGATATTTTTTGATTTTTTACAAAAAAATGTACAAAAAGTGGAGAAGAGAGAAAAAGGAAATTTTTAATTTTTTGGTATAGATGGTTGACTTTTTGATTTTTTAGTGACTTTTTGACTTTCAAGGTAAAAAATGATGTTGCCAAACGAGGTCTTATTTTCATCTTTAGTATTTTTTTTCTAAAGTTTTTTAAAAAATATACTTCTTAGATTTGTCTCCATAAGATGGACCAAAAGAGGTAAAAAAAAATTTCAGATAATTTTTTAAAAGAATCAATAAAGATTAAAAAAATTCAAAAAAATATGTTTTTTTTTATTGTTAAAATGGGCCTATATAACCCGGCCCATTAGCCCACCATGGGACGGCATGCGAGCTCGACAAATATATATATATAGGAAAATGATTTGTCCCCCTAAAAATGTCCCGCCTAATCCCGCTAATGCCCAAAATGACGTCGTTTTAGGCAATTTTTTTTTTTTTTTTTTTTTTTTTTGCCTTGGTCTGAAATTTCGGGAGATTAGGGAGCCAAAAATTAGGGCTCCCTAACACAACTCATATATATATATATATTTAGAAAATAGTAAAAAATAATAAAATAAAAAACTCAAATTAAGCTTAAATCTCGACTCGTTAGAATGTGCTTGTGGGCCTGGAGAAAAATGTTTGTTAAGCGTAATTCACGAGCAAATTTGGACACTAATTTTGCGGATTGCACCCCCGCCCAGATGCGGATGTGATCATCATGCTCTTCATGGATTGGGGATTATTGGTCTATTATCATCAATCCATATTTTAATTTTTTTTTTTTAAAATTAGGAGGTTTTTTTAACTCATATTTAAAATTATGTAGAAGGGCAATTTTCTAAAGCATGTTTATTAAATAAGTTTTAAATTTCTTGTGTTTGTTCAAGTGCATAGAAAGCATGATTGCTAACAACACTATATTGTTCATGATCACACTTAAAATATAAAATAAAATGACAAAATTTGGGTGTGATAAGATCCCAAACTCTAAAATTTAATATCAAGTTTTTGCCTTGTTTTATTACTGTGGGAATCAGATAATTATGGAGGTCAATAGGGCCAGATGTAGATATGAGATCAGTCAGGAGCATAACTTTTATTCGGCATTGATCCTAGCCGATTGAAGAGCCGAATAAAATAATCGACATTCTAACCAGTAGAATAAAAGTCGAGTAAATGTACATGCAATGGATTGAGAGTGGGCCCGACCCTAAGGCCCAAGGGGAATAATATAAATAGAGGATCACCAGTCAAAGAAAGGTATGTGAGAACTAGAACGCTTAACTTAAGATACAAGCAATCGAGAGAGTATATACTGACTTATCCGTTGGAGTGCTAATTCCGGCACCCCCGACCGGAATGCTCATTCCTTTTCAGGTTACCAGCTGAGGATCTCGAGTGCCTCATTGGATCCAAAAGGTATTACCAGAACCACTTCTCCACAATTGGCGCCGTCTGTGGGAATACTCCAGCACATCCATGGCGGGCGTGACGAAAGATCCTCTGGCAGTCGCTGACAACCTTACACCACCAGTCGTTACAACTCCAAGCACTATGCTGGGACTAGAAAACATTACTGCTCAAAGAGCCTTGAATTTTGACTCAGCTAATGAAACAATACAAGCAATTATGGATCAGGAGAAGCAAAACGAACAAAGATTGAACAACATGATGGCTGAAAATGAGCACCTTTGACAGGATGTGGCTTTGGAGATGGCAAAATCCCAACAGGCCGCGCGCCAAGACCAGGCACAACCTCTGAGAAAGGATGTCTGATGACCTTGAACTCGGAGACAAGATAGTGACAGTGATTCTGACTCCTCATCCCCAGACCCCAAAAAGAAGGGACGGGTCAAAATCTCCAGTTCTTCTAAGAAAAGTCCGCGTGCACGGAAGAAGCGAAGAAGAAATGATTCAGATGAAGAGGATCAGCATGACCCCTTTGTACAATGGGTCGCAAGGGCAGTGCTACCCAAAAAGTTCAAAGCACCGTCATTCACCTTGTATGATGGTAAATCAAACCCCACCGATCACATTTGCCATTACAAGCAAGCCATGACGCTTCATGCAGACGACGAAGCCCTTATGTGTCGAATATTTTCGAGCAGTTTGGGACCACTAGCTGTCAGGTGGTATTATAAACTGGAGTCGACATGGATCACGAGCTTCCACCAACTCCAAAAATCCTTCAGGGCAAGGTTCATCACTAATGAGGTCCAGCCGAAGCAAGCCGATTCTCCGTGGGCAATGCAAATTCAACCGGGGAAAACCCTTCGTGCGTATTCAGCGCGGTATTGGGAATGTTTTAATCTAGTAGATGATGCCTGCAATGACTCCATGGCCATTACCGCCTTCAAGATGGGGTTACATCCAGACAGTGCCCTCCGCAGCTCTTTGACCAGACGGCTTCCAAAAACAGTCTGGTCGTTGATGAAAAAAGTTGAGGAATATTGCAAAGTAGAAGACGATGCCCTTCTGGTCAAAGACGGGCATAAAGCCACTGAGTTGGCCCTACCTGAAGTCGTGCAGCCGATAAACGTTGTACCACCGTGGAGCCCTGAATCACGGAATCGGGCTAAACGAGATAGAAGACGGGATTCACACCGATTAAACGACTAATGTCTACACCGAGCTAATAAGCAGCTTCAAGTGGATAGCAGGCACGCAAGGCGCGTCGATAAGAAATACACGGAGTTATCAGAGTCGATCAATGTGGTTATGGCTAAGGTTCAACACCTTCCGTTCTTCAAATGGCCATAAAAAATAGTGGGACCTCCCGACACGAGGCGACGGGATAGGCGGTGTGAATATCACAAAGATCACAGTCATGATACCGACAGTTGCTATGCTTTGAAAGATCACCTTGAGGAGTTGGTACAAGACAGTCGGCTCCAGCAACACGTTCGAAAGAACAACTCAACCAAAACAGTTACCTTACGGCAGGATTTACCTCCGTTCGGCGTTATCCATATGATATACAGCCTGCCGACAGCCCCCGTTGTGCATGTAATTCAGTCGCATCCAGGCCTCCAAAAGCAAATCACACCAGCAAAATGGCCCCATGAAGCTCTGAATATTACCTTCGACGATTCTGATTTGATTAGCGTAACACTTCCCTACATTGATCTATTGTTCATCGAACTACGCGTAAACCGATTCACCATTGAACGCGTTCTCATAGACCAGGAGAGTACTTTGGGGGTTATGTATTACAAGACCTTCATCAAACTCGGGTTCGCCGAGTCGGACCTATCTCCGGCTCCTTATCCATTATTCGGCTTCAACGCTAATCCAGAGTACCCGTTGGGCAAAATCACACTACCAGTTCGTGCGGGCTCCCGATTAGTGGATGTGGAATTCTTGGTTGTCAAACTTCCTTCGCTGTATAATCTCATTATGGGGCGGATTTAGTTGCATACCATGCAGGCCGTGCCAAGCAACTATCATCAACTGCTCTGCTTCCCGATAGAATGCGGCATTGAGCAAATTCGTGGTTCCCAAAAATCATATTAAGCCTCCGAATTCGGAGCGCCCTTCGTGGATATCACGATTGCCAAGATAAGTCTCCGAATTCGGAGCCCCATCAGTGCATGACACTTTTAGCCCGATTAAGCCTCCGGATTTGGAGCGCCCTTCGTAGATATCACGATTGGCCAAAGATCAGTCTCCAAATTCGGAGCCCAATCAGTGCATGACACTTTTGGGCTGATTAAGCTTTTGGATTCGGTGCACCCTTCGTGGATATCACGATTGGCTAAGATAAGTCTCCAAATTCGGAGCCCTATCAGTGCATGACACTTTTGGGTCAATTAAGCTTCTAGATTCGGAGCGCCCTTCGTAGATATCACGATTGGCCAAGTCTCCGAATATCACGATTGGCCAAAGATCAATCTCCGAATTCGGAGCCCCATCAGTGTATGACACTTTTGGGCCGATTAAGCCTCCGGATTCGAAGCGCCCTTCGTGGATATCACGATTGGCCAAAGATCAGTCTCCGAATTTAGAGCCCCAACAGTGCATGACACTTTTGGGCCGATTAAGCCTCCGGATTCGAAGCGCCCTTTATGGATATTACGATTTGCCAAAGATCAGTCTCCGAATTCGGAACCCCATCAGTGCATGACACTTTTGGGCTGATTAAGCCTCCAGATTCGGAGCGCCCTTCATGGATATCGCGATTGGCCAAGATTAGTCTCTGAATTCGGAGCCCCATCAGTGCATGACACTTTTAGGCCGATTAAGCCTTCGGATTCGGAGCGCTCTTCGTAGATATCACGATTGGCCAAAGATCAGTCTCCAAAATTCGGAGCCCAATCAGTGCATGACACTTTTGGGTCGATTAAGCCTCCGGATTCGGAGCGCCCTTCGTAGATATCACAATTGGCCAAGTCTTCGAATATCACGATTGCCCAAAGATCAGTCTTCGAATTCGGAGCCCCATCAGTGTATGACACTTTTGGGCCGATTAAGCCTCCGGATTCGGAGCGCCCTTCGTGGATATCATGATTGGCCAAAGATCAGTCTCTGAATTCGGAGCCCCAACAATGCATGACATTTTTGGGCCGATTAAGCCTCCAGATTCGGAGCGCCTTTCGTGGATATTGCGATTGGCCAAGATAAGTCTTCGAATTCGGAACCCCATTAGTGCATGACACTTTTGGGCTGATTAAGTCTCCAGATTTTGAGCCCCATCAGTGCATTACACTTTTGGGCCGATTAAGTCTCCGAAGTCGGAGCCCCATCAATGCATGACACTTTTGGGCCGATTAATCCTCCGGATTCGGAGCGCCCTTCATGGATATCACAATTGGCCAAGATAAGTCTCCGAATTCAAAGCCCCATCAGTGCATGACACTTTTGGGTCGATTAAGCAATAGACGGAAAATGGCAAATAGCAGAAACAACTTTCTAGCATTTAAAATGATACATTTTATTAGTTAAATCAAGATTGCATAATTTACATTCAAACTTGCGTTAAAAACGCTACAATAGAATCATATTTATTCGGCGTCTCCTTCGTCATCGCTCTTTTCGACTTCGTAAGCCGCAAAAAGAAAATCATTACTCTGGTATAATGGCGACGCCGAATCAATGCCTGTAGCTCAGAGAGCCTTCGCGGCACGGAGGGCCTTGACCCACCCGTGCTTGAATCCACGATTCTCGCACCGACAAACTTCCCCGGCGAGCTTTTCCCTCGTCTTGTCTATCCCAACTTTTCGGCCGTTATGGAAGCCTCGTTCATAGGCTACGGCCTTCGCATTCTCTATTGCAAACATACTTGTCGTATCTCGATCGGTAATCGCATGACTTATCAGCCGTTGCGTCACCCTTTCATCCATAATTGGGTTACCTGTGCCGGCCGAGTGTGTCTCGGTAGTCTTGGCCTTCAGTTCACGCTTAGCCTTCTCCGCGCGAGCTTTTAAGTTCCGAATGCGCTCATCCTTCTGCTCTATCTCCTGCCGCGCGGCACGTAGACGCATGTCAATTTCATAGGCGGTATACAGCCCTCTCACTGCTCCATGGATGCCTTCCCGAAACACTTCGAAATCCTATTAACCGACCATCGACTGCTGGACTTCTGGTGGAAAAATCTGTCGAGCGAACTCGACTGCCACAGTTGGGTTGTGCACAATTGAATCCGCCTCCGTCATCGGTTTGTTCTCCACAAAAATCGCAAAACTCAATGGGCGCGGTGTCGTACCGGACTCTCCCCTTGAGCGTGGTTGAGGAGAGCTGCCCCGCTGCTGTTTCTCCCTTCTGCGTGACCTACTTCAACGACGTGGAGACTGGCGTCTCCTCCGCTCCCTCGACGTCCTACTACCTGTGCGCATAGGCTCACCACTACGATTCATCTCTGCATCAAGCTCAGCCAATGTCCTCCCCTCTCCTCTGCTGTTAAAGAATAGTCTATTTGACATTCACACTTATCTAACCTTCCTCACAGACTGGTAGAGTCAAGTTTGAACACACTAATGGGACCTACACGCACGAAGCACTCATCCCATTTATTTCCTACGGGCGCACCACCCCTAAGGCGATTTCATTAATGCCAAACTCCAAAAGCCTGGCGCTGATTGAATCATGTACCCCAGTCGCTCCATGGGTCAATATCATTCGGCGTCAGAGTTCATGCAACTGCTGGGGCAAAGGCAGATTTATCAATCTAATCGGCCACAAGGCAAGCCCTTACGCCGACCAAGTTGAGTGCCCCAGCCGCTCCATGGGCCAATAACATTCGGCGTCAAAGTTCATGCACCTGCTGGGGCAAGGGCAGATTTATCAATCTAATCGGCCACAAGGCAAGCCCTTATGCCGACCAAGTTGAGTGCCCCAGCCGCTCCATAGGCCAATAACATTCGGCGTCAAAGTTCATGCACCTGCTGGGGCAAGGGCAGATTCATCAATCTAATCGGCCACAAGGCAAGCCCTTACGCCGACCAAGTTGAGTGCCCCAGCCGCTCCATAGGCCAATATCATTCGGCGTCAGAGTTCATGCACCTGCTAGGACAATGACAGATTCATCAATCTAATCGGCCATAAGGCAAGCCCCTACGCCGACCAAGTTGAGTGCCCCAGCCGCTCCATGGGCCAATATCATTCGGTGTCAGAGTTCATGCACCCGTTGGGGCAAGGGTGGATTCAGTAATATAATTGGTTAGACGCCGAATCCTTAAGCCGTTTTATTTGTTACTTTATCGAATTTTCATGCACCTTTACAAATTGTTAACTGCTGATTCTTTTAGTTATTTGGCTAAAGAGCAAAGAGGCAGAGGGTGTTTAATTGATTCGGTTAGCCTATCGGATATACTACTTACTCATATAATAAATATAGAAGCATAAAGAATTATCATTAACAAATTAAAGATAAACAGTACATGTAATAAAATGGAAAGCATGAAAAATTTTCATTAATAAATTGAGCGCTAATAGCAGTCATTTTACACATGAAAATTAGCTTACATTTAAAGAAATGAAAATCTACTAACAAAAACCTACGAGAGTTGTGCATCTAAGATGCCTACCGAAAACCAAAATATGCCTTAAATCAATCTTCAAGGTCAGACGCCAGCGGCTCAATGTCCACCTGCTCGTATGGAATCGGCTGCACCAATGTCACATTCGCAGCAGTGAGGGCTTTGATCCGGCCGTGTTTGAAGCCCCGATTCTCGAACTTCGGCACTTCTTCCACGCAGCTTTCCAAGGCGGCATCCTTCCCAGCTTGGAACGCCTTAGAAATCTCGGAGTCGGTTATTTCTTTTGCCTTCTTCAATTCTTCCAAGTCGGCTTCCAGCTTGGCGATTACCTCATTGGCCAATAGGAGCACATCTTCGCTAGCCTTCGCCATCTCCTTGGTGGCAAGCCTCAATTGGTTGGAATTCCTTGCTCGCTCGGCCTTAGAGTCGGCTTTCGCTCGTTCCTCCGCCGCCTGCGTTGCCTCAAAATCGGCTCTTTGAGAGGCTATCACAACCTTGTTCTTTTAATTATCAATTTCGGCTTTCAAGAAGCCGATCTGTTCTATCGCGTTATGTTGATAGCGGCCGATCTCAGCTATTCTGCCCACCGTCTACAAAACAAGGAACTAGAGTTACAACAAATAAATAAAGAAAAAAAAAATATATATATGTATTAAGATGGGAGGATACAGAACAGATAAGGCAAGTAATGTACTGATAAGGCCGATTGAGCGGACAAAGCAATTAACATTAGATCCGGCTCTGCGTGGAATGTGGCTTTATCAATCGGCAGGGATATTGAAGAGGCCATACTTAGGGCCACAGCCGAATCCTTCAACGTCGTTTGTCACTTTGGTGCTCGTCCTGCACGGCTTCTTGTTCGGCGGGGCGCTTTTCCCCCATTCGATCAGCCTCGTACGTCCATTCCACCTGCTCCGTCTCGATGGTTTCGGTCTAAGTCATTTCTTCCGCAATAACAGGTGAAGACTCAATGGCCGTGGCGGGTGGAGTTTCTGATCGAACGGCCTCGGCTCTCCTCTTAGCAGCCATCCGTTCGGCGTTCTTCCTTCGGGCAAGTTGCGAGAGCGATTCCCCAGCCATATCCTCAGGATAAGCGCCGAGAAGGTCTCCCAAGTTTGTAAAAATATCTTCGAAGGAGACGTCCCCACAGCCTGATGTGGAGAGATGATCGGACGAATTGAGTCCGGCTTCCTCAAAGGCCGCCTTAAAAGCTTCGTCTACCTCAGTTGCCAACTGGTTCGGGTCTTCGATGACCGGTTCGGCTGCTTGTTCTTCCACGTGTTCCGAATCGCAGGCTTCTAAACCAATCTGTCTTAAGTTTTTGAAGCTGAGGAAGGTAAAGGCTGTAAGATGATCGTCGCCTCTCGGGATTGGAATGTTGTTTGCCGCCGAAAATGTCGCGTAAGTCGGCTCGTACTGTAGGAGAGTGTGAGCCGCCCTTCCTTGTTTTTGAAGGTTTGGACGGCCGACAAACTGTAGTGCAATTTTAATATCTGCAAGTATAGCGTTGTCGGCTGAACCAACACTCTCTTTAAGTTGTTGCCTGTATAAACAAAACGATAAGTAGATAGATGGAAAGCCAAATACAGATATGGTAATAAAAGAAACAAAATTGAACTATACGGCCACCTGGTTCGCTTTTTCGCCTTGGCACGGGATCTAGGCAATCGTCACCCTCGCCGAATTCCTAGTTGCCTCGAACAACGACCATCACGTCATCAACATGCTTGCCAGAGCTGGCAAGCATAGTCACTAAATGATGATCGGTATCCTTGGCCCTAAGAAAGTAGCGTCCCAGTCGGCCAGTAGACTTGGCTAGGACATAACAATGTCGAATGGCAGATATACCTAGGTTAATCCTAAGATGCCGGTTCAGCGCTATAATCCCCATTATAATGCATAAAAAATTCACGTTAGGCTGGGAAGGGATTAGACCCTAGTGTCGAAGGACGACTCTTAAAAACGGGTGGAAGAGAAAGCGGACTCTGCTCTCAACAATTGACAGGAGAAGAAAGACGGTTGTGCTCTCATCAGTCCTCTCCATATCAGTGGTGTTATTTGCCAAATGTGACAAATGGAGGTCATCGGGGATGGAAAAATGGCGTCGGAAGCCGGAGATTCGATCCGCTGAAAGTAGCTCCTTCAAATGTTTTGCCATCCTAGCCAGTCTAAGGATTATGAAGATTATGAAAAACTAAAAGCAAATAAGGAAACGGGATTGGAAATGAAGCAGAAGAAAACTTACAGGAGGCAGAAGGGAAAATGAGAAACAAGGAGTTGCAGAAGCCGCGAGGTGAAGGAGTTGCACTAGAAGGCGAACTAGAGACCTTTGAGTATTCAAAACATACATTCGAAAAGACAAAATTTTAAATCACATTAAATGAAGGCAGCGTACGAAGGGGCGGGAAATCGCAATAATGACCAAAAAGCATGTGCGTTCTGACATACATTGGGATGAGGACTAACCGCCGAATTTTTGACTTCCAAGTTCGAAACCAAACACGCCGACTAACTGGTGCTAATGGGGTGTTTGGGGGGCAATTGTGGGAGTCAGATAATTATGGAGGTCAATAGGGCCGGATGTAGATATGAGATCAGTCAGGAGCATAACTTTTATTCGGCATTGATCCTAGCCGATTGAAGAGCCGAATAAAATAATCGGCATTCCAACCAGTAGAATAAAAGCCGAGTAAATGTACATGCAATGGATCGAGAGTGGGCCTGATCCTAAGGCCCAAGGGGAATAATATAAATAGAGGATCACCAGTCAGAGAAAGGTATGTGAGAACTAGCACGTTTAACTTAAGATACAAGCAATCGAGAGAGTATATACTGACTCATCCGTCGGAGTGTTAATTCCAGCACCCCCGACCAGAATGTTCATTTATTTTCAAGTTACCAGCTGAGGGCCTCGAGTGCTCCATTGGATCCAAAGAGTATTTCCAGAACCACTTCCCCACAATTACCTAACTCCATATTTTCATGACATTTTTATGTTTCGTTTGGTTCCCTTAAACAAATCAAATCATCGCTTGTTGCAATTAAAATAAAAAAATTAATTAACAAAATTTGAATACACTATATAATTATATATCAAATTTTTTGTAACATGAAATTTACAAAATGGGTAATAAATTTGTTAAAATACAATTTTAGTTTGAGAAGCTTAAAATCTAAACAATATGTTTAGACATTTTTAAGGAAATGAAAGGATGGAATATATTCCCAAGGAGAGAAGGAAAATGATGACATTTCCTCTTGTTTGGATTATTAGGAGGAGAAAGGAAGGAAATGGGAAAAGGAACCATTTGGGGGGCAAAAGGAGGAAGAATGGGAATGAAAAGATGTTTCAATTTTATCAGAGTAGAAGGTGCCAAAATGAGAAACTTTCACAACAAAAATGATTCATACACATAATTTTTTAGGAGAAATTTGGAAGGAAAAATTATGTGGATGTAACATTGTTGTTTTCACAATCATGTTTCATCCCTTTCCTTCATCCGCGTGTTTGCTATAATATATACTTCATTGACTACTTCAAGGCAACGCAATACATTTGAAGGAATCAATGTTGGACTAGTTCGATCCTTATTGCCATAACATTTTTATTTAGAGTAGAATCTACCAACTAGGGTTATGTCAAGAGTAAAATTCACAAATGCATACACAGTTTTTCATTTTTCCACCTGCAGAAGCATATAAACTAAGAGCTGTTGATATCTAATTCAGTATAGAATATCACAGGAGAAAAGTAGCATCATTTTTTTCTGAATAAAAATAAAATTAAAATTAAAACTCATCACAGAATCAAAACTTTTAATTTTAACTGTAAATAAAACTAAAAGTGATCCAAGTCGTACACTTCACTTTGACAAACATTACACACTGTTCTTCTAATGGTACGCGAGTAATACAAAAGCATCTGAACAAAATTCATGATCATTCCGACATGAACCACCAAAAGAACAAAATAAACTACTATTTAAATTATCCAGAATGCTTATCCAGAAGCATCACTTAGATACAACAAAATGCGGCTTCAACAATTTTGCAATCTCCAAAAACCCAACTTTATCTTTACCATCAAATATTGTCTTCAATTTCTCATCACAAATGATCTCTTTCTTGTTTTGCGGATTCTGCAAAACATAATAGTCATGTCATGCCATACTAGATCAGTCCAGTTATCAATCAAAAACAACGAAACAGAGAAAGGAATAAGAAAAAAAAAAGTTTAACCTAACAAGAGTGGCAGTTCAACTATGAGTTCGACAATGGATATATAATGGTTTCCCAGCCAAATTTTGTAAACAGAGCAGATAATAAAATTTACAACAAAAGAGTAAAATCATTCACAACTGGCAAGGTATTTGGACACACCACCAAAAGCTAATTGAATCAGTTATGATCCACTACGTTTTTTTGAAAGCATTGAACTATTTCAAAATCACCAATTTATAGAAAATTATGGATCAATTCAAGAATGCCACTATTGCAAGAAATGTAGTCCTTTCCATCACAGCATTGCCAGTTCTGTTCTTCACAACACTTTTTATCAGCGACAAAGACTTGTATTAGAGGATGTGCTGAGGTGGCACAAGCCTTCTACAATCAAGAAAAAAAGAGAGAAGAAAAAGAAAGAGAACTTAAAATAAAAGATGCCACAGATGATTCCAATAACCCTACATTAAACCAAAAATGAAAAGAAAACCACTCCCAATTGAAAAAATAGATCAATAAAGTGCTAACTTCACAAAAAGTTCCTCCTCAGCTTCTGACATAGATTTTCATTTAGCCCCACCAGCTTTACCAATTACCATCACAGAAGTAACATCCGGATGGTCCTCCTTAAACTTCTTAAAATATCCATAAAAACAAAGAACACATTGACAAGCTACATGGGTTTCTCATTGTATGTTCCCCCCAAAGACCTGCTCTCCTTTCTCCCATCAGGACCCTTATTTCCATCATAAGTAACTGAACAATGAAGTCTTTTTAGCTCCTCCTTCCTTGATGATGATTTCCCCCTTCAGTCTTTCTTCTTACCCTTAGCATTATCACAAATCTCAATACACTCTTCACTCTTTTTTTCCAACCTTTCATCTTTAGCGGTTTAGCCACCAATTCTTTCACCTTGGAAATGAAACCACTAAACTGTGCTTTGCTCGAACAACCACCCTTATCATTTTTAACAGTAAACAATTCTACCTTACCGGTGCATCTATCAACCTTTTTGAGAATTTAAAGGCCACTAGCCTCAATATTAAATGAAAATTCAAAATTACTTTAACCCCTTGAATTTCGAGCTTCCACATATCCAACTCCAAATCAATTTACAGATTACCCTTTACTCTATTCCTCATTTTAAGTCTCTAACTTCCATCAAGCTCAACCCTAGGACCAGATTCTGTAAGCTCCTCCATCAAACCTTCAAAAAGCATAACATCCAACTCATCCCTCCCAAAATCATCATGCGTTATAGTTTCAAATCTTTCAATCATATCAATATACAATCCAAATCTGGTCTGTTAGCTACCAGAGGTGTGCACTCCCCCAAAACCAAACCACCCTCCAACCAACAACACTTACAAATCCTTCATCAGAGACCCCAGGCCCAGGCAAAGCCCCTCCTCCCAGCAGCAACTTATCTTCTGGCACTGTGACAGAACCCAATTTAAGCCTTTCATTCCCCCGAACCCTCCTTCCACCATGTCCACCAAAATATCCCTTTTAATAGGATTATCCTCATGTTACACTACTTCAAGATGATCATCCCCAGTGTCCACCTCCTCACACACCTCCTTATGTGACCTATATTTAGTTTTTCATGAACTAATATAAGCCACTGTATCTCTCAATAGGTAAGAAGTTCATTTCCATTTATATAACAAAACATATAATTTGAAATTCTAAGAATAATTTGAGAATATATGCAGAGGCAGAGAGAGAAGCACAATACACCACAAAATATGAACCTAATTGATAGCAGTGAATCACTTGCAAAATATAAAACCCCAGACCGATTTCTCAAGCAGCAGCTATTGCCAAAGCATGCAGCACTTTTAACAGAGCAAGTCATACTGGTCATACTTTATTAAGTTGTACAGCTGATCAAAGCATGACTTTCATTGGCAATGACCATGGCCATTTCTCAATCTAGCAATGAACATATATGTACATGACACATACACAACTACACATATAAAAATCCATCCATACACAACCAAAAATAATAAAAATAAACCCATTACAAGTAAATCCCCAATATGGGTGGAATGTTCTCATTCAAGTGAACCAAACACTATCGAAGAACAATACTTAGCCTACTAAGCAAGAACAACTAAACAATACACTACTACATAAAAGAAAAAAAATAAATAAATAAACAAATAAAAAAAAAAAAAATCAAGAGCAAGATGTTGACCTGGAGATTGTTGAGCTTGATGTGCTGCCAAACCTTTTTGACGACATCAGAGCGAGATGCTTCAGAAACACCGAGAAACGCACCAAGAGCAGGGGAGACTCGCAATGGCTTCATCAACCCACGAGGAGCAACATTTGCCGCCGCGGCGGTGGCAGCGGCGGTGTGAGCCGCAGTCGCGGCGGCAGAACTTTTAGCGGCCGCCATCAGAACTCTGCAACCCCTCCCGAAAACCTTGGACGAAGCAGCCATGTCTTTTTTTTTTTTTTTTTCTCTCACACACACCAAAACCCTAGACAGAGAGAGAGAGAGAGAGAGAGAGTGGAGGGAATAGGAAGAGGGTTTTTTTGTTTTCGTTTTGTTTTTACCGCCTTGGTTAATTACACTTTTTCACTACCAAAATTTTATTTTAATTTTATAATTTAAATAATTTAATTCCTTATAATATAAATAATTTAATTCCTAAATTTGAAATTTAATTTTAATTTGATCTTTTTATTTAATTTTTTAAAATTTTTTATCTACGTGTGCACTTAATAAAATTAACAAATATTTTAAAATTGTTAATTTTAATCTAAAAAAAACCAAAAGTGACAAGTGTGTGTCTAATTTGAGTTTTCTGAATTAAATTTTTTAAAAACTGAGTATTTTAGTTTTTGTATTCTTCTATTTTTAGTGAATATTTTTAAAATTTTAAATATTTTTTTTACTTTTTTAGATACACCTTAGTTAGATATATCTAAAAAGTAAAAAATTTGTGAAAAAATATTTTAAAAAATTAATAAATACATAAAAATATTAAAAAAATGTACTGAATTCTTGTATTTTTTTTTGTATTTTTGGTATTTAGTGAATTTTTAAAAAAAAATTTTAATAATTTTTTTACTTTTTAGGTGTATTTATGTTAGGTTGTCTAAAAAGTAAAAAAATTGCTTAAAATATTAAAAAAATTCAGTAAAAACAAAAAAATACGAAAAATAAGAAAGCAAAATTTTTTGAAAAGTGTTTTTTGAAAAATGAAAACAAGCAAGTTGAATTAACAATTAATTTACTAGACTTAAAAGTATATAGATTAAATTATTTAAATTGAAACTATAAGAACTAAATAAAATTTAGATCAAACTATAAAGACGAAAAATATAATTAATCATTTTTATTTTATTTTAAAGTGATTATCAAATCATAGCATTCTTTATAAAAATTTGTACCACTGTAGTATTTCGGGCTAACTTAACTCTATAGAATTACAAACACCTCAATTATCATTAGATTTTATTTTATTTTTTAAATTTAAAATTACAACATTAGATTTTGTCAATCATAAAATTATATTTTTTCATACTTTGTACAATTTTTTATAATTAGGAAATCTAAATATATAATTTTAAAATTAAAAAGTAAGAAAATATCCGGTGTCTATTTAATTAAAATTTATTTTTACGTCAACTTATAAATACAACTTCAAACTTATCAAAAAACTTATGCAAATTATGGAGTGCCGTTTTGGGAAGCAATCAAAACCGCCACGTTTTTTATCCATGTTCCAAAAAAGCTCCCTGCCCAAAACGTCACTTTATTCATTTGGCAACTTTCCAAAACGCAACACTGAAATTACAGTTTGGGCTTACGAGACAAAATTGAAAAAGTAAAAAATAAATGTTAAGGAAGGATATTTTGGTCATTTTAGAGTGATGTGACACTTTTAAAAAATATTAAACCAAAAATCAAAAAAGTCAATTTTTTACCAACTTCCCAAATCATTTCCAAAAAAGTCAAAAAACTTGATAAAAAGTCAAAAGCCAGCTTTTCACCAACTTTTCAACAACTTTCCAAAACACCCGGAACTCCCTTTGCCTTGTCAAATGTGCAATCTGCCAAGCTGAATTGTGGTGCTAAGCTACAAAAAGCTCAACAATGTTGAATAACAAAAACGGCCAGGCTGCAACCCTGATTGAAGGACAAATCTCTCTCTCTCTCTCTCTCTCTCTCTCTCTCTCATTTTGTGAAATAAAATTTTGATTATCGTCACAACAATTCAAGCAAAACAGATGTTAACAGGAGACTTCAGGCTCCTCATAATTATCAAACATCAATTTTCATATAATGTATAACTGGAAAGAACAAAAGAGCGAAACGAAATTCTTAGTAACACTCTACCCAAACAATGGCATGATGATACCAACACTAGGAATAGTCAGATAGACCTAAACCAAAAAGCTGGTCCATTTGCCATCTCCACGACAAGATCAAATTAAAGCATATACAAATCTCATTCTGACAGAATCATAGTGATTACCGATGATGCCGATGGCGAGAGCGATGACGGTGCTTGCTCCTACGTCGCTCATCAGAGCCTGAATCTTCAGACAAACTCGAATAAGAATGCCTGTGTCTACTCCGTTTACGATGCCTATCAAATTCCGCATCATCCGATGAACTTGATTCAGAATGCTTGTGCTTTTTTCTCTTATCTTTCCCCTTCTTTGACCTCTTCCTCTCATCATCATCATCCTCGGATGACCCATCATGCCTATCAAACTCAGCTTCATCTGATGGACTTGATTCTGAATGCTTGTGTCTCTTCATCTTACGTTTCCTCATCTTTGACCTCTTCCTCTCATCATCATCATCATTAAAAGACCCATACTCTTTATGATCCTTGGATTCAGTGCAAGTTGGTGATGACCGCCTACTGTGTTTCTTACTTGTGGACTTCTTTTTGGGTTTGCTAGAGGAGAAATTGGCCAACAACTCCGGGATGTTCTCTCCACTAAGGAACCCTACATATGGATGGCAACAACAATAAACATCGGTGTTGTGCATCCAAAATTTGAATGAATATCATAAGTGAAAAAACGTCTACCTCCATACTCATCAAATATGTCCTCAGCAACTATTTGCTGGTTGGGATCATCAGGGTTGAAGCCGCCACGGGGAGGACTCATTCCTGGTTTTTGTTTAAGTTCCCACTTCAGAGGCTGCAAAACAAGTCAGAAAACGTCAATCAAGAGACTGGATATTGTTTTCAAAACCAGCTGCATGCAGGACCTGGACTTTTGCATTGAGAGAATAAGAATGCATCAGCAAACTGACAAGCACTGCCAACTTCAATAATAGCATAGAGAAATGCTAGCCATAGTTGCTTGAACCATCACTTTGGACAGTCACTTTATTAGTCTGACACGTAGCCACACCATTTACTAGAGAACTGGGATTGATTGGAGCAAGTTATGCCCAGAAAAAATCCAAATGACGAAAGTAGTAGTAGTAGTAGTACTGAATCACTGATAATAAATTCCAGGCCATGAGTTAACTTTCGCCAAATCCCACTGTGCTTGCAGGAAAGCATTGGACTGGATCACATCTGTTGTGCCATGGTGATACAATTTGGTTTTGCTGTGATTGTTGGCTTAAAATGAGAAAATTTTGGTGGTGGATAGAGTAGGTATAATGGTAGTGGATTGATCTGGCATGCCGCTGTAAACAGAGTAGTATGTTGTGAAAAGGGGGAGACTAGCTATTGCAGTGAATTGTAAAAGGGATGCACAATAAGTTGATGTCAAGGGTAGTCTAGCGTCTCCAATTTTTTCTATTTCATGTGGAGATGTTGAGCCTTGTCATTAAAAAAAATTAAGAAACAACCCTAATCATCATGTTTTGGAAAGCTAATACATATTCAAACACATTAAGAAGAGTGCCGCTAATAGCCTGCACCTTTCTTCTTAGAACCCCCACCCCACCCCACCCCACCCCTTCCATTTTTTATTTATTTATTTTCTTTCTATTACAATTTATCGCAACATAAAGTTGCCCTTTTATCCCTATCCCTAATCTCCCAAACCCTAACCTTAACCCTATCCCCACCCCTACCTCCACCAGCTCCAGCTGACATCCTCCCCGCCCATCCCCCAGTTCCGGCGACTCTCCCCCAGCCCCTCTTGACCCTCCACAGCACATCCCCACCACCGCCATCCCTCCCACAGCCCCTCTCCGCCACGAAAACCGTAGTCGTGCCTCCCCCTCCTCCTTCCTTCTGCGAAAACCCAAGCCGCTGTCTCTCTCTCTTTGAATCTCTCTATACCTCAATCATTGGAGTGTCGAGAGGGCAGGGGGTGGTGCACTATGGGGGTCACGCGGGGGAGAAGGGAGGGCTAAGCAGAGGCAGAGGAGCGAATGGGGTGGTGGGGAGGGGCTGGGGTGGCGGGGCAGCTCTGCCAGAGGAAATCCTCTAATATCAATATTGAGCTCATCACCATGTTAACAAAAAATAGCATTACCTCACTAGAATCTGTGTGGGCCATCATAGCTGTCAAGGGGTCATCTCTTTTCAATCGACTTTCTTCATTGGGCATTATAGCATCCTTCAATGGACATTCACGATCACCACTTTGGTGGCCAAAATTTCCACATCTAAGACACTTTACATTGCGCACTTCAACTCCAAATGGTTTCACCCTTGCAGGAGCACCTGTTTCCATCCTGGAAATCAAAATCATTGTTAAACTGCATGCCTATGATTGACTTATACCACATAAGACTACTGTTGAGATGATTGCAAAATAACTACATACTTCCATAATGAAACAAAAGCATCAAGCATAGAGTTCAACAAATATTTGACACATCATTATGCCAATATCCTTGGGGCAAACATCAGAATCTTGGGAAGATTCTAAATCCATAGTAGTTTCCTTGAGACTTTTGTGTAGCATCATTCCATCTATTGTGTAGAAGTTTAGGTCACTTTTGCATTTGAAAATTGAATTATATAAGTTGACAACTAAATCAAAAATTGAATTAGGCAACATTGTGACACACGTCACTGATATCCTTAGAATTGCGAAGGAGGAAAAACTCCCAGAAGATTTCATAAGACCACACTGAGGTCAACGACATTAGTAGAAAATGACAAGCCATTTAAAATAAAAACAAAAACATATTTGGAGAAAGAAAAAAAAAAAGCATCAGAATAAAAAATAAAAAATAAAAAAAACGATGAAGTGTACTAGCGGCAACACAAAATGATAGAATAAAAACTAACGCATTTGTGAGAAACTAGAGATTACACCTATAGAATAAAATGAAAGACATTCATCTTAGATGGTTCGACACTGTTGCTTGGATTCTATTGTTGCTTGGATTCTATTGTTTCCCCCAAGGTATTTGTGTCAACAGAGCATAACATGGTTAATGGTGTAGGACATGTCTTCAACAAACGTACCCAAACTGGACACATGGATTCTCTTGCATGCAATGATGGAAGAAAAAGAACAGACAAGGAGAGATCCCTCTCCCTCTATATCCCATTTCATTTCAAGTATATCCATAAACACTAATGTCATACATCATGATGTTATAAATAAGACAATAAATTTGAATGTGTTGGATGTATCCATCTACCATTATTTAACCCTCGCATGCATATTATTGAATATGAAATTTGGGGTTCAAGGAGGCTTTACACGTAGATATATACCCCCAGGAAATACATGCACTCAATTCCACATAACATAGGTTTGACCATGTCTAAAAAGATGAATGAAATGTGAATCAACTTTTGATTTCCCCACTTAACAGAATGTTTTGTCAAAATAAGTGATTTGACTTTGATGGAAGGTTCTAAAAGGAATCACGAGCAAGAGAAGCCATAAATAATTCTGGTTGAGTCAATGAGAGAAGTTATGAGCCCTATGACTAAAGAGAACAATACAATTGACCGAATGGCAAAAAATAAAAATAAAAATAAAAATCATCTAGCTAACAAGTAGTAGGCAATTAAGATTTCCTCGATCTCATTGATGTTGATCTCACATTCTCTTCAAGTTAAAAGAAAGCTAGTTACAATTTGCAGATATACAAGATTGTCCTTTAGACATACCTTGGAGCATTTTTAAGGATTTCAAATTGTTCTTCAGTTGGTAAAGCTCGACCAAAAACATCTTTTGGCTTTGGTTTCTTTTTCTCATCACGTGGACGGTCTCTGCCAGGCATGCCTTCCAGTGGCCTACAAAATGACCATTATTATTTTTTACCACAAAATAGAAGCTAACTATTTAACCACTAATTCGATGTAAAAAATAAACACAATTATGTATTTGTGATGCATTATGCATGTGTGCATTGGTACATTGAAGTTGATGCTCCATCCACAGATGGGTCTTGCTGGGGGTTGCTCTGCTCCTGGTTCTTCCTCTCATCAGCAATTTCAGCAGCTTGGGCACTTTCAGGATTATAACCCGGTGGCCGGACATACATAAAGCTCACAGCCTTCATCATTTCCATCTATACACCAAGTCACACACACCACTACGTCAATAGCTTGATCCTTCATGTAAGTGTGTTAGAACACATTCAAATCCAAGAGCATCTCCAATCCTTACTCTCTTTTTTCATGAAATTTGGGTAAAAATTTGGTTAAAAGATTGATCTGGTATGGAGCACTCCAATCCTTCCTAATTTTTTTCATGAAATCTTTTTGAAAAGTTACAAACTTATCTTAAAACCCCGTTTTAACCATTTTTATGGAAGAAAATCATCTCCAATCTTTGCTCTTCTAAAATTTTTTATCAAAATCAAAATTTAGTAATTATATGACTTTTTGGAACTTTGACGAGGGATTTGGTTCATCCTTCATTTGGTAAAAATTTCGCCTATGCTCTGATTTGATACAAGTTCAATGAAATGATTAGAGCTTACTTTTAGCAACAGCATTCATTGTCTCCATATATCCAATAAATCCAAAGTAACTAGTGAAATCACATATACATACATTTATGTGAACTTAAATCTGGGTATACGTGATTACCTTTTCTTTCTCTTTCTTGGAAACAAGAGCAGCCTGGCGGAAGAATTCCTGCTCATGTGCAAACTGCAAAGAGATAGATTTGGGGGGAGATAGTTAAAACAGAGAAATGGGTAATTGAATTGAAGAAAATTGAGAAATGGGTAATTGAATTGAAGGAAAATGACGCGAAGATATGATGGAAAAAAAGAAAAGAAAAGAAACCTCGCGGGCGACTTCTTCGGCGCGGCGTTCGCGCTGGACGTGGGTCTGCTCGGCGATCCATTTGCGGCGCTGGTTGGGGTAGGAGAGAGGGTGCCATGGCTTCTGGTTGAGGTAGGAGTGAGACCAGGCGGTGCCCGACTTGGTCTTGAAATCAACCTCACCGCCTTTGTCCGAGAACCTCTTGCTCAGCCTCAACCCTCCTTCTTCTTCCTCCATCCTTCTGTGTAGCCTTGATTTTGGTCAAGTGGTGATTGATTTGTATCAGATCAGAGTCGCAGAATCTGAAGAAAACCCTAGAATTTACAGATGAATTTTGCGAGTTTTGTGAACCAAAACATACTTTTGGTAAATTGCACTGATGTCACCTAATAATTGACAAAATACAGCACTTACAGTGAATTTGAAGTAATTACACTTACATCTGTAGTTACGAAATATGATGAAATTCAATTCTGTAAATAACAACACTACCTCCTTCCAAGTTTGATAAAAATATAGCCACCTTTGTTTTGGGGTTAAATAGACGGGAGGAGATTAGAAAGGAGGTGGAGTTATATAGGATTATGGGTTGGTTTGGAAAGTGGATTGACTTTTTAATTTTTTGATTTTTTTTGGCTATTTTAGCCTAAGCTAAAAAGCTTGGTTTGGGAAGAGGTTTTTAGCTTTTTTGACTTTTTTTGTGAGAGAATAGTGTAATGATTATGGATTGGATGTGATGTTTTGTTTGTTGTGGCTAGGGGTGGGCGCGGGTCGGTTGCGGCCACGAAACCTCCAATCCGCCATCCGTCCGCCAGATTGGCGGATTGGAGAAAATCAATCCGCATCCGTCCGCCAATCCGGCGGATGTGGATTGAGCGGATTGGCGGTTTGGCGAATGGATGCGAATCGGGTTGGCGGTTTGAAATTTTATAAATTTTCAACATAGTTCAACTTGTGCACTTCCTCAAAAAAAAAAAAAAAAAAAAGAAAAGAAAGTATTACAGTCAATGATTTAAAAAAGTATTACAATTACTACATGCATCATCCAAAGAAAGAAAGTTTGAAACTTTAGAATATCACAATCACTGCATGCCTTATCCAAATATTACAATCACAGCATACCTCATCTATATAAAATATTACAATATGTGGTTCTTAAAATATAAAAACAATTCAAACCACCAAAACCATGAACAGAGAAATAGTAGAGATTGTATGTCTCTGTATTTTTACATTTATATATGTTTTTGAAAACAAAAACCAACCAGCATATGTTATATTTTCTATTTATTACTTTTAGAGTTAGATTTAAAAACAAAAAAATATAGATAAATAATACGTTTATTTTTTTCAATTCAAAAAATATATTCAAGTTGAAAACTTTTTTTCAACAGAATATTTGAACTCTTTTTCAATTGAAAATACAAACAAAATATTTAAACAAATTGAAAACACAAAGTTTTATAAATTACTAAGGGTGCTCGCGGTTTGGCGGTTCGGTTGCGGCCAAAAGAACCTCAAATCCGCCATCCGTCCGCCAAATTGGCGGATTGGAGAAAAATCAATCCGCAACCGTTCGCTCGTCATCACGCATCCGTCCAAAAATGCGGCGGATCGGTTCGGTTCGGTCAGTTTTTGGCGGATCGGTATATCCGCTGCTCACCCCTAGTTGTGGCTAAAATAACCTATTTTGCCTATTGTGGCTGTTTGTAGAGTTGGAGAAGAAATTAAGATAGATGAAGTGATATAAATGGAGGTTGGAAAGGAGATTGAGATGGAGGAGGTGGAGGTGGACATAGTATTAGAAAAATAGTGAGGGGATTAGAAATTTTTTTATTTTTTATATATGGGGAATTTTTTTTTAAAATATTAATGTTTAATTTTTTATATTTTTTTATTTGTTTTATTATTTTATATAAAAATAATTTAATAATTCCTACACTAACAACTATCATAAAAACAAATACAATTTTACTTAGACCTCGTTTGGGAACAGGCTATTTTAGTAACTTTTTGGCTTTTTACGAAAAGATGTGAAGAAAAGTAGAGAGGTAATGTGACTAGTTTTAGTTGACTTTTTGACTTTTTGGCTAAAATAGCCACTCCCCTTACTATCAATCCTCTCACTATTAATTCTCTCACTATAAATCCCCTCCATTCTACCTCTGAAAACAAACGGGACCATATGTCCTTGTTTGGTTTGTGTTTTGAGGTATATTTAAAAACTAGTTTTTTTTTAGAAAGAGTTTAAAAAAAATAATAAATTGTTTGGTTAGATATTTTGAAAATAATTTTAAAATTTTGAAATTTGAAATAATCTGATATTCTATTTTACCATTATACTTTTTTGTGTTTTAAAATTTAGGTAAATTATATTGACCTCCTAAAGATTTATGTCACATACAAATCATAATCATTTTATTTTTTCTCTCATAAAAATTAAAAAAGCTAAAAATAGCCAACCTAAACGAGAATTTTAGCCTAGACAATAATAAAAAAGTTAAAAATCAAGTCACTTCCCAAACGAAGTCTTGATGAAATTTTTTTACACAAAATATATATTTTTTCTTATTGTTATTATATTTTCATATTATTTACATTAATTTTAATTCATTTAACCTTATTAAAAATAATTTGATGTACTTATGTTAAAATTACAAGAGTTATTATATGTTTACCTTTAAATAAATGTCAATTGTTAAATTAATGTTAAATTTACAAATATTTACACTATGACATTATGAATTTATATGATAACTTTTTTACAAAAAATAATAATGATAATAATTTATACTTTATTCATGTGATATCATCAGCTTTTCTCTTTTTTCATATTGTTACATTAAATTACTGCCAAAAAAACTTAACTCACCCTTCAATTCAAGTCAATTAAACACGGCTTAATCTGAGGTAATCATCAATTTATCGAATTAGCAGAGCATCTCATATAATTGTATCCATCAACACATTCCAAAATGTGAGGAAACTCAGCTTGCATATTTGAAGTCCCCGCCATGGATTATCCAAGGCTCGAACAATATGTCTCATAAGAGGTAAGCACAAATGATTTGATGCCCATTGTGATTTTCAAAAAAAAATTATTGCAATCCTGTGTTAATATCCAACTGATCTGTGTATGTTTATGCCAAGAACTCTCATATCTTTTGTGGGAATGAGTTGGGTCTGGAATGTTATCATCAAATCTGTTTGTCAGCTCCATGACAAGACAAAAAGATGGAGAACCCAGCTTTTGCGTAGTGTTTTAGTTTGAAGGAGTCACATCGTTTTGTAGTGCAATGCAACTGTTTGATTAATGGCCTAGCTGATGTGTTCTTGTGTAATTAGTTATTATTTTTATGTTCTATCTTTTGGGTTTGTTTTTTGTTAGTAAGTTGAATCATATTGTGTTGATGGGACATGTGATAATTCATAACTCAAGCTTTATTATGATGTCTGTGGTATTCTAATTGGCAGTTTAACAAAGTTTTCTTAAAGATTATCTTTAATTGTACTGCATGAATAGGTGATCCAGCTGCGTACCAAGGAAATTTAAAAATAGATTCATGCACAAGACCAACCATTTGGCATGGGCTGATAGGCAGTAGGCACCGCACCTTGATTTCTTTCAATAACGTTTAACAACAAATAGACTTGGAGCAATAACTAAACTGATCAACAATTTAATCAGTTTTGGGTCAAACTGGAAGGCATGCTAGCTTAGGCACATATCACTTCTTAGTTTCACATCGGCCTAATGAATGAAAATCAATCCTCTAGTCAGCAGAGCATTTTCACAGGTGCACTAGATAAGGCTTCAAAATTGATCATATACTTTATTCAAGAAATATTATAATGGAAGTACCCTGCAGAAATTTATTGTCGTAGGATAAAGAGAGTTTTCTCGTTCTATTTGGCATTTGGCATCATCTTCAACAACTCCTACAACAATTTTAATTTAGTACTATGGCCCTGTTTGGTAGAACTGTGAGAAAGTGATTATAGATTATGGCTTCCAGCTGTGAGCATAAGTTGGTAACCTGTTTGGTGTACCTGTGAGATTATAGATTTAAGTAGCGGTATAGTGTTTGGTAAATAAGCTGTAAAATAGTTTTTGGTTGTGTAATTGTCATTTTTGCCTTTATAAACATAAAAATTATAATTTTGTCATTTTCTTCACTTTAAATTTTGAAAAAGTTATTTCATTAATGAAAGTTGATTAATTAGTACCTAATTTGGAACATTGTTATATTACCTCAAAAAAAAAAAAAATTTATTTTTTGTTTTTTGTTTTTTAATAAATTTTCCTATGTGTGCCATACCTACCACTACAACTCTCCCATGATAAGACACCCACTTCCTGATCTGACCATGGGAGGCAATGGTATTTGAGATACCTCTATGTTGTCAACCAATGAGGTTGAGTCACTTGTCCAGAGAAGCCTCTTATGCATATGTTAAAACATTCCTAATTGTCTTCTTTGTCTTTAGTAAAGAGCAATACCTCTCCACTGCCCTCCTCTCACTCACCTACTGTTGTCCGAAATCTCACCTCCTTGATCTTCAATGATTCCTTGCCATCTTAGTGCTAGCCGTCATCCCTGAAGGTCCCATCCAACCACTTCCTCATCTACTATTCACAACCTTAACATGTTTGCTTGCTACAATTACTTATGCTTAACAAAACTTATTTAGTGTTGCTTGACCATCTCATAGATAGACTAAAGCATGGATTTTGTAAGCCTAATTCTTTTAGGCTAATTAGTGGGTGTGGGAGCCGAGTTTAATAAGCCGTACACAAATAGGAGTCGTGTATAAGTCGGCTCGTAATGGCTTTACCCTCGGGATAAGATTGCCAAAAAGACGAGTAAAGTGGGCCGGCCTTGGCTGAATAGAACTAGATTGAGGGCCGAATAGGCCATAAATTCTACCGAATGATTGGGAATCCAGCTGTCAAAGCAGGGTGTCCATAATCAAAAAATGGGCCATAGAAGAGTAATATAAAAGAGGCGGAGCATCAGCCAGGGAGGAGGGATGTAAGAAAAAGATAACTTGAGATATGAGAAAGACTTGAGTGTATACTAACTTGCTTGTCGGAGTGCTAATTCCGGCACCCCTTACCGGATTGTTCATTTCCATTTCAGGTACAAACTCGAGGATCGAGAGAGTCTGCTTGGGCCAAAGGGTATTTCCAAACCACATCTCCACAATTGGCGCTGTCTGTGGGAATACTCAAACGTGTTTATAGCAGACATAACAGATGATCCTCTACTCGTTGCTAATGTTCTTACACCAAGGGATGATGTTACTCCAAAAACCATGCTTGGTCCGGAGAATATCATGGTGCGAAGGGCCCTGAACTTCGACCCAGTGACTCAAACTTCGCTTTTAACCTCGATGTAGGAAACCATGCAGACGATCATGGATCAAGCAAAACGAAACGAAGAATGTCTAGAAGACATGGCGGCTAAAAATGAACATTTGCGTAAGGAGTTGGCCCTTGAGTTAGCCAAATCTCAACCAACCGCACCACGCCATGACCGGGGTCGGTCGCTAGAGAAGAACGGTGATTGACGGCGTCGGCGTTGGCATCGGCATCGGAAATCTGGTAGTGTCAGCACTTCCGACTCGTCATCCCAGGAGCCTAGGAAGAAGGGACGAGCTAATGTGTCCAACTCATCCGAAGGAAGTCCGTATGTACGGCACAGGCAAGGGAAGGGAAATGATGGTTCGAATGAAGACAAACATAATCCTTTTATACGACGCATTGCAAAGGCTGTATTGCCTAAAAAGTTTAAAGCACCAACGTTAAATCAAACCCTATGGATCACATTCGTCATTACAAGCAAGTGATGACGTTGCATGCTGATGATGAATCTTTCATGTGTCGAATATTTTCAAGCAGCTTGGGACCTTTGGCCATTAGATGGTATTATAAACTGGAGCTGGTGTCAATAAAAAGTTTTCATCAGCTCTAAAAGTTCTTCAGGGCAAGATTCATCACCAACGAGATTCAGCCAAAGCAAGCTGACTCTCTCTGGGTGATGCAAATTAAATCAGAAGAGATCCTCCGTGAGCATTCACCGCGCTACTGGGAGTATTTCAACTTGGTGGACGATGCCTGCAACGATTCCATGGCCATTACCCCCTTCAAAATAGGGTTACATCCCGATAGTCCTCTCCGAAGCTCATTGACCAGACGTCCTCCCAAAATAGTCTGGGCGTTGATGAAGAAAGTTGAGGAATATTGCAAGATGGAAGATGATGCTCTTCGCGTCAAGGCCGGACAAAAGCCCTGAAGTCAGCCTTATTTGGTCTGGTTCAGGAGATAAGCGCCATACCATCAGGGAGCCTTGAACCACGGCGCCAATCAAAGCATGAAAATCAAGGGGATTCGCGTCAGTCAAGCGAACAGTGTTCGCGCCGTTCGAACATGCAGTATCAAGTGGATAGCAGGCGCCCAAGACGTTCGGACAAGAAGTACACAGAATTGGCAGAACCAATCAGCAAGATCCTACCTAAAGTCCAGCATCTACCGTTTTTTAAATGGCCATCCAAGATGATTGGATCCCTTGATATTAGATGGAGGGATAGGCGATGTGAATATCACAAGGATCATGGCGATGAAACTGACAGTTGTTATGCACTGAAGGACCATCTCGACGAGTTGGTGCAAGACGTCCGACTGGCACAATACGTCCGAAAGGGCAATCCACCAACCACGGTGGCTCTACACCCAGATTCCCCTCCACTTGGTGTGATTCACATGATATACAGTCTACCGCCGCCGACTCAAGTATATACGATCCAACTACAACCCAGCTTGCCCAAGCCGTACACACCAGCCAAACGGCCTCATGAGACCGGCAAAATCAGTTTCGACGACACCGATCTTGAAGGGGTAACGTTCCCCCACGAAGATGCCCTTGTTATCGAGTTACGCGTAAACAGATTTGTCGTGAAACGCGTTCGAATCTATCAGGGGAGCACTTCGGAGATAATGTATCGCAAGGCATTCATTAAACTCGGCTTCAACGACTCAGACTTGCAGCCGGCCGAGTATCCCCTGTTTGGTTTCAACACTAATCCCGAGTACCCTCTGGGCAAGATCGTACTGCCAGTGCGTGCAGGTGCCAAATCAGTGGACATAGAGTTTCTGGTTGTCAAACTTCTATCACCATACAATCTCATCATCATGGGAAGGACCTGATTACATGCGATGCAAGCGGTGTCGAGTACCTAACCATCAGTTGCTCCATTTTCCAACACAATATAACATTGAGCAAATTTGTGGTTTTCAAAAATTGGCAAAGGCCTGCTATCTTATTGCTTCAGCGAGGAAGCCGAAGGAACTAGAAGTTAACTCAATTGAAGTTTCGGATCGCGAAAGCCTAGAGGATGTAGCAAAAAACCCCAGCGATAAGGCAACTGAAGACCTCGATCGGATCGGCATCAAAGGGGAACCTAACAAATTCTTTATGATCGGTACCTCTCTGAATGCAACTGAACGACAAGAGTTGATTTATTTTTTACTCAACAACATCCATACATTTGCCTGGACGCCGTATGAGATGCTAGGGGTGGATCCAAGCATAGCCCAACACCGTTTAAACGTTGACCCAAAGGTTAAATCAATTATTCAAAAAAGTCGCCGGTCGGCCGCAGACCATACTTTGGCCGTTGTTGACGAAGTCGACAAGTTGTTAGAAACCGAGGCAATTCATAAAGTAACTTATCTCACCTGGTTGTCCAATACTGTGGTCGTCAAGAAGAAAAATGGTTCTTGGCGTGTTTGTGTGGATTTCATGGACTTGAACAAGACCTGCCCCAAGGATTGCTTTCCTCTTTCCCGAATTGACCAACTCATACGCAATTGCACATCACCAACGCATGAGTTTCTTGGATGCTTATCGGGGTTACCACCAAATTGCCATGCATTCGGAAGACCAAGAAAAGACCGCATTCCTCACCCCACGGGGAACCTATTGTTACAAGGTCATGCCGTTCGGACTGAAGAATGTGGGGACAACGTACCAGAGGCTAGACACCACTATGTTTAAAGAACAGCTCGGCTGCACCATGGAAGTATACATTGATGATATGGTGGTGAAATCTAAGAAAAAACATGCTCATCTAGCTGACTTATCCGTGACATTCGGTATACTCCGAAAGTACAAAATGAAATTGAATTCCTCGAAATGTGCATTCGGTATCGGATCTGGCAAGTTTCTCAGTTATATTGTGAACCATCGCGGAATAGAAGCCAACCCGAGGCAAATCACGGCCATTATAGAACTCGGCTCACCTCAGTTTGCCAAAGAAGTCTAGAAATTGATGGGAATGGCCGCTGCTCTCAACAGGTTTCTCAACCGTTCCTCAAATCGCTGCCGGCCATTCTTTCACACACTTCGGCAGGGCAAAGCATTTTAGTGGACCCCCGAGTGCCAGGCTGCATTTGACGGCTTGAAAGCTTATCTCCATCCAGTACCACTCTTGGTAACCCTATCGCCAGGCGATCTGCTCATTTTATATCTAGCAGTATCCGATCGGGTGGTCAACGCTGTATTATTAAGGGAGGAACTCGAGAAGTAGCAACCAATCTACTATGTAAACAAGGCAATGGTTGATGCCAAAACACGATACCTACCACTAGAAAAAGCTCATCTTAGCTCTTGTGGTGGTTGCCAGAAAGCTGATGCACTACTTCCAGACTCATACCATACGGGTACTAACGGATCATCCTCTCCGAGCAACTCTCTATAGCACGGAGGCATCAGGCCTAGTCTTTAAGTGGGCTTTGGAACTCGGCCAGTATGACATCTAATTTTTACCCAAAACGGCCATCAAAGGGCAGGTATTGGCCGACTTTGTAGCCGAGTTCACTGGTTGCCACGCTGACTTCAAGCCAGACCAACCCTCCCCTCAACCTCAACCAGACTGGAGAATGTATGTCGGAGACATTTGGCAAATGTATTGTGATGGATCATCCAACCAACGTGGTAGCGGGGCAAGCGTAGTAATCATGACCCCCGAAGGGGCAATAATCGAGCAGGCAATGAAACTGGGGTTCGATGCATCAAATAATGAGGCCGAATATGAAGCATTGCTAACCGGCCTCTGAAACGCGATTCACCTAGGTGCTAAGCGGTTACAGGTTTTCTGTGATTCAAAATTAGTCATCAACCAGTTGAAAGGGGAATATGTGACTAAGAATGACCGAATGGCAGCCTATATGAAAATGGCGAATTCCTTGCTTACGAAATTCGACCACCACGAGCTAAATCAGATAACCCGAGATCAGAACACACATGTGGATGCCCTTGCTTGCCTAGCTTTTGCTATCAACTTCGAAATTAAACGAACCATCGAAGTGGGATTCATCCTGCAGCTGAGTATTAGTTCCCCCGAACCTGTCTAGGTCAACATCATTAGCTCAGAGCCAAGTTGGATAGATCCCATCGTTGCATTTCTTTTCTCAGAATAACTACCAACAGATAAGAAAGAAGCCCATAAGTTGCGGAATAAAGTCTTAAGATATTACCTGGATCTCTAGGAAAAATTTTACAAAAAATCTCTCTCAGGGCCATATTTGGGATGCGTTCACCCAGATAGAGTTGAAGCCCTCTTAATTGAAATACATGAAGGTAGCTGCGGTGCCCACTCTGGAGGATGCTCATTGGTCCACCGAGCTGTAACGCAGGGATATTACTGGTCGACAATGCGTACTGATGCTGAAAATTATGTAAAAAAGTGTGAACAATGCCAGAAGTTCTCTCCATTAACTCACCTGCCTGCCGAATAATTTAATTCCGTTACTGGTCCTTGGTTGTTTGCTCGATGGGGCCTTGACATCGTCGGACCGTTACCACGAGCTCTGGGAAATAAACGATTCTTGATCGTTGCAACAGACTATTTCACGAAGTGGGTCGAAGCAGAATCACTGGCACATATCCGAGATATTGATGTTAAGTGCTTTTGTGTGGAAAAATATTATAACTCGATTTGGCATTCCTAGAGCACTTGTCTCTGATAACGACACCCAATTCGACTGCGGCGTCGATAGGGAACTATGTAACACATATGGTATCCGACCATACGTTTCCTTTCCGGTGTATCCACAAGGTAATGGTCAAGCCGAGTCCTCAAATAAAGTGATCCTGGACAGAATCAAGAAACGATTGGCGAAGGCCAAGGGCAAGCGGGTTGCAGAGCTGCCCAGTGTATTGTGGGCTCACTACACCATTCCAAGGTGCGCCATTGGAGAAACGCCATTTGCCTTGTACTTTGGGATAGAAGCTATCATCCTTGTGGAAATCAGTTTGCCCACTCTTAAATCAAAGGCTTTTGATACAGGGCGCAACGACATGATGTAGGCCTTGGATCTGAATGTGCTTGAGGAACGCCGAGATCGGCCTCTTGCACGCATGGCGTGATATCAGCAACTCCTCGTGAAGTCATATAATCAGCGCGTACAGTTGCGCCATTGTGCTCCTGGAGAATTGGTCCTCAAGAAAGTGCTTCCTGCTATGAAAAACCTGGCAGATGGAAAGTTAGGTCCTAACTGGGACGGCCCTTATCAGATTGATTTGATTGCTGGCATATGTGCGTATCGCCTTTCGGACATGACTGGCCGAAAGCTACCACGACCCTATAATTCGATCCACTTGCGTAAATTTTATCATTAAAACCAACTTGTACGATATGCCAGTTTGTTTTTATTTGTATTGCTGTGCAAATGTGTATGCATCTATATAGTTACTCAGCAATACAATACGCCTTCCACATTGCCGTCTCATTTAAATTTACCAAATAAGCCTCCAAATTCGGAGCGCCTTTCGTGCATCACGTTTGGCCATCAAAAAGACTCCGGATTCGGAGCACATTTCGTGCTTGGCACTTTTGCCCAAATAATCCTCCGAATTCGAAACGTCTTTCGTGCATGATCACGTCTGGCCATAAAAAAAACTTCGGATTCGGAACGCCCTTCATGCTTGGTACGTTTGGCCGAATAAGCCTCCGAATTCGGAGCGCCTTTCGTGCATGATCACGTTTGGCCATCAAAAAGACTCTGGATTTGGAGTGCCCTTCGTGCTTGGCACATTCGGCTGAATAAGCCTCTGAATTCGGAGCACCTTTCGTGCGTGATCACATTTGGCCATCAAAAAGACTTCGGATTCGAAGCGCCTTTCGTGCTTGGCACGTTTGGCCGAATAAGCCTCCGAATTCGGAGCGCCTTTCGTGTATGACCATGTTTGGCTATAAAAAAGACTCCAGATTTGGAGCGCCCTTTATGCTTGGCATGTTTGGCCAAATAAGCCTCTGAATTCGGAGCGCCTTTCGTGCTTGGCACGTTTGGCCGAATAAGCCTCCGAATTTGGAGCGCATTTCGTACATGATCACATTTGGTCGAATAAATCCTCCGAATTCGAAGCGCTATTTGTGCATGATCACGTTTGACCATCAAAAAGACTCCGGATTCGGAGTGCTCTTCATCCTTGGCACATTTGGCCAAATAAGTCTTCGAAAATGCGATTAACAGTCGTAAAAATGCATCAGCAAGCTAAAAGGACAATAGAGTGGCATGAGGCATATGCAACAATGACAAGCATCAAACAAACAAGCTGAATGTATTTATTTCAATGTGCAAATACATGGGTACTAAAAAAATAAAAAATAAAAATAAAAATAAAATAATAACGACAATATGTTTTTCTTGCTATTTAAGCCTTCTCCGAATCAGTCCCTTCTTCTTCGTCATCAGTCTTCTTGGTGTCATAAGTTTTGAAGGGAAACTTGTAGCTTTGGAACAACGGTGATGCATAATCGATACCAGCGACATGCAAAGCCTTGATCCATCCGTGCTTAAAGCCACGGTTCTCACATCCACTAACTTTTCTTTAGTCTTTGCAATGTCGATTTTTCGGCCGTCAATGAAGCCTTCTTCATAGGCTCTTGTTCTTATTGCTTCTTTTGCGAACATGTTTGTTGTATCCCGATCGGCTATGGCATGATCAACCAGGAGCTGGTTTACTCTGTCTATTATGATCGGGTTCATTGTATTCACCGATTGAGTCTTGGCGGCGTTAGCCCTTCTCAGTTCATTCTTGGCCTTCTCTACGCGGCGCTCTAAGTCCTGAATAAGCTCGTCTTTCTGTTCAATTTCTCTTTTCGCGGCTTGAAGGCGCATGCTAATCTCATATGAGCTATAGAGTTCTCTGATAGCTCCATGAATGCCCTCTCTGAAGATTTCATAATCACCCCGTCCAATCATTGATTGTTGCACTTCGGGTGGCATCGACTGCCACGTTCGGATCGCGAATGATTGAGTCCGCTTCGGTCATTGGTTTGTTTCCAATAAACATCGAAAAACTTAACGAGCAAGGCGGCCTACTCGGTTCGTTCCGCGTTGAAGCAGGTGCACCCCCAGTTCTTGCCTTCCCTCGTTGCTGCACCCCCCTCCTTGGCTATCTTTCTACCTCGCCCCCTCTTAGGCACCTAGTTCGACGACGGGGGGATCGATGCTATTTTATCTATTTGGCCTCTTAGGCCTCTCTCGCTCCTCTAATGACATTTTATCTATTTGGGAAGATTCGCCGCCAGTTCCGCGGTTCATTTCTGCGTCCAGATCAGCTAACGTCTTTCCTTCCCCTTTACTGTTGAAGGATACCCTCTTGGACTCTTTTCTCTCTTACGTTCAGTTAAGTCTGAGAGCTTCCATTTAAAGAGGCCACATGCCCCTCACACACTTGGCCACCCTACTTATTAATTACGATTGCAACAATTACGAAGTGCTCGCGGTCACCGCTGTCATCCCATGTATTCAGTAGTTATAAACAGATGGGGCAAGGGCAGATTTATTAATCTATTCAGCTTATCTTCAAGCATTTTGCCGAATTACAACAAATGCCCCACCTGATCCCATGAACATGCTTTGTCCATGTATTCGGCAGTTATGATCAGCTGGGGCAAGGGTAGATTTATTAATCTATTCGGCTTATCTTCAAGCATTTTGCCGAATTACGAAAAATGCCCCACCTGATCCCATGAACATGCTTCGTCCATGTATTCGGCGGTTATGCTTAGTGATTAGCTGGGGTAAGGGCAGATTTATTAATCTATTCGGCTTATCTTCAAGCATTTTACCGAATTGCGACAAATGCCCCACCTGATCCCAAGAACATGCTTTATCCATGTATTCGGCTGTTATGCTCAGTGATCAGCTGGGGCAAGGGTAGATTTATTAATTTATTCGGCTTATCTTCAAGCATTTTGCCGAATTACCCCACCTGATCCCATGAACATGCTTCGTCTATGTATTCGGCGGCTATGCTTAGTTATCAACCGGGGCAAAGTAAGATGTAGAAGTCATGTTCTTAATTGATATGACATATTTTAGTTT
>CM069916.1:25573324-25692324 GCA_036172215.1 Camellia granthamiana
TTAGTTTTTCAATACTTAAATCATTAACATTCATTAACAAAACGGATATTTTCATTAATAAACTGCATGAGTACATCCACTTTATACATGAAAATGACATATGTCCAAAATAAAGTGCTAACAAAAACTAATAAACGCTTACAAAACAAAGAACCACAACAGAATATCCATTACAAAAAACGCCGATCAAAAGTTCAAATCCTTTGGATCCAATTCCAGTGGTTCGACTTCCAATTGCTCATAGGGAATCGGCTGATCAAGAGTCACCTTGGCGGCCGCCAAAGCTTTGAGCCATCCGTGCTTGAAGCCTCGATTCTCGAACTTCAAGGCTCCATTAGCGTACAACTCCTTGGCCTTCAGCTGACCGGCATCAAAGGCTTTGGCCGCGTCTGCCTTAGCAAGCTCCCTCGCCCTTTTCTCCGCTTCAAGATCGGCCTTTAGCTGTGAGATTTCTTAGATTTCTTCTTGAACTGACTTTAGAGAGCCGTCTATCAAGTTAGCCCTCTCTTCGGCGGCCCTGCGGAGCACATCAGCATGTTGAGCTTTCTCTTGAGCAGTAACCGCTCTTGCCTGCTCTTTTTCGGCCTTTGCCGTTGTTGTAGACAAATTGGCGATTGCCACAATGGCCTTGCCCTTCTCTTCTTCTAACTGGCATTCAAGGATGCCGAATTGCTCTATGACGTCGTAGTGATGATAGCCGATCTCTGCGATACTTCCTGCCGTCTGGAAAAGCAATGAAGGCAAGACATCAGTTTGAATAGGAACAAGTATTTAAGCTATTGGGAAATTTGGATGTTTTAATAACTTACCAAAATGGCCGACTGTGACGCCAGGGCAATCGAGATGACATTCGGTTCGGCACGGAAAGTTGCTCGGTCTGCCGGTAGCAAGAGCGCTGAAGCCACACTCAGGGCCACGGCGGGATCTCTGATGACCAACCCATTGGTAAGCACCGGCGCATTCTTCATCCGTGGTTGGATGACGAATGCCTCGGCTAAATCATCTTCGACGGGCGATGTATCCACCCTTGGCCGTTTCTCGATCGATGCCTTTAATAATTCGATCAAGGTCTCGACAGGTCGCTTCTACCTTGTTAGATCGACTCCCAGGACTTCTACCCGATTCTGTTCAGAAACCAACTCGGCCACAGTTGTTTCGCGGGTCGTTTCTTCTTGACGCACCTCACGAGTTGGTGTTATTTGACTCCCCCCAAACCCGCCGACTTGCTTTCTGGCCACTATCTTCTCTGCATTTCGTTGCCTGGAAAATTGGGCAAGTGATTCTCCGCTCATCTCTTCGGCTTTGGATTCGGCCCTAGGAAGATTTTCTAAGCCGGTAAAGATATCGTCCTCTAGAACAGATAAGTCTACTCGGCCAGAAGTGGAAGGGAGATCGGTGCAATAGTTTGGGTCGATATGCTTAAACGCCAATTCAATTTCTCTATTCAACTCCTGGTCCTCTGCACGACCCTTTAATTGTGCGTCTTCACCGACCTCTTCGCCGATCTCTTCGCCGGCGTCGGAACCCTCGACACTAATATCCCTTAGACTTTTGTAGCTAGGAAAGATAAGTGCAGTAAGTTGCCGTTCGTGTGTCGGCATAGGGATATTATCTACGGCCGAGAAAGTGGAATAAGTTGGATTGTATCTCAGTAAAACATGGGTTGCACGCCCTTGTCCTTAAAGGTTTGCACGGCCTTTGTAATTGAGAGCGGCCTTAACCTACTCCAAAACGGCTTCGTCCGCCGATGTTAATGCTCTTTTCAAGTCGTTGCCTGTAAGAAACACAAGTAATCAGCACAGTAGTTAAGCCGAATAAACTGTTCATTTTAAGACATACTAGCAATTCTAGCCGGCCACCTGGTTCGCCCTTTTGCTTTGGCACTGGGTCTTGGCGATCTTCTCCCTCGCCGAATTCTCAATTGCCTTGGACGGTGACCATGACATCATCAACCCTTTTGCCAAAGCTGGCGAGCATGGATACCAAATGATAGTCGACGTCCTTGCCTCTTAAAAAGTAACGATCCTACCAACCGGTTGATTTCACCATAACGTAGCAGTGCTGTATAGCTAGGATTCCTAGGTTAAGACCTAGTCGGCGATTCAATTCCACTATACCCATGATTATTCGGTAGAAGTTCATGTTTGGCTGGGAGGGAATTAATCCCCAGTAGCGCGAGGACTGTCCTAAGAAGAGGATGGAGGAGGAATCGAACTCCACCCTCAGCAATTGCCAAAAGAGTAAAGTTAATGGTGCTTATGTCAACCCTCTCCATGTCCACCACATTGTCTGAAACAAGGGATAGGTGGACGTCATCTGGGATGGAAAAATGACGACGGAAGGCTGCGATTCGTTCCTCTGAGAGGAGGGCTTTTAAATGCCTCGCCATTTAAAACGGAATACAAACAAAATGTACACTTAAAAAAAAAGACAAAACGCAACAGTGGACTGGAATGAGAGCAGGACAAGAAAGGAGAGTGAAATTTACAGGTCAAAGAAGAAAGATGAACAATGGGAAGCAGAAGTGCAGAAGTCTTGAAGGAGGTTGGTGTGAAGGGTGCCAAAGTAGATTGAGAGCCTTTTGATTCAAGAATATACGGAGGGCTGGTTTTCAAATAGAACATTAAATGATTGTCAAATACGAAGGGGCAGGAAGCTCTAATGATTAAAATATCATGCCTGTTCTGATGAGCCAGTTCCAAAAAGTGCAACTGCCGTATTTCCGACTTTCAAGTCTGATATGGTCTCCAAGATGTTAACCAAACACGCCGACCGTAAAGAACTTATTCGGATGTTTGGGGGGCAATTGTGGGAGTCGAGTGTAAAATGTCGTATACAAATAGGAGTCGCGTGTAAGTCGGCTCGTAATGGCTTTACCCTCGGGATAAGATTGCCGAGAAGACGAGTGAAATGGGCTGGCCGTGGTCGAATAGAACTAGATTGAGGGCCAAATACGCCATAAATTCTACCGAATGATTGGGAATCCAGCTGTCAGGGCAGGGTGTCCATAATCAGAAAATGGGCCCCAGAAGAGTAATATAAAAGAGGAGGAGCACCAGAGAGGAGGGATGTAAGAAAAAGATAACTTGAGATATAAGAAAGACTTGAGTGTATACTAACTTGTCTGTCGGAGTGCTAATTCTGGCACCCCCGACCGGATTGTTCATTCCCATTTCAGGTACAAACTCGAGGATCGAGCGAGTCTGCTTGGGCCAAAGGGTATTTCCAAACCACATCTTCACAATGGGCTTACACATGATGATGTGGCAAACTTTAGTTGCCTTGTTCATTGAGGTTTTATTATTCAGTGCTATGGCATACTGAAGTTTCTGTATCTCTTTAAGCTCCTTAGGAAAAACACAAGCCTTATAAGATTAAAAGGACTGTGTAGTACAGAGTTATTGTCATTTTCCATTATTTTAAAAATAAAAAGTATGGCATGAATAGTGAAGAATAGTGAAGTAGGAAGTGACATGGATTTTAAGTATCATTATTGTTGTTTGCATGGGCCTCCATCCTTAAGTGTGTTTGTGCTGGACATTCTGTTACCGGTCATGGATAGGTAGACATATTTCACTTGTTGGAGTTATGATGTTCCAGTCTAATCATCTACGGTCTAGCATGATAACATCACCATATATATTTTTTTTTTTGAATTTTATGTCAATTGGACTTTCAGTTAATTATATCAATTGTATTTTATAGGTTAGAATTTAATTGATTGTTGATAAAATTCATAAGAATAGTAAATTGAGGTGCAACTTCTGTTCTATGTGTTAATGATAATAATGAATTGTATTATAGGAAAAAGAATGAAAAAAAAATTCCGTTGCAACCTTTTCTATTCTTATCTTCTTAATCATTCATTGTTCACCATTATTTGACAAAGAATATCTCATGGATAACACGACCATGCGAAGATGCTCATAGATATCTCATCGGCACCCGAAAGGTTCTAGCTCTTTGACTAGTTGATTGAAATCAAACTGAATTTAAACTCTTTTTGTGTTACAAAAACATTAAAGAGGGGGGGGGGGGGGGGTGGTTGTTGAGGAACTATAAAACCTATATTCTACTCATTTGGCCAATTTTTTCATATATCACCATCATGTGCTCCATAAAGTATTCAATTTTCTGACAGTGATTTCGTAATGTTATTAATGCACTTGCAGGAAACTATGTATTTAAAGCCATTTGGTTTTCAAATGCCCCACAGATAAAGAATCTAGTTCTCCAGAGAGGTGACTTTAGGTCTGTTATTTACTCTTCTTTTCTTTTTCTTGTAATCTGAAATGAATGTGTTCTTTTCTTTCCCTTTTTATTACGCATATGTGACCAATTTATAATGTTATGGATTTATTCTAAAGAGAAGTAAAATTTCCAAGTTAGTATTATTTTAACTATCACCCAAAGGGCGATACATCTAAGTTCTAACTCTGGTAAGTTGATCAAAATCTGGTAACATTATTTTGCATCTAAATCTAACATTATTCCTCAGTTGAAGAAATAGAAAACTCTTCAAACTGTGTTCTTTGACGAAATTCTCCACTGTGAAACTTCATCTTCATCTGCTTTCTGTCTCTCTGTCAGACTCTGCTGTGCACTGCAAAACTTACCTCACTGCACCCGGTGCAAAGCTAAATAAGCAACGAGCCGATAACCCATCAACATCAAGGCCATTATACACACATCTATCCACAAATTGTTCAGACCCACTGATTTGACAGCGGGAAAATCTGCAACCCGGCAGTAGGCTCCATTTGTGCATTCGTAATAATCATTCTCATTGTACTGAACCCCAAGAAGGAGCTTGTAACAATAGTAGCTATAGCTCAAGTACTTCAACCAAACTATAAAGGGTGGGATTTGTTGAATATAGTACCCCCCAGCAATGAGGAAGACAAGGGTTGTAACTGAGGCTAAAGTAGTGGCTTGTTTTACGTCCATGAGTATAGCACCAATAGCTAAGCCAAGACTTTGTGCAACAAGGACATTATAAAGGACAACAAGAAGGGAAAGGATGAAAGTGACGGGATTGGGTTTGAGCCCACCCATCCAATAGATTATGAAGGTAAATGCAGTTGGCAGTGCAAGCTCCAGTGGCAAGTCTCCAACAGTTCTGGATAAAAAGTAGGAGGAGAGGCGGTACATTCCAGATGAGCGTTCCTTGATTAGCATTGATCTTTCTTGGGGAAATGTGAAAACAGCATTGTATAGAGGGTAGAAACCCCAAAACACAGAGAAGAAGAAAAGCATGGCAATCTGCGGTAAAGAAGAAACCCTTGTTCAGCATCCACAGGAAATTAAAGTTTAAAACAGCTTTGGATCTTTTAAGTGGTCATTTTCTTTTCTGAATTGTATTTTTCCCTGGGGTTTTCCGAGTATGAGAAACGTTACATAGAACTGGAAGGAAGGAATTAGTGATTTTTGACTAATGGAAAATTTTGAAGTGGTGTGATATTGAAATGAGGTGTCTAAACTAGTCACATAATGTAGCTTTTAGTATGAAAACTACCCTCATGAAACAATAGTCCAATTATTCATTTAATGTAAGTACCCTATCATAGTATACATGTATACAAAATTCTTACACGATCATCAATGTGGGATGTTGGAGTATGCCACCATAGGAGTCCTCCAAGTACAGCGACACTTATGACTTGGAAGATTCTTAGTTTATTGAAGGCTTCATATCGCCGCTCCCTCAGCCCCCTCAGAAGCAGCACCTTGAATTGATGCCACCAACTTGTGCACCATTGCTCTGGCTTTACATTGCTTCCTGCATCATTTAAAACCAAATGACAGTTGAGACTAGTCAAAAACTGACTAGTCAAAAATTAGAAGAAAAGAGAGAGAGAGAGAGAGAGAGAGAGAGAGAGTTGAAGCTGGTTTGCTGATTCATTTGCTACAGAAGTTGATGGACTGCGATAGCATGGCTATTTTCAAAGAGGGGAGAAAGGAGGGAACTTACTTGTGGACGCATCTTTTGTAAGATTGTAGTTATTGACTTCCAAACTGCATAATTCTGCTTTCAATCTCGTAGAAATGTTCTTGTCATAGGCTGAGATGAGAGCATCCCTCACTGACTTCCGCTCTTGATCTGTGTTATCTCCTTGCTCGATTGTGTGCTTGTAATCAGTTCCAATTCCTGTAATAAAAAAAAAAAAATCACAATTCTCATCAGACTATGATATTTTTGTTTTTCGTTTCTTTTCTTATTAGAAGATGTAATTACGTGAGCATATGGTCTTCAATACAACATATGTTCTGATTTGTAGTGCACGATTGTTATCGTGCTACTATGAATTATGAATTTCATTATCATGAATTTCATTATCTGATTATGCTTAATGAGAGTTACAAATGACTCAAAACTTAGCTTTTGTATACTAAGCAGAACATTGGAATGTTTGTTGAGTGGGGTCTCTGTATACTGCTTCTTTTTATTTATTTATTTATGATTTAATTGTAACCTCCACTTTCAGTAGGCCAGGTGATATTTGTATCTTAGTGGATGGAAACAAAAGAAAGGTTGGAATAATTGATGAGTTAAAGACGGTTCCAATCTGCACATATGGACTTTCTTCTTTAAATTTTCTCAAAGAACATAAAGAGAAAGTACTGTTATTAGTTTCTGCCGAAAAATTAGAAAGAGAATTTGAAATTACCGTTGGCAAGATCGAGCAAGAGATCGGCCGGATTGATTGTGATGGATGTTGGAAAACCAATTGAGGAGAAGTATTCCAAAGCTGTTGATGCAGGACCATAGTAGATGGGGCAGCCTTCAGAGAGCAAGACTACCTTATCAAACATGTGGTAAAGTCGGCTTGAGGGTTGGTGAATGGTGGTGATCACAGTTCTACCACCACTGGCAAGCCGTTTGATTGTGGTTAGGATCCGCTGAGCCGTGGTTGAGTCCAAGCCTGAGGTGGGTTCATCTAGCAATAGTAAGCTTGGGTTAATTAGCATTTCTTGGCCTATACTCACCCTTTTCTTCTCCCCACCTGATATCCCTCTAAACAGTGGCCCTCCTATCATGCTGTTCCGGCACCGAGTTAATCCCAACTCGGTGATAACTCGCTCTACATGCTGAACTTTCTCATCCTTTGCCAAGCTAGAGGGTAGCCTTAGCAGTGCAGTGAATAGGAGAGTTTCAGCTACAGTGAGATGAGGGTATAAGACATCGTATTGTGCAACAAATCCTGTTCTCCTTTTGGTGGAACCAGAAAAAGGCTGGCCATTATATGTGATCTTTCCGGATAGCTTACCGGTAAGACGACCTCCGAGGGCAGTAAGGAGTGTGGTTTTTCCACTGCCTGATGGGCCAAGCATCGCTAGTATCTCTCCTGGACAAACCATACCTGTCAACCCGTTTAGTATGGTCTTCTCCACAGAGCTCGATGTTGCACCACAGCACGATTCTTTCTGCTCCAATCTAATCTTGTAAACCACCTCTTCAAACTGCAAATAAAAAAAATGGGTTTGTGATTATTTATGCTCCTCTAACATATGACAAGTGAAACTAGATTAATATTTTTTAACTCTCTTGAGAGAGAGAGAGAGAGAGAGAGAGAGAGACCTTTAAAGTTATGGGGAATAAGGTCAGTTGTAGAAAGGATTGTGAATTGATCTGTACAGGGTAAGCGAGGACAGCTGCATGACGGGGTTCCAGTACAGTACCGTTTTCTGGCACATTTGACAGACCTGCCATGGCTTCACTGCTTCAAATTTCTGGTTTTGACACTGTACGGTGGAGGGGTGTAACCAACTTAAAATGATGTCGATGCTGTTTTCGGTTGTGATTTGGGGTGGGGATGGAAAGGGAGAGAAGTTAAAGCAGTTGCTCTTAACTTGGCTTCCCAAAGTGAACTAAACAACACACAAATATATAAACACGGACACACTAGTGATGATCTCTTACATGTTAAAAGCCTTTTATAACGTAGGCCTAGCCTCCATGGTGGGTTCCCACCTATCTTAAAAAGTATTCTAACACTAACACTAATGCAAATTCATTATTTATATTAATCTCTTTCTGAGTTCCCCTTCCCTTTATCATATGCGCATCATCTCTCTCTCTCTCTCTCTCTCTCTCTTTGTGTGATGCTGTTCTCTTATAATTTATTTTCAATCTCCTTACAGTGACCTTGGGTGCATGGATCGTCATGCAGCTTAATTCCAACAACAGGAGCCGGGGAATGAGAAACTTGCCACTGATCAATATCCTTTTAAAAGGTTGGCCTTTATACTCACTTTGTTACTGTTCATAAAAACCACCATCTTGAACACTTGTAAGAACCTCTATCCTACCATGATTCATGAAGCAAGTGGGAACACCGCAAAACTTAGATACAGCAGTACCCTCGAATGGTCACAGACATTTTTGTTCAGTTGGAGGTTTTGTTGTTTTGAATGTGTGCCACATATATCTATTGCCATATACATATGTTTTTTTTTTTTTTAAACATTTGAAAGTGGAAAGTATAGAATTTTTTGGTACTACCTAATAGACAATGATGGTGCTTCCCACCTTTTCATGCCAATCATCTTTTTATTTGGATTTATGTAAGACCTTTAAGCAAATGGATTTCCTATCATACTTGTGTTTTTCCTTCCTTACCCAAAAAGATTTTGTTATTATTGTAGTTGGGTTTTTTCACATCCCCTCTGTAACAAGCCCGCGAGGGACCTCGCTACAGTTCGGACTCGATTTTGTTGCGGTTCTAAATCTGAACCAAAGAGTCCAACTCTGGCAAATCGTTTTGAAGAAAAACAGATTTTTTGAAAGAAGTGCCAAACATGGACTGCTTTGCCAGATAACAGAGTCGCCACCTAAATATTTTTAAAATGGGAAATTTAGGAAACCCTGACTCGGTGCCAAAGGCCACGTGTCCGTCATCACCAAAGTTGCCTCGGCTCGGGAACTTGGGTACGATTGGGGAAGGTCACATCGTGAGCACCCCCGCTCGCCCGGTCAAAGACCGGCCTCTACTAACCATGATATCTGTTTTTGAAAACATTGTGAGTTCTTATTCCGGTTATTAGCCTAGATTACTATGTGATGCTCGCAGCAAACAAGTATAGACTGGGCCGTCTGAATTGGAACAAAACATTTCATGTTTGTTTGTTTGAAAATGGTGTGAAGGTGCTACCCGCAGGTAGGCTAAAATGCGGATTTGCCACCCTCGGGTGGGCTTAGAAAACATGATTTTGCCACTATCTAGTGGGCTTAAAACAAACAGTCAATGCATTGTCCCAATTCAAATAACTCAACCTCCACCCACAGGCATTCAAGGCAGTTATATCACATAAGCACATAGCCTCATGGCAAGCATGCTATTCATGGCAGTCACTCACACGCGTGCAAGGATGCTAAAGCATAAAACTTACCGAGTACTCCAAGCTAAAACAGAAACTACATTAGAAATCATGCATGATCCTAAGTATACAGAAATGCCTAATGCAACACATGCAAAGATGCAATTATAGCAGGCTCGGCTATTCTAAATATGGCATATGAGATGCAACAGCTATCAAGTACTTAACTTGGAATTGAAATACAGATGCAGTTTGTATGATGCGCCGAGCCCGGTGCGTGCAAAACAGATGAATGATGCAAATATGCTGTCATGCTGTATGCTAATTGAAATATGCCCTATATCTAACCATTGTAAGCAGGTAAATAAAAGGGAGAAAGAAATGGGGGTTGGAAGACATACATCACACTCACACACCCTTATTACAACATTGCCCTCGCGCAGAGGGTCCGAATAAAATATACAGTCCGAAATAAAAGAATAACACAGATTTCTAATTAATTAACAAATTAAACTAAGAAAACTGTAAAACTGGCATGCAAGCCAGGGACTGCCTCGCTGCTGATGAATGATGCATGTTGGGCTGCCTTGCGCGGAAATCCACTGGGATGCCCCGATTAGCCTCTGTTCGCAATGTTTCTCGAAATGCGTGCCAGACTCCGAAAAGTTGCTGATCCTTGATTTTGCTGCAACAGAGAGCAGGAAAGGAGCATAGCAATGTATTTCACAAATATATGCATGCCTCGATCCTCGTGCCACCAATCACGCACATCGATGCATGATGGCCGAGGAGCCGAATTGCACAACTCAATATCGGATGAATGCAGATGAATGCTACAATGAAAGCCTAACTCCATCATGGGTTATCCGGAGTGTCGGTGACTTGGGAATTGAGACCTGTTCTGTTACTCGGAGTACAAAACGCGCCTCGTTTCCCGTGCAATATGCATGATATGCATGAAATGCAACTAAGATATAGTCTAGTATGCACAATGCTAATGAAAAGATGGGATGTCTCGAAATGCGTGCCCGCATGCACGCAAACCGAGAAAATTCATGAATGCAATCTAAGATACAACCTGGTATGCACTATACTGGGAAAATGAGATGAAAATGAGATGCCTCGAAAAGCGTGCACGCGGGCACGCAAACCGAGGCCATGATGTGAGATACAAATCGGATAAAACCGAAGTGCCTCGAAATGCGTGCACACGGGCACGCAAACCGAGGCGATGATGTGAAATGCAAATCGGATAAAACCGAAGTGCCTCGAAATGCGTGCACACGGGCACGCAAACCGAGGCGATTATGTGAAATGCAAATCGGGTAAAACCGAAGTGCCTCGAAATGCGTGCACACAGGCACGCAAACCGAGGCGATGATGAAATGCAAATCGGATAAAATCAAAGTGCCTCGAAATGCGTGCACACGGGCACGCATACTGAGGCGATGATGAAATGGAAATCGGATAAAACTGGAGTGCCTCGAAATGTGCGCCCACAGGCACGCAAACCGAGGCAATGATGAAATGAGAAATCGGATAAAATAGAGTGCCTTGGAATGCGCGCCCACAGGCACGCGAACCGAGGCAATGATATGCAAGCATAGAAATGCAGATTGGGCTTACACTAACATGAGAGGACCTCAGCCGCACTCACATAAGCTGCCGGAATGATAAAAAAGAAGTGCCTCGAAAAACGTGCACACGGGTACGCAAACCGAGGCGTGGCCCGAAGGCACAAAACAGCATACGGAATGCAAATTGGGCTTATGCTAACATGAGAGGGCCTCAGCCACACTCACATCAGCTGCCGATCAATCAAATCGGAGTGCCTCGAAGTGCGCGCCGACGGGCACGCAAACCGAGGCAATGCATTAAGGCATGAAATGACATGGGAAATGATATGCAAGCATGCAAACCAAATTTCAGCACCTAAGTAAAGGGGAAAACAGTCCCGAAATGATACGAAATGACAACCGATGCATGAAATCATCCCGAAATGTGAATTTAAGCGCCCGAAAAGGCCTACGGCTATGCCAAACATGCAAAAATGGCACATGACATGCAAACCAGTAGCAAGGCAGTCCCAAAAATGGCATTTTTCCAGTACAAAACATGGCCAAATTGTGAGCATAGATAGGTCAACATTAGCATGCAAGAATACGGTAAAAGAGAGGATTTACAAAGCAAGTGATGTCTACAATGCTCAAACCCAAAAACACAGTTCTACAACATTAAAGAGGGGTCAAAAATATGCATATTTACAGAAGATGACATCCCCTAATTCAGTGTGTAGATATACTAAATATAGCATGCAAAATTTGGGCCAAAAGAGGGGTATAAGGAGAGGTAGTATATAGAAAATTCAAATGGAAAAACTTTCTTCTACAATACTGAAGAGGGCCCAAAAATAAGCATATATTCAGTTTATGGATGCCCCAAAATCAATATGCAAACATGCTAACAATTCCATGCAAAATGGAGCTCAAAAGAGGTTATAACAAGAGACATGCAAAGCATGCACCAAACAACAAAACTTTCTTCATGAAACATGTAGAGGGGGTCAAAATAAGACCCCTTTCAGTTCTGACCAAGAGCTAAAACCAAAAGCATAAAAGGATACAAATCATGCAAGAATTGGGGCCTAGAGTGGATTTCAAAGGGAGGTGGTATATAGAATGGCCAAACAAGGTTGAGCCCTTCCACAATGTTGTAGAGGGGCTCAAAATAGGCACAAAACCAGTAGGGGTCGGAGCCCCAAAAACAAATGCAAATAGGCTAAAAATGGCATGCAAGATTGTGACATACAAGCTAGATATTGAAACAAGTGTATCATGGAGGCATCAAGTGAAGTTGAGCCCTTCTACAAAGTTTTAGAGGGGCTCAAAATGAGCCTAAAACCAGTAGGGGTCAAGGCCCAAAAACTGAAAGGAAATAAGGTGGAAATAGGAAGCAAAATTATGCTACAAAAAGAGATTTGGAGACTTACCCTTGAAGATTTGATTGTTGCTACCTCTTGGCCTGAATTTGGTGCTTCTTAGCCACTGAAGAACACTTCCTTGCTGCTGGAATGGTAGTAGGGATGGTGGAGCTAAGGGTTGATGAAGGAATTGCCTAGGAACTTGGAAGTTTTTGAGGTTTTTGGCTATGGAAATCAAGGTTTTTGAATAAGGGCTCTTGAGACAAATTTTTCTAACCTAGGCAAAGGGGCTGTCCAGCCCTTTAAGTAGGCAAGAAAATGTGTAAAAGGGGAGGGAAATGGAGGCAATCTTTCCCTCCCAAAATATCCCCCGGATGGGGGAGATATTTTGAAAAAATATCTGGACAGCTGGAATGAGCTGGAAAGCAAGAAGCTGGCCGGCCAGGTGTTTTTCTGCAAGGTGGCCGGCCAGCCACCCCTCATGGCCGGCCAGCCACCTCCCATGGCCGGCCAGCCACCCCAAAAAAATGAAGTGTAAAATTTCTGGCCGACCACCACACAAAGGTGTCCTCCCAAGTTTGTAGAATAAGGCCCCAAGGTCGGAAATTGGCAACACTGAAGCAGGAGCCACAACATAGAGCTTGAAGGAGAGGCTCAAAAATGAAATGCACAATTACTGGCCGACCACCAACTTTTAGGGTCCTCCTAGATGTGTGGAACAAGGTTCCAAGGTCGGAAATTGGCAACACTGAAGCAGGAGCCACAACATAGAGCTTGAAGGAGAGGCCCAAAAATGAAATTCTGAATTGCTGGCCGACCATGCTCTTTTGGTGTCCTCCCATATCCCCTGATCACAAATATGTAGCTTTGGTGGGAAGAAAATACCCCCAGGGTGTTCAACATTGGCCCGGAAGTGAGAAAAACGGGCTCCGGAGGAGCGAAACTGGTTATCTGGGATAATTGCTGGCTTCTCACCCCCCAGTGATCTTCCTAGTGTTGAAACAGAGGTACCTGCCAAGTTTGAACAAAAACTAATGAGAAATGAACGCTCGGAGTCAAAACCGAGCAATTCGGGATCCCGAAAATGGGCTGCAGGTGCCGGAAGTGGCATACGGCAGCGAAGTGGGTATCTGCGACCCCAGTGTCCCTCGGAATGACAAAACAGAGGTTCCTGCCAAAAATCGGAGAAAACCGATGCAAAATGAATGCTCGGGGCCTAAACCGCGCGGTTCGGGGTCCCGAAAACCGGCTACAGGCACCGAAAGTTCCATACGGCCACAGAGTGGGCATCAGAGGCCCCAGTGTTCCTCGGAATGATAAAACAGAGGTGCATGCCAAAAACCGGAGAAATCGGAGATGGTTGGGCGGTCCCGAGCCGAGGCACACGGCCTGACGGCTCCGAAAACCGGGAACCGGGCTCCGAAATGGGCAAAATGGCCTACGGCCACGAAATGTAGCCCACGGCCACCGGGAGATAGCCTACAGGACCACTCCCTTCCCTCAGGAAAGAAAACAGAGAAAACCGAGTCTGGTTCGCAAACCGAGACAAGGCACAGAAGAGAGTTCGGAAGTCCGGAGGCAGGGCGCACGGCCGCGATTCTGAAACTTCTGAACGAGCACAGTATGCAACATCACCAAGCGCTCAATCGGTGACGTCTGAGTCTTAAGGTCAGTCAAAAATGGGGTGTCTACAGTTGCCCCTCTTTGACAGAACTCGGAAGTCAAGAAGTGACGGGAGTGAATGTCAAAGCCCAGAGACGACCCATTTTTGACAAGGCCGAAGACTTAGACAATCATACAAAGATATGTGTGCCCGCAGGCGTGGGGGGCAAAAATGCAAATGATAGGCACGGAGCCAAGTGATCGTGCAAGTGCAACAAGCTGTAATGAAGCAAGTATTGACAAATAGATGCAACAGTTTTAAGCAAGAATGCAAAGCAACAACTACATTTCATGCAGTTAAGAATGCGGAGAATCATTCAATTCTCGTCGCGTCTCACACGGAGAAGATACGATACCTGCGCGGTTCGTCTGGTCGCACCAGCCTCAAATGAACCGTACATACAATATCGTGCCTGCAAAAGAGAGAAATTCAACAAGAACAATATGCTAACAACATATATTCAATGTGATTCATGTGGTTCCGAAAGTTTGACACACGTAGTGTCGGCGAGTGACTGCATAAAGGAGTGTGATACAGGTAAGGTGCGCCAGATAGCGCGATGCAACGCACTAACAAGTGCAGGTGAGATGTGCAAGATAGCACGATAAAATGCATGCACAATGCAAGTAAAGTGCACAAAATAGTGCGATGCGCAAAATAACGCGAGTGAAATGTAATGCACTAACAAGTGCAGGTGGGACGCGCAAGATAGAGCGAATGATACAGTGCACAACATAGTGCGATGCGCTAAACGGCGCGATTGATTTGAAATGCACAAGATAGTGCGATGTGATATGCAAAGCACAGGACAGTGCGATGGAGGTGCACAAAATAGCGCGAATGGTGAACTGCACAAAATAGTGCGATTGTGGTGCGCAAAATAGCGCGAATGATACAGTGCACAACATAGTGCGATGGAGGTGCGCAAAATAGCGCGAATGGTGAACTGCACAAAATAGTGCGATTGTGGTGCGCAAAATAGCGCGAATGATACAGTGCACAACATAGTGCGATGGAGGTGCGCAAAATAGCGCGAATGGTGAACTGCACAAAATAGTGCGATTGTGGTGCGCAAAATAGCGCGAATGATTTGAAATGCACTAAACAGCGCGATACGCTAAATAGCGCGAGTGATTTGAAATGCACTAAACAGCGCGATACGCTAAACAGCGCGAGTGATTTGAAATGCACAAGATAGTGCGAGTGAGATACAAAGTGTAAGTGCACAAGACAGTGCGAGCGAGATAAAATGCACAAGAAAGTGTGATAAAATGCATCTTCTATGCAAGTATGGGGGCATTTTCTATGCAATATTGAAAGCAAGCATATTCTATGCATGAAACAAGTAAAGCATATTCTATGCGGAATCGAAAACAAGCATATTCTATGCATGAATCATAATGATGCGCGGCACGCATGCAACAACAGTGTATATGAAAGCTCGCACTCTATGCAATAGAGGGACAGCAAATATGTACTCTGGTGCCTCTGATTTGCCTCTTAGAGGACTTCACAACATACTCAGCTCAAAAGGGGCACACCCTATTCAAATTGACAAGAGGTAACATCTGCATGTGAAACCCTTTGGTGCTGCTTGGACTGCCATTCTGACTTGAAGCAGGCTTACACTTGGGGTCGAGACACACTCATACTCCAGAGAAATGGCGAGGCCTGAGAAGATGCACCTGGGATGCAGTCTTGAATCTTGCTAAAGTTGAAACATGCTAAGATGCTCTAAATTTTCCCTCTTTTGCTTTGCTTTGCAGTCCGGAACCTAAATAGCTTCAGATAGGCCTTTGCTCTACTGTTCACACTTATCGGGGGTGGACCCTGCGGCTTTTTGAAAGAACCAATCCTGTTTTGCACAAATGTGGAGAACGGCAACGGCACTCGGAGCACAAAACGATTTTTCTTTTGAAAATGAGAAAAGGATTCTCAACAGGGTATTGAGCCTACAACTGACCACAGCAAAACGACTCATCACGGGAAAATAAAGGTAAACAACCTAAACACATCTATTGACACTTGAAACGACTCAAAACAAGAATCGAGACAAACAAAACACAACGAAAGACTCAAATGCGCACAGGGAGCCTGTTTCACCGGGTATTATTTCCCACCCTTTCTCATTTGTGATTCTCACATCACTCGGCATTCAATCTCTGTTTTTCTGAAAAAGCCCTTTTCTCACTTTTTCTCTCATCGTACATCTCTCTATTCTTCAATCTCTCATTTTTCATCCCTCCCTCGGGTGGTTGGTGGATAAACAGGAAGTGGAAGGCTCTCGCCCCTAACACTCAGCTAGATTCTTCTTTCTTCCACTCACAGCTAGTGAATTCCTCCCACAGAGGGGTTGCGCTACAACTGGGTGTGTTGCAAATCTGCAGCTGACATCAGTCGATGATGCTCTGCTGGGGAGTTTGGACGTGATCAGATCTGTCCAGATGATGGAGTGGAATATCTTGATCCATTCCAGTACGTGCTTCGCACTTGGCTTGATACCTCGTTGCTTGGAGGATGTGAGAGAGCTTTCAGCCCTTTGTTGTGCCCTTTTCTGGCGGATACGGTGCCCATTTTGGCAAGCGCGTTGATAAAGGGAAAAGACAGAAAACCTGACTCAACTGTGCTCCTAGTTCATCATTTTGACCATTTTTTGTTTTTGCTTTCTCCTAAAAAAATTTTGACCAAAATGAGAGTTAGATTAACATGCTTGTTCAATTTTTGATTTGAAATCATGCAAGTCAGGCCATGAGTACTGAAAATTTTCCTTTTTTGAGTCCAGGGAAAAGGTCCAGTTTTGGAAAAATAGGATAATTTTCGAGAGAATTAGTCAGCCTCAGTAAAAATTCTCAAAAACTATTTTTGCAAACGGCCCCTGCTCAACGAGCATGAAACTTACTCCTGAGATGCACAACCTTGGATCCGGAGGAAAATTGCCCTTTGCTTGGAGAGAGCTGCATGGCAACGGAAAGTTACCCCTTGTTTGAACGGCACCGCGGCGCATTGAATGGCAACGGAGAGTTGCCCCTTGTTTGAAATGAAACCGTGGCGTTTTGAATGGCAACGGAAAGTTGCCCCTTGTTTGGATGGCACCGCAGCGCATTGAATGCAGTCCTCAGAGTGACGAGTACAACCAAATCCTCAGATACAGAGAAGACAAGGATGACCAGAACCATCGCATGGACATAATCAAATTGAAGTGTTTTAGGGCTGGACTTCAGAATGAAGTTGCCTACGTATCCCAAACATGGGAATCAAGCCTTACGTAGTTCGGGGTTAAGGTACACTCGGGTATTTAACCTCTCCTTTTTATGCTCTAACTTTTGCCAAGGCGCCTGTTGCAGGTTTTCGACCTTGCGAGCTTTGTTTTGTCTTTTCTTTTCAATTCTTTTCTTTTTTTTTTCTTTTCTTCTTTTTTTGTTTTTTTTTTTTGATTCTTTGCATTTTTTCTTTTTTTTTTCTTTTTTCATTCTTTTCTTCGCTCTAATTTTTGCCTGGGTCGCCCTTCCGGGTTTTCGGCCCAGCGAGCCTCTCGAAGGGTAAAAGTGTAGCTTGGTCCATGCCAAATGGTTGTAAGGTTTTGAAGCCATCCGTATCCTGGAGAGTGGTTGTTGATTTGCAAGAGGACTCATCTTCGACTCTTCGAGCACATCGGACGTTTTTGCCCCTAGTTTGAGGGGGGGGCTTCTGATCTAGCTTCCCAAGCCTCTCTTGACGACATCTGATCTTCTTGATTTGACTTTCTTGCCTCTTGTTCGAGGGCTGCTTCAAATCTGGCCACACAGGCCTCACATCATGATTGTCCTTTGAACGTTCTTAATCCAAGTTCAAGGTTTGAAAGCAAAGGGGTTGAGTCTCGAGGCCGAGAGCGATCCTGAGCTGCACAATCTCAAGAGCGATTCCACACATGTCTTCGCAGGACCGCGTAAAACATTTTTTGAAATTTTTAAGAAAGCGACAAATCGCTCGTGCTAAAGACAGTGTAGGATCAATCTGGATCAAAGCCAGGGTCCTTCTCAGTACTCATACTAACAAGCATGATTTCATTCATTAAGGGCTTAGCACGCCTCTCTTTCTCTCAATTTGATCAAAGTTTTGCAAATCCCGAGGAATTCCTCCCTCTTTGTTTTCACCGCAGTGTTCAAAAAGGTTTTGAAAAACTTAGGTCAATACAATGACTTCAAGGCACAAGAGAGCAGGTGGAATGCACTGCTATTTCATTCAAATCCCGGCACAACTAGCACACGGCAGAAGCAAATGCGAGAGCGTGAAAATCACTGCTGTTTCATTCAAAATCTGTTGGCATAACTGGCTCCCTGGCAGAAACAGATTCAAAACAAAGCAAAAAGACAAACACGAAACAAAATGGTGACGCCCGAGGTAACACCCCCGGAATCACCCGACTTCTATACAATAGGACTGACTCGATACAACAAGACAGACCCAAAACAAAAGAGACTGACTCAAAGCAAAAAGACTGACTCAAAACACAACAACAAGACTGACTCAATACCCAAGTCAGAATGCAAAATTAACAGCACTTGTACATTGCTCAAAACAGTGCATGCCATTCACCACAGCTGGAGTAATCTGAGCGCCATTCGCAGGTGGTTCATCCCTCGATCACATAACATTATCCCCCAAGTTCACTGACCCAATGCCGATAGACTTTGCTGAGCTCGGCGGGAGGATGACCCCGTTGTCAAATAGATCCTGTACTTCATGGCGAAGACGGAAGCAGTTGTTGGTAGCATGGCCAGTTTGCTGATGGTATGCGCAGTACTGGGTAGCATCATGTGTAGCCGGAAGAGGGTTCGGGAGAGACCGAGGCTCAAGGGGTTTGAGATGGCCTTGTCCAACAAGGATTTGGAAAGCTTTGGATAAAGGCATGTGGAGGGCATGGAAGACCCTCTGACCTCGGGGTTGGTACTTCTGGGTTTGTGGATTTTTGCTGGGCGCACCAGCAAAGGGATTGGCAGGTGCTGGCCTAGTTTGCTGATCTCTTCCAAGCACGGGATTAGAGTTGAAAGTAATATTCTTGGTACAACGGCCCTTCTCCCGGCTTGCCCCTTGAGTCAAACTGCCCCCAACTTGAGTAGCGAAAGTGTCATTCACAGCTTTTGCAACAACTGCGAGGACTTGCTCTTTGTTCAGTCCCTCGGCTTTCAAAGCCTCAACAGCCAACATAAGATGCTCATGGGGATCAATGCCTGCCCCTACCTTGTTCTTTCCACTCGCCTCCACTTTGCCAAGGGATTGGCCTTCCTCAGATGTAGCCCGCCCCAAGCTTGGGGAGCCTTTTGACATGAACTCCCTGGTAGGCGATGTGGTTGATGATGGAGCCAAAACTCCAAAGGCTAAATCCGCCACTGTTCTCTGAAGATCTTCAATCATCCTCATCAGCTCGGAAGTAGTGGGTTCATGGGTTTGAGATGATTGGGGTTCAGGTGCACCCATCATGCATAGGTCCATGCTTTCTGGAATAAACACCTCAGGCTTGGGTAAATGGGCCGAGGTGATGTATATGCTGGGGTCATAAGCGGATGGCAGTGTATGGATGAGATTGAGGTAGGTGTCATTGGGGCCTGAAGGTGGAGCTATCGTCCGGTTGTCGATGAGATTTTGGACCTCATGACGAAGGCGGTAGCAACGGTCGGTGCCATGACCGCGCTGCTGATGGTACATACAGTACTTGGCGGGGTTATGTCTGGCTGGGAGTGGGTTGGGAAGAGGTTGAGGATCAAGGGGTTTGAGATGCCCTCTTTCCATCAGGAGTTTTAGTGCGCTAGTCAGGCTCATATGGAGAGGGGTGAAAGTTCTGCCCTGAGCTCGGGCTGGGTCGGCTATTTGCGGGCTTGGATTGGCAAAGGGTTGGCTGTGGCGACTATAATCGATTTCAGTGGGTTGGGAATGGTGCTACTTCCGACATTGGTATTCCTTGAAATTACCCTCCTTGTCGGTTCACTTGTTCTAGGAATGATCCCACTGTTGAACGCATTCTCGACCTGAACCCCCAGTTCATGCAAACTCTTGAAAGTGAATAGTGGAGCGACTATCAATTTCTGCAACATATCATGCTCAAGGTTCCGCACCATCATCTGCACCTGATCCCTCTCAGAAGGGCGGCGATCTGTCATCTGTGCTGCCTTTGCTCTCCACCCTCGTAACAAATTCCACAAAAGGCTCTGTTGGTTCTGGCGGGTTGCTTCAAGCTCTTGGATGGTCATTTCAACTTGGGTATTGTAGGAATACTGATCGACAAAGGCCTCAGCCAATTCTTCCCAGTTTTGCTTCACTTTATCCTCCAACCTAGTGTACCAAGTGGCTGCTACACCGGACAGGGTTTCTTCCATACAGAGAGAGTTTTCTGTGGGCTTAGTCAGACCCATCGGCTTTAGGACATCCAAGAAAAGTCGGATATGTATCATTGGATCCCCAGACCCGTCGAAACGGTCAATATGTGGCATTTTGAATCTGTCTAGGAGCCGAACGGCAGACCTCAGTATGCCCATCCTCAATGTCGGGAATGGAGTTAAGGCCTTGTGCCTTTCTGAATTGCTTCTCAAGGTTCGCAATTTTTGCTGCGGTCAGATCAAGGTCATTAGCATCAAGGGGATAACGCCTCTCATTAGGCTTGCACCAGGGGTCTGAAAACTTGGGCTTGAGCCAACCCTTCTCGAGGACTCGAACACTGCAAATCTTCAACTGGCGGAATTGGGTCAAAGTTCGGCTGGGGCCCCAAAGCTGGATGTGAGACAGATGCCCCAGATGGGCGCTGCATTTCAATACTGTCTCAGCCTGCATGGCAGTTTCCTGATTCAACGCTGCTATCACGGCTACAAATTCTTCCGAACCCTGTGCCATCACGGGCTGCTGATTCTGAACAAGGGTGATGTGACTGGTGACTGACGGATCAGATGAACCGGTAAGCCCTGACTGGCCTTTCTTTGCCTTGCCTCAGCGAAAAGAACACTGGTTGCCCTTGAATCGAATCTCTGACCTAACAAAGTCTATCAGCACTAGTCCAATGTACCCGGGGGATATCGGAGCCTTCTGAAGCTATAGTTCCAGGACTACCTAGCAAAAAGAGAAAACATGCAGCATCTCAGCCTGATTTCACCAAAACGGATATGAGCATAGCTGAATGAGTGTGCCCTCTACTGAATTCTGCCCCCAAAATTCTGCCTCAAATCTGATACCCTCGGGTAAAAACTGATTCCCATAACACTGAACCGGTGCCGCAGGCCTGATGCCCAAACTTGTAAACTGATACATGCATTCGCTGTAGAGACGCACTCTAACAAGCACATAGCAGATAAGTGAGAGCTAAAACACCCCTATGTTGGGGTAAGGTTTCCCTGTCCTATTTTGTCAGGAACTAGGGTTTCACTACGCACACAGCGGTTTCAAACAACCTATAAACGGGTAAGCAACCTGTCCTAGTTTGGAATGGTCACTATGGATCCGAATATGCACTAGGTCGAATGGTCAAAAAGGGTGCCCCGGTAAAACCGGGGTTTGTGTTCCCATACTGGCAGAGCCCGTAACCGATCAGCCTTATGGACATGCCTTGACAAGACAAGCCTCCGGCAAACCGCTCAGGAATAGCAGATGGCAAACACGGTGTCCTAGGCGCACCAATGCAAATGCAATGCAAAGAAACACACAAATGTAGGCAAAACCAGATATCATGAGTTCAAGTCAAGTTCTCTAAATCCCCAGCAGAGTCGCCAGAAACTGTAACAAGCCCGCGAGGGACCTCGCTACAGTTCGGACTCGATTTTGTTGCGGTTCTAAATCTGAACCAAAGAGTCCAACTCTGGCAAATCGTTTTGAAGAAAAACAGATTTTTTGAAAGAAGTGCCAAACATGGACTGCTTTGCCAGATAACAGAGTCGCCACCTAAATATTTTTAAAATGGGAAATTTAGGAAACCCTGACTCGGTGCCAAAGGCCACGTGTCCGTCATCACCAAAGTTGCCTCGGCTCGGGAACTTGGGTACGATTGGGGAAGGTCACATCGTGAGCACCCCCGCTCGCCCGGTCAAAGACCGGCCTCTACTAACCATGATATCTGTTTTTGAAAACATTGTGAGTTCTTATTCCGGTTATTAGCCTAGATTACTATGTGATGCTCGCAGCAAACAAGTATAGACTGGGCCGTCTGAATTGGAACAAAACATTTCATGTTTGTTTGTTTGAAAATGGTGTGAAGGTGCTACCCGCAGGTAGGCTAAAATGCGGATTTGCCACCCTCGGGTGGGCTTAGAAAACATGATTTTGCCACTATCTAGTGGGCTTAAAACAAACAGTCAATGCATTGTCCCAATTCAAATAACTCAACCTCCACCCACAGGCATTCAAGGCAGTTATATCACATAAGCACATAGCCTCATGGCAAGCATGCTATTCATGGCAGTCACTCACACGCGTGCAAGGATGCTAAAGCATAAAATTTACCGAGTACTCCAAGCTAAAACAGAAACTACATTAGAAATCATGCATGATCCTAAGTATACAGAAATGCCTAATGCAACACATGCAAAGATGCAATTATAGCAGGCTCGGCTATTCTAAATATGGCATATGAGATGCAACAGCTATCAAGTACTTAACTTGGAATTGAAATACAGATGCAGTTTGTATGATGCGCCGAGCCCGGTGCGTGCAAAACAGATGAATGATGCAAACATGCTGTCATGCTGTATGCTAATTGAAATATGCCCTATATCTAACCATTGTAAGCAGGTAAATAAAAGGGAGAAAGAAATGGGGGTTGGAAGACATACATCACACTCACACACCCTTATTACAACATTGCCCTCGCGCAGAGGGTCCGAATAAAATATACAGTCCGAAATAAAAGAATAACACAGATTTCTAATTAATTAACAAATTAAACTAAGAAAACTGTAAAACTGGCATGCAAGCCAGGGACTGCCTCGCTGCTGATGAATGATGCATGTTGGGCTGCCTTGCGCGGAAATCCACTGGGATGCCCCGATTAGCCTCTGTTCGCAATGTTTCTCGAAATGCGTGCCAGACTCCGAAAAGTTGCTGATCCTTGATTTTGCTGCAACAGAGAGCAGGAAAGGAGCATAGCAATGTATTTCACAAATATATGCATGCCTCGATCCTCGTGCCACCAATCACGCACATCGATGCATGATGGCCGAGGAGCCGAATTGCACAACTCAATATCGGATGAATGCAGATGAATGCTACAATGAAAGCCTAACTCCATCATGGGTTATCCGGAGTGTCGGTGACTTGGGAATTGAGACCCGTTCTGTTACTCGGAGTACAAAATGCGCCTCGTTTCCCGTGCAATATGCATGATATGCATGAAATGCAACTAAGATATAGTCTAGTATGCACAATGCTAATGAAAAGATGGGATGTCTCGAAATGCGTGCCCGCATGCACGCAAACCGAGAAAATTCATGAATGCAATCTAAGATACAACCTGGTATGCACTATACTGGGAAAATGAGATGAAAATGAGATGCCTCGAAAAGCGTGCACGCGGGCACGCAAACCGAGGCCATGATGTGAGATGCAAATCGGATAAAACCGAAGTGCCTCGAAATGCGTGCACACGGGCACGCAAACTGAGGCGATGATGTGAAATGCAAATCGGATAAAACCGAAGTGCCTCGAAATGCGTGCACACGGGCACGCAAACCGAGGCGATTATGTGAAATGCAAATCGGGTAAAACCGAAGTGCCTCGAAATGCGTGCACACAGGCACGCAAACCGAGGCGATGATGAAATGCAAATCGGATAAAATCAAAGTGCCTCGAAATGCGTGCACACGGGCACGCATACTGAGGCGATGATGAAATGGAAATCGGATAAAACTGGAGTGCCTCGAAATGTGCGCCCACAGGCACGCAAACCGAGGCAATGATGAAATGAGAAATCGGATAAAATAGAGTGCCTTGGAATGCGCGCCCACAGGCACGCGAACCGAGGCAATGATATGCAAGCATAGAAATGCAGATTGGGCTTACACTAACATGAGAGGACCTCAGCCGCACTCACATAAGCTGCCGGAATGATAAAAAAGAAGTGCCTCGAAAAACGTGCACACGGGTACGCAAACCGAGGCGTGGCCCGAAGGCACAAAACAGCATACGGAATGCAAATTGGGCTTATGCTAACATGAGAGGGCCTCAGCCACACTCACATCAGCTGCCGATCAATCAAATCGGAGTGCCTCGAAGTGCGCGCCGACGGGCACGCAAACCGAGGCAATGCATTAAGGCATGAAATGACATGGGAAATGATATGCAAGCATGCAAACCAAATTTCAGCACCTAAGTAAAGGGGAAAACAGTCCCGAAATGATACGAAATGACAACCGATGCATGAAATCATCCCGAAATGTGAATTTAAGCGCCCGAAAAGGCCTACGGCTATGCCAAACATGCAAAAATGGCACATGACATGCAAACCAGTAGCAAGGCAGTCCCAAAAATGGCATTTTTTCAGTACAAAACATGGCCAAATTGTGAGCATAGATAGGTCAACATTAGCATGCAAGAATACGGTAAAAGAGAGGATTTACAAAGCAAGTGATGTCTACAATGCTCAAACCCAAAAACACAGTTCTACAACATTAAAGAGGGGTCAAAAATATGCATATTTACAGAAGATGACATCCCCTAATTCAGTGTGTAGATATACTAAATATAGCATGCAAAATTTGGGCCAAAAGAGGGGTATAAGGAGAGGTAGTATATAGAAAATTCAAATGGAAAAACTTTCTTCTACAATACTGAAGAGGGCCCAAAAATAAGCATATATTCAGTTTATGGATGCCCCAAAATCAATATGCAAACATGCTAACAATTCCATGCAAAATGGAGCTCAAAAGAGGTTATAACAAGAGACATGCAAAGCATGCACCAAACAACAAAACTTTCTTCATGAAACATGTAGAGGGGGTCAAAATAAGACCCCTTTCAGTTCTGACCAAGAGCTAAAACCAAAAGCATAAAAGGATACAAATCATGCAAGAATTGGGGCCTAGAGTGGATTTCAAAGGGAGGTGGTATATAGAATGGCCAAATAAGGTTGAGCCCTTCCACAATGTTGTAGAGGGGCTCAAAATAGGCACAAAACCAGTAGGGGTCGGAGCCCCAAAAACAAATGCAAATAGGCTAAAAATGGCATGCAAGATTGTGACATACAAGCTAGATATTGAAACAAGTGTATCATGGAGGCATCAAGTGAAGTTGAGCCCTTCTACAAAGTTGTAGAGGGGCTCAAAATGAGCCTAAAACCAGTAGGGGTCAAGGCCCAAAAACTGAAAGGAAATAAGGTGGAAATAGGAAGCAAAATTATGCTACAAAAAGAGATTTGGAGACTTACCCTTGAAGATTTGATTGTTGCTACCTCTTGGCCTGAATTTGGTGCTTCTTAGCCACTGAAGAACACTTCCTTGCTGCTGGAATGGTAGTAGGGATGGTGGAGCTAAGGGTTGATGAAGGAATTGCCTAGGAACTTGGAAGTTTTTGAGGTTTTTGGCTATGGAAATCAAGGTTTTTGAATAAGGGCTCTTGAGACAAATTTTTCTAACCTAGGCAAAGGGGCTGTCCAGCCCTTTAAGTAGGCAAGAAAATGTGTAAAAGGGGAGGGAAATGGAGGCAATCTTTCCCTCCCAAAATATCCCCCGGATGGGGGAGATATTTTGAAAAAATATCTGGACAGCTGGAATGAGCTGGAAAGCAAGAAGCTGGCCGGCCAGGTGTTTTTCTGCAAGGTGGCCGGCCAGCCACCCCTCATGGCCGGCCAGCCACCTCCCATGGCCGGCCAGCCACCCCAAAAAAATGAAGTGTAAAATTTCTGGCCGACCACCACACAAAGGTGTCCTCCCAAGTTTGTAGAATAAGGCCCCAAGGTCGGAAATTGGCAACACTGAAGCAGGAGCCACAACATAGAGCTTGAAGGAGAGGCTCAAAAATGAAATGCACAATTACTGGCCGACCACCAACTTTTAGGGTCCTCCTAGATGTGTGGAACAAGGTTCCAAGGTCGGAAATTGGCAACACTGAAGCAGGAGCCACAACATAGAGCTTGAAGGAGAGGCCCAAAAATGAAATTCTGAATTGCTGGCCGACCATGCTCTTTTGGTGTCCTCCCATATCCCCTGATCACAAATATGTAGCTTTGGTGGGAAGAAAATACCCCCAGGGTGTTCAACATTGGCCCGGAAGTGAGAAAAACGGGCTCCGGAGGAGCGAAACTGGTTATCTGGGATAATTGCTGGCTTCTCACCCCCCAGTGATCTTCCTAGTGTTGAAACAGAGGTACCTGCCAAGTTTGAACAAAAACTAATGAGAAATGAACGCTCGGAGTCAAAACCGAGCAATTCGGGATCCCGAAAATGGGCTGCAGGTGCCGGAAGTGGCATACGGCAGCGAAGTGGGTATCTGCGACCCCAGTGTCCCTCGGAATGACAAAACAGAGGTTCCTGCCAAAAATCGGAGAAAACCGATGCAAAATGAATGCTCGGGGCCTAAACCGCGCGGTTCGGGGTCCCGAAAACCGGCTACAGGCACCGAAAGTGCCATACGGCCACGGAGTGGGCATCAGAGGCCCCAGTGTTCCTCGGAATGATAAAACAGAGGTGCATGCCAAAAACCGGAGAAATCGGAGATGGTTGGGCGGTCCCGAGCCGAGGCACACGGCCTGACGGCTCCGAAAACCGGGAACCGGGCTCCGAAATGGGCAAAATGGCCTACGGCCACGAAATGTAGCCCACGGCCACCGGGAGATAGCCTACAGGACCACTCCCTTCCCTCAGGAAAGAAAACAGAGAAAACCGAGTCTGGTTCGCAAACCGAGACAAGGCACAGAAGAGAGTTCGGAAGTCCGGGGCAGGGCGCACGGCCGCGATTCTGAAACTTCTGAACGAGCACAGTATGCAACATCACCAAGCGCTCAATCGGTGACGTCTGAGTCTTAAGGTCAGTCAAAAATGGGGTGTCTACACCCTCCTTTTAACTGTACGGATAGCTGTAAGTTTTGGAATAATAATCTGTATATTCAGTTATTTATAATATAAAGAGTACAATCGAATTATATAGATCTAATCTAAAAGGGAAATAAGAATAAACTTATATTCTTACAATCAATCTAATATTCACATAATCAATCTAATATATTTACATAATTAGCATAATATGTTCACATCCTCGCTCAAATTCAAGGTGTTTTAGCAAAAAATACTGAGAATTTGTCGAGAAGGAATTGAAAATGAGCAGTGGTGTGAGTCTTGGTAAAGAAATCAGTAAGTTGAAGTGTTCAAGAGACGAAATGAAGCGAGATAGAGCCAGACTGCAGATTCTGATGTACAAAATGACAATCAATCTCAATGTGTTTCGTTCGTTTATTGAAGACAGTGCTATGGACAACCTAAATAGCACTGCGATTGTCACAACAAAGAGAGGTCAGAGAAGACTAAGGTACACCTAAATCAAATAAGAGATAACGAAGCCAAACAATCTCAGCAGTGGCACAAGTTATGACACGGTACTCAGCCTGAGCAGTGGGTAACAACAGTATGTTTCTTGTTCTTCCAAGAAATCAAGGAATCACTAAGAAACATGCAAAAGCCAGAAGTAGACTTACGATCAGTAATATCACCAGCCTAATCAAAATCAGTACAAGTCACCAAGTCTAAAGAGAAAGCAGAGGACAAGAGTAAGCCCTGAAATATAGTACCCCGAAGATAGTGAAGAATGCAAACCAAAGCAACCCAATGTGTAGAACGAGGAGTTGAAATGAACTGGCTAACCACATGAACAACATAAGCAAGATCAGGGCCAGTGACAGTTAGATAAACTAAGCAACCCACAAGCTTTTGATGTAAAGTTAGATCATCCAGAGGGACACCATTAGTAGTGTTAAGCTTCACATTAAGCTCAATGGGGGGTATTAGAAATCTTAATGTCAGTAAGACCGAAACGGTGAATAAGGAGAAACTCAAGTTGAGTGACAGTGGCCTGAAAGCAATCATACCAAGCACGGGGAGATTGTTTCAAACCATACAGAGTACGCTAAAGACGACAAACCTGTTTAGAGGAATAGGGAAGGCCAAGAGGATGAGTGCAATTTTAGAGTAAAGAGAGATGAGGAGTTATATGATAAGAGGCAGCAGAGTAAAAAATCTAGACAGACGAAGAGATACCTGAAGAAGACCCAAGCAAACCTGAATGAAGAGAGGAAACAACTAAGGAATACGGGGAGGGCTAGAAGGTAGACAATATATATTGAAGTTGAGCAATCAAAGCACTCAAGGAATTCAAGTCATGAGCAGGAGTCGGAGCAAAGGTAGTATAAACGACTGGAGTTTGAAAAACTCTGAATAGAAGTTCAAAAGCGTGACTGAGACTGTGGAGTAGATGAACGTCCCTTCTTGGGACAGTGGTGCTTCCAATTGCCCCTCTGATGACAGAAAACACACTCATCAAAAGCCAAAGACATTGTAATAACCAAAAATTTGACCGGTTCAAGTAAAATAAATGCAAAATAGAATCAAAATAGCCAAACCAGGGGTCAAAGAGTAATAACCAAAAATTTAAGGGGTTTGAGTGTAATAAACTCAAAATAAACCAAAACAACCAAACTAGAGATCCAATGACCCGATAAACTAGGTGCCCTAATGAACCAACTTCACAACCAATCTTCACGAGCAGACTTGTAAAGAGAATGAAGGAGAACCAGCCAGAGAACCATAAGTCGAAGCAGAGAGAAACAATGCATCTTGATGTCACGATGACCCAACCTCATGAGTCGAGAGATGATGATGACCCAACTTCACAAGTCCAGCGATAGCCTAATGTTGGGATTTTCGAAACTAGAGAGATCGCGACTTAGAACATCGAGAGAGATCATGAACAAACAGTTAGGGTTTTCATGAATGGGTTGCGAGGAAGAGAATACGACGAATCAATAACCAGATATAATGAATGAAAAGTCCACGGATAGGGGAGACGAAGCAACCAAATAGGACTTTTGAACCAACTAACCATATGACCCAACCAGACGGGTTGAACGAATGAACTCAGATGGATCAAATAAGTCGGATGAATCAAACGACTCACTGAGTCACGATGAACAGAAGTGATGAACAGATGGGATGAACCAATAGGTTGAATCCCGACAAAGCAGTGATGGGTAATCTTGAGCAAACCAAAGATCAGAACCAGAGAAGTTCTGATACCATGTAAGTTTCTGAATAATAATTTATATATTCAATTGTTTATAATACAAAGAGTACAACCGAATTATATAAACCTAATCTAAAAAAAGAAATAAGAATAAATCTATATTCTGACAATCAATTTAATATTCACACAATCAGTATAATATATTTACATAATTAGCATAATATTGTCACAATAGCATCATTCAAAGGCTCCATTTGGTAAAGCTGTTAAAAAGTGATTATAGATTATAACTTAACAGATTATGCCTTATAGCTGTGAACATAAGCTGTTAACCTGTTTGGTGCAGCTGTGGGATTATGGATTTAACCTGCAGAGTAGTGTTTGGTTAATAAGCTGTAAAATAGCTTTTTACTATATAATTGTCCTTTCTACCCTTATATGATATAAAAATGATTATTTTGTTATTTTTTTCAGTTTTAGTTTTCATTAATAAAAGTTAATATAATTAGTATCAATTAATATAAAAATTGATACATTTGTTAAAAATGAATGGAAGTATTATTGTCACAATTATTTTTCATTATAAATTAATTAGTATTAATTAATTGCTTAATTAGTATCAATTAATACTAAAATTATTAATTAGTATCAATTAATGGCTTAATTAGTCTCAATTAATACTAAAATTATTAATTAGTATCAATTAATATTAATAATCAACAATTGTTATTAATTAGTATCAATTAATAATTAATTCATTACAAAATTATACAATATTAATTTATTAATAATTAATACCAATTAATATTGATTTTTTTAATTAATATTGATTTTTTTCTTTTTCTTCAGGAATATACAATTTTTTATTTTTTAATTAATATAAAAATATACAATATGAATTTATTAATAATTAATACCAATTAGAAATATACAATTTTTTATTTTTTAATTAATATTAATATTAATTAATATTAATATTTGAGTATTGACGAGGGCATTTAAGTAATTTTAGCCCCCCACATCAGCTACGCGTTTAAGTCAAAAATTTAAGTACCCCCTGACTAGCTTTTGAGATAAGCTAAGAAATAGCTTGATTTAAGCTATAAGCTGGTTAACTTAAGCTGCACCAAACACAATATTTTAGCTTAAATTAAGCTAAAAGCTGAAATAAACAATTTATAAGCTCTACCAAACAGGTCTAAAAGCTTGGTGTGTACATTCAATGCTTCATTTAAGATTAGTTTCATATACTCTCTTCATCCCAAAATAATAGTCTCTTTTGGGCAATCTAATTTTTTCTGATAGTACAATTATTACACTTTAAAAAAATTGATTTTCCAAAATTATCCTTTGATAGTATATTTTTTGGAGAATATCAATTGTCATAATTGTACTCTTTGTATTGTTAATGAATTTAAAAGAATGACAAAATAGAAAATTCATATTATTTTAGTCCTTAATTTTTGAAAAGAAATTAATATTTTAAAATAATAAAAAATAAAATAAGAAATTAATATTTTGAAACAAAATGAGTAATTCCAGGATGCTGACTTGAGTCTGATTGTTTCAACTCTACCCGAATGTATAGCTCTGGCAATAGGTCTAGTCTATTTATGACAAATTTTGTTTGTCTTCACTAAACTAGGTCATGGGAAATATGAATAAGTGTAAGCTGAAGTACAAAAAGCAAAATACTTTCTTACCAGAAATTTATATCTAAAAAGCCAAAATAAAACCCCCAAAAAAAAAAAAAAACACAAAAACAAAAACAAAACTCTAAAGAATGTGATTTGGATTTGAAACAAAACATCAAGTTGAAGGTCCATTTCTTGTTAGTGAAATTTGAGAGTAAGAGTTAATCAGGTAATCTTAAAGAAAATCATGTAATAAGCAACGCATCTGGACTCAACGCATTTTATTTGAAGCTCACACTGATTTAAAATCTTAAGTGTGTATGTGAGTTCATCTAATACATATTAAAACCCTTTTTGTTTTAAATTTCTTCCCATATGAGACTCTTTTAATTCACTCATGTGCAACAATCTCCATTTTATTCCATATGAAAAATATTTACAAACTGGCAAACAAAAGTTCAAAAAGCCAATACTGGCAGGAATAAAGTTCAATCTATTAACTATCTTTTTCCAATTTTTTTGTGATAGAACGTCACTATGTTAACTTTGTCAGTTACACAAGGAGATCTTCTGAGATAGCTCTTCTCGAGAGTTGCTTTTTAGTTCATAATCATAGTGTTAATAAAAGTAGTAATGATGCTCTCCTAACTTTTCTATATCTGTTAAGAGAATTATGATGAAAAAACTGTTATAGTTACCACATTTTAAGAAGTTGACAATGCAACATAGACACAGACACGGTATAAAAATTTTTAAAAAAATATAAGACACAACATCTGTGGATGTCAAAATATATAGTTTTAGATGTTTATTATATAGAGGGGGTGACCATTGGTTCAATGGTTAAGACTTTTTTTTTTGTTTTTTGTTAAGACTTGGCTTAATAATCTTGAGATTATGGGTTCAAGTCTTGGAACCATCACTTTGTACATTATGTCAAAAGTTAGGTGTGTATTCAATCTTTCTCCTCCCAAACACACATTAATGTGTACTAATTGGGTGTTGTTTTTAGATGTTTATTTTATGATATTGTTGGCACCATAAATTTGCAATTATTATTATTATTTATTATTCATATAATTGCAGGACATGTGACATCCTTTTATTCATTTGGAGGTTATGAGAAGTTATGAAATGTGAAAAGATGATGGAGAATGAAGTGGAGAACATGGAGCATTAATTGGAAGTTAAAGGAAGTTATGAAGACATGGAAGAATATGTGGCATTGTGGGAATGAAGATGGAAAAGTGGGTAGTTTTAGGTGGTTATTGGGTAGTTATTGCTGGAAGTTTTTTCCTACAAATATTTGTCTATAAAGAGCCATTCATGGCTACATTGTAAAAGAGCCAGAATTCAAATCGAAGACAATTGATTTCAATATTTCTTGTCATTTTCCTTATCTTAGGAGTAGTTTAACATAAATTTATATTTCGAAGCATTTATTTTCAGCATTTCATTTTCGAAGCATTTAATGCACTTCCTTTTCGAAGTATAGGAGTAGAGGTAAGTAATTATTACTTTAATTGTTCACTCAATCATCTTTCTCCGTCTTCCTCATTCTTCTTTTAATTTTTCTTTTCTCTACACTTTGGCAATTTTGAAGTCCTTTTTGTTGAGGCGAAAGAACTGTTAACACAATCGCTTGATAATTGGCTTGAATTTAATCTGTAAGGATTTTTCAATCTTTGCTGGCACGCTTGCATTTATAATATTTTCCTTCGTAGGAAAAATAAGCCAACAGATATATATAATGATAAACAATTCTTATGTCGTATATGAGAATATTTAATACCAAAGTAATAATCTTTAACGTTTAAAGGAAGAGAATATGTAAATCTTTTTATTATTTTTATGTTATTTTATTCATCTTGTAATGTGTTTCATGTGTCTAAGCAATAGACACATGTTTCCAAGGTGTCTGACCAATTTTTTTTTTGGTTTGATTGGCAAAAATTAGTTGTTAATTGTTAGATTAGCACCTATAGGAGTTAGCATCCTCCTCTTTTGTAAAGCACCAAGTGTCTGACAATATATTGAAAAGTGTTCGATGAGTATTGTGTTGTGCTGTGTCATGTCTTATCAGTGTACGACACACCCACCTCTTTAGAAGTGTTTGTGTTTCTTAAAAAAATTGTATAGATGTCTCAAAATCATTTTAATTGTGTAGTTCCTACTAGGAATGTGCTTTTATGAAATTGCTATGCTCAATATGGTGTGCTTATTCTTCTACTGTGTTTGAATATTGGATTGGTGGAGAGAAAGAAGGGAGGGGAAATTTAAAAAAAAGTTGATCTTACTAGGAATGTGCTTTTATGAAATTGCTATTATTCTTCTACTGTGTTCAGATATTGGATTTGTGGAGAGAAAGAAGGGAGGGAAAAGTTTTTATTTTTTATTATATATATATATATAAACCAGTTTCTATTTTATTCAATTTTCTCTTCTTTTTTTTTTTTTTTCTCTACAAATTCAAAATCCAAATAAAACCCTATAGAATTTTCTTTTGTATGACATTATTCTTGATAAAAAGCATAGGAAGGTGCAGATGATGCTAGGATCTTTTTGTTTCAGCACAAAGCTTCCACCATGTGGTCTTTTGACCACAAGAATTAGGGTCAAATTCTCTCCAAAATTGTTGTTGCACTTGTCATTTCTCAGTTAAAAAGCATAGGATATCCATGCCTCGTGTGGGAGAATGAATATATGCTTCTCTCTTAGATATGGAAGAACAATCTATAAAAAGGAGAAGACCATAGGCTTGTGGAAATATAAAGCTAAGTGTGAATTGAGTAGTTTGAACATTTAAGTTAAAAAAAGTGAAAGCAATGGTGCTTTTCCTAGTAAAGCCAACTGATTCTTATATTCCTTTCAAAAATGTTGTTGTTTTTAACTGTTTTTTCAACATTCGCATCACCGAAATTCGACATGACTATTATGTTATTATATATTATTATATTTGTAGGGTCAGTCTGTGATACGCATCTATATGTCATTCACACTTTCAATAGTTACGATCCTTTGTAATCGAATTATAATATAAAACTTGTGATCTTGACTTGATCATATTGAATGCCAGTTATGCTTTTTTAAACTGTGCACCATAAAATTTTCATATTAATTCAAAAAGAGGATGAAATTAGATGCTAAGCAAAGTCTTCCCCTTAATATGCTCTCTCTCTCTCTCTTCTTTTTATCTATTTTTTTAGAATGAACTAAGAGAGAAATGATTAAAGGAAGAACCCATCATTTGGATTCCAATTTGTGTCCATAAAAATTAAATATATTTGCAGAGCACTGAGAGATAGAGGGGCATAGAACATGGTGGAGCCAAGCTTTTATGTGTAAGATAGAGTTTTGGCAATTTGGCATTGGGTGCGCATTATATTTTTGCTATCCTAACTTTTCTTTTCCTAATCTTTACCCATTCCTACTTTTTTTTTTTTTTTTAATTTTTAATATTTAAGAATACAAGATTATTTATTTATTATGACAAAGAACTTCAACTCACCCATTATATCATTCAGTACAACGTCGTGTGAATAAATAATAAAAAGATACTATACAAACTAATAAATCTTACAAACTATATTTACTAATGTGTCATAATAAAAATATTTAAAATCTGAAATAAGACTTACTTTAATAATGTGATGCTATAAAAAAATTAAAATCTAAAACAGTACTCGCTTCAATAATGTGATTGGTGTCACATAAGTGAGTAAATTTTTTTTTTAATTATAATTTTTTTAATTTGTTTAACATTACTCTAAACTCCGAATACAAAATTACAAGGAATTTTCTTTCACTAGTGCCCTAGCCTTTTGACATATTTTCACATATTCCCTCTTGCTTTGAGACATTTTTTTTTAATCTATAGCCCCATGTTGCTTGGATTCTTTGTCCGTGTGCATACAAATACTTAGATTCTGGGTAGTTATAGACTAATGTGGTGAACCCTATTCATATGTTCGAATCTCATCACTTACATAATTATAAATTATTATACGTGTTTGATTCGTTTATAGAGAAGATATTAATGAGATTGAAGTTGTTGGTGTTAGTTATTCAACATCCCATTTATATGTATATATATATATTGGGGTGGTGAAATCCATACATAATTTTACATTATCTATGCTATACTCATTCTATAACCACCTGGTTAATGGCTCAGCCACACAAGATTTTCTTTTGTCCACTGGCTCTTGTAGGTGTGAAAATGATCTGCACTTGAACACACTGGTACACACAAATTTCCAAAATCAAATATAATTTATCAACTTGGTTGTAAAGGTGAAACTCATCAATCAACATCAAATAAGGTTCAAACAGCTTTGGTCTTTATCTGAATCACAACTATTAATTTAAAAATAATAATAATTCAAACACATCATCAATTTTGCATAGTTCTTGCTGTGGTTACTTGTGCAATCTCTCCATTGTAACTTGATTTGATGTGGAACTTCTGAAATTAAGGAGTTGTTTGCACTTTTTGACTTTTTGAATAAAAAGTAGAGGAAAACAAGATATTGTTTGGGATAACTTTTTTGACTTTTTTATGAAAAAATGTGTATTAAAATATTATATAAAATAATAAAATTACCATATTACCCCTATGCTCTATGCATAGTGACAGTGACTATTGAAGGAACCAGTACGGATTGCTTTGAATTGTGTGGTGGAGGTAGACATGCTTCAGATTATATATATAGGATGAGGCTTCCCTTTCCTTCATCGGACTAGAGGGGCCTACTACGGATCCCGTTTCGATAATTCGAACCGATCAATGTATAGAACTCGTCGAGTACTATATGTTTATAAAAAATCACGTTGATCGGATTTCAATAGCTATGTAATCAAATCAATTTTGTATAATAAAAAAAATGGATGGTGAAAAATAAACAGCTGAAAAAAATTTGATTTGATCACATAGTTATCGATATCCGATTAACGTGATTTTTTAGAAACATATAGTACTGGACGAGTTCTACACTTCGGATTATTGAAACGGGATCCGTGGTAAGCCTTCATGGGGCCCAACAGTGCTCTCTAGTCTGATGAAGGACTGGAGGGAAGCCTCATCCATAGTGCACTGCACAGTGAGGGTACTTGGCTGTGTATAGTACAAGTTCATTGTTGTACTTGGCTTGTGTATTCTTTTTTTTTTTTTTTTTGGTGAATAATGATAATTTTTTGACTTTTTGTCTTTTATAGACTATTCCGAACAAGCACTAAATATAAGCAAATCGTGCCTGCTAATATTGAGTGCATTTTGAATGATTCAAAATTATTTATGAAATAGCCTTGTCATTCTGTTTATGTAGATTAACTCAATCAAATAATTAAATTAAAGATACATAAGATCCTAGTTTGTTCTGTGTAAATACTGTGTGACATTACTTATGCGGTGTTACAAGGCAATCGCATAGCTAAAAATTTTACAAGTGAAACATGTTTACTTCTTTGTTAGGTAATTAGGAGGTAAATAATGACCGACTTACACTGTATTTGGTAACTTAGGAGAGAAAAGAAAAAAAAAATGATTATGTAAGTTATGAGAAAAAAGAAAAGAAAAGAAAATATTGTGATTTCCCCCCTCTCTGGATAGATAAGAGAGAGAGAAAAAAAAATGATATTGATTTTTCTCCTATCTTATTTAGTTAAGCTATATAAAAGAAAATAAAAGAAATGATATAATAATATCATTTCTTAGTTTTTATTTGTTTTGTTTGTTTGTTTAACTTTTTAGTCTTTATTTGTTTTATATCAAAAAGTGTAGTTTTGGTATTGTAATAAAATAATATTTTATGTTCCAATCTCTCCGCTTTCACAGAGATTCAAACAAGTGCTACGAGAGAAATGTGTTTCTGTCAATTTCTTTCTATTTCTTTCTTATTTGGTTATCTAAATAAGTGATTGAAATCCATTTTTCTTCATTGCATTTCTTCTCTCCAAATCACACTAACCAAACGAAGTGTTAGTGTGTATTGCGGTTTCTTATTAATCAAAAATATCATGTAAACAATGTCATATGATACTTCGAAAATATTTGAAAATTTTGTAGTTGGATCTACAATAATAAAAGAGTCACTATTTTCATTTCATTTTACTCCAAATGCACTCTATTCTTTATTCTTATTATATATAGTTATTATTCTTACTCTTCTTTATTCTAAATACACTTCATTTTATATATAATAAGGACAAATAAAAAATGTATTTAAAGCAAAATTGTGTATTTAAAACAAAATAGATTGAGAATACAAAAATATGAAATCCTTTTTATTATTAGTGAAAATACTTATCACAACATAATTCTTTACGTTGTCAATAATCTCAATAAATTTCCGTACTTAGACCTAATAAAAAATTAAAAAATGTTTAGGATCCTATAAAGAAAGACCTCTACGATTATTACCGATGTATTAATTATTGATATGTTTAAATTTTTTTAAGAGTTATGTTTGACAATGATATGAATAATTCAAATCATTTTAAAAATTATAATAATTATATTTTGTGAGCGTCTCTATCGTTACTGTTAAAAATTTAACAGCAAAAGGAAAAAAAAAAAAAAAATAGAATATGATATCTGAGAATTGAGAGATATGTGAGTGGTGGGGGGGTGAAAATTGTCGTATGTGAGTTAAAATGAAAGGAGTTAGGAAGTTGACACGTGGCTCGCACTCCTAGTTTGTAGTGGGGGCGTCGTCGTTTTGTGCTCCACAAAGACATCTGATGATGATGTCTCTCTTACATGCGATCTGATCAGAAATCATTTGGTGGAGAAAAGGACTGGGATCCACACCCACTCATCATATATCTATCCCACCATTATAATTATTAATCATTACCAATTAATAATCTCTACACTTACTAATAATTAATCCAAATGGTGTGGCAATGTGGTAAGATTTTGAGGTAGAAAATCTTGAAATTCTAAGTGTTTTTTTTTTTTTTTTTTTTTTTTTTTTTTTTTTTTCTGAGTAGGTATTTAGGTGATAGGATGAACTTTTTAAGTTCGAGTTAATCGTATTTAATATTAAGAGTGTAAGTTTGAATTATCATTTATGTAGGAGTTCACAACTTATTACATGTTTGAGTGACACTGTTATGTAGCACCACATAAAAGTGATCTCTGCGATTTTGATTCCTTAAGATCTTAGTCCCACAAGTCACCCGTGTTATTAGACTTTTTATACTTACTAATAATTTAATAAAAAAAAATCATTACTAAAAGCTGTCCTTAATTTTTTTTTTTTTTTTTTTGTGTGTCAAAGATAGTGTTAATATAGTTATATTATAACTGAAAGGTTCACTACTATTGCCTTAAATTATAAATATTAAAAAATATAAAATTATAAATATTTTGATTTTTTTGATTTTTTATTTTTCTTGGGATAACTTAATTATTAGGCACTTCAACAACCTTAATTAGTTGTGGACTCTTGGATGACTTCAATTTAGACCACTAGGGAAGGTTGTCACGTCATAAATGGAAGCAGAGAAGGAGAGAAAAAAAGGAAAAGAAAATGACTGTCACTCACACTTGGACCTTTGGATATCATGAATGTGCACAATGATAAATTAAGTCACCTAACATCCATGTGGAGAGGCATCTACTTGTTCGCATTTCATTTGCCACATCTTCTCTCAAAAATTGACAGATTGTTAATTGTGTATTTGTTTTGATGAAAAATAAAAAAATATTTTTTTATATTTAATTGTAATTTTAAAATTAATATGCTAAAAGTTGTATGAGTGATGATAGATGTTGTGGTGATAGTGAGGTGGAGTGATGGAGGTAGTTGTGGTGGAGGTAGTAATGGGAGTGGCGGCGGCGGTGGTGATAATATTAATTAGATTTTAGTTCGTAAAGTATTTTTTATTTTTTAAAAGTAGAAAATATTTTTTGTTCAAATAAATTCATTTGTTGGTCACGAAAAATATTTGTTGTTGTCTTTCATTTTCCGTCAAATCAAATGTCAAAAAATAAAATTATGTGAAGAATTATATTGATTCGATAAAAATATTATGAAATCATGTGGTTGTAATTATCAAACTAAATGATTTTTGTTATGATTCGAGACTTAAAAAATGAACATGGAAGGTTATCGAAGTGGAGTTCATAATGAATTTACCAAATTGACTGGACCGAAGAACTGAAAAGAAGCTTCTCCCATCCAATAATGGTTGATTCTAGATATGATTGTCGATTGATATATCCTCTCTATAATTTATGCAAAGAGATACAAGAATCAAACTGATCTTTGTGAGGAGGAATCAATACCTCAACATAAGCCAATAAGTAGTCGATCTTGTGTTGAGGGAATCAATACCTCAACATAAAACTAGATTAGCGTTTTTTTTTTTTTTTAAATGTGTCTGTGTGAGAGAGTGTGTGTGTGTGTGAGAGAGAGAGAGAGAGAGAGAGGCACCAAACTCCCTCAAAAGCTTTATAGAGGCATTTCTTAATTTACCTAAGGCATATCTATATCTCTATCTAGGTAACTTGTATTGGATCATAAATTTGACTATAAATTTTTTTTTTTAAAAAAATGGAGAGAAATGTGAAATACAATTAACTTCTATTTTATTTACATTGCTTTCTTCATTTTCTTTTATTACACAAATCTGTACCTAAATCTAAGTCTCGAGTACATAGATTCACACATGACAATGAAATCTAACCTCTACCAAAATAATGGGCCTGTTTGATACGGTTTACCATAAGTTAAAGCGGGTCTGTTTGGTGCAATTTATTATAAATTAAAAATTGATAATTAAAAAATAGAAGTCAAAAAACACCCCTTTTCCAACTTCTAAATAATGGCTTTTTTTAAACTTATAATGGCTTTTTATAAGAAGAAGTTGCATTAAATAGTTTGTCATGAATTTCCAAAATAAAATTTTTTATAAAAAATTATAGGCAACTCAAATAAGTAATACCAAACCGTCTCAATGTTTTATTCTTAAATGTGAAGTCAACTGTGGAAATACTAACTAATTTTGGGTTTGATAAGCGTTGTGTCAATTTTTTATTTTTGGATCTAAAAACAAGTGAATCTGAATCACAATTTACCTATGATATGCACCATATATATTGTAATATGACACTTAAAAAGTTATTACTTGTGACTAGCATAGGAGAGATGAAACTTGGCTTAAAATTATTCACCTTGTTTTCTTTTCAATGAAGTGATGATAACAACCTTTCTCTTAGGTAAATTGCATTTTTTAACCGTTATAGTTTGTGGTAATTAGTTTTAAAACGGTGGTACTACATACACTAATTAGTGTACACACTAGTGTACTAACAAGTGTTATGATATCATTAATGACCCTATTTATTATACGAATTATAAATACCTAAAACCTCTAAAATTATGCCACATCATCTGTTGATACACTAGTGTGTATACTAATTAATACATATAGCATTATTTGTTTCAAAATAGTTACTATAACAATTTCATTAGTAATAAATTGAATCTTAAAAGAATGAAAAATGATTCTTAGCTCGAAGATGTTTTGGCTCGAATGGCCCGATTGTCCAAAACGATGTCGTTTTGGATAGTTTTTTTTTTTTTCGTTTATATCTGAAACAGAGGGCAAGAGAGAGAGGGAGAAAGAGAGAGGAAGAGAGAAGAGAGAGAGAGGGGGAAACCGAGTACAAAGCCGGCCACAACTTTCGCACATTAACAGCACTACAAATTATCTATCTCCATTATCATCTTTTGTTCTTGTTTATTGATTTTGATTTGGATTTTTCTTTCTATTGATTGAACTTGTTGGGTTTAGATTTTTATTTATATATAAAATTATATAAATATATATAGATCTCTCTCATATATGTATATATATAGATATGTATGTGTATAGATGATGATCTGGTGTTGATGATAATAATGATTTGGCTCATTTTTTATGTTGATGATGATGATGATCTGGTATTGGTGTTGATGATGATGATGATGATGATGATGATGTATAGATCTTTCATATATATATAGATATATATATAGATGATGATATGATGTTTCTCTCTTTCCTCTTATTCTTTCTTTCTTCTTTCTTATTCTTTCTTTGTTGAAGAAGAGAAGACACAAATCAGAACACAGAACGAAAAAAAAAAAAAAAAAATCAAAACGACGACGTTTTGATTTTCAGGCTAGTCGAGCCACGCTGATTTCGAGCAACGTAGCGGGACTGTAAAAGAATTAACTAAACCAAGGCTCATATCCCAAGAAATTAAAACTCTATACTCTCAATAGATTTAAGTTAAATTCATCTATCAACTTTTTATAAATTATTTAGCTTTCGTTTGGCAACTTGGGTTCGGTTAGATTTGGAGTTATTTTAGTTACAAAAAGATAAAATAGACTTTTTAATTTAATAAGACAAAATGTCACATCCAACCTATAATCATTACATTCTTTCTCTCACAAAAAATTTAAAAAGTCAAAAAATCTATCTCAAAAGAAACTTTTTAGGCCTAGGCTAAAATAGTAAAAAAGTCAAAAAACTAAAAAGCCAACCCACTTCCTAAACAAACTTTTAGACAACAAAAACACATGCAAGCTTCACATTTTGAGTTCCAAGTAAAAAATATTTAAAAAAATATATATTTTTCAACATGATAGCGAAACTAATATGCCAGTTATTGAAATGTAGCGTTGGTGGTGGTAGTAAAGATAGTGGTGATGGTGAATTTTTCTAGTTAAATTGCATAATAGAATGACAGGTAATTTTTCTTCATACTAAATATTAGAAAATTCATCATAAAATTCTTTATGTCAAAACAAACATTTATTATTGTATTTAATAATTCATACAAGTGATTTATTTATTCAAATGAATCAATTCTAAATGGCTGGGTTATAACCCTTTATTTGGTTCATTAAAATGGTAAAGAATAGAATGAAATGGTGATTGTTTAAGTTTTTTTTATAATATGATTCTCTTAAAGTAGTGAAAAATAATTTTATTTATAATGTATTTATTATTATTTTTTAATCTAATCAAATAGAAGAATAAATATTTTAATAAAATAATTATTTCATTCTATTATTTTATTACAGTGAATCACACACTAGCTAAAAATTTGAAAATGCACATTCTATTTTTACCAACCAACTTTCAATCGAAAAATGATTTGTGGCACTAAAAATTGTGTCCCTAATGCCCCTAATTCCCAATTTGGGTAACTGTTTGTTTTTTTTTTTTTTTTTTTTTGCCTTATATAAAAATTCGGGGCATTAGTGTACCCAATTTCGGGGCACTAATCACAACTGCTTTCAATCACCAAACCTATGCTTTTATATAAGTTTTCATGAAACATCATATCAAGGAATCAATTCATGCACCCACTTGGGGGAAAAAAAGAGGTAAAAATCATCTGCAAAAAGTAAAGGATTTAACTGGGTGGTGCAGTAAATCTTGGCCGTAGATAGTGACCAATAATGCTCTATTTGTACTTTACAAGGCATTGTCACCACAATTTCATCTATTAGATACCATAAAAGTAGATGGTAATAGATCATTTTCAGCAAAGCTTCTAAATTAGGTAAACGAGAAAGGAAGAGAGTGCCATCCTTAAGGCTTCCTTTGGGAAGGAGAGTTGAGTTGGGTTGGGATGAGTTGAGTTGGATTTAAGATTATTTTAGTTATAAAAGGATAAAATAAGTTTTTTAATTTAATAAGATAAAATATCACATCTAACTCATAATCATTACATTATTTTTTTCATAAAGAGTCAAAAAATCTTCTCAAACGAGACTTTTTAACTTCAGGTTAAAATAATCAAAAAATCAAAAAGTCAATCCTATTCCAAATGAACCCTAATTCCGCCTTTAGTAAGAATTAGAGTTTTGAATTCTTAAATTGACCCAATGTATTAGAGTTTTAAATTGGTGACGTTTATATTTACAAAAATTTGTTTGACGCCTGTTTACATTTAAAAGAAAATTATGATCAATTTATTAAATTATTATAATAAAAATAATGAGTACTTTTGATTTTTTTATTTTTTTACAAAATTATTTTTTAATTTTTTTAAAAAATTAAAAATAAATTATAAAAACCAAACTAAATATAGCTTAGCTCAGCATTTCGCACTAGCCTATTCTTTGTGGGGGCGGGGGGTGGTGAATAGACATGTCACATTCACATGTGGGTCGGTTGAATTGCATGCCATTGGTTTTGCTCTGCACATATTCACTGCTTCTTTCCACTATGCAGTTTTAGGTGGTGATTCTTTATTGGATTAATTGCATTTTAATTGAATACTGAAAGAATAATTACATTATAGATTTTTTTTCCCAAGTCTAACACATAAGAAGAATTACACAATATATAGAAAAAAAATTACATCCCATGAAAATGAATTTTTTTTTTCCACTATTCGTTTTATTTGAAATTTTCCCGTCTTTGTCTATGATCCTTTTTTTAAATATATATATAGTAGAGGTGTGCATACACTACGTGTGTACAATTTGTAATTAAATCTAATAACTATGACAATTATTTAAAGCAAGTGAAGACAATTGAAATAATTTATAGCAATGTTTTGGAGGCATTTTCAGAATAAATAAATAAATAAATAACATTTATGTCAACTACAGCCTTTATTTTATATAATAGAATAGATTTATTCAAATAGTACTGCTATCTGTGTCATGATGTAGAGTTGTGCCAAATCAATCATGGAATACCACTTTATTTTGATGCTGACAACAGGGCCAACCCCAGTGATAGATAGATTAAGTAGTTATATATATGTATATAATTATATATGGATTACGTTATCTTTAGCTATATACATTATCTTTTTATCACAAAGTTAACTGGAGTTTAATTAATTAATGCTGATGATAAGCAATGGACATGTTAATCTAGTAATACTTAGCCGCAATTTTAGTGTTTCTCTAACTACTAAACTTGCATGCCCAAAAAGAAGGAATATACAAAACAAAAATAAAATTTGCAAAAGGAAAATGATTTGGAGCCCTAAAAACACCCCCCTAATCCCCCTAATTTTCAATTTGGGCAACTGTTTCCTTTTTTTTTTTTTTACTTGATATGAAAATTAGGGGGATTAGGGAGGGTGTTTTTAAGGGGATGTAGCAAGGTCCTTTGCAAAAAGATTTGTAAGTTAAAAAATGCTATGCACTCAAAAAAGATATTTAGTATTGAAATTGATAGTATAAATTTAAACTTGATATGGTATGATGTACACCCACAATGAATTTTATCTACTAGATGGTGGTTTAGAAGGAATAAATTGGGTATATAATTAACCTTTGATAATATTTTCATAAAGAGGGCTTATTCTAGTTAGCGGTTAAATACTCATTAACAATTTCTTACATCTTTTAATAATGTCATATATGATATTTTAAAACTGCTGAATAATTACTGATAGTAGTTAAATACTCATTTGGCAATTCTTAAGGCCTTCCAATGCTTATTCTCTCTCATGCATGGTGACATTTAGTGCGTTTGATCCTTTGATTTGAAGTCATGTGTATTTATCCATACCCATAGGAGGGAAATACTCCCTTCAATTGGCAATGAATATGTTCTTGAAACAATGGTGTCATCTCTCTCTATATAGCAAATTATCCTTTTATTTTCTTTTCTCAATGATCACATGATGAGGACAACTTTGATAAAGAAAGGATCAGAGATCTTCTAAAAGTGATTCTTACATGTGTGTTTTTTCCCCTCTATATCATTACCATTTTCAATAGGAAACAATATGTTCAAAGTTACTGATTTCATGACTGTGTTAGGATTATGTATTTGGGTTAGGATTTAAAAAGAAAAAGTAAGACAAACGTGAATGAAATATAAGTAAATTTTTTTCTCTATTCTTTTTTCTTTCATTTTTCAAATCTCTATCTAAATTTATGATAAAAACAAACGTAAATAAATTTGAAAGAGGGCTTATTCTAGCTAGCTAGCCCAGTTGATGATGAATGGATTAAGTAGTTATTACATGATATAGGTTAATAGTCTTAATAAAAATTATTATAAGAAACTAGTCTCAATTTAAAATATTACCCACTTCTCATAAGTTAACGTAATTATTTGAATATTACTTAATGTGTTTAGACTCATAAAGCTCATTCAATTAAAAAACTATCACAAGAGATCTAATTAAAAATCAATATATCATAAATTAATTTCTTTTCTATAGTAGAATTTCACTTCTTTTAGCAATTTTTTCCGTTTAATATAATTTTACATCAATTAAGTAGATTATATTCTTTATTTGACAGGATGTTAAATTAGATTTTTTAGGCTATTTCACGAGACATTAAATTTTTGAGATGCCAGACTGAGGCCTCGTTTGGGAACAGGCTAATTTAGTAACTTTTTGGCTATTTGGCTAAAATGTGATGTAAAAAAAACTAGTATGTTTGGGATGACTTTTTGGCTTTTTACGAAAAGATGTGCAAAAAGTAGAGAGAAAAGGGAATCTTTGACTTTTTGGTATGGGTTGTTGGCTTTTTGACTTTTTTAGTAACTTTTTGACTTTTTGACTAAAATAGCCTCTTGCCAAACGAAGTTTGAAGAGATTTCATACGGTACAAAATTTTTAGAGGCTAAAGTCATATAGAAGTTGATTTTTTCAAACTTTTCGAGATGCTAGAACCTCCTTATCCCCCGCCTCTGGTTCTATTAGTATGCCTTTGTTTGGCATGCCAAAAAGCATGACTTTTTTGGTTATTTTAGTCAAAAAAAGATAAAATAGGTTAAAAAGTTAATAAGACAAAATGTCACATCCAAACCATAATTATTTCATTTTTTCTCTCACAAAAGTCAAAAAAGTCAAAAAACCTATCTCAAATGAGGCTTTTTAGCCTCAGATTAAAATAGCCAAAAATTCAAAAAATCAACTCACATCCTAAACAAATAGTCATCAGTGACTAAAAATCATCTTTTTTTGAATTTTTATTTTATTTAAAAATACTTATAATCGTTAAATTATAACTCGAGATTCTAATGATATGAAAATCTCCTAATGTCATAAAATTTTTGAGACAAATATAAAATCCAACAACTTTAAATATTTAGGAAAATCTAGAGAAAATGACTTGAGAACAAAGTATGCATTGTCATGACCAGTCTCTTTAGTATATTGCACACCCATGTGATGGATACCAACAAAGAGAGAGAGAGAGAGAGAGAGAGAGAGAGAGAGAGAGAGAGAGAGAGGCAAGTGGGATGAAATGGAGGAGAATGACATGTAAGCAATTACAGAGAGGCCAAGTTTAAGAGATTTGCAGACAAGCGAACCCACATAGACCACGCGTGTATGCTCTCTCTTTCTTGCTGATTCTTTGCTTTAGTTGTACTGTACTCCTCCACTTGAGCTGCTGATATACACATAGAATAATAATAATTATCATAAACTACTATCTCTTTCTGAAGATAAGAAAGTGAGAAATCATGGTCGTTATTATTGTTGAAATGATTTATATATATCTCTCTATAATGTTGGGAATGCTTGTGTTTGATAGTGATATAGATTTTTCAATAATGGCAAAATGATGACATTTATTTATCATATTTTGTTTATTATTTTATTTATTAGGGAGAATTACATAATAGCGGGGCAGAAAAAAAAATTATACAAATATGGTGAGTGCAAGTCATCTTATGTGATGCAATTCAAATTTTTCTATTACACTGTCATAGTAATTTTCCCTATTTATTATCACGGTATTAATATAACGGATATAAGTGTTAGAACTTATTAAACTCATACAGTTATAACAAATAAGAAATAAATAAAATGTGATAAACAAAAATGATCATCTTGATATTTTTATGAACTGTTTATGTATAGTAAAGATAGAGAGAGTAAACAATCAAATCTTAGTTTGTGATTGTGGGAAGTGGCAGAAATATGATTAGTTGGTATCATTGCTTGTATAGAAAAATCTACCATTTTCATTTGTGCTTACAAAGCACGCGCACAATACTCCTCATTCTCACGTAAGCATGATCTTTTTAATTGTCAACTAAATTTAATCTTAGATTTCATGTTTTTGCAATGAGTAGTATTTATACACATAGAAACATTTATACAATATGGTATAATTATATAATTATTATTTTAAATACATAAATCACATTGATGAACCTTTGTTTTTATCAATTAGTAGTGCTAGCACGTTAGTTGACTCTGTAATTTCATTTGCAAAACTCTCTCCTTAAACGCATATTTTAGAAACACAAACAAGAATTTTGCTCGTTATAGAGCTTAATCAAATTATCTCAAGATATGAATTGATAAATGCTATTCAACACCTGTATAAAAATTTATACCATTCTATATAATTCTTTTATTTGTTGATCATTTTCCTAAGTTGAGATCCTTTGTTTCCTAATTCATGCTTAAATTTCAATTGGGTCACTCTAATATTTACACAAATGAGAGTATAAGGACAAAAAAAAAAAAAAAAAAAAAAAAGAAAGAAAAAGTTACATAGACACCCTTCTTGTGTCTAATTACATGTCTGTAGCAAAGTTGTTCACAAAACACTTAGATGATTAGTTGTTAATATTCTTGGTGATAGGGTGATTACACTTTCCAGAGGCTACACATGAGTCAATTTTAAATGCATCAAGTAGCAAGGTCTTTTTATTCATGCAAAGTAGCTAAAGATTATGTCATTAAACTTTTGATCACCAAGTATTTCTTTTAAGTTTATTTTGTAGTTTTCCTGTTACCCATAGAATTTGATAAGGATGGACCACATTGAATGGTTTAAAATTATGCAACTAAGTTAATCTTCTCTGAAAGTTTTGATTAGTTTACACCAAAACTTACTTGTCATCACCAAAACTTACTTGTCATGTCAATGTTCATAGGGTGAGGAAAAAGGTTGGCCATTAAACTAAAAGTGATGGACTGAGAAAAGAGAATGTAGGGTCATAGGGTCTTTTTTTTTTCCCCTCCTTTTTCTTGTAATTGTGTCATGCATTGAAGGCTGCTTTGGAATCCCAAATAACAAAAAGTCTATGTTCTTAGAAAAAATCAAAAAAATTATCTAGAAGGTAAGACAATGTATTCAATTCAAAATAGTACCTTTAACCTTCTCTCCCTTGAATAAATTTGTTGACACCAGGTTGTGTACCACTTGGTTCATGTGGTGCATGCGGTGGTGTTCATAGCAAAGTTATTCTCTCTGAGTTTTTATTTATTATTATTATTATTATTTGTTCAAAAAATTGGTGAAAAGGAAAGCTGTTTAGTATAATAATAAGACTCGTATTCAAATATCACGCTTAATAAGTAGTGTCCAGTAGTGGTTTTAGATTTTTTAGAGAGCCCAAAGTATTTAATGAGATCTTATCTAATAAGTTTTTGACAAGTTTGAGCCCTTGACGATAAGAATTTTTGAAATTTTCACATGAGTCTTAGAAGACAGGTTAAGTGACTTAATAATTGAGCCATCTTTAGAAATGCCTTATCTACCAAGTTAATCCCTTGATCTTTTCTCTCTCATATTCATTCAAACTATTTGTAACTTATTTTGTGTTTTTTAAATGGAGTCTGAGCTTCCCACTTGTGGGAAGGTGAAGTTATAAGCGTATGACACTTGTACACTGGGTCCAACCCCAAGTGACCATGAGGCCACATGGGAAACGTCTGTATGATCGACACTCATAAAGATGTAATATTTTCAATCTAGATAGTAATAGTAGTATGACAGTTATAGAATTTCATCTTACGTTGTTTTTACACGATTTCTCTTTATTTTTTTTGATGGTCTAATGGATTAACTTTGATCATCCATTTAAACATTGTTATGATATTGAATCTTCCTAGTTGTTTTTGTTGTAGTGTTGTGTTTTTTTGCATCGTCTCAACAATTTGAAATATAATAGTCTATTTGTTGTTGAGTAACATTTAGATGAAAAAAAAGTAAACAAAAATATATAACTTTATCACAAATTATTGTAAAGTATAATATTTTCACTTAAGAAGTTGTCGTTGTAACATCACCACTATCACAAAAATTTATAATATTTATCAAAAAAATTACATAACTCAACAAGGTGTGTACAATATATGGAGTAAAGTTCCCCGATTTCGATTTAACTTTTCTCTTTAAGGCTTATATTTTGGATAAATTACTCATCAAAATGACTTAATATTTCAAAATTTTCAACTTTTCTCTTTTAGGCTTATATTTTGGATAAATTACCCATCAAAATGACTTAATATTTCAAAATTTTCTACGTCACATCGTTCTAGTAAAATTTTTTTGTATGAAATTTATGTTTGCAAATCCAGCAAATGGAGAACCCTTGGTTTAGAGGATTCTCATGGGATTGCTAATTAACACAATAAACAATAAATAAACAACACAGCACAAGAAGCTAAAAAAACAACATTTGCAAAAGCAACATACATGCTAGATCGAGTATCACAAGAGATTTGTCTTTTCTATTTACTCCTATGGATTAGATAAAAACAATTTAGATTGAATTAAAGATAAAATAGAATCTTGGATCCCAAATAGTGATTCAATTTTCAATGATGAAAGAGAATTCTTGTTCAATTATCCAAACTTGAAGGAAAAAAAACTAAACATAAGTAAGGTCCTTTTAAATTAAAATTTTATTCAAGTTCACTTATTAAAGTCAATAAATTGTTACTTTTTGTTGATAATGGTTTTTTTATATCAAATATATATATTTTTTTCTGTTTAAATTTTCAGTATCAGTAAGAAAGATAGAGGGGTTCATTCAAATATGAAATCCAGTCCTGCAAATCTGCCGATTACATATCAAGAACAAATTACTTGATAGCATAAACTCTCATCAAACACTATTTTGCTTGGTGTTAGTAGCTAACATCAAACACTCTTTTTCTCTCATTTCGAATGTTTACTCAGTTCAGTTCATTGGTAGACTTCTTATTCGTACACTTCCTACCTAGTAGTTTACTACTTAAAACTGAATAGTACTTAAACACAACACATAGCTTCCCTCGAATGAAAAAAGTTTGTTCTAAGATCTCAGTTCGATACAGGTTCTGCACGCTTGTGTCGATTTGAAGGCTTGGGAGCTCTTTGCAAGATTTTGAATGACATTTCAACGAAGCCTTTGAGAAGAAGATGTGATGAGTTGTTTTGTTTTGTTCTGTAGGTAGATATAACTCCAATTTACAATCTGGTCATTGAATAGTTGAATGCTACAAGCAATGTTTATGGCACTGGCCTTATAAATTGGAAATGATACTTTTGAAATCTCCATCAGTTTATGATATACAATCCAGATATTACATACTAATGAATTAGAGCATGGAATTTATTTGTCATTGAAATATCTTTTGATTAAGCTTCTTTGAATGTGATGAGCGTTTTTTTTTTTTTTTTTTTTTTTTGATTTGGAGATGAATAGATGGTCTAATGATATGTTTGATATTTTCTGTTTGGTTGTTGAGAAATCAAGAAAGGAATATAAGTTGATGTTCAAACTAGTATTTTTAGAGTAATAATTTGTTACAAAATCAAAAACTTTTAGAGACCTTTACCGACTAAAACTTTTAGCCACAACTTTCACTTGTTCCAAAAACTAAAACTTTTAGAGACCAATTTGTGTTGTCTCAAAAATTATTTTTTTGTCTCCATAACTACTTCTTCTGGCCTGGACTGTTATTAGACTTTTAGAGACAAATTTTGGTTGTCTAAAAATCAAAACTTTTTGCAAGCACATATTTTTGTCTCTAAAAGTCTATTTATAGTGACAAATGCAAAATTTTATCTCTAAAAGTCATTTTTTGGCTTTTCCGGACAGGCCATTTGAGACAAACTTCACAACGGAGAAAATTAGTTGGCTAAGGTTTTTCTCAACAAATATTACACTTTTAGGAACGGAATAAATTTGTCCTTAGAAAGCTGATTTCTTGTAGTGGTTATATATATATAAATATATTTTAATTATAAATTGCATTTTATATGATCTAACCTAGCATTAGAGGAGAGGTAGGCCCTAATCACCCTATAAAGATCTTTTTTTATTATTATTTAGTTTCATGACTTTCACATCCGGTTAAGACTCGAAACCACTAATCTTTATTAACATTGAAATAATACTATTTGAAAGAGTATGCTAATAACAGTATAATAAACTATTTTGTTAAATGAGAAAAATGTTAAAATATGAAAAAAATAGAGATATATTTTTGCAAATTTTAAGTACTTCTATATATTTTTAAATACTTGTCATACATTTTAGAAATTTTTTTAAGATCCCTAGTATTAAGATTTTATATGATAAAAAGCATAATATTTTCATAGTGGTTGGGGTCCCTCAATATTTTTTTAGAGAAATTTCGATCCAAAAATATTTCAAAACACAGAGAAATTCAATTTCTCTGATTTTCTTTGTGTTTAAAAATTTCTTTAAGTTGAAATTTCTCTGATTTGTTCACATATAATTGAGGAGGAGGAGAGGACACCGCTCTTAAACTCCTCAAATATATTTATATGTATGCACACAAATATACTGAGGCTTCACTCTGCAAAACAAAATCATTTTGCTACTTCCACTTCCACTTCCTGTTAGTGTTGTGTTGTTTGAGATTCTTCCGAATAGACAAGTCAATATTGGCATTTTCTAATTTATAATCCACAAACATAAACAAGAAATGGAAACAAAGAAAGTAATCATTCACACAATGACTCCCATTAAATTAGACAATCTAGAGCATGTCCAGTGACTGCAACACCAAGTACATAATCACCATCAATTCAATCTCTCAAGCCATAATTTTTCCTCATGCAATCAGATGTCGTGACTAGTGTTTTAAAAAGTTTTAAGCGCATTGAGACGCTAAAGTCTCTTGGAGCTTAAGCGTGAGGCGCAAGGCAAGGCGCACCCCTCACCGAAGCGAGGCACAAGTTGTTGAAGATAACCAAAATATTAATATAGGCAAAATTTTTAACATAAAACAAATATTCTTAAAATTTCAAAAAAATAAAAATAAAAATAAAACAACATTCAATATTCCAAAAATCATGAAAGATAACATTCAACGTTTCAAAAATTTCTTAAAAATAACATTCAATCTTACTTTGCCCTATACTATTTATCTTTCTTTATCAATTTGTTAACATGATTTTTTTTTAGATAGAGAACTCACATTATATAATACCTTAGTGATTTTAATTTTAAATTGGGACCAAATTGCCTGATAGCTTCAATCATTTCTAGATAAAGAACTCACATCATATAATATCTTAGTAGTTTTAATTTTAAATCGGGATCAAATTGCATGATAGCTTCAATCATTGGCCTAAAACTATTGTAATTTACTACATTGAAAGGAATCCCAAAGCCATATACCCATCTTGCAATCCCCGACCTTTTGCTTAATGCTAGAGCTTTTTTTGATATGAAAATTGGCGCTCAAAGCATGTGTTTACATTTTATATTAAAGGGGTAGTAATTTTATATGGTTACACACACAAAGAAAAAGGATAGAGCAAAATTTAAATGAAGTGCATGAGATGTGTGCCTCACACCTAAGCCTAAGGCGCGCGCCTCAAGCGTCTTTTCTACTGCGCCTCGCCTCAAACAGTCTGAAGCGTCTCATGTGCGCCTTAGTGAGCCTCGTGCCTAAGCGCGTCTTTTAAAACACTGGTCGTAACAATGCTTGTATTCTGGTCTTCAAGTCCCTACTAGCAAGAAACTTCCAATATTCACTTTTTTTTTAAGGGCAAATTACCTACACATTCCTTGAGATTTAACTAAATTACAGATTCCTCCAAAGTTTCAGAAATTATGTCCCGCCCCCCGAGGTTTATATTCGCATAATAATTTAACCCCTACCGTTAACTAAACGTTAACAATGGTTAGCTAACATCACCAAAAAATAAATTGATGAACGATACTACCCCTGCTGAAATCCTTTTGATAAATCAACAAAATTTACAAAAGAATTACGTTAGATGGGGAAAAAAAAATTAAGTTTTTGAAACCATGTTTGATTTGTTGTTTGGAAAAAAATTTCAAAAAAAAAATAAAAACTAATTTAATAAAAATAAATATGAAAAAATATATTTAATTTGTAAAAATTATTTCTAACCACTCAAAAGATAAAATTATATAAAAATAATAATAATTTTTTTATTATTTATTTCTTAACCAAATTAATTTTTTATTTAAAAAAAAATAAATTTCTAAAAATCAAACCAAACATATTTTATGAATTTTTGACAAGTCATTTCTTATATTTTTAACTTATTTAATTATTTGTTAATTTTATGATATTTTCACCATCTGACACTACACATATAAGAGTTTTAGAGACCAATTTTTCAGATCTCTAAAAGTGAAAATTTTGTTGAAAAAGACATTTAGGGACTAATTTCTATCGTCGTGAGAATAGTCACTAAAACGTCGTCTTAAAAAGTAAAAAATAAGGCTTTTAGTAATAAAATTTTGAAAATGTCAATAATAAAATAGACTTTTAGGGAGAAAATAATTTGGTCTCAAAATGGTTTATTCTTTTAGACAAAAAATTTGATACCAAAAAGATAATAATTAATCACTAATGTTTTATTTTCGTTGCTAAAAATATAATGACACTTTTCGCAACAAAAATATTTGGCCCCCTAAAAATAATTTTGTCCCTAAATTTTGGTCTCTAAAATCTTAATTTTTTGTGGTGTGATAAGTGTTTTTCCATTTTAATTTTGCATTTCATAACTTATTTAAAAATGATAATTTAGCTAAACCTTAAGAGGGGATCTGCAATTTAGCTAAACCTCAAGGAAAAATCTGTAATTTAGCTAAACTTCAAGGGGGTATAGGTAATTTGCCCTTATTTGTCAAAAAGGCATTTTAATCAATTTATGATATCCGGTAATGGCGTTAATTGTGACGGGACGGGATGTAATTTTTGAAACCTCAGGGGAAATCTGTAATTTTGTTAAATCTCAAGGGAGGTGTAGGTAATTTGCCCTTTTTTAAAATAGTATGGATGTAATTATAAGTGCAAACTACACATACCACCATCAACTATGAACCATTGTTACTTCTTCTCTCCAACCAAAAATTGCTAAATTTTATATTATTAATCTTTTGATTTGTTTCAATCTAAACTTTCTGCTACCATTTTGTTATGAAAAGACAAAAACAACATGGAATATGCGTGTCCAAAATTGAACATATATATAGATATAAATAAAACTTGTAACTTGCCCTAATTATATAACCATCCATGGTTGTCATGCAACAACCACCTAGCAACTTATAACAAACCCTTTTCTGGTCAATTCCCACATAAAAGACATCAGATTAGACTACAAGTCATTGGGCTTGTTTCATACACACAAACACACAATGCATCACCAATTAGGGCTCTTGCATTTTCAATAGGCAACACCAATAAGAACTCAAGTCCCAATTGTTTTCTTAAAAACTTTGTCGTTCATAATTTTAATTGAAGAGGTGCTGCAATGAATTTGTTGTGTTTGGTAGCAGAAAACATGAGCAACCCAAAATATTGGTGTACAATCCCCAAACTCACAAATGAACTTCAAGGCCACATTGTCTCAACTAGCCACTATTTTTCAGGCATGTTGGAAGTAAGATATATTTAACTCCTGAACAAGAAATGGGAAAAGTACTCCACCATCATTGCATTCTCAAGATCATTAGTAACTACAGATAACATGTATTGACCAGGGCAAATTTAATTTTCAAAATTGTTCCATTAAGACAAACATAATCAAGGATCAAACCTGTTGAAAACTTCAACTCAAAACACAATGAAACACAAAACTTCAATTTTTTACCTAACAAGGTAATAATAAATTCAACATAGTTTAGTAAAAATAGAAAATTGCAACAATAGCAGAATCTGGGAATTAAGAACACTATCACATATTGCAACCCAATAGTTCATTCAAGAACTGAAACAGCCTAAAACTACACATATCTTGAGCTTAATTCTCATTAGAGCACTACTAGAAAATTGACTTTTTGCGTCTATTTTTTTACGACGGTCTATTCAGTCGTGGAAAAAAACATATTCAAAAGAATGTATTAAAAAAACTAAACATACTAGATTGAGAAAAAAAAAAAAAGTGTGTCATTTTTTTGTTATTGATCAAAAGAATGTCTTGGATTAAGAAGCATTTGTTGTACATTTACAGTATGAATATTGTTCTAGTCCTTACAATTTCAAGCCTCTCTAATTCAATCTTGTTTCGGGTCCAAAGAAAATGAGAATTAGCATTGATTGTGAATTACAGAGTTGATTTTTAAATTCATGCTCCATTCACTTCCCCAATTAGTAACTAAAGAATGCAAAAGGGGTTTCTTCTATATTTCTATCTGTGTGGAGCATATGAGCCTAGAATTTGTATTGTAAACAGACATAGATAGGGTACATACTGAATGGTGCATTGTTTCCTCTTTTTTTTTTATTATTATTAATATTATTATAAATTATTGCTGTATATTTCGTTCTGTTAATTACTATATTAAATAATTTATCATTTCACTTTACAATTAATTACAGGGTTATATAGTTCTCAACAGACCTTGGACATTTGTACAATGGCTTCAGCAAGCGAACATCAAAGAAGAGTATGGGAGAACTTAACTATGTCGCTTTGACACAACAACATTTCTTGATCAATTTTTTTTTTGCATTTCAATGAGTAGATCTAGTAAAACAGATTCGTAATTTTATGCAGCTACATATTGATGGCCGAGCCAGATCATATTATTGTTAAGCCCATACCAAACTTATCAAGGGATGGCCGTGGAGCCGCATTCCCTTTCTTTTACATTGAACCTCAAAAGTATGAATCTGTTCTCCGAAAATTCTTTCCGAAGGAAAAAGGGACCAATAACTAACATTGATCCAACAGGAAATTCTCCCGTCATCATTGGAAAGGTACATACATCTTCTATGAGGCTTCCTAAAGAACTTTTAACTAATATTTTTGTTTGTTTCTTATTTCTTATTGAATTGTGTTAGGAATCTCTTAAAAAGATAGCTCCAACTTGGATGAATGTTTCATTGGCAATGAAAAGGGGCCCTGTAGCAGATAAAGAGTTTGGTTGGGTCCTCGAGATGTGAGTTTTCTCTCGTAAGCCTAATATTTGGTTGCTCCAATTGTTAGTTTTTATACATCCTCAGGTTTTAGCATCAATATGCAGGTATGCTTATGTAGTTGCATCTGCTCTGCATAATGTGGGTAACATCTTGTACAAGGACTTCATGATTCAGGTTAGATAATATGCATTTACATAGTTATTTATTTTTTTGGGTCTTGAGTTTTGCTAAATTCAGTAGTAAGTTTACTGCTTTCCAAATCTTTAACACATAGTTTGAATGGGTTACAAGTTAGATTAAAAGCCTATTGCCTAAGTGACTTTTGATTTTGTCAAAGCAAGGTAGAATTGCATAAAGCTAAGTAATTATACCCTCCTTTGGAAAAAAGCCAATATTGGTTTGAGAATAGAGTTGGTTGGTAGTTATCTCATCGTGGCAATCTGATGATATATTAGTAGTATACATTCACCAAAGTACCAGTATATTAAGAAGAAAAATATTTCGACCGAAATCTTTGGATTTTTTATTTTTTTTAATATTTCTAGATGGCTATATTGTTTATATTTATTTTAATTTCTTTTCATAAAATGAAAATTCTGAAGATTTCTTGCTTGTGGTTGCATGATGTTAATTACATCGAGTCTTTCCATCATCATATTGACCAGCTTGATAGCTTTTGGTTGATCTAGTTTTTGCATGTGTGCAAAACTCTTCTACTATTTTACTCACAATTGCCTGTTTGTGATGCATTCCAGCCTCCCTGGGATACAGAGATTGGCAACAAGTTCATCATTCATTTTACTTATGGATGCGATTATGATATGAAGGTATGCTAATTATGTCCGAGTCCTCAAAGTGATGAAAGTCAAACTTTGAAAATTGTATTTTGATGAAAACAAAAAAAAATTCTGACCATGCGATTTTCAAATTTCGATACTCAGGGTAAGTTAACCTATGGAAAGATTGGAGAATGGAGATTTGACAAAAGATCCTATACTATTGCTTGGCCTCCAAAAAACCTTCCACTGCCCCCACCTGGTGTCCCTGAAAGTGTGGTATGTTTCCATCACATTCAAATCCTACTAGCATTTTGCTTCATTATCTGTTAACTAATAGAGTCGCTAACCTTTAATTCCAAGTACATTATCTTTTTTCTTATTTAATATAGTTGAGAAGTTTGACAAAGAAAAACCAGAAAAGACATGACATGACATAGCAGAGACACAACAACAAATAAATATATATATTTTTTATGTATACATGAAAATGATAATTGGTTCTAAATTTTTTTACATTACAAATACATTTACAATTTGTTATATCAAAATAGTAGGAAATCAATTCATTGTACATATTGGGAAAAAAGTGTGAACAAAAAGTCATAATATCTATTTTAGAAAGATCTATTCATAAACAAATTGAAAGTTTCAGACTTTTAGGATTCCTAAAATTAAATAGTCTAGCGGAGGAGAAAACAAAATATAAATCCACATTCTTTTTATTTTATCAATGGATCCCAAATTATTTTCTTAAAACTTGTAATGTGGTTCATGTGTGTTTAAGCAACTACCATCCTTCATTCATATTTGACTGAACTATTGGCAAATTTTGATATTGCAGGTTACTTTGGTGAAAATGGTGAATGAAGCCACAGCAAACATTCCTAACTGGGGATCTTAGAGGATAGACATCAAGTAGAAACTGGCTATAGACAGAGTCTTGTGTTCAGAGGATGGTGAATTTATTCTTCTCTAGAGGCACTGTGTTTGAAAATATTTACTGTGAATGTGCTTTGGGATTTGCATTGGAAGCATGACACTTGCTCGATGAGCTTTTCTTTCTTTTTTTTGGTTTTTTTCAGCTCCTATACACTACCTACACAATTGTAGTATATAATGTTCTGTAACCCACTCTTTTCAAATAACTGATTGTTGATTTCCTTATATCATAAAAATCTCCCTTTGTTTTTATCAAAAGCATATCAGTTTGTGTTTCTTTGACTGTCTATTCAGGCTTTGTATTCATTTGTTTCGTCAGTGGCTTTTATTTCTCACTAGTTGAGATTCACTGTGAATCAGATACCAAAAAAATATTTTACCATCAAAATTTCAGAATCTGGATTTATTTATTTTATTTTATTTTATTTTTTGGGTGGGACTAATGACTACATATAAGCCGATGTATTTCAGATAGAAGAACTGTCACGTTAAATCAAACATCTCAACTAAGTAGTAGATATAAGTGATCAAAAAACTGATCATAACGTGCAAATGCTGATCATAAAATGTAAAATGCAAGGATTACAACATAGCAATAAAGCTAGTTTTAATAAAAATTCAAGCTAAACTCAATTAGTCCATTTCAGTGGGTGTAAGAATACCAGTAGCGAGACCTCTTGATAGCGGCAAAATATTTTGTAATAGCTTGATCATCACATCAAGCGTCTTTGACTTTTCCATATCTGCAGCCTACAACAGAAACCTCTCTAACATCCGAAACACTGCCTCACTCACGTGCCTTCCTCTTTCCAACATTTGTTTGGAGCACTCAAAAGCTTTTTGCACCTTCCCATGCGAGCACAATGATGTTGCCAATAGATCCAATGCATGGCCATGGGGGCAATGACCTCTCTCTAATAGGTAGCGCCACAAATTTTGTTGGAGAAAAATGGTTGAATGAGAAATTGCCTCATAAATGTGTATATAACTCACACATTTAAGGCTTATCAATTTTACAAAATTGATTGGGCAGTTTTGCTAGCATTAGTTAGCATTAGTTGCCAGCCTTGATGGCTAGAGGCTCCTTCCCTCTCCCCCATGGTGTATAAAAGGAGGCCCTATTCCTTGAAAAGAGATATAGAATTTTTTTTCTTGGCATCCATACACTGTCAGTCTACTTCTCCTATAATTTTCTTCCTGAGAGAGAGTGCTGTCGTTGTCCGTTTGCTAAGCTAATCAGAAGGTACTTCTGTTATAGCTGGTAAAAACTGTCGTATCCTGGGAAGTAGACGCCGGTGTACCTCCAGCACCCAACGGTGAGGCGGCGAATCTATTTTAAGGAGACTGTGGTATCACACAGGCTTCGGTTTGCTTTCTTTAACCATTTTATATTGTATCTGTATTTTATTCAGCATGTTATATTTTCTGGAATAGAAGGTTTGTTTTGTTCATCTCCTAATTTTGCGATATGCAATGTGAAATTATGTAATGCGAGTAGTTTTTCCCAACAAGCTTAAAATAGATTCGACGTTTATCATAGAATTAGATTAATAGATTCATAGGTGTGTGTAATAATTTTGCATGTATTAGGCCACTGTTATTAATAGGGAAGAAGAGTTCCATTGGTGCAACGTTAATTCATTGTATTTCTAGATTTACATGCTTCTAGTTCACATGCTTCTAGTTTACAATATAAATTACATGTTCATTCGGGTTTAATTTTTAGTGTAATTTACATTTCTAGCATGTTTATTAGGTAATAAATTTACATGTAACTTGTACCTATTAATTTTTAATTTAGGTGTGGAGTTGTAAAGTTTATAACTTGCCTATATTTAAATTCATGTTAATTTCTCTAGAAGTATTTGCATGTTAATCATGTCATTTGCAATTCTTGCCTAGTAATGTGATTTAAGTGTTTAGGAGTTATAAAATGTTTATAACTTGCCTCAATTAATTACATGTTTAGTGTACTATAAGTTCATATGTAACCTTTACCAATTTAAAATATGGCTGAAATGGAGGAATTGTCACACAATGTGGACGACATGCATCTGTCAGCCGTCGTGTCAGAAGTGAACATGGTGGGGTCAAACCCGAGGGAGTGGTGGGTGGACACTGGGGCCACTCGCCATATTTGTGCAGAGAAGAGAATGTTCACAACTTTCGAACTGGTTTCAAATGGGGAAAAGTTGTTTATGGGAAACTCTGCAACCTCAGCTATTGAGGGTAAAGGCAAGGTGATCCTGAAGATGACTTCAGGACTTCAGGAAAAGAACTGACTTTGAACGATGTCCTTTATGTGCCGGACATTCGTAAGAACCTTGTCTCGGGGTCTCTCCTAAGCAAGCATGGCTTTCGCATGGTGTTTGAATCAGACAAGGTCGTGTTGACCAAGGGTGGGGTTTATGTGGGGAATGGATATATGTCAGGTGGTATGTTTAAATTGAATGTAATGACACTTATCCCTAAGATTAATGAGAAAGCTTCTTCTTCTGCTTATATGCTTGAGTCCCCTAATTTATGGCATGGTAGATTGGGTCATGTAAATTTTGACTCTTTACGTAGATTAATCAAGTTAGATCACATACCATCTTTCAAGATTAATCCACAACACAAGTGTGAAACTTGTGTAGAAGCAAAATTGACAAGGTCTTCTCTTCATTCTATTGAAAGAAGTACCCAGCTTTGGGTTTAGTGCATAGTGATGTGTGTGACTTGAAAGTTGTACAATCACGTGGTGGCAACAAGTACTTCATCACTTTTGTTGATGATTGCACTAAATATTGTTATGTGCATTTGCTTAAAAGCAAAGACGAGGCTATTGATAAATTTATTCTTTTTAAGAATGAAGTTGAGAATCAATTAAGCCGGAAAATCAAGGCATTGAGAAGTGATCGTGGTGGTGAGTATGAATCCCCGTTTGCCGAGACTTGTGCTCAATTTGGGATTATTCACCAAACCACAGCGCCTTATTCGCCTCAGTCAAATGGTGTTGCTGAGCGGAAGAACAGGACGCTGAAAGAGATGATGAATGCAATGTTGATAAGTTCTGGGTTGCCACATAACTTATGGGGGGAAGCAATTCTCTCCGTGAATTATATTTTTAATAGAATACCACGGAAGAAAGTGGACAAGACTCCATCTGAGTTGTGGAAAGGTCACAAGCCTTCATATAAATACCTACGAATGTGGGGGTGTCTTGCAAAAGTGGCGGTACCTACACCCAAGCGGGTTAGGATAGGTCCAAAAACCGTGGACTGTATATTCATTGGTTATGCACAAAATAGTAGTGCATATAGATTTCTTGTGCACAAGTATGATATTTTAGATATACATAAGAATACTATCATGGAATCTAGAAGTGCATCTTTCTTTGAAGATGTATTTTCGTGTCGTCCCCAAGACAGGGTTTCGAGTTCCATGAAAGAAATAGAAGATGTTGATGATGATAATGATCACATAGATGATCACGAAGACGATCACATAGATGATCACATAGCTGATCAAGTAGATGATCAAGCTGATGAAGTAGATGAGCCAAGAAGGAGTAAAAGGGCTAGAACCACAAAGTCCTTTGGTCCAGACTTCTTGACTTATATGTTAGAGGGAGAACCTCGAACGTTCCATGAAGCTGTGACTTCACCTGAAAGTCCTTTATGGAAAGAAGCAATTAAGAGTGAGATTGACTCCATCTTACAGAACCATACTTGGGAGTTGGTTGATCTACCCCCAGGCAGTAAGGCCTTGGGGAGTAAGTGGATCTTTCGAAGAAAGATGAAAGTAGATGGGTCAATTGACAAATATAAAGCTCGGCTAGTTATCAAAGGATACAGACAGCGAGAAGGCCTGGATTACTTTGATACGTATTCACCTGTGACAAGGATTACATCCATTCGCATGGTGATTGCAATAGCAGCTTTACGTGGTTTAGAAATACATCAGATGGATGTAAAGACAGCTTTCTTAAATGGAGATTTAGATGAAGAAATCTACATGGAGCAACCCGAGGGGTTTTCAGCTCCAGGACAAAGTAAGAAAGTTTGTAAGCTTGTCAAGTCATTGTATGGTTTGAAGCAAGCTCCCAAACAATGGCATGAGAAGTTTGACAATGCTATGTTGTCAAATAGGTTTCGAATCAATGAGTGTGATAAGTGCGTATATGTTAAAGACATTGACAAAGGTTATGTCATTTTGTGTCTATACGTTGATGACATACTCATTGTTGGTAGCAATGATGAAATGATTAAAGCTACCAAAAGATTGTTAAACTCTAAGTTTGACATGAAGGATATGGGCCTTGCAGATGTCATTCTGGGTGTTAAGATCACCAGAACATCTGGTGGTATTGTATTTTCTCAAGCTCATTATGTTAATAAGATACTTGAGAAATTTGGAAAGTCAGATACAAGTATGTTTAGGACACCGGTAGACTTAAGTCTATATTTGACCAAGAATATTGGTGAGAGTGTCTCTCAATTAGAATATTCTCGGGTCATTGGGAGTTTGATGTATCTAATGAGTTGTACAAGACCGGATATCGCCTACGCTGTTAGTAGGCTGAGTAGATACACGAGTAATCCTAATGCTACTCATTGGAAGGGCATTATGCTGGTGTTGGGGTATATCCGTTACACCCTAGATAATGGGCTGCATTATACCAGATACCCAGCGGTACTAGAAGGGTATAGTGACGCAAATTGGATATCTGATATAAAAGATTCCAAATCCACTAGTGGTTATGTGTTTACCCTCGGAAGGGGCAGCCGTGTCTTGGAAATCTGCCAAGCAAACGTGTATCTCGAGATCAACGATGCAATCTGAGTTTATTGCTTTAGATAAAGCAACTGAAGAAGCTGAATGGCTTCGCCAGTTTGTTGAGGATATTCCACGTTGGCTGAAACCTGTGCCAGCTATCAGTATTCATTGCGATAGCCAATCAGCGATTGGTCGGGCACAGAGTAATATGTATAATGGAAAGTCTAGACATATCCGTCGTAGACATAATTCCATACGACAACTACTCTCAAATGGAGTTGTCTCTCTAGACTATGTCAAGTCTAAGGACAACATTGCGGATCCGCTAACCAAAGGGTTAACTCAAGAGTTAGTAGAAAAGTCGTCAAGAGGAATGGGGTTAAGGCCTTTAGTAAAGGTTATCGGAACAGAAAACCCAACCTAGTTGACTGGAGATCCCAAGATCTAGGTTCAAAGGGACAACCTAACTTCGTGTAACGGGTGAGTCACTGAAGAGGTAAATCCTCTTGCCCATTCCTTTATACAATGATGCCCTGTGGGGGGAGAAGGTTAAGCTAATGCTTTTAATGACCTTAGTGATGTGGTATAATGAAATACCGTATCTAGGTCACCTATGTGAGTGCGAAGTGGGGCCGCTTGTTTAAGAATTGCCAAGGCCGAATTCTTTAAAAACACTCACAGAACCAGGCTAGTGTTCCAGGGCCATACCGGACACACCAGTGAGAACAAGAACAATGGTTGGACTAACTCCTGTGTGAGGTCTATTGTCTCGGTTTACATAAACGGCAGAACAGTTCAAGACATCACGTTCGCTAGTCAGCCAGTAAATCCGATAGGCTTTCACTACGAAAGGTTCAAGGCCAACAGCTACCTTTTCTGATGCAGGGTTAGTCTGTGTGCTCTCTCTCTTTCCGAGTCTTTGTTGATAAACGTTGAGCGTTTGCTGTGTTCGGTCAATTTTTATTCATGTGGGGGATTATTGGAGAAAAATGGTTGAATGAGAAATTGCCTCATAAATGTGTATATAACTCACACATTTAAGGCTCATCAGTTTTACAAAATTGATTGGGCAGTTTTGCTAGCATTAGTTAGCATTAGTTGCCAGCCTTGATGGCTAAAGGCTCCTCCCCTCTCCCTCATGGTGTATAAAAGGAGGCCCTATTCCTTGAAAAGAGATATAGAATTTTTTTTCTTGGCATCCATACACTGTCAGTCTACTTCTCCTATAATTTTCTTCATGAGAGAGAGTGTTGTTGTTGTCCGTTCGCTAAGCTAATCAGAAGGTGCTTCTGTTGTAGCTGGTAAAAACTGTCGTATCCTGGGAAGTAGACGCCGATGTACCTCCAGCACCCAACGGTGAGGCGGCAAATCTATTTTAAGGAGACTGTGGTATCACACAGGCTTCGGTTTGCTTCCTTTAACCATTTTATATTGTATCTGTATTTTATTCAGCATGTTATATTTTCTGGAATAGAAGGTTTGTTTTGTTCATCTCCTAATTTTGCGATATGCAATGTGAAATTATGTAATGTGAGTAGTTTTTCCCAACAAGTTCAACCCCAAATCAGGCTGACGATTTGCACAAAAGAATTTCATCAACATCACCACTGTTCGTGTCTTGGGAACAAAGTTTTTCTTTGTCATCTTATCAAAGAGTTCAGAAACAGAGTCCAAATTTTTTGACTTCATTAAGCCAAAGAACATAGTATGGTATGTGATATTGTCATGGCTAATGCCTTTCTCTTCCATCTCATCCATTAAGCTGGTTGCAGACTCCACGTCCCTGCATCTTACAAGAGAACTCAATAAAGCATTATAAGCACCAATATAAGGCCTTAAGTTTCTCATGGGAATCTCTTCAAACAACTCTCTTGCTTTAGCTATGTTTCGAGCAACCCATGCGCCATGAATCAATGTTGTTATTGTTTCTATTGTAGGCAAGCAATTTACACCTTCCATTTCTGTAAGAAGTCTCAAACCATCACCGAAACATCCTTTCTTGCAGTAAGCATCAATTCTAATATTGTAAGTCACATTATTCGGCTTAAAGCCTCTTTGAACCATCTCATGGTAGAACAGTTCTACGGCGGTAACATCACCTGATTCCTTGAAAACCAACAGCAAAATATTCATGGTCTTGTTGTTGGGAGAAAATCGAGGATGCATCTTGTTGAACACAGACCTTGCCTCCTTCATCTGCCTTTGAGTACAAAACGCTCTAAGTAGTACATTGAACTCATCGGTGCCAAATTTCCTCCCTACAAATATATTTTTCTCCATCCTCTCAAATGCTTCAAGGGTATCTTCGTAGGTCTGGAACTTAGCAATTCTCGATAACAAGATGCTCATGGATTTTAGGGTTAGCAAGGAAGGGTGTGTTCGTTGAATTTCTTCCGTCAATTCCCAAGCTTTATCAAAGTAGCGCATTCGTGCAAGTATATGGAGCGTCTTCTCAAAAGCATCTGAACTTGGGCGGAAGTGGGAGTGTTGACCGGAGAATTTGAAGAATTCAAAGGCTTTAAGGCCATTGGAGTGTGCTGTAAAGAGACAACCGAGCACATTTTTCACAAGCGGAGTTGAAAGCACAGATGGCGGGATATGTTGCAAAAGAGTGGGGTGAAGCGGGTGATCAGGGAAAGGGTGGTCGTTAACAATTTTGATGATTCTCTTGATTTCAATTTCTTTTGGCTGGCAGGTTGATTCAAAAGCAAAGGTACGAAATGATGCGAGTTTTTTAGGACCTAGTTTACTGTATTTATTCAGTTTGACCAAATGAAGCATGACCTCTTTCTTCAAAACAAGACACAACACTCAACTTCCATCTATGGATGTAAAGCTTTATTGATCTCAATACCCCGTTAATCAAACATATACATTGGTTAGAATTGACTGGCAATTGTTATACATGAAGCAGATGTGGTATGCAACTAGATAGAGAGAAACTGGTATAGAGATATGCTTGAGTGAATATAGGATGTGAAACAACATCTAGATTATCAATAAAATATCAATGCATTTTCTGTGAACCATTCTGTGATCAATTATGTACTCCTAGCATTGTTTTTCAAAACAAGAGCAACCAAGTTTGCAACAAATAAGAAACCTACATCTATCAAACATTTTCACAAACATTTTCAATGCATATCCAAATGCTACCATAAACATATCTAAAACATACAAATATATACCCAATGCAATTACAACAAAAAAACACAAACAAACAAACCCAAAAAAATAAAAATAAAAAGTGATAATCTAGAAACTCAAACCGAAACATCAAATCAAATTATGAAAAATCCCAAATCGTAAAAATTTGGCAATCAAATTAAGCTATAAAACAGCTTACCCCTTGGCCCTAATGCACCATACCTTCCCGTCTTCTTGGTGTGTGGCCGGAGAGAGAGACGATGGCAAGCAAGAGAGAGAGAGAGAGAGAGAGAGAGAGAGAGAGAGAGAGAGAGGAACCGTGTCTTGATTTTTGGGAAATTCACTTCGACCTCTCAACTCATGAAGCTTATGTCAATTTACTCCCTCAACTGTCATGTTTCAGGGCTTCAAAGTTTTTATTATTATTATTATTGTTTTATTTATTTATTTTTTATTATTAACAATTAGGGAAATTCCATTCAATTCTGTTGATGGTTAGACTTAAAACAAAGGGGCTGCTTCCTTCCTGTCTGTAATCGAATTGGAGGGTACTATTGGGCCCGTAAACAGGGCCAGCTCTGAGGGCCGGCAAGAGAGGCTTGCGCCTTGGGCCTCCAAATTTGGGCTGAAAATGGAGGCCTCCAAATAAAATTGTGTTTTAGATATATATATATATATAACTCAAATACTATAGGCTCAATTGAACATGAGGCCCAAAAAAAGGCAACAAGACTAAATTTTTATTTTTTTAAGTATTTGTAATGATTATTTCCTATCTTAATATATGAAAGTAAATTTTTATTTATAATTTTAATGATTATATGTGTAAGTAAATTTTTTTGTGGCTACAAACAAATAAAAAAGTTGTAACTTATAATTTTATGGGATTTTTGGTGAAAAGCCCCTCCCATTGGGCTTATTTTGTGTGAAGCCCATGGAATAAAACAATGGCCCCAAAAGCCCCTCAATTAAAAAAATATGGGGAAATATGAAACAATTCCACTGTTTCTCTCCCCTCACTTTGTTTCATCGATTGAAAACCCTCATCTGAATATCATCATTTGAAAACCTTAGCATCGATTGAAAACCCTCCTCTAAGTCTCATTACTCTCTCTCTCTAGAGCTACTTTGTCTTTATACCCCTGCAACGTTACAAGTTCATCGCTTGCGCTCGAATCGAACTCCGTATTATGCTTTACTCTCTCTCTTGGACACACATTTTGCAGGTGATTTTTTTCCCCTTTCTGCTAGTTTTTTGATATTATGAAGTCTGCCTGGGTTTGTTTTCATTTTGGGAGTGGTGTATGAGATTACGTTGGCATGGTATGGACTGGGATTGTAAGGCTGCTAAGGATTTCGTGTTAAATATGGCCGCCACTTATCCTCGTTTCATCTTAACCCTTTGGTAATGTGTGTGTTGAATCAGTGCTGCTGAAAAATTGTTTATTCGAAATTATTGACATATAAGATTTTGTTTGATTTATAACAAAATGTTATTCTAACAAAATACAGAGGTCAGTGATTTTAATACACTTGTTTTTTTCTTTTTTTTTTTTTTTTTTCATTGTTGCATTAGGGTGAGTAGAGTTTGGGATTTTGGGTTACACTAAGAATCATTTGTTCTAAAATTTTATCACTATCTTAAAATATTTTAAATTACTAAATCATGTGAGAATGTTAAGGTTTAAAAATTTTGAAAACTAATTTAGGTATTTCGGAACGGTGTATGCAGTTTTGCTTCAATTTCATTGCTTTGATTTCTGTAGTGTTTTGGTCCTACAATTTCAATGCTTTCAATTTCACTTGCTTCATGAATTTTTCAGAGTAAAATTTTACTTTCAACCAAAGTAAAATTTTACTTACAATCAGAGTAAAGTTTTACTTATAAACAGAGTAAAATTTTACTTTAAAACTTTGTTGTTTCATTACAATGCTTTGTGCATTTTTATGCTTTCATTAATGCCTCTTGATTTCTTGTTGTATGTGTTCTCTAGCCTTTGCTCATTACATAAATGTGCATATCAACTTGTATATGAATATATATATATGTGTATGTATCTATTTATGTATGTGAATATGATTGTAGGAGTTGATGTGGTGATGATGATGATGATGATTTTGAAGTTCCACCTACGGTTATTCAAAAGAAGAAAGTCTCTAAAAAAAAAAAAAGGCAAAAGTAGTAAAGAAGGTCAATCCAATGCTAGTGATGATGAAGGCTCTAATGAAAGCAATCCAATGCCTTCAATAAGAAAACCTTCAAAGTTGACTATTGTACATGGAGTATGGGAGAGGGAGAACCATGTGAAACAATATAGGTCAAATGTTGTTTCATTGATAAACCTAATGCGAGACACATGGTTCACTGAAAGATACATTACTGCCCTCGAGAGAACACCTTTGGGATGTTATTTAAATCTTTTTGGAAGAAAGAAGATGTGATGTTAAAGAAGTTCAAGAAAGTTGACGATAATGTCATGGATATGATCAAATATTATGACTTTTATGCAAAGGGATTTAAGCTTGGGGGGAAAACATGTGACATACGGGACAGTGACGTTACTTTGATTTTTGGGATAAAATCAGGAACGAAAAAAGTAGACGTCTCATATGGGAAGAAACAAGAATCACCTTTTGTACAGAGAAGGTTTCGTAATATGTCAAGAATATCCGTAAAGAGTTTGCAAGAGGCATTAGGAGATGCATCGGAAGGCACAACGACAGTTGATGTTGAGGATGTTGCACGAATAATGTATTTATTTGTTGTGGCAACTTTGCTATTACCAACAACTGGTCTAACAATTGGATGGGCTTTTGTCGCCCTTATAGAAGATTTAGAAATGATGAATTCATATGCATGGTTGACTGCAGTTGCATCTACGTTGACTACTTCAATCCAGTCTTCATTAGGAAGTCCTAAAAATGTTACTGGATGTGTAGTTTTTCTTTTGGTAAGTAAATTGAACTACTTGAAATATTACGCAATCTATCTTTAGAGAATTAACTAATTTCGATTTTTTATTTTATAGTACTGGTTATGCGAGCACACTACGCTCATTCAACCTCAAGGAAAAAATTTGTGTCCAAGGCTCCTTCGATGGGATTTATCAACATTGAGGAAAAAGCTAATGAAGAGGTCATTGCAAACACTAAAGCCCGAAGAGGTATCATTTTTCCAAACTCAGCCTTACTAGTTCACTTTGCTTAAAATTATACTTACATAATAAAATCTTACTCTTGAACAAAGTAAAAGTTTATTTAAAATTAGAATAAAAGTTTACTTACAATCAGAGTAAACTTTTACTTTGAAACAGAGTAAAATTTTTCTTACTCTTGAACAGAGTAAAAATTTACTTAAAATCAGAGTAAAAGTTTACTTACAATTAGAGTAAACTTTTACTTTGAAACAGAGTAAAATTTTACATAATCTTAAACAGAATAAAAGTTTACTTAAAATCAGAGTAAAAGTTGACTTTCACAATCAGAGTAAACTTTTATTTTGAAATAGAGTAAAATTTTACTTACTTTTGAACAGAGTAAAAGTTTACTTAAAATCAGAGTAAAATTTTACTTACTCTTGAACAAAGTAAAAGTTTATTTAAAATCAGAATAAAAGTTTACTTACAATCACAGTAAACTTTTACTTTCAATCAAAGTAAAATTTTACTTTGAAACAGAGTAAAATTTTACTTACTCTTGAACAGAGTAAAAGTTTACTTAAAATCAGAATAAAAGTTTACTTACAATCAGAATAAACTTTTACTTTGAAACAGAGTAAAACTTTTACTTTCAAGTGCTTTGCATCATATTAACAGTAATTTTTTACTTTGTTTTATTCTTGTATTTAATTGTGACCAAACAATTATGCAATGATGTTACATAACATATGTGGAGAACAAGTTGGCCAACAAAACGAAGAGAGGTAGAATAAAGTTTGCAAACTTGGTTTTGATAAAAGATAGTCCACAACAATGCCCAACATCGTAAGTCTTTCACGCTACTACTACATGCTTGAATTGGTAGTTTTCAAATTTGACTAAATCTAACAAGATCTTGATTTTTATTAACAGTGTTGATTGCGGAATTATTGTATGTTATATCATGCGTCAAATCATAAGAGATGAGCCTTTTGTAAATTCTATGGAAGATGATGAAATTAATAATTTTCAAGCATCAATAGTGCATCAATTTTTGAATGATTATCCAAAAGCATGGACCGAGGAACAATTCAACCTCAAAAAAAAAAAAGAAAAAAAAAGGCAAGAGCTAAGACCTCAAGGACAACAATGTGGACAACTTTTGGGGAAGTACTGTGAATGATGTATGTAATTTCGGTTTTTGTAAATGAAAGGATGGTGAAAAAGTAATTGTAAGTGAAAGAATACTAAAAGTGTATTAGATAGTGTATGCTATGTCTATTGTTCTAGTAAATTTTACTATGGTTTGGAGATTAATACATTTTTATAACAAGATATTGTTTTGACTAGGAATTAACGTTGTTATGGATAGAATACAATGATACAGGTTATACTTGTGTATCTTTGCTGATATATGTAGTTGTGTTGTTAGATTATTTTTGCACAAAGATTGTATGATGAGCATTAGGGAAGTTTGTTTATTGTGGTAAATTTTGGTGTAGGTTGGAAATGTTTTTCTAAGGGACTAACATACTGTCTGAAATAAAGTAAAAGTTTATTTTGAAATAAAATAAAATTTTACTCTGCATAAAAGTAAAATTTTACTTTACTCTGAAATAAGAGTAAATTGTTACACTCTGAATTTAAAAGTAAAATTTTACTATAAAAGTAAAATTTTACTCTGAAATAAGAGTAAAATGTTACACACAGAATCTAAAAGTAAAATTTTACTCTGCATAAAAGTAAAATTTTACTCTGAAATAAGAATAAAATGTTACACTCTGAATCTAAGAGTAAAATGTTACACCATGAATCTAAAAGTAAAATTTTACTTTGAAATAAGAGTAAAATATTACACTCTGAATCTAAAAGTAAAATTTTACTTTGTATAAAAGTAAAATTTTACTCTGAAAAATGAGTAAAATGTTAGACTTTGGATCTAAAAGAAAAATGTTACTCTGCATAAAAGTAAAATTTTACTGTGAAACCACAAGCTCATCACACCTATAGACAACCACTCAACAACATAGTAAATTTTTACTTTGAAAGGCAGTAAAGTTTTATTTTCATGTGAATGAAGGCAATGTTTTACTCTGGAAAAAGTAAAATTTTATTCTGTAATAAAGTAAAAGTTTACTCTGAAATACCGAAAAATTTTACTTTGAAAGCACAAGCTGAGCACAGCCATTTCAAACCTTGACACCTACTGAACAAACTCCATTACAAGTTCATTTACATGAAACTTATTCACCCATATTAAAAATATATATTAGAATGTCAAACTCAACCACAAAGCAAATTAGAAACTTGAACAGACAACCTTTTAAGAACATAGTAAAAATATCTTTTATTGCAATGTCTCCTTACAAATCTAGTCTAAAAGACTATACTATTATTGCTATGGACTATTTATTGCAGAAGAACTGCATTATTTTCATACTTCTATTACAAAATTAATAATGTCTTTCATGGCAATATCTCTTTGCAAATCTTCCTATTGTGACCGTACTTCTCGCATCTACTACACTGTACTCGTCTTATCTTCTCACCCCTAGATGGAATCTTATTCTTCCTTGGCCTACCAGGTAGCTTCTTACAAATTGGAGGAAGGGCAACAAGATCATCCATAGCTACAAGAGGTTTTTCAATAGTGGGTATTGGATAAACAGACTCAGCATAGCAAGCTTTGAACTTGCTAGTGTAATAAAATGGTTCCACATGTGCATACAAATCACCTCCGCTCTTTTGGATAGCGGTCCCCACGTGAGCACAAAGAAATCCATTCAATTGCCATTGGTAACATGAGCAAGTTCTATTCAAGAGGTCAACGCTAACTGATGGCCGGGATTGAACCTCAAAAACATGATCACTTGAACGACTAACCAACCAAGTTCTTTCACTTTTAAGAGCATGTACTAATGTTGAATCAATCTCCGGACAAAGAAAAGTATTTCATTTCTTAGCTTGTTCTCTCCTTCTCGACATCAAATCCATGATCTTCAACCTAATTGAATCAATCATCTTCGTAGTGGGAAAATGACGAGCTTGACAGATCCATGAATTGAAAGACTTTGCCACATTCGAGTGCATTTCACCGTATTTTTGTCCTTTAAAATATGCATTAGTCCACTTGTCATAGAGCAAATTGGATAGAAACCTATAAATGATCCATTTTCCCTCATCTTGTAATTCTTTCAAACACTGATTAAAACATCCCACTGTCGGAGCATAAGCACATGAAGAAAACAAAACAACTACTCTACTCCTGAAAGTATTGCTGAAACTTGGACCGGAGAACCTATCCCTCAAATTGGCCTGCAAGTGTTGGAGACAAAAATAGTGGTAAGCAGTAGGTAAAACCTTGGGTAAAGCCTCTAAAAGTCCAGCGTTCCGATCAGATATAAAGGTAATTGGTCATTTATCCAACAATATATTCAACAAATGCATAAAAAACCATTCCTAACTGTCTGTAGTCTCCGTATAGACAATTGCCATTGCAAGAGGAAAAAAACCTGAAAAATAACATTTTACAATTAGTAAATATATTAAACGAAAATGACAAATATAGTAGATTTTTACTCTGAATAACAATAACATGTTACTCTGAAAATAATTAACATGTTACTCTGAGAATAAGTAACTTGTTACTTTTGAATAAACTATAGTAATATCTACCTTGATCCCCATCCTTCGCAGTAGCTGTTAACAAGGTGCCCTTATATTTCCCCTTTAGAAAAGTTCCATCGATAAACAATAGAGGACGACAATGCCTAAACCCTTGAATGGAAGCATTAAATGCGACAAAAAAACTCTTAAATCGTCCACTTTGATGGTTATAGTCAAGATGCAAATAGCTACTAGGATTTGTGCTCATCACAATATCCATATACCATCGAATCTCATCATAAGACAAAGAGAAATCCCCAAAAGTAGTAGTCCTAGCTTTCTCAACTCCCAACCAAGCGTGATTGTACATAATGGTGAGCCCGTATTGATCTATAAATTGACGCACGACATCAATTGGACGAGTTTGGGGATTCCCATGAACTTCATTAACAATTAAACTTGCAACCAAATTTGAACTCATCCTTGAGTTTTAGAAGTACGAACTGCAGCTCCACAAGTATGCTCATCATGTAGAGTCCTAATGTAGAAAAAATTATTAGCACTTTCTAGAGATGTATGTACTCGCCATAAACAAGCTTTGGACTCCCTCATTGAACACACAGCAGTGACCCGACACTTCTCATTCTTCACATACACAAACTCAAATCCTATCTCAATGGCATATTTACATAATGCAGTTCGGAAATCCTTTGCACTTCCAATAAATCTTTGACCTACATGAGTAATTCCATTCACCCATCCACAAGACAACAAAGTCCTTTCTTCATGTTGACAAAACATAAGGAGTAAATTCATTTCATCATCAGTAATGTTGGATCCATTAGCATCCCCTGATTTTCTAACTCCATGTTTTTCATTTGAAATGCCCATTTCAGTAATAGTCACATCAACCTGGTCAACACCAAGGGGATAAACAAGCGACAACATATTCTGAAAATCAGAATCATCATCAATCATGCATTGCGAATGTCCAGGTAAACAGTACGATAACAGTATGCAACCACTACTGTCAAACTTCTTCAATTTACAACTTAAGAAATCAGTTAAATCCTTAAACGTGCAGTTTGACACAACCTTGAACACAATGGTGTGATCACCATACTTGCATAACAACATAAGAGGTGGAACCATTTTACAAATCTGCAATTAATTAAGAATAAAAATTTACTGTTAATCAAAGTAAAATTTTACTGTCACTATCAAAGTAAAATTTTACTGTCACTACAAGTCCAAAAGTCAAGATTATTTTGATCTATTACCCATTCCTCATATGCTCATCTCTGTCAAAGCTTTCCTAATACAAATCATTTTTAGACATTCCAGTTTGGCTTCTTTGAACATCTTAGAATATGACTTCTTTGGGACTAATGGAAGAGTCTTTATGAAGTTCTCTAGGTCTAAAAATAGTTCATGCCCACCTAATTCCAACACAAACTGTGATCATGAATTATTAATAACTTGTGTATAGATGTACATATATATAAACCTACACAAACACATAGAAATGGTATTCTTTGCAGACAATGAACTTGTTTGGTGCAATTTTTTGCTAGTTAAAAATTGATAACTAAAACGCATAAGCTAAAAGAACATATTATCTTCTCAATAATCAAAATTTTAGCTTATCTAAGCTATTTTTACCTAAGCAAAAGTTGCAACAAACATGATCAACGTCAGCGGAGACAGAGTAAAATTTTGTAGCGGTTGAAGTGTTTGGCAATGACCACCTCTTGACAGTAAAATTTTACTGTCATTCTAACATCAGAGAAAAATTTTACTCTGATTCTAAACAGAGCATGTACCAGAGTAAAAATTTTACTCTAATTCTCTCAAACAAAAAACAGAGCAATAGAACTAGAGTAAAATTTTACTCTAATTCTCTCAAACAAAAAACAGAGCAATAGAACTAGAGTAAACTCATTCTCTCAAACAAAAAACAGAACAACAGAACCAGAGTAAAATTTTACTCTGATTTTGTCAAACGAAATCAGATCAAACACGACAAAAAAAAATAAAAATAAATAAATAATCAACAAATCAACATACCTAATTGAGAAGAAAAACCTCTAAAACTCGATCAACACTCACAAATCTCAATGAAACTCTCGTTTAATTGAGAGTGTTAATTGTCGGTGGCGAGATCATCTATTGTTGACCAAGGGAGAGATCGGCAAGATCGTCTATTGTTGACCAAGGGAGAGATCTTAGGTTGCGAGATCTTCAGATTTGGAGATCGTCTTCATTGATTTCGTTCTTGATTTCGCAAATTGTAGCAGATCATGTACAGCTCAGATTTCAAATATATGATACATATATATAGAAGGGCAATATTGTCATAAAAAAATAGAAATTATAAAATGTCCTTATTAAGGTAGGCATTTCCTACTCAGGGGCTTTTTGAAAGAAAATTGATTGGGTTATCCTTTACCCTAATAAAAAGGCCCAAAAGGGGAGTTTCACAAAAAATTCCTAGTTTTATCTATGATTTTTTTTTTTTTTTTTTTCAATGTAAGAGGGTCCCATTTCTGAAATTTGCCTTGGACCCCCTAAATCTCAAGGTCAGTCCTGCCTGTGGGGACTTATTACAAGTCCTGTGTAGATAATTTGAACTGTTAAATGTGTAGAACTCATTGAGTACTATATGCCTATAAACAATCACGATGATCGGATATCAATTGTTATGTGATCAAATTAGTTTTGTATAAAAAAAAAATATTGTGAAAAAATAAACGGTTGAAAGAAATTTGATCCAATGAGATAGCTATCGATATTGATCAAAGTGGTTTTTTACAAGCATATAGTACTTGACGAGTTCTACATATTGAACGGTTTAGATTATCAAAACGGGACTCATGGTGAGCCCCATGGGCTCAACAGTATCCTTCAGTCCGAACATGGATCGGAGGGAAGCCCAGTCCTAAAAGAAAATACAGTTAGTCGCATTCACATATTTAGCATAATACCATTTGCTTGTTTGGTTTGGATCTTTAGGATTCACTTTTTAAAAAATTAAATTATTTTTTTTTATTTTTCTGTGTTTTTTTTATTTTTTTATTTTTACTAATTTTTTTTAATATTCTAAACAATTTTTTTTTTAGTTTTTAGATACACCTAACATAAATACACTTAAAAGGTATAAATTTGTGAAAAATATCTTTACAAAATTCGCTAAATACCAAAAATATATAACAAAAAAAAAATATATATATATATATGTATACATATATAAGAATTCAATATATTTTTTGTATTCTTGTATATTTATTGATTTTAATTTAATTTTATTTTTTTTACAAATATTTTACTTTTTAGATACATCCAAGTAAATTGCATCTAAAATAGTAAAAAAATTCCTTAAAATTTTAAAAATATCAACTAAAAACAAAAAAATGAAAAGTAAAAAACTCAATTTCCAAAAAATTGAAACCAACCAAATGATTCATTTTTAATATTTTAATTCAAATCTTTTTTTATTAATAATTTATTAGTTGTATGAGTGAAAATATTGATGTTGGCCGAAAGGTACCACATCGAGGCCACTTAAGTTACAGTTTTAGTCTTTCAATTTTATTTATTTGGTGGAGATGATGTGTTTCGTGCACTTGTACAGATTTGGCAGGAAATATGAAACTTCAATCAAAAGGAGCGCGAAAGCAGATTCCCCGTGCGAGAAGTGAAAAATGCGAGGCAACCAAACTACCGCACGTGTGGCCAAGCTTCACCGCACGTGCGGCCCACCACCGCATGAGCGGCCCACATGGGCGCACGAGCGGCCCACTTAGGGACGCGTGCATGAAATTTTTGGTCTGTTTTGCTCCGAATAAAAGACAGAAAATCAGCCAAACCTAGGGTTCGAAAATTGAATACAAAATAGAGGGAGGCTAGGGTTCCAAAGGGAGGATAGTCTACCAAAGCTTGAAGGACATTTCCATGGAGGTTTCTTCCTCATCTTCTTCCTCTCTCCACTCCTCCATGAGTGGCTAGTCGTCTTTTCTAGGGTTTTGATGAAACCCTAGCCATGTAATGGAATTTTAATGAGCTTTAATTGTAAATTGATTTGAATGAATGTATGGATGTTTTAGAAGTTTATAAATAATTGTTTCGTTCTTCTCTTTGAGCATTTTTGTTCTCTGTGATTGTTTAATGCTTTCCATACATTAGTATTCTTTGTGTTTGTATTCAAAGTACGAGACGAGTCATGCTATGAGAGACGGGTCGTTTTGCTAACATAGTTTAGAGCAAACGACTTGTACTACTTAGGATGATTCGTGCCTGTACATTGAATGCAACAACCCTCTTGATCAATATTTCAAACTTGTAGTTGTGAAATATTGGGTTGTTCAAACCGAATTGCGATTGGTGGTTGATGTTAAATCTCATTCATGTGGTTAGTGGTGAATTCTCTACCCTAGGATTTTTCCCCAATTCAGTATACCCAATTTCATTTATTATTGATAATTTAATTCCTTAGTTTAATTTATTTGTTATTAAATTAGGTTATGAACAATCAATATTTTTATCAAAATTAATTTAGGAATTTAACAATCAAATTAGTTTAATTTCACAATTGTCCCTGTGGATCGATACCTAGATTTGCCATTATTCTGATAGAATTTGGTATGGTTTAGTGATTATTTTTGGTGCGTTCAACGACCCATCAAATATAATTTTGTCATCTTTTGTCAATTATAAAATATATTTATCTTTATTTATTTTTAATGCATTAATTTCAATCACTTTAGTCTTACTAAAAAAGAGTCAATGTACTCATGTTAAAAGTATAAGATTAATTGTATTTTTATCAAATCTCAAAAACGATAAGTGTAATTTACCATAATTCATTTTATTTCAAATTGCGAACCAAATTAGTACTTTCAACATAATACACACAAAAAAATGACTTGTTTAATTGAATTGTATTCAAAAGCATTAGTACTTTTTTTTAAAAAAATAATAATAATTGTGTTTTATTAAATATTTTAAAATAATTAATTGTGTCTTGTTTCATACTATTCAAATATTTGTCTCTAAAAAGTGAATAAGTACATTCACATATTCGATATTCTATTAAAAATATTAATTACATTGATGATTTGAAATAAAATTATTGAATGGTATTACAAACGTCAAATTATGAATAAGCAGTGTAAAAAAAAAAACTTTTCACATACTTAATTTAGGTTAGTGGGGTCGCAATCCAAGTCGGACCACCTGAATATTCACTTAGTGTGCAATTCAAGTTTTGTTATCAAAAAAGAGAGGAGCAAAAACACATATGAAAAAAGGTGTATATGGTATGTTTTTCATAATTTTTTTTACAAAATTTCATAACCACCACCACTGCAACTGTCGTTGGTGACCCTCATTTCCATTTCTGGCTAGCCTCTCTGTCCCAACAATTCTCTTTACCCTCTCTCAAGTTGGACTTCTCGATCCCATCCCCATTGTGAACCAATCCTAATCCTATCCTCTCTATCACCACGAAAGAAAGAGAGAGATCAAGAAAGAAGAAGAAAAAATAAAAAAATAAAGGGAAGGGAGCAAGATGGTTGCGTTGGTCGAATGTGACAAGTTGATTAGTGGCCGATGAAAAAGTGACTGGGGATTGGAATTAATTAGGCACACTTCATTTATTTAAAAGGTTGTAATTTTAGTGTTTTTCAAGTAAACCATTATTGAAATTAATTAAGTTGATCAAACATAAATAACTTACATTTGGATAAAATTTGTGTTACAAAAAATTGCCAAGACAAATATGATTTAAACATGTATATAGTTAGCAATTAATCAAAATCTTATTTTTTAAAAATAAATATTGTGACCCTGTTTGGGAATCGACTATTTTAATTGATTTTTTAACTTTTTATAAAAAGAATGTGTAAAAAGTATAAAAAAAAAGAAAGTGATATAATACTTATAGTAATTTTTTGATTACAAATCCATGTTGTGCATCTTTGATTGGAAAACAAATTATATTAGGGAAAAAAATTACTTCTTGTTAGAAAACAGTGCCAAAAAAGTCACCATCATCTAATAGCAGGACAAATAGGTAATCAGATCAGGATCCTCTCCAACCATATCCCTCCAGCCATCTATCCAACAGTTTGAAGCATACCTTGACATGTAACCCTAAACTAATCTGAGGGTTCAAATGCTTCCACGTAAGGACAGAGGCTGTAATATATTAGTAGAACGATGTCATTTTCAATTGAACGCAGTAAAGATTGAAACAGTGTCATTTTTTGCTAACGGTAAGAAACTAGAACAAGGCAAAATCCGTTTCCACTTCCATTTATCTTGGCAAAAGGTGGGTGTGATGAGAAATTAGGGTTAGAATTTTAAGAAATTTTTTTATAATTTAAAAAAAGGAATAAAAGTGTAATAAGATAATTTTGAAAAATTGTGTAAATAGAATTATCTTTTTGAAAATTTTAAAATTAATAATTTCAATGCTAAACTTAAATTTTGTTGACAAAAAATATATTATGTAATAAAATAATACTTAATTAAAATTTGAAATTATAAATTACCCACAAACTTATAAAATTATAATAAATAACAATTAAACACTTTTATTTTGAGTAGCACGAAACAAAAGTTGACACACATACACGCATAAACACGCTTATATAAAAGGCAAGGAACCCGCCCCCGCCCCCGCCCCCGCCCCCGCCCCCCCATCCCCCATCTAGTCTTCTCTACTCTCACTTCCATAAAAAATCTAAACCCTAATTCATTCAATCCTATACTTTCTCTCGCCGACATACTGTCCTGATTGCTTGCTGGTGAAGCCGCTTCTTGGATTCAGACCCTTGTCAGTGCATCGGTCGATTTTGATTCGTTTGATGGCGTTGTAGAGACCGTACAGTTCGATCCCCAACCAGTGCGGTGTGCAGGTATGGCGTTCTTGTAATGGGTTGCTCTCTGTTTGTTTGTCCTAGTGGATTTGACACCATGTTGTTTTGTGGAAACCCATCTACTTGAAACTCGATGAAATTGCCTTAGCCGTCTATTGAGTTCCAAAACCTAGCTAGGTATTATGTGATTATTCGCATTTTTGGATTTGGGTATAAAATAGTGCTGCCAGTGATGATGCTTAATTTTGATTAATTTTGAAAACTTCGGTTTAACTTTATTTTGTGTTCTAATTTTCTATTTTTTTTGGATTTTAGATATTTTTCAACACTAGCTCATTATGTTCTGTATATGATTGCACTAATTTTTTTTAATAATGGCAAACCGAATACACCGACCAGTCGAACGGTTTCAAAATTCCGCACGGTCAGCTCAGTTGTCTCCCTTGACCAGGCAAGATTGATTTATGTGGATGTCAACTCAAAAGCTTCGGTTTGCTTTTATTTTATGTTCAAATTTTTATTTTTTGGGATTTTGGATATTTTTCAACGCTAGCTTATTATGTTCTGTATATGATTGCACTAATTTTGTTTAATAATGGCAAACCGAATACATCGACTAGCTGAACCGTTTCAAAATTTTGCACGATCTACTCGGTAGTCTCCCTTGACCAGTCAATATTGATTTACGTGAATGTCAACTCAAAAGCTTCGGTTTGCTTTTAAAAATTCTACAAATTTTTATTTTTTGGGATCTTGGATATTTTTTAATGCTAGGTTATTATGTTATGCGTGTGGTTGCACTAATTTGTTTAATAATGGCAAACTAAATACACTGACCAGACGAATTGTTTCAATCTTCTACATGGTCGGCTTGGTTGTCTTCCTTGATCGGTCAAGATTGATTTATGTGAATGTCAAATCGAAAGCATCGGATTGCTTCTATTTATGCTCCAATCAAAGCATCGGTTTGCTTTTATTTTATGCTCGAACCGAACTGTTTCAAAATTCTACGTGGTCGGCTTGGATGTCTCGCTTGATCTCTCTTGATTGGTCAGGATCGATTTATGTAAATGTGAAATCAAACACTTAGGTTTAGCTTTATTTTGTGTTCTAATTTTCTTTTTACTTTTTCTTTTTTGAATTTTTGATATTTGTCAACGCTAGGTTATTACGTTTTGTATATGGTTGCACTAATTTTGTTTAATAATGGCAAACCGAATACATCGACCAGCTGAATTGTTTCAAAATTCTGCACGGTCGGTTCAGTTGTCTCCCTTGACCATGTCAAAATCGATTTACATGAATGTCAACTTGGAAGCTTCGTTTTTTTTTTTTAATTTTACATTCCAATTTTTATTTTGTTCAACGCTACCATATTATGTTTTGTATATTGCTTTCACTAATTTTTTTTAATATAACGGCAAACCAGATACACCAACCAACCAAATCGTTTCAAAATTCTACACGATCAGCTTGTTTGTCGCCCTTGACTAGTCAAGATTGATTTTTGTGAATGTCAAATCGAAAGCTTCAATTTGCTTTTGTTATACGTTCGAATTGATATATATTTTTTTCTACTTTGGCTTATTATGTTTTGTATATGGATTCTCCTAATTTTTTTTAATATATAATGGCAAAACGAATACACCAACCAACCGAACCGTTTCAAAATTCTGCGCAGTCGGCTTGATTGTCTGCCTTGATCTCCCTTGATTGGTTAGAATCGATTTATGTAAATGTCATATTGAAAACTTATGTTTAGCTTTATTGTGTACCAATTTTCTTTTTCTTTTTTCTTTTTAATTTTTATTTTAGATTTTTGATATTTTTCAACGCTAACGTATTATGTTTCTATATATGGTTGCACTAATTTTGTTTAATAATGGCAAACCGAATACATCAACCATCCGAATTGTTTCAAAATTGTGCACAATCGATTTGGTTGTCCCTTGACTAGTCATGACCGATTTACGTGAATTTCAAATCAAAAGTTTCGGTTTGCTTTTATTTTACTTTCCAATTTTTATTTTTTTCAACGCTGATGTATTATGTTTTATATATGGTTTCCCCTAATTTTATTTAATATAATGGGAAACCGAATGCACCAACCAACCGAATCGTTTCAAAATTCTGCACAGTCAGCCTGGTTGTCTCCCTTGACCAGTCAAGATCAATTTTTGTGAATATCAAATCAAAAGCTTCGATTTGCTTTTATTTTACGTTCCAATTTATATTTTTTTCAATGCTGGCTTATTATATTCTCTATATGGCTTCTCCAAATTTTGTTTGTTATATAATATAATGGCAAATCGAATACACCGACCAACCAAACCATTTCAAAATTCTGCAAGGTTGGCTTGGTTGTCCTACTTGATCTCCCTTGATTGGTCAGGTTCAACTTATGTAAATGTGAAATCAAAAACTTCGGTTTAGCTTTATTTTGTATTCTATTCTTCTTTTTTTTTTGGGATTTTGGACATTTTTCAATGCTAGCTTATTATGTTTTGTATATGGTTGCACTAATTTTGTTTAATAATGGCAAACTGAATACACCAACTTGCCAAACCGTTTCAGAATTTCGCACGATCAGCTTGGTTGTCTCCCTTGACTAGTTAGGATCAATTTATGTGAATGTCAAATTGAATACTTCGGTTTGGTTTTATTTTATGTTCCAATTATTCTTTTATTCTTTTATTTTTTGGGATTTTGAATTTTTTTCACCACTAGCTTATTATTTTAAGTATGTGGTTATCCTAATTTTGTTTAATAATGCCAAACTGAATACATCGACCAACCGAACCACTTCAAAATTTTGTATGGGTGGCTTTGTTGTCTCCCTTGATTTGTGAAAGATCGATTTATGTGAATGTGAAATCGAAAACTTTGGTTTAGATTTAATTTTCTTTTTTAATCTTTTTTTTTTTTTTTGGATTGTGGATATTTTCAATGCTAACTTATTATGTTCTGCGTAGGCCTTGCCCCAATTTTTATTTAATAATGGTAAACCGAATACACCGGCCAACCAAGCCATTTCAAAATTCTGCACGGTCAGCTTGATTGTCTCCCTTGACCATTTAGTATCAATTTATGTGGATGTCAAATCAAAAAATCGGTTTGGTTTGGTTTTATCTTCTAATTTTTCTTTTTTTCTGGTTTTTTTTTTTTTTTTTTGGATTTCAGATTATTTTTTGCACTAGCTTATTATCTTCTGTATATGGTTGCCCTAATTTTGTTTAATAATGCAAAATCGAATAGACCGACCAATCGAACTATTTGAAAATTTTACATGGGTTGTCTTGGTTGTCTCTCTTGACCGGTCATGATCGATTTATGTGAATATCAAATCAAAAACTTCAGTTTGATTTTATTTTGGGTTCCAATTTTCTTTGGATTTTGCATTTTTATCAATGTTAGCTTATTAGGTTGTGTATATGGTTTCCCTAATTTTGTTTAGTAATGGCAAATTGAAGGGCGGGCCTGGCGTAGCAATAAAGCTATCCCTTGGTGACCTGACAGTCATGGGTTCGAGTTGCAGAAACAGCCTCTTTGCTTGTGGAGGTAAGGTTGCGTGCATCAACCCTTCCCCAGACCTCGCTTAAGCGGGAGTTTTGTGCACTGGATACGCCTTTTAATGGCAAATTGAATACACTGACCAACCGAACAATTTCAAAATTCTGCACGGTCGGCTTGGTTGTCTCCCTTAATTGGTCAGGTAGGTTTTTTGCGAATTTCAATTTGATAAGTTTTGCTTGGTTGGAGAAACCACCCAAGACCTCGACCAAACTACACTAATTTCAATCCTACTTGTAACATAGCGGGAATGTTGGGACTCCTAAATTCTCAAGAAACCCCACTTTAGACCGCAACCAAACTGCACTTATTTCACCACTACTAACACAACATGTAAGTTGAGGATCCCTAAATTCTAGACTTGCATGCTTCTTGTAACGTCCATTGGTTCTCTGGACCTTTGGTCCATGTTGCTTCAAACTTAAAATATTGTTTTATGGCTAATTTTTGTCATACTTTATTACAGGTGATGAGAGGATGATCAGATTTAATATTTTGATAAATGCCGAATAAGAGAGTTTGGGAAAATGACCACCCAAGATGCCATTTACCAGGCAATATCGAACCTTTCTTGATTATCGGGGTACCCTAATTTATCTAATTAAAAGGATACCTGTAGTGACCCTCATTCCCGCCTCAACCTTGTACATGAGCAATTGCATGAACTTGTTTTGCTAGGCTTGCATTAGTGAACTTTGACTTGTTTAACCTAGAGTGTGATCCTTGCCTTGCTTTACACTTATGTGAAATTGTTTGTTAGTCTTGTTCCCTCTTGGTGAGTCTAGCCGAGATCGTTGTAAGCCGAGGTAACACCCTTGAACCTCTCGCACCTAGGATCACTTCGGAACCATTTCGTTTGACCTCCATCTTCACCCCGGCATATTGGCCGAGGTGTGTTTTGTCTAGGCCGGAACGCTATCCTTACACCCAGTGGTCTTGTTCCTGGACGGGTACGACCTAGACCGAGGTGTGGCACATCTAGGCCAAGTGTTGTCCTTCCTAGCCGAGATCACTGATACCTTGTCGTCGGAGCCGATGATTTCACCCGATGTCAGCACCTTGCCAGAAAGCCCATACCGTCTTACTTGTAGAACACCCTTTGTCATGATCTTGTCTTGTCTGTCAGCCACCCGTTGGAGGAAACCCAACCAGCCATTGCCACGTGTCCCAGCTGAGGGTTGAGTCTGAAACAATTGAGAGAACCCATTATTTTGTATCATATCCTTGCTGTTAGAGAGAGAAACTCTAAGAAGAAGAAGAAGAAGAAGTTTTAGTGTGAGAAAGAGAGGACTTCCGAGCTTGATTCCTAGAGATCAAACCGTTGGATTTGCATCTTGAGGTTAGATTCTTGATCTGCTCTTGTGATTCTTCATATCCATCTAGCTGCATTGCACGATCTAGCACGATTCATGAGCCATGCATTGGTTTTAAAGATTGGTTTTAGAAAGAGAAATGGTGTTCTTGAGTTCTTGAAGAAAGTCTTGTTTTGATCCAAAAGCTTACACCAAGTTCCGTGTTTTTGTGTTTGTTTCATGGAACCTTTAAGTACGGGTACCCAGGTCCATGTTTTCGAACTCATTTCATGAAAACCCAGATTTTGTGATAACAAGTTTGATCTTTGCATTTATCTTCTTCATGTTCTTATTCTTTAAGAGGGAAACCCAGATTTTCCTAGACTTCTTTCCTTGGGTGTGGTCGTCGGGAACACACCTCGGCCAAGGGGTGTGTGACCTCGGCCTAGGCCTGGTTGGTACCCAGCTTGGTTTCCGAAGTATGAAGCAGTGTCTTGTTTTGGTTTGTCTTAGTTTTAATGAATGCCGAGGTCATTGCATTTCATATCCATCTTTGAGTATCTTTTCTCGCTTTCTTGAAATGTATTCAGTGGAAATTATTATGTGCTTGTAGGCCTTGGATCCTTGCCTGAAACCTCCATACCCGAAGAGCTATGTGAGTGGTATTTTTAATAAAGTTATGTTATAAAGTCTTGATAAAAGCCTTGTTTCATTTGTTTGGAAAAGTATTTGATCATGAATGATTATTCCTAGTTTTGTAATAAAGGCAATATTTGTTGATGACATTCTTGTCTTGGAAGTCCTTAGTGTCGGGGACTATAATGCAACGATACCCTTGTCTTGAAAGTCCTTAGTGTCGGGGACTATAATGCAACGATACCCTTGTTTTGCCACTGACGGTTCTCCGCGTGGGTTTGCTCGGAATGTCATTCTTATATTGTATAGATGCTAGTAAGCATCCCCTGATTTTATTCAAGATATGCTATGTATTATTTGAAAAGAGATCTTGAATATCATTCATGCAAAACCTTTATTTTAATATCATTCACTGAGTATCCAAGCTCACCCTCTCTATGTATATATGTAGGTGACGAGTTAGAAGGCGGTGACGCCTAGACGTATCTGCCGATGTGTTTTTGGACTCATGTTTTGCCGATGTGTTTTTGGACTCATGTCTTGCGTCATCTTGAAGATCATGCTTCTCGGCTTTACTTTTTATTTCTTTTGTACACGTCGGCTTGAGAAGCCTTTTGGTCAAGATGTAAATAAAATGTATTTTATTTTAATTGTATCCAAGTTGTAAGACTATACTTGATGTATGGCATTTCATTTAATCTATGCACAGCTCTCATGGACTAGATAGATTTAAATTTATTGCTTCCGTACATGTTAGCCCTATATATATATACTCTGATTGTGTTGAGTTTTGCAAGTCGGCCTTCGGTAATCTCGGATTACTGGCCATCATGGCACCATTTTACTAGGGGCGGAATGGGGTCGTGACAATACCTGTAAAGTAGTTATGGTTTTGTTTTATGTTCCAATTTTTCTTTTTCTTTCTTTCTTTGTGTGTGTGTGTGTGTGTGTGTGTGTGTGTGTGTGTTGGATTGTGGATTTTTTTAAACGCTTGCTTATTATGTTCTGTAGATGGCTTGCCCTATTTTTGTTTAATAATACCAAATCAAATACACCAATCAACCGAACCGTTTCAAAATTTTGCTTGGTTTGCTTTGGTTGTCTTCCCTAACCAATCAGGATCAATTTATGTGAATGTGAAATTGAAAACTTTGGTTTGGTGGAGAAACCACCCTAGACATTGACTGAACTGCACTGATTTCAATCCTATTTATAACATAGTGGGAATGTTAGGACCTCTAAATTTTATAGTGCATGGTTTTTGCAGCGCCCATTGGCACTCTGGATCTCAGTCCACGTAGCTTCATACTTGAAACATCATTTTATGGCTAATTTTCCTCCTACTACATCAAGAATGATGATAATGATCAGATTCAATTCTAACACAACACAAAAGTTGAGGACACCTTAATTCTAGAGTTGCTTGTTTCCCTGTTACACCCAATGGTCCACGTAACTTTAAACTTAAAAGATTGTTTATGGCTTATTTTTCTGTTACTTTATGCAGAACTGTGAGAGAATGATCTGATCATGTAGTTAGTAAATGACAACTATGAGTGTTTGGGAAAATGGCATCTAAGATGCATTTTCTAGGCTCCTATCCAACCTTTCTTGAATATAGGTTGGCTTATTGTGTTCTGTATATAGTTTGCCTTGACTTTATTGAACAATGCAAACTGAATACACTGACAGACCGAATCGCTTTCAAAATTTCACAATGTCGGCTTAGTTCTCTTCCCCAACTAGGGTAAATTTATGTAAATGTCAAATCAAAATCTTTGGTTTGGTGGGGAAACCCCACCCTAGACCTCGACCAAACTGCACTTATTTTCACCCCTACTTCTAACACAGCATGAAAGTGGACTCCTATATTCTGGACTTGCATCCTTCCTGCAATACCCGATGGGCTCTCTTAATCTTTGGCCCACATTGCTTTAAACTTATAAGATCGTTTTTGTGGCTAATTTTTGTCCTACATTATTTAGGACAATGAGACAATGATCAGATTCAATATTTGGTAAATGACAGAATAAGAGGGTTTGGGAGAATGGACATGCAATATGCATTAGCCAGGTCCCTATCTGACCTTTCTAACCTTTCCTGATTATTGGTATACTGTGCTCAACAATTTATCCAAGTAGAGGAGTTACTTGTAAAGTAATTATTATGGTTTTATTTTGTGTTACAAATTTTTTTTTTCTTTTCTTTTTGTTTCTTTTTTTTATTTTTATTTTTATTTTGGATTTTTGTTTTTGTTACTTAAAAGCTTCTGTGTGGTGGAGAAATCACCTAGACCTCCGCCAAACTACATTGATTTCTCCCCTACTGTCACGACCCAAACCCGGCCCTATGGGTTTAGCACCGTAACTGGCCAGTAATCCGAGATTACCGAAGGCCTGCTTAACAGTAGTACAGTAAAACAGAGTTCAGGGCCTGGCGGAAGCCAATACAGTAAATAAATAATGTCCATTGAGCTGTGACAGTCTGTATGCCAAAAAGATTTTTCATGCATTCACACATTCAAACAGTACAGTCTATACAAAATTTACAGTCACACAGTAAAGGGACCTAATCCCTTGATAACAGTATAGTTAGTAGCTGACAGTCTATACAGTAATCCAAAACAGTACGGAGACAGACGGGGGAAAACAAAACACCCCAAAGCCATAACATGGCAACTCGGAACCTCGCAGTGAGGCACATAGGCTGGCTTGACAAAACTAGAGTCTAACCCACGCTCCTAGCTCCGATCTGGTGGCTGAGCACCTATATAGCGACCCCGGTCTTTTCCCATTCGATGTTGTATCCGGACTTAGGCTCCGTAGATTCTATCCTTGTGTAATGGTTGTTGACATCCTTTAATTCTATTTGGTCGAGTTTTAGGATGTGTTGGGCGTGTTTCGAACAGTTGGGTTGAGCCTTAGTCTAGATGTTGATTGCCCAGTTTTTAGCCTCTCCGCTCGAGCGGACATTCCTGAGCTCGAGCGGGTTTTACACTCTTCCAGCATTTTTGGTCCCTGCAAAACTTCTGCAGGTGAGAGTTCTACGCTCGAGCGGGTTTTTTACGCTCGAGCGGGTTGAGCTCGAGCGGTATTGTTGACGCTCGAGCGGGTAGTGTGTTCTTCGCGTGGGTTCTGGAATGGGGGAATCTACACTCGAGCGGTTGTCATTGCGCTCGAGCGGACCTTGTTTTGTTCTTTACGCTCGAGCGGTGTGTTGTACGCTCGAGCGGGCCTGTCAAGTTTAAATACGCAGCAGCGTGTTTCAGATCAGTTTTTCAGCCCCTTTCAGTTTATAAAACCCTAGGTTACGAGTTTTCTCTCTCCCAACTCATCTTCTCTCCTAGGTTTCATCTATTTAGAGTGAGTATCTAACCTAGTTCCTTCATTAAAGAGGTAGAGTGGGTCGAGGGCTTCCATTTAATCTGAACGGTTGTTGATTTGGAGCACTTTGGAGTTTGGGCTATCATCTCCGTCTTCTTCTTTTCGGGTTCTTGCTTCGAGGTAGGGATTTCCTACTCCATTTATACGCTTTAATCCTAAGTGTTGGTATTTTGGTATGTGGGGGTAGTTTGGTAATGTTGGGAGAAACCTTAGGGTTTTGGCTTAGATTAATTTGTATAATTAATTTAAGGGAAAAATGTGGAATTGGGTTTAATTCATGAAGTTGGGAAAATTATGAGATTAATGATATAGTTGGGTAGTTTAAATACTTACCTATGAGAATGTTGATTTTACATTCATTGTTGTATTTATTTCTTGTTTAGAAATAACTGTTTTGGGCTATCGGTAGAGGGTAGTCGTGATTGTTGTAGACCTTGCATGTGGCTTAGGTATAACTGGAATTAAGTCACTTATGTTGACTGTTGAATTAATACAGAACATTACTTGTATTGATTATGTGTTGTATATGGCAATTGTGTGTTTCATTGCATATGCATGTTGTTTGGAGAAGATAGGGGATGAACTCCACGGTTTAGGGGAAGATAGGGGATGTACCTCTAAACCGGATTTGTTGGGAGGAGATAGGGGATGGACTCCAGTAGCGTCACTCATATGTGCGCTTATTGATAATAGCAATATTGCTATTTGTTGTTGATATGATACATCATTATTAAGTGTATCAGTTGGAAGTATGGAGGTGTTGTGGTTTGAGCTTTATTCTCATTTATTTTTGTGACATCTGGATCACTATTATAGTTGGCCAGGTTCTGAGCCATAATGATATAATTGGAAAGTTGAATAAACATCGGAAAGTGAAAGGTGTCATAGACAATATGTCATAGACAATGTAGACATTCGTGTCATGAAATTGGAAATTGATTATCTTGTGTTAACCATGTATCGTATGCTAATGCTTTAGTTAATTCGTATGCTTGGTTTAGTATTTTTCTACTGGGCTGTGGCTCACCCTATATGGGAACTTCATTTTCAGGTTCAGGTGGTTCACTACCTCCAAGGACTTAGCTTGTGAGGATTTGGATTCAAAGACTTGCTTTATTTTATTTGTTTTATTTGAATAACTTGTAAACTTTCAAGCCTAGGGCTTTATTTGTTTTTGAGTTAGAACTCATGGAATTGTGTCCAAGTGTTGGCTTGGCAAGATGTAAGCCCATAGGGCATTTATTATGATGTTTTTATTTTACGGTACTCTAATGGATGAAATAAGATACTTTATTTCCTTATAATTCCGCATGTTAATATTATGTATTATGGGTTTATTTTTGAGGGCGTTACAACCTACATATATATATAAACAGTGAGCTAAAGCCCAGTGAATAACATAATGCGTAAAGAGGTTAAGAATGAAATGTCCTTACAGTAATGAAAACAGTTCATTAAACAATATTCCAGTCTTTCAGTCAGAACAGTTATTCAGTCACATGTGGTACATCCATTAGCATAGCAATAAACAGTAGGTCTTAAAGACCGAACAGTAATGATGGCCATCAATCAGTAAACAGTAATGGTTCCACGAGGGAACCGACAGAGATCTCTGTAACAGTAACAATATCAGTATACAATAGTTGCTAAGGATGCCACAATACATTTCAGAATATAGGACATACATTCAATCAATTAACAATAATTATTTCAGAAAACAGTTCTGTTAAACAGTCAGAAAACATTCTCAGTTGAACATATCTTTACACAATTGTTACTCACAGAGTTTGGGCTACGGTATGCTAGAGCGTGTCTCCCCAGTCGCCAACCCTACACAGTTCACAGGTTGAACACACACTAAGCTACACAGTTGGGAAATATCATACTTTAATCCCTAATTTGCCTTGGTGTGTTCCACATCTATATCCTCATTAAGATGTCTTAAACTAGGCCTAAGAATGCCTAGAATGGGATGAGGATGCAAAAATACACTTAGAAAACATTTTGCAAAGTTTGCTGAAAATAGGAGCCTCGCTCGAGCGATCCTTCCTTCGCTCGAGCGAGCTTCCAAAATCAAAGGCTTCGCTCGAGCGAGCTGCCGAAACAGTAAAAGTACTGGATGCTGAAATTTTACGCTCGAGCCACCAATCCTACGCTCGAGCGTAGCTTCGAACAAAGGTTGGTCGCTCGAGCGAAGAATCCTTCGCTTGAGCGAAGAAGCCAAATTCTGGAATTTCCAGATTTGTCTCCTAAGCTCAAACCAAGCCTTCTTTCACTCAAAACTCGACCTCTTGGGCCCAAATTCTGGAAAAACACCTCTAGATTCAATATACAACAAGTTTCAAAGCTCAATTTGTGAATTCAAAGCCCAAGAGTGAGTCAATTAAAACCATTTTTCAAACCCATTTTTCATGAACAATGTTCAAACATGACATGCATGCATTCAAACCAATTTAAAGCTTCAAATCATGCTCTAATGAGTTCATTCTCTTCAAAACAAGTTGAAAACATGGACTTAAGTTTAAACATGAGCATGCATGTACAATTCTACCATGAATTCCACTCAAATTCCAACATTTCAACCATGCATGCATGAAATGGGTTCTAATTCAACACTATAGAACCAATTTATGTCTTAACTCTATAATTTGCCATGAATCTAGCAAGAATCAACCTTAAGGACATCAATGAGGGGTTGAAATTCACTTACCTAAGTCTTGTATTCAAGGTTTAGGAGTCCAATTGACAATTACACTTCAATTCTACCAAAATCCAAGCCAAAATCACAAGATCAACTCCTTCTTTCTCTCATTCTCTTGTTTGGTCGGTTGGGCACTCAAAATAGGCTGATGAATGTGTTTTGATTAAGTATAAACAAGGCCTCAAAGTATGTAAGGTAATGGCCACTAGGTGGCATTTTGGTAAATAATCAAAGTTAGCAATTTATCACTATTTGATCTAATTTAATCATTCCTAATCACATTTTAGATAAATACACCATAAAATCACATAAATCCTACTGATCATGAAACACTAAACAATTCTCAGTTCGGCCGCCGATAAGGCCTTCAATTTGTAGTTTAAACATAAAAACACGAACAGATAATCAAATAATCGAAAAGATAAAAATGAAATACAATAAACATGCTCAGTTAATTCGGTTTCAATTTTCGATCAGTCCGTTCAGCACTCCAGGTAGTTCAATTATCAGTCATAAGCATTCCAGTTTAGCAGTAATCAGTATGTAATTCAGTAAATTTCCGGTAAACAGTATGGGGTTGTTACAGTCTCCCCTCCTTATAAGGAGTTTAGTCCTCTAAACTCGAGTTACCTTCATTCTGGAAGAAGACAGGATTCAGCGGGAACAAATCAGGATATCGCCTAGCCATGTCATCTTCCCTTTCCCAAGTGGCATACACACCACCATGGTTCTGCCAGTCAACTTTCACTAACGGGATCTCTTTGTTCCTCAGTTTCTTGATTCGTCTGTTTACAATCTGTATCGGCTGTTCCTCGTAAGTGTAGTCATCACTTAACACGATACGAGTAGGCTCAATCACATGGAAGGGATCCCGGAGATAATCTCTCAACATCGAAATGTGGAAGACATTATGCATGTGCTCCATTTCAGGAGGGAGCGCAACTTGATATGCTACCGGATTAATTTTCTCAATAATCTCATATGGTTCGACGTACCTCGGCGCTAGCTTGCCTTTGACTCCAAAACGAGTCTGGCCCTTCATTGGTGTCACTTTCACAAAAACGTGATCACCCACTTCATATTCTCGGTCTCGTCTTCTAACATCCGCATAACTTTTCTGTCTACTCTGTGCAGTTTTCAGTCTTTGCTGTATCAGTTTTATCTTTTCAGTCGTCTCATATACAATCTCGGGCCCAAGCAAAGGCCCATCTCCAACTTCTGCCCAGCAGATCGGAGATCTACACTTTCTGCCATACAATGCCTCGAAAGGCGCCATACCAATACTCGAATGGTAGCTGTTGTTGTAGGCGAATTCAGCCAACGGCAAATGACTTTCCCAGTTTCCCTGAAAATCAAGGACACACATTCTCAATAGATCCTCCAAGGTTTGGATGGTCCTTTCTGACTGTCCATCTGTCTGAGGATGATAAGCACTACTCAGCCTCAATTCAGTACCCAGTGCAGTCTGTAGGCTTTGCCAAAACCTCAATGTAAACTTCGAACCCCTGTCAGAAACAATGGACACAGGTACTCCATGCAGTCTCACAATTTCATCAATATAGATAACAGCCAATTTGTCCGCATTATAGATTGTCTTGACAGGTAAGAAGTGAGCAGATTTGGTTAGTCTATCAACAATAACCCAAATTGAATCCATACCTTTCCTGGAGCGAGGCAACCCAACGATAAAATCCATCGTGATATGCTCCCATTTCCACTCTGGTATGGGTAAGGGTTGCAATAATCCAGCAGGTCGTTGATGTTCAGCTTTGACTTGTTGGCAATGAAGACATTTGGACACAAAGTCGGCAATTTCTTTCTTCATTCCCGGCCACCAGAAATTCTGTTTCAAATCTTGGTACATCTTTGTATTCCCCGGGTGGATAGACAATTTTGAATTGTGGCCCTCTTGCAGAACTCTTCTTTTCAGTTCAGTGTCATTCGGCACACACAGTCTTTCTTGGAATTTCAGTACATTGTTCTCAAATTTGAACCCCGGTCTCGGTTTAATTTCCCTTTCTTCGATGATCTTCTTCAAGAAGTCATCCTGTTGCTGTTTCTCTTTAATTTCTTCTATCAAGGCTGGTTAGGCAGAAATAGCAGCTATTGTTCCACCTTGTTCTCTCAAAACAATTTCAATTTCAGATTTTTCAAGATCATGAAGTAATTCTTTCTGCCCGGTGAGCAAACAAGCTAAGTTCCCAATGGATTTCCGGCTCAGTGCATCGGCAACGGTGTTGGCTTTTCCCGGGTGATACAGAATCTGTAGATCATAGTCTTTGATCAGCTCTAGCCATCTGCGCTGTCTCATATTTAGTTCTTTCTGTGTGAAGAAATATTTTAAGCTCTTGTGGTCGGTGTATACTTCATATGTCGCCCCATAAAGGTAGTGACGCCAGATTTTCAATGCAAACACTACTGCAGCCAATTCCAAATCATGGGTCGGGTAGTTCTTTTCATGTGGTCTCAACTGTCGGGAAGCATAAGCAATAACTCTCCCATTCTGCATTAAAACACACCCCAAACCCTTATGAGAAGCATCACTAAATACAGTATAACCATCCGTACCTGAAGGTAGAGTAAGGACCGGTGCAGTCACAAGTCGAGTTTTCAACTCTTGAAATGCTGATTCCCTTTGGTCTGTCCAGTCAAATGATGTCCCCTTCTGAGTTAACTGAGTCAATGGTAAGGCAATTTTGGAGAAATCTTTGACAAATCTTCTGTAATATCCAGCCAATCCCAAAAAGCTTCGGACTTCGGTCACATTTGTTGGTCTAGGCCAGTTCACTACAGCTTCAATTTTCTGCGGATCAACAGAAATTCCATCTTTGCTAACAACATGCCCCAAAAACATAACATGATCAAGCCAAAATTCACATTTAGACAATTTAGCATACAGTTTCTGTTCCCTTAGGGTCTGCAGGGCAAGTCTCAGATGGTGTTCATGTTCTTCTCTACTTTTTGAATAAATCAGTATGTCATCAATAAATACTATAATGAAATCGTCAAGGTATGGTTTAAAAATTCTGTTCATAAGGTCCATAAAAGCAGCAGGGGCATTCGTGACTCCGAATGGCATAACTAAAAATTCATAATGGCCATACCTCGTTCTAAAAGCAGTTTTATCAACGTCTTCCGGTTTAACCTTCAGTTGATGATACCCCGATCTGAGATCAATCTTGGAAAATACTTGTGCACCCTGTAACTGGTCAAATAAATCATCAATACGTGGCAATGGGTATTTATTTTTCACAGTTACCTTGTTCAATTCACGGTAATCAATGCACAGTCTCAGTGAGCCATCTTTCTTCTTCACAAACAAAACCGGTGCGCCCCATGGTGAAGTACTGGGCCTGATAAACTTCTTGTCTAACAGTTCTTGCAATTTTACTTTCAATTCCTTCAGTTCAGTTGGAGCCATTCTGTAAGGAGCTTTCGATATTGGCTGTGTACCCGGAATCACATCAACGGTAAATTCAATCTCCCTGTCAATCAAATCCCCTGGCAGATCATCTGGAAATACATCTGGGAATTCTCTGACTATAGGAATACAATTCACATCAGTTTTAACACTATCATCAGTAGACACAGTCAGCACAGAACACAGATATCCTTTACACCCCTTTCTAATCAGTTTAACAGCTTTCACAGAAGAAATCAGATACGGAGGGGGTACTACTCCACTCCCATTAAACACAAATTCAGGCAAACCAAGTGGACGGAAAACTACTTGTTTTGTTACACAGTCTATAGTGGCATGATATTTTTGTAACCAGTCCATCCCCAATATTACATCAAAATGATCGATGTTCAATGGCAGTAAATCAATAAACAGATGCATATCCCCAACAATAATTTCACAAGCAGGATACATATATGCACATGTCATGGATCCCCCAACAGGTGATGATACAGCTAGCAGATAATTCATGGGTTCTAAGGGTCTATTCAATTTCCGTGAAAAAGCATGCGACACATAAGAATGTGTAGACCCCGAATCAATCAATACATATGCATTTTGTGTACAAATAGAGAGGATACCTGACACAACGGTCTCAGTATTTTGCACGTCTCCCGGTACTAGGGCAAACACTCGGCCCTGCCTCATAGGCTCTTTCCCGGTAGCTTTGGGGTTAGGCTTTGGTGCTGCAGTTGATGCTGCTGTGCTTGGTGCAGCTTTGCTACTGGCTTGCGGAGCAGAGGGACAGTCTCTAACCATGTGGCCCACTTTGCCACATCTGTAACAGGCTCCAGATATTTTGTGACAAACCCCTTTGTGCTTGTTGCCACATACAGAGCAGGGTGGAATGAACCCACTCCCTTGGCTGGGGCTAGTTGTTGACCCCGTATTCTGTTTCTTGTTGGAAGGGTTATGCTTGCCTTTCTTGAATTTGAAACCTTGCCTTTTACCATGCCATTCAGTTGTTGGTGTTTCAGATTGTTTCACAGCTTCGATGTTCGACTCAGCCATCAATGCTCAGTCAAGAACACCCACAAAAGTCGGTAGTTTCAAAACATTTATTCGGTCAAGTATTGCAACATTAAGGCCACCCTCAAATTTTCTGGCCTTCTTGTAGTCAGTGTCCACCATATGTGGTGCATATCTGGCAAGCTCGGTAAATTTTGTTTCATATTCAGCAACAGACATTGTGCCCTGTCTCAGTTGTTCAAATTCAGTCACCTTTCTATCCCTGACACACTATGGAAAGTACTTTTCAAAGAAGGACTCCTTGAACTGAGCCCAAGTCATAACAGTATTTGTATCACGGATCAACATCCACCACCTTCTAGCTTCTTCTTGTAGGGTGAAGGTAGCTAACAGTACTTTATTCGCTTCTGAGCACGGGAACACTTCAAATAGTTTTTCTGTTTCAAGCACCCAAGCTTCAGCCTTTAGCGGTTCGAGGCCTCCCTGAAAGGATGGCGGTTTCATCTTGCTGAATTTATGGGTAAGAGCAATTATGTCCCCATCATTCACATTTACATTTGGTTCCGGCTGTACCGGAGGAGGAGGAGGAGGTGGGGGCTGTTGGTTCTGTTGTTGTTCAAGTCTAGCAGTTATCAATTCCATCATTCTTTCCATTCTTGTCATTCTTGCCTCAGTAGATGAGGATTCAGGTTCATTTGCATTGTCCATTTCACTATAAGCAGTTATAACAGTTATAGCAATTATAACATAAACAGTTGCATGTTTAGACAGTTGTCACATTAACAGGTATTCAATCATAACATAGCCACACACTTTTCAAGTTCATGAAATGCCCTAATCACTTTTCTAGGACACCCTAAAGCTCATTCGGACACGTGTGTGGGGTATAACTCGTGGTTAAGTATCGCTCTGATACCACTCTGTCACGACCCAAACCCGGCCCTATGGGTTTAGCACCGTAACCGGCCAGTAATCCGAGATTACCGAAGGCCTGCTTAACAGTAGTATAGTAAAACAGAGTTCAAGGCCTGGCGGAAGCCAATACAGTAAATAAATAATGTCCATTGAGCTGTGACAGTCTGTATGCCAAAAAGATTTTTCATGCATTCACACATTCAAACAGTACAGTCTATACAAAATTTACAGTCACACAGTAAAGGGACCTAATCCCTTGATAACAGTACAGTTAGTAGCTGACAGTCTATACAGTAATCCAAAACAGTACGGAGACAGACGGGGGAAAACAAAACACCCCAAAGCCATAACATGGCAACTCGGAACCTCGCAGTGAGGCACATAGGCTGGCTTGACAAAACTGGAGTCTAATCCACGCTCCTAGCTCCGATCTGGTGGCTGAGCACCTACATATATATATAAACAGTGAGCTAAAGCCCAGTGAATAACATAATGCGTAAAGAGGTTAAGAATGAAATGCCCTTACAGTAATGAAAACAGTTCATTAAACAATATTCCAGTCTTTCAGTCAGAACAGTTATTCAGTCATATGTGGTACATCCATTAGCATAGCAATAAACAGTAGGTCTTAAAGACCGAACAGTAATGATGGCCATCAATCAGTAAACAGTAATGGTTCCACGAGGAAACCGACAGAGATCTCTGTAACAGTAACAATATCAGTATACAATAGTTGCTAAGGATGCCACAATACATTTCAGAATATAGGACATACATTCAATCAATTAACAATAATTATTTCAGAAAACAGTTCTGTTAAACAGTCAGAAAACATTCTCAGTTGAACATATCTTTACACAATTGTTACTCACAGAGTTTGGGCTACGGTATGCTAGAGCGTGTCTCCCCAGTCGCCAACCCTACACAGTTCACAGGTTGAACACACACTAAGCTACACAGTTGGGAAATATCATACTTTAATCCCTAATTTGCCTTGGTGTGTTCCACATCTATATCCTCATTAAGATGTCTTAAACTAGGCCTAAGAATGCCTAGAATGGGATGAGGATGCAAAAATACACTTAGAAAACATTTTGCAAAGTTTGCTGAAAATAGGAGCCTCGCTCGAGCGATCCTTCCTTCGCTCGAGCGAGCTTCCAAAATCAAAGGCTTCGCTCGAGCGAGCTGCCGAAACAGTAAAAGTACTGGATGCTGAAATTTTACGCTCGAGCCACCAATCCTACGCTCGAGCGTAGCTTCGAACAAAGGTTGGTCGCTCGAGCGAAGAAGCCAAATTCTGGAATTTCCAGATTTGTCTCCTAAGCTCAAACCAAGCATTCTTTCACTCAAAACTCGACCTCTTGGGCCCAAATTCTGGAAAACACCTCTAGATTCAATATACAACAAGTTTCAAAGCTCAATTTGTGAATTCAAAGCCCAAGAGTGAGTCAATTAAAACCATTTTTCAAACCCATTTTTCATGAACAATGTTCAAACATGACATGCATGCATTCAAACCAATTTAAAGCTTCAAATCATGCTCTAATGAGTTCATTCTCTTCAAAACAAGTTGAAAACATGGACTTAAGTTTAAACATGAGCATGCATGTACAATTCTACCATGAATTCCACTCAAATTCCAACATTTCAACCATGCATGCATGAAATGGGTTCTAATTCAACACTATAGAACCAATTTATGTCTTAACTCTATAATTTGCCATGAATCTAGCAAGAATCAACCTTAAGGACATCAATGAGGGGTTGAAATTCACTTACCTAAGTCTTGTATTCAAGGTTTAGGAGTCCAATTGACAATTACACTTCAATTCTACCAAAATCCAAGCCAAAATCACAAGATCAACTCCTTCTTTCTCTCATTCTCTTGTTTGGTCGGTTGGGCACTCAAAATAGGCTGATGAATGTGTTTTGATTAAGTATAAATAAGGCCTCAAAGTATGGCATTTTGGTAAATAATCAAAGTTAGCAATTTATCACTATTTGATCTAATTTAATCATTCCTAATCACATTTTAGATAAATACACCATAAAATCACATAAATCCTACTGATCATGAAACACTAAACAATTCTCAGTTCGGCCGCCGATAAGGCCTTCAATTTGTAGTTTAAACATAAAAACACGAACAGATAATCAAATAATCGAAAAGATAAAAATGCAATACAATAAACATGCTCAGTTAATTCGGTTTCAATTTTCGATCAGTCCGTTCAGCACTCCAGGTAGTTCAATTATCAGTCATAAGCATTCCAGTTTAGCAGTAATCAGTATGTAATTCAGTAAATTTCCGGTAAACAGTATGGGGTTGTTACACCTACTCCTAACACAACGTAAAAGTTGGGAACCCTAAATTCTCAAGTTGCATGCTTCTTGCAACACCCAGTGGGTCTCTAGATCTATAATTCACATAGCTTCAAACTTAATCTAGAACAATGTGATAATTATTAGATTCACTAGTTGGTAAATGACAAATAAGAGCATTTGGGAAAATGTAAAACCAAGATTTTGCATTAGCTAGACCCTATCCAACCATTCCTGAATATTGGTACCCTTACTCTTTGATTTTTCAAGTAAAGGAGTGTCATGTAAATGAGTTATTGTTTTATTTTGTGTTCCAGTTTTTGTTTCTATATATCGTTTGCTCTGATTTTGTTAAACAATGGCAAATTGAATACACTTACTGACCGCTTAGATTTTAGTCAGTTTGGTTCTCTCCCCTGATCGGTCACAATTGATTTATATTATTAGCAAACTGTACCAATTTCACCCCTATGTCTAACCCAGTGTGAAAGTTGGAGACCCCTTTTTGTTTTGGAGTTTCATGCTTTCTACAACTCCCAAGGACTCTTTGGATCTTTGGACCACATAGCTTCAAACTCGAAAGATCGTTTTTTTGTTAATTTTTCTCCTACTTCATCAAGAACAATGAGAGAATGTTTAGATTCAATTCTAACATAAAGTGAAAGTTGAGGACCCCTTAATTATGGAGTTGTAAGTTAATTACGTATATTTGTGTCCCATAAAATTTTCATAATTTTCTGAGAGATCATTTGATGTTTCTGTTTCATTGTCATAGTTGCTGGTTTGTCTCGATCATGTCATTGTCTCATGTTTAGTTTAGGATTGTCATGCATTAATCATGTTTTGTCTTGTTTTCTGCCATGATTGCATGCTTGTTAATTTTTATGATAGTCTAGTGTTTGATTGGCATCATTATAGTTGTTAGTTTCTATTTTTATTTTTATTTTTATTTTTTTTTTTGCGAAACACTAATTTAACTAATTGAACCAATGAAATTGAGTGAAGTCATCTTGCATATTAAAGTCTAACAAATTCCTAATGAAATTGACTAAAGGATAACTTATCAGCTGGGCAAGATGGGTGCCTCACACCTTCCTAATTTGTACCTTGGACTTCGATTGTAGTTTCCTTGGTTGTATCTTGTGTTTTATCTACGAAGTCAAGTTTTTGTTTTTGTTTTTCTTCTTCTTCTATTTTAGGATTATATTGGGTTTCCTAGTGGTACTTTGAGAAAAAATTAGCTGGCAACTCCATCGAATAGATCTCTGTTTCTCGCGACAATTACTAACTATTACATTTTCTTCTTGATTCAAAGTTTGAATCATTTGGATTAAATATTCAAATCTTTTTACATCTCTAGTAGTTTTAAATTCTTATTCTAAAGACCACAATGTCCTATACTTTCATAGTCTTCATATTGTTATGTGAATCTTTGTTCATTATATTTCTCTTCTATAGGAATTCTTACACTAAATGATACACTGAAGCATTTTCTTCCTTCAAATTTTAGAATGAGATTTTCGTCTAATAACTTCATAGTTCGAGAATACTTTTAAATGCTGGACTTATTATTATTATTTTTTGGTTTCCATTTATTCGGAAACTGAATATTTCCCCATTAAGTGATTTTTGGTTGATAGCCTGTTTTAAATGAAGGGAGTTCTTCCCTTTTTTTGACTAAACAAATTATTTGCCATTTTTTAACACATTAACTTAGGTACACTCGTCAAATTTAAAAAACTTGATTCATGGGTTGTTGGTGCGACTCTGAGCATCTCTAATATCAATCATGAAATTTAGAATTGCATTAAAGAACAATTTGTTTACGTGTGTTAGCTTGCGCAACTCTCAATAGGCTTCAATGCTATCATCATCTCCTAAAGATACATAAGAGTATTTGGAGTGGAATATGTATATTTCTGTGTATGTTTATATTTTGTCAAGTCAAACAATTTCTCTCTCTTTACAAGTTCTCTATCAAACTTCAAACAAACTTCCAAGAAATTACACCTTATATACTTTTTACTTATTTTTTCACTATAAAATGTCATGATAAAAATTACAAAGTATCATAACAAAAATCACAGAGTATCATAACATTATCATCCCTAACTTTAGAGTGCACATCATAAATTCATTATTCATAATTTTACCACAAAATATCATAACATACATTACATATAATCATAATTTTTATGATAAAAAATCGTAATTTTTTTTATAATGTACATCTTTTTAAAAGGTGCATCACTATAAAGAAAGTGAATAATATCAAACTTATTAATGTTTTTATCATACACTGTATTTATTTGAAATGAACAAATGTACATATATGTTTTTTGATCAAAAGAAACATAACTAAACACAAACATAAGAACACATAGAATGGTGTCCATACGATTACATATTTCAACTTCTTCAAGGAAATGTAGAGTAAATACAAAAATTTAGATTCAAATTTGACATCCCACATTTAAAAAAATAAATAAATAAAAATTTGACATCCTAAGCCCAAAATGTGGTGTCTTTCATTAATATGACCAAAAAATGTCAAATCAAATTGTATGAAATTTTTATATAAAATTTGATATTTATACGTAAAAAATGATATTTATCATAAAATAAATATTTTTAATCTTTTAACCTCCCAATCCATGTCACAATGCCAAGTCCGTAAGTACGGAGATTCTTTCCGGTTGGAAATCACAACTAGAGTTGGGCCTCTATGAGCTCATCACAGGATCACCTCATTATCTAAATCGTTTATCTTCTAAGGCTCTCTAACAGATTATCCATGCCAAATCAGGTTGATCAAATAATTATAATCACATGATTGGTTCATATTTATTTTCAAAAAAATGCATGGCAAGTATAATTTTGAAAACAGACTGTCCATTATTTTGAGGACAAATGTTATATCATCACGTGATTACGATTATTCGATCAATCTAATTTTTTTACATAAATTATCTACTCAAAAGTTCTTAAAAGGTGAACGGTTCAGATCATATGACAGCCCATGGAGGCCCAATTTACCAACTACAACAAATCTCCATCTTATGCATGACTCATTGGTTCACATTATTGGAGTCAGGCAAGGCACCCATCCATGCTGGTGGCAACATTCTAGTTTGCTCATGAACAGTCTTAAACAATGGAGGCAACATCCTATAAACAACAGCAACCTCCTTCATAGCACCACCCTCACCACTCTCACCGCCACCACCATTAGTCCAAATACTAATTTTATGCTGCAGCCCACGAACCGCCTCGCCATTAATCTTGGCAATCTCCTGAAACATCCCACCATTGATCATCAAGTAATCTCTAAGAGCATTGTAATTCCCTCCCAACGCGTCCAAAAGCATGCATATATAAACCCCTTGGGCTTGTCCGAGCGCTATAAGCCCTGCAGCTTCTTTTTGGTTAGCATATAATTCTCCATCAGCGAGTTGTTGGAGGGCATAGAAAGCAGCCTCAGCCGTGGCTTTTTGGGCCTGGGCTTCTTTCTCTTTCTCGTATAGAATTGCTTCGACTGATTTCTGTTTGTTGTAGAGCTCCCAGTTTGCCTCTTGTACCTTTGTTTTTCATCAAAATGGTTAATTCCAAGTTTTTTGCAGAATGCTAATTTGATATTGGTGAAATAAATGAAATGTGATATACAAGTACAATTTCTAGACTCATTATGTTTAAATGATATGATTGGTTGACAACTAGAAGAAAAAAAAAAATATGAGAGAAAGTGTTGCACGATGATAAGGAAATTTTAATGAAAATTCTAATCATACCAAAATTTTCAAACACAATTAATGATGTAACTGTTTCACTCAACAAAGTGACGTGATACAACTGTTTTATTCAATTTTTTTTTGGTATAAAAAAGTTTAGGTGAGGGAAGGCTATCTCAGTCGAGGGTTAGGGCAAGCCACCAAGGAGGACTACTGGTAGTAGTGGGAATTGAACCTAAGTCTTAAAGACGAAGAGTCTGATCCTTACCAACTTAACCAATCCCCGTTGGCTGTTTTACTCAACTTTAAGTGATGCAAACTGATAGCTATTAATCTTAGAAAAATAATATACAAGCCCACTTTATAGACTTATTTCTAGACCAAGTAATGTGTCAATAAGATGATTGATTAATGATTAGAGAATAAATGAGAAAGATAATTGACTTAGATATTTTAATAGAATACCACATCATTGAGTTTAAAAGGGGGGTCTGATTTTTTAATCTAAATAGCAGTACTCATCTAAATAATATGACAAATCACTTTTGTATTAATATTTTAAGAAACAACATAAAATGTGTCACTTAATAAGTAAAATAGAACATTATTTCGGAAACATGTAATATTTTTTCCTTAATCTCTCGGCGTCTGAAGAACACCGGCATAAATCTCTGTCTCTCGATCTTTCAATCTCTCCCTCAATCTCTGACTCTCTCTCTCTCTCTCGATCTCTCAATCTCTCTCTTGATCTCTGTCTCTTTCTCGTACAATCTCGATCTCTCTATATCTGCGTACACATTATCTGACCCTTTTTAGATAATTTTTCTTCTCTTACATATCTCTCTATACAAGTATATATATGAATTTATATATGTATCTCTATTTATTGATTGAATAATCATCCTTATTTTAATTTCAGGTTCTCGATTGATCCAATCATTGATCGGTGGCGGTGGAAAAATCAACTCCTTTGAGAAAAGAAACCCTAAGTTTCTCATTGGAGGTAAGTTCTAATCTATTTGGTTACACGTTTGTTCTGGTTTTGATCTTGTTTAGATTTGTATTGAACTACTCTTTGTTAGCTTTTTGTTTACTGTTTGGGAATTGATTTCAATTTGTTAGCTTTTGTAGTTTGAATGCCATGTTTATTGACAAATGTGCTCAGTTAAAATACAGTTGATGTGTTGATTATTGTTGATGTTGTGATTAATTGGTGCAAATTTCAACATAGACAAATGGGAAATTAGTTTTTGTTTCCAATTCCAAAAAGAGTAGGGAGTATAAACTCTAATTATTTGATAAATATTTTCCCAAAAAAAATAAAATAAAAATGATTAGATTATTACAACTAAGAGCATACATTTTATGATAAAGAGTTGCTACAGTTTACATCTTAAAACTAGAACTACTAGACAATTGGGAATCATTATATAATATAAGCAAAGACGTTGTAAGCTCTTTATTGATGAATACTTCAATCTATTTTTCTCAAATTTTTGAATTTTTATAATGTAAAAATCTACGTGTCATATTATTGGTTCTCGTCAATTTTTTTTTCCTTTTTAATTTTAATTATCAATATGGCAATACCTTTCAAATTTTGTCCATTAATTAGAGAATCTTTGGAATTTTCAACAATATGAAAACTTTCTATTTCTTAAATTGATGATGAAAATCTCAATATATGTTTCTTAAATTGTTAGCGACAATTGATTTGTAAACCACTGGTTTTTCCTTAATTGGATAGTAAATTGAAATAAAAAAATTTTGAGGTCTTCTTGTTTTTTCCTTCGTAGATTTTTTGGTTTTTGCTTTTGAGGACCTCTTGTCCTTCTTTGTACTTCTCTTTTCTCCTTTTTGATAAAATTCTTCTTTTATTACTGATCCCAAAAAAAAAAAAAAAAATTGAAATAATTTTTTTTACAATATAATAATAATAAAAAAGTTCCGGCTTTTAAGCAGATTGTTTAAGAGAGGATTTTTTTTCTTAAACTTGAGTCCTATTTCCTCTTCTTCTCGCAGCATTTCTTCTTTAAACAAGTAGAAATTCAGCATCAGCTTTGTGTTGTCTTTAGATTGTATTAACCTGATGAAAAGCAGGGGCCTGTTGCCTTCTTGTGGGAAATCATTTTTTTCATTGTTATTGGGTGAACCTCTTGAGTAGTTAATGATTGAAGGTTCAGTATCAGGGGTTTGCTACTTCTGTAGCCACACTACTCGAAATACGATTTTTTGCGATTGATTATTTTACCATCGCAAAAAATCACTTTTTACGTCATAATCCCATTTTACTTAACCCCCAAAATCGTGTTCTTAACTGAAAACAAAAAAAAAAACCCAAATCGTGTAAAACTTGCCCTATCCCCTTTCACTCTTGTTTCCCAACTCTCTCTCTCGCTCTTTCTCTCTCTCTCTCAAAATCTCACAAATCATACTGTTAATCTCTCAAATTCTCCTCTCTCACTCGACTCTCCACTCTCTCGCTCGAATCTCACTATCCACTCTCCACTCTTCACTCTCTCTCGCTCGACTCTCACTTCGATGTAGATATGAAGATTTTGATCAATTGTTGATGAAGATTTGAAGATTTCGATCTGTTGTTGATGAAGATTTGGATCGATTCATAATCGGTAAGCCTAATTTCTATGTACGAATCCAACTCTCTATCTCTGTAATCCTTATATCTTTATTTTTATCAATGCAGTGTAGATACTGATTTCGAAACATCTTTTTGATTCGAAGATTCATTTTATTTTTTTATCTTTATTATTAAATCTTGATTTGCTTTGGCTTTAAAACTTGATCTGAACATTTCTCTAGATTGTTTGCTAAATTTCTTTTAGTTTTTGAACCTCTTGTTTGTATAATTTCAAACTTTTAGTATTCTGCTTTTATGTTTGTTTGGCTAGAAAACTGAAGCTCACCACAATTGGGGTAAAATATATATTTGTTTTCCTATGTCTTTGTTACATTTTCTTAGCAACCAAACAGAGCATAATTTGGTTAATCTTTGAATGATTTTTCTAGTTTATAATCTCATTGTTCTGCTTTGAATTCTTCTTTGTTACATGTTTTAGTCGTAGTTGATTTCTATAGTGCTCTGTTTAATTTTGATTTCAAGCTCTCTCAATTTCAATTTAGTTTGATGAAGCTTAGAAGTAATTTAGATCTTGAATTAAATGATGAATTACTTGCTACTGATATCTTTCTCTCTCGTTTTTGAATTTGAATTCGATTCATATAGCTAAATGCATAAAGTACTGAATATTAGTATTCTTAGGAAATACATGAATCTTTTAAAATTTTTTAATTTGTTCATCAGTTTTTTAACCAGATCCTTATTGGCTTGTATCTTAGTTGATACATTCATGAGGGCTTTACACACTCTTCTTTGTCCTTCCTCCACACTCAGTAGGCTGAATTTTGATTTGGATCAATTTCTTCTGCCAAGTAAAATTTACTACTATAGTTCAATTTGGTCTCAAATTGATATTTAGTTCGATTTATTTCTTTTTGTATCCATTCATGTGAATAAGCAATAATAATAATAATAATAATAATGAGTGGCATCTTGATAATTGAAGGCTCTAGAAAGGGGAAAGTGAGTAGTATCTTGAATAATTGAAGGTTCTTCTTAGGTGGAGCTCATAGGGTAGGTGCACATGGCATCATTTCTATTTTGTGTGGTTGAGATGTAACTTGTGTGTTTTGAATTCATCATTTCTATTTTTATGATGATGATGTCTAATTCATGCATTTATATTTAGTTGTGTGTGTGTGTGTAGAGGTTTATGCTAGTATGTTTGTCTTGAATACTGCTGTATCTGCTATGAATATTATTGTACAATTTTGTCTATATGATTCCTTCTCCCTATCAAGGTCAAGATACACCTTTTCCATTGTCATTCATGCTTGACTTGTTACATCCTCTCTTAATGATTTTTTCAGCCACTGGCCAGTGCATATGACTTGCAAAACATAGAGATGGTCGGTGGGAATGGGCAATTGCTCCTGGTGTCTCACCATTTCCTAGATATCAACATGCAGCGGCGAGTTTTTCTTTTAAACTCCCAACCAAAAAAAGAAAAGAAAAGAAAAAGACCCCACTGTTAGTTGATATTTTCCCCCCTCCTGTTTGGTATCTAGAAACCAGTCATTGAGATGTGCTATGCTCCTGTAGGTTTTTGTAAATGCAAGGCTCCATGTGTCTGGTGGTGCTCTTGGTGGTGGACGCATGGTGGAAGACTCATCATGTGTTGCAGGTATTTTCCTTTATTTTCTTTTTCCCTGCAATCCAGCAAATGTGTTGAAATTGTTGGTGTACAAAGTCTACACTTAAGTCTTTTTCTCAGATTTGTCATGTTTCTGTGTGTAGTTCTGAATATTGCGGCAGGAGTCTGGTGTGATACAAAGTCTGTCACGACCCCAACCCCCCCCTAGTAGGATGGTGCCATGATGGCCAGTAATCCGAGATTACCGAAGGCCAACTTTCAAAATTCACACACAATCAGAGTATAATATATGGGGCTTACAAGCGCGGAAGCAATATATATTCATGAATCTAAGTAGTCCATAAGAGCCGTGCATAGATCCAATGAAATGACATACATCTTTACATAGCTTTACAACTAGGATATACAAACAAAATAAAATACTTATTACATCTTGACAAAAGGGCTGCTAGAGCCGACATGTTCAAAATACATAAGTCCTCAAAATTGCCGACGTAACATGAATCCGAAATAAGATGCCCACATAACATGCATACAAAACACACATCTCGGCGTAGCCGACTTCTAGCTCGATACCTACAGGTATACATAGAGAGGGTGAGCTTGGATACTCAGTGAATGGTACAAGTAATAAAGGGGTAAAATGAATGATTCCCGAGGTCCTTGTCAAAACAATACATATATCATAGCTTCTTCAAAACATGTACATATAACATAACTTGTTCAAAACATAAACTTAGCATAACTTGTATCAAAACATGCACTTGGGATGATGACATTCTTGACAAAACATACCCACCCGTTCATGGACCGTCGGTGGCAAAACAAAGGTCTAATTGATCCGTAATCGGTTAGACAAACCCACCCGCACAAGGCTGTCGGTGGCAAAACAAGGGTGCTGCAAAAGTTTAGAGTCCTCTAGCACAAGGGACCTATGTTACAAAGGACCGTATCCTTTTAACACGAGAGATTGGTGTTACTTAGGCCCGTAGCCCGCTTTAACACAATGGTACTGCGAAAGTTTAGAGTCCTCCAGCACAAGGGACTTATGTTACTTAGGCCCGTAGCCCGCTTTAACACAATGATACTGCGAAAGTTTAGAGTCCTCCAGCACAAGGGACTTTCCGAGAATGTCATCTGAAACAAAACTTGTACTTGGTAAGCAAAACTTATACTTGATACATCAAAATAGGGGTAATCATTCATGCTTAACAAATACTTTTCAAAACAAAGCAAAGTAAAACTTATCAAAACCTTATAACATAACTTTATTAAAAATACCACTCACTTAGTTCTCGGGACGTCGGAATCAAAGCAAAAGTCCAAGTCCTACAAACACATGGCAAGGTCCACTGAAAACACATCTCAAAACAAGTCTTACATGCATGCAAATGATCTTGAGAAAACATGCTGGAAGTCAAAACACTGTTTTACATGTCAGGAAGACATGCTGGGTACCAACCAGGTCTAAGCCGAGGTCCCACACCACCTGGCCGAGGTGTGGTTACCAAGGCTTCGGCGTGCGGCTGCATGCCGAGGTGTTCATGCAGGACAGACTAAAGGTGCAAGTGATCATGCAAGATAGGCCAAGGTGAGATACGATGCTTGGCCTAAGTGTGAGGTCTAGGTGAGAGTGATCTCGGCGACTACACTTCGGGGAGTGAAGCCTGGAAATCTGGGTTGAAGAACATGAACATGAAGAACATGAATGCTAAAAATCATAACTTGTTTATTACAAAATCTGGGATTTCATGCCATGAGTTCGAAAATATGGACCTGAGTACCCATACTTGAAGATCATACGAAAACAAACATGAAAACATGAATCTTGGTGCAAACTCTTGGATCAAAACATGATTTTTCTTGAAGAACACATGAATACTATTTTCTCTTTCTAAAACCGAACTTCAAAACAATGCATGGCTTACAAATCATATTCAATCATGCAATGCAATAACATAAACATAAAGAACAACATGAGCAAATCAAGAATCTAACCTTAGAACACAAATCTAACGGTTCGATCTCTAGGAATCAAGCTTGAAACTCTACTCCTCTCTCAAGAACTCTCTCTTCTTCTCCTAGAGCTTCTCTCTCCTCTCCAAAACAAGGATGTAACAAATGATAGGTTTTCTCTCTCTACCGGCTGACTTAACACTCTGCTCGGACACGTGGCATTACCGGGTTGGTTCTCTTCAAAAAGGTGATTGAAAGACAAGACAGGTGTAAGGCAAAGTGTATTCAACAAGCTTGGTGGCAAGGGCACTCCGGCAAGTGATGACATCGGCTAAGGACAAAGCTTCGGCAAGTCAGGGAACAATGATCTCGGCTAGGAAGGACAACACTTGGCCTAGCTGTGCCACACCTCGGCCTAGATGTGCCACACCTCGGTCTAGGTCATACTTGTCCAGGAACAAGATCACTTGGGTTCATGGATGACATCTCGGCCTAGATAATACACATCTCGGCCTCGGTGACACACACCTCGGCCTAGATGATAATCATCTCGGCCAATATGCCAGGATGAAGATGGAGGTCAATCAAAGTGGTTCCAAGATAATTCTAGGCTTAAGGTGACCTCGGCTTAGATCAACCTAGGCTTGGCGTGACTGAGGCTTAACATAACCTCGGCTTAACAGCAACGAGGGAACAAAACATGAAATCAGTACTAAAACAAAACAAGTCAAGACTCGCAATGCAACTTAATCCTGGCAAAACATATAAATGTATGCAAGCATGACTAAGACATAAATGTGGGTTGTTACATCCTTCCCCCCTTAAAGAAGTTTGGTCCTCCAAACTTAACTTACCATACTCCCAAAAATAACTCCGAATGTCGAATGCTCATTCCTTCTTATCTTCTCTAGCCTTTACCTTGGGACAATCCTTAATACGATGACCCATCTCACCGCATCCAAAACATGCTCCAGATGTCCGATGACAAACTCCAAAATGTAGCTTTCCACAACTTGTGCACGTCGGCCTAGTGCCACCTTCTTGATTCATGTTGTCGGGACTCCCCTCCTTTGTCTTTTTCTTGACATCAGTTGGGCCTACCCCTTTTCCGCGATTGTCATAGGTGTGCCTCTTCTTCTGATTCTCCCCCAAACTCTGACTCCTGTTCAAATTGGCTTCTGCTAGGATGGCCTTGTCTAGTACTCCGGCATACGTTGGCATGTTGAGCAGATTAACCCGATCTTGTATTGGTCCACGAAGCCCACTTTCAAACTTTCTAGCTTTTCTATATTCGTCATCGACAATGTGCGGTGCATACCTTGCCAACTCAGTGAAAGCACGATCGTATTCGGCCACTGTTTTATTGCCCTGTGTTAACATCTGAAATTCTGTGGTTTTGCGATCTCGGACACTGAGGGGAAAGTGTTTGTCATAAAACAACTCCAAAAATCTGGCCCAAGTCAACTCTGGATTACCTTCTCGGATCATCATCCACCACCTACGAGCATCGTCTTCCAATGTGAATGCTGCCAATGCCACCTTCTGGGCGTCTGTGCTAGGGAAAACCTCAAACAACTTCTCCATCTCAAGAACCCATGCTTCTGCTTTCATCGGCTCTATACCTCCATGGAACTTTGGCGGCTTCATCTTCTTGAATTCTTTGATTAAGGTCAAGGTGTCGTCTCCATACAAAGCTGGCTGCGGCTGCACTTGTGGCACTGGAGGAGGCGGAGCTGGTACTGCTTGTCGGCCATCTGTCTGCTCGGCCTGAGTGGATGTAGTACCAGTGTTCTGCTGCCTTGCTTGTCTTAACTCATGGGCCAAACCTTCTACCATCCTTTCTAATCTGTCTATTCTGTCCTCGGATTGATCTTGGCCGACTGGAGGTCTACCCCTTCTCATGATGCTAGGAGTATGCAAAGTGTGACTCTTAAAACAAAATGAACAAATAAACATGCAAGTGGAATGATCATGCCGAGATGATGCACATCTTATCAAGTAGCAAGCAATATGATGCAATCCTAATATCAAGTCTAAGGGAGATCCTATGCTCTTTAGGACTCAAAGTGTGTGACCAACGTACTATAAGGATCTTGTGCTCTGATACCATTCTGTCATGACCCCAAGCCGCCCCTAGTAGGATGGTGCCATGATGGCCAGTAATCCGAGATTACCGAAGGCCAACTTTCAAAATTCACACACAATCAGAGTATAATATATGGGGCTTACAAGCGTGGAAGCAATATATATTCATGAATCTAAGTAGTCCGTAAGAGCCGTGCATAGATCCAATGAAATGACATACATCTTTACATAGCTTTACAACTAGGATATACAAACAAAATAAAATACTTATTACATCTTGACAAAAGGGCTGCTAGAGCCGACATGTTCAAAATACATAAGTCCTCAAAATTGCCGACGTAACATGAATCCGAAATAAGATGCCCACATAACATGCATACAAAACACACATCTCGGCGTAGCCGACTTCTAGCTCGATACCTACAGGTATACATAGAGAGGGTGAGCTTGGATACTCAGTGAATGGTACAAGTAATAAAGGGGTAAAATGAATGATTCCCGAGGTCCTTGTCAAAACAATACATATATCATAGCTTCTTCAAAACATGTACATATAACATAACTTGTTCAAAACATAAACTTAGCATAACTTGTATCAAAACATGCACTTGGGATGATGACATTCTTGACAAAACATACCCACCCGTTCATAGACCGTCGGTGGCAAAACAAAGGTCTAATCGATCTGTAATCGGTTAGACAAACCCACCCGCACAAGGCCGTCGGTGGCAAAACAAGGGTGCTGCAAAAGTTTAGAGTCCTCTAGCACAAGGGACCTGTGTTACAAAGGACCGTATCCTTTTAACACGAGAGACTGGTGTTACTTAGGCCCGTAGCCCGCTTTAACACAATGGTACTGCGAAAGTTTAGAGTCCTCCAGCACAAGGGACTTTCCGAGAATGTCATCCGAAACAAAACTTGTACTTGGTAAGCAAAACTTATACTTGATACATCAAAATAGGGGTAATCATTCATGCTTAACAAATACTTTTCAAAACAAAGCAAAGTAAAACTTATCAAAACCTTATAACATAACTTTATTAAAAATACCACTCACTTAGTTCTCGGGACGTCGGAATCAAAGCAAAAGTCCAAGTCCTACAAACACATGGCAAGGTCCACTGAAAACACATCTCAAAACAAGTCTTACATGCATGCAAATGATCTCAGGAAAACATGCTGGAAGTCAAAACACTGTTTTACATGTCAGGAAGACATGCTGGGTACCAACCAGGTCTAAGCCGAGGTCCCACACCACCTGGCCGAGGTGTGGTTACCAAGGCTTTGGCGTGCGGCTGCATGCCGAGGTGTTCATGCAGGACAGACTAAAGGTGCAAGTGATCATGCAAGATAGGCCAAGGTGAGATACGATGCTTGGCCTAAGTGTGAGGTCTAGGTGAGAGTGATCTCGGCGACTACACTTCGGGGAGTGAAGCCTGGAAATCTGGGTTGAAGAACATGAAAAACATGAACATGAATATGAAGAACATGAATGCTAAAAATCATAACTTGTTTATTACAAAATCTGGGATTTTATGCCATGAGTTCGAAAATATGGACCTGGGTACCCATACTTGAAGATCATACGAAAACAAACATGAAAACATGAATCTTGGTGCAAACTCTTGGATCAAAACATGTTTTTTCTTGAAGAACACATGAATACTATTTTCTCTTTCTAAAACCGAACTTCAAAACAATGCATGGCTTACAAATCATATTCAATCATGCAATGCAATAACATAAACATAAAGAACAACATGAGCAAATCAAGAATCTAACCTTAGAACACAAATCTAACAGTTCGATCTCTAGGAATCAAGCTTGAAACTCTACTCCTCTCTCAAGAACTCTCTCTTCTTCTCCTAGAGCTTCTCTCTCCTCTCCAAAACAAGGATGTAACAAATGATAGGTTTTCTCTCTCTACCGGCTGACTTAACACTCTGCTCGGACACGTGGCACTATCGGGTTGGTTCTCTTCAAAAAGGTGATTGAAAGACAAGACAGGTGTAAGGCAAAGCGTATTCAACAAGGTTGGTGGCAAGGGCACTCCGGCTAGTGATGACATCGGCTAAGGACAAAGCTTCGGCAAGTCAGGGAACAATGATCTCGGCTAGGAAGGACAACACTTGGCCTAGCTGTGCCACATCTTGACCTAGATGTGCCACACCTTGGTCTTGGTCATACCTGTCTAGGAACAAGATCACTTGGGTTCAGGGATGACATCTCGGCCTAGATAATACACATCTCGGCCTCAGTGACACACACCTCGGCCTAGATGATAATCATCTCGGCCAATATGCCAGGATGAAGATGGAGGTCAATCAAAGTGGTTCCAAGATAATTCTAGGCTTAAGGTGACCTCGGCTTAGATCAACCTAGGCTTGGCGTGACTGAGGCTTAACATAACCTCGGCTTAACAGCAACGAGGGAACAAAACATGAAATCAGTACTAAAACAAAACAAGTCAAGACTCGCAATGCAACTTAATCATGGCAAAACATATAAATGTATGCAAGCATGACTAAGACGTAAATGTGGGTTGTTAAAAAGTCTGTTGTTACTGCTCTTAGGACAGGCAGATACAGTGCTGATGCTGCTAGTGGAGATGGTACAGTCGAACTGACGAGACGCTATAGGCATGTTGCCGCTGCTATTGGTGACCTGAGATTTATCTATGGTGGTCTACGTGGTGGTAAGACGTCACAACAGAACACTCAATTTCTTTCCCTTTGTGTGTAGTTCTAGCTTTAAGCTGACTAGTACCTTCTAGTATTGTACATCGTTTTGCATTCTGATGCCCAGCATAATATGGGTCTGTCCTGATTTGCATTGTCGTAACACAATATTCGTCTACTCTGAGTTGCTTGTAGTAAATTGGTTGAGCCTTTCAAAGTGCTTGCATAACTTGAAACTATGGAATAAGTAGATTCATTTAGAGGAAAATGAAGACTCTTCTTATGTGAAGTTGATGTCTATGATGCTCAACGAGGACCTTTCCATGGATCTCTATGATCTCCTCTTTTTCTGTTATGATTTCTTCGAATTTTTAGTTTTATAGAAATATAAATGATCATGAGGCCAATTAATTTGCTTCGTTGGTATCTCTCATTATCCAATGCATTATTGATTAAAGGGCATAGACTCGGTGACATTTTTCTTGCAAGTAATTTTTTGATAAAATTTTTGATGATTTTGTCCCTCAAGTAGATGTGAAGTGCGTGGGTCTCCTCTCCCTTAAGGTTAAAGTGTTTGTATGGACCATGGCTCACTAGAAACTTAGTACCAATGACATGGTTTAGAAAAGAAGGCTAAATTACTTGTTACACCCATGGTGTGTCAGGTGTAAATGGGGCTGAGGAGAGTATTGATCATTTGTTCATGCATTGTCCCATAGTTTTATAATTATGGTGGAGGGTGATTTGTTTGGCGAAGTTGGATTGGGTTGCACCTTCTTCTTGTGTTCATATGTATTGATTGGAGAGGCTTTGGTTCAAGTGATAAAGTGCGGGCTCTTTGGAAATGTGTAACGTGTGCCCTTCTACATTTTTTGTATTATTTTCTAATTTTCCTCTGGTTATTAATAAATTTTTCTTGGTTGTCAATCCAAAAAAATGTTGGTTAATTATGTAATTTAAGCTATATAAGTTTGAAGAATGCTATTATTCAGATAACAAAACCTTCCAGTGGCTTAATGTTATTTTTTGAGATTTATTTAATGCTTATTATTTATTGTCTTTTCATATTTATTCACTTCATAATATATGTAACCCTCTTGATGGTTATCTTTGTAATTATTTGGTATGCAGAGTATCTCCCCTAAGCTTTGAACTTGAGGCTACTTTGAAGTTGGCAAGATTTCTTTGCAGGTAGGCTTGTTTAACCTATCTTCTATGGTGATGACTGCAACATACTATCGTAATTGTATGAATTTAGCCTGTAAAAGTGGGATGATATCCCAGAATCTCTTGATCGAAATGTGCAATCAATATATAGGTATAAATTGATGAGGCTATATTATTTATACAATGCTGCCTGCATCATTTTATTCTACATTTTATCAAGGTATGAATTGTACAGATGCTAATTTTTTGGCCAAAAGATAGAAAAAAGACATTAGATTTTAATACTTCTACCTGCCATCATATTTTAATGCTTGTAAATTTAGTTAATATTTTAAGATCTATGTAAATTAAGTGAATTCTAGTGTTGATTGCAATGCAGTTGAGTTAAATTGGACCTTGGTACCAGTAAATTTCAGGTACCATATAACAGACTACACTTGCCAGATCACATTCTGTATCATTTTCATTTCATCTCTGCAGTATGTTATCGACTTTTCATTAATTCCTATTGCCATTATTCTATAATTGTTAGACATCACCAAGCTAGTAAATTATGCAGTCTTCACTTCAATTATGGGTTAGGATCCCCATAGATGTGTCTTTATTCCTTGGGTTAGGAAACAATGTAGAAGGTTGAAATGCAGTTATAAGCTAAGGATTTCTGTATTACTGTGATTTTTAAAATTGGTTTTTCACTTAAAATATTTTGTTTATTGATAGATGTGAGCTGGCCAAGGATGTAGTGGAGTTGTTGACAGTTGCTACTGACGGAGCGAAATCTTTGATTGATGCCAGTGACCGACTAATATTGTATGTTGAAGTAGCTTGTCTTTTTGGAACTCTAGGCTATCACCGGAAAGCTGCCTTTTTTTCAAGGCAGGTAGCTCAGCTGTATTTGCAACAAGAAAATAGACTGGCCGCCATCAGGGCCTTGCAAGTGTTGGCAATGACCACAAAAGCATATCGTGTTCAAAGTAGAGCATCTATTGCTAGGAGTTCTCTTCTTTTGTTTGAATAACAACAAAATTTTATTAAAACGGGAAAGAGAGAGAGGACAAGAAGTCCTCTTACAAGGAGAGAAAAAAAGAAGAAAAAGCAAAACCAATCGCAAAACTCTAAACTCTAAGAATGGCAAACAGCAACCCAATCCCTAAAGATAAAAAACAAAGGGACTCCTTTAAAAGGAGATACAAATGCTCAAAAAGAAGCCAAATATTCAGCCCTATCCCGCAAAGCCTCTACACTTACTTCATTGTCTTCAAAAATTCGAACATTTCTCTCAAACTATATAACCCAGAAAATAGCAAAGACAATGCCTAACCACATTGTTTTGGCTTTCTTGGTACTCCCAAACCCGTCAAATCGAATAAGAAGCATATGCATACAGTCCCTTGGAGCAACCCACTGCACATCACATAACCCGAAAAGACGCTGGCATAATACTGTAACCACCGGGCAATGAAGAAAAAGATGATCCGCTACCTCTAAATTACTCTTGCACATCACACCATGGGGGGCATAGAGAGTGATTAGGCTTTCTCCTCTGAAGAACATCATTAGTTGTAACACTCTTTTGAGCCAAAGACCACATGAAAAACTTCACTTTGTGAGGGACACCCGCTTTCCAAAGTTTCTTATGAAAAGGGAACAAGGGAACCGAGGGATTATCAATAATCTTATCAAAAAAGGATTTGCATCAAAAGACCCCAGAAGAGACAAGATTCCACACCCTACTATCAGAAGACGAAGAAAGAGAAACCCCCTCGAGCACAACCAACAAAGAAGCCAATTCCCCCGCCTTCCTATCATTCAAGTTTCTAATGAGATCAAGATTCCAGGATATGGGTGCCATAGATGAGCAAGCCACCAACGCTATAGACACATTTAGAGAATGAGCCAACCTGTAAAGAAGGGGAAAAGATCTAGCAAACGAAATATCCCCTAACCAAACATCCTCCCAAAACCAAACATTCTTCCCATTCCCCACTTTGAATGAAAGACAAATAAGACACAAGAGGATACAAACGAGAAATGGATTTCCACGGAGAACGACAATTGCCTTTATTAACCACATTAGAATCCCTACCATTGGATTGAATTCCATACTTGCTTTTAATAATTGAACACCATAACGACTTACTTTCAAGCAGAAATCTCCACAACCATTTCCCAATAAAACACTATTCCTAGCAACGATGTTTCCTATAGCCAAGCCAGCTTTTGCCCTAGAAAGAGAAACAGTCTCCCACCTAACCAAATGAACTCCTTTACCCTCCTCACACCCTTCCTAGAGAAAATCCCTCATCAATTTCTCAATCTTTCTTGCAATGCTAACCGGAATTTTGAAAAGCGACAGGAAATAAATAGGAACAGATCCTAATACGGATTGTACCAACGTATACCTCCCTCCCTTAGACAACAAAGCTCGCTTCCATCCCTCCAATCTTTTCCTAATTTTGATAAGAACAGGTTCCCAAAAAGACACCAATCTAGGATCTCCTCCCAACAGAAGCCCTAGATATTTGAGGGGAAATGAATCAATTGAACATCCCAACATGGCCGCCACCCTATGCACATGACTATCGGCCAAATTAATACCCACAACACTACTTTTGCTAAGATTGACCTTGAGGCCCGACACTATTTCAAAAATTCTTAGAATCTTCAGCAGACTCCCCACCTTACTTTCCTCCTTTGATGAGAAGAAAATAGTATCATCCGCAAATTGTAAGTGAGTCACATATATCCTATCCCTTCCCACCACAAACCCTTCAATGACACCCTTATCCTTAGCTAAATCAATAATCCTACCCAACACATCAGCAACTAAAATAAACAAAAATGGTGATAAAGGATCACCCTGTCTTAGACCCCTGGATGCTTGGAAAAACACCCCCGCCTTGCCATTCACAATAATTGCTATATTGCATGACGACAAGCACCCCCAAATCCATTTTCTCCACCTAACACCAAACGCTTTCGTTTCCAAAACAAAATCCACAAAACCCCAATCAACATAGTCATATGCCTTCTCAAAGTCTACCTTAAATACAATACCCTCCTTATGTAGTCCCCTATACTCCTCCACAACCTCGTTGGCCACTAAAACTACATCCAAAATATGCCGACCCTACACAAATGCACCTTGTGCCGAAGAAATAGTTCCCCCCAGGATAACTCTTAGCCTTCTAGAAAGCACTTTAGTTAAAATCTTATAAAGAGATGTGACCAAGCTAATGGGTCTAAAATCCCCAATCTTGATTGACTTCTCCTTCTTGGGAATTAGACAAATGAAGGATGCATTGGTACACAAATTAACCTGCCCACTCTCAAAAAACTCAGAAAAAACCCTTATAAGATCCCTTTTTACAATTTCCCAACAATCTTGAAATACTGCCATTGAAAAACCATCTGGGCCAGGAGCCTTGTCTCTGTCGCACTCAAATACAGCCTGTCTTACCTCATCTTCGTCGAAGGGTCTTTCCAGCCAACTAGCAGATGCTAAATCCACTGGGACCCAATTAATGCCTTCAATCCCTGGATGATCCACACCCCCATTAGAGTATAGATTTGAATAAAAATTAAAAATTTCCTTCACAATAAGCTCCTCCTTACACACGACTTCACCTGAAGCCACTTCCAAATTCTTAATAAAGCTCTTCTTCTGCTTCCCCGACGCAACTCTATGATACAATCTAGAGTTGGTATCACCCTCTCTAGCCCATTTCAACTTAGCTCTTTGACCCCAAAAAATTTGCTCCCTAAAAATGATCTCCAACTTCATTCTTAGCATTGACCTCCTATACCTTAACGTTTGAGATAAGCCCTCCCCGGCCTCCTTCACATCTAACTCCCTAATCTCCCGAACTAGTTCTGCTTTCATCTCATCCGTATCCCCAAAAACTTCACATTTCCAAATTTTAAGATTTTCCTTGACTCCTCTCAACCTTCGCATAAACTTAAAACCCTCCCACCCATGGACACGAGCATTTTCCCACCATTCCTTAAAGAATGCCTTGAAAGCACGATTTTCCAACCACATATTCTCGAACCTGAATGGGGTTGGATCCCATTTAAAATGACAGCCCTCTAGAATCACAGGACAATGATCTGACACCACTCTGGGCCCTACCTCTTGCCTTACATCCGGAAACAACTCCTCCCACCCCAAAGTATGAAGAAACCTATCCAACCTATAGCACACCCGATTTTCCTGCAGATTAGACCATGTGAATCGCGCATTACTTAGAGGAAGATCAATCAACTCACACTCCTTGATAAAAGAATCAAAGTCCCGCATACTCCTATTTGTGGAAACCCCATTTAATTTTTCAGAAACTTGCCTAACCACATTAAAATCCCCACCCACACACCAATAAGGAGAACAAAGCCCAAATAATCCCACCAACTTATCCCACCACTCCCGTCGATCCCCTGATCTATTAGGACCATTGTAGACACCCCATTTTTGACCGACCTTAAGACTTAGACGTCACCGATTGAGCGCTTGGTGATGTTGTATACTGTGCTCGTTCTGAGGTTGCGGAGTCTCGGTCGTGAGCCTTGCCTCCGAACTTCTGGACTTTTCTGTGCCTTGCCTCGGTTTGCGAACCAAGCTCGGTTTTCTCTGTTTTCTCTTCCTGAGGGGAGGGAGAGGTCTCGTAGATCATCTCTCAGTGGCCATAGGCTACGTTTCGTCGTCGCAGGCCATTTTTCCCATTTCGGAGACCGGTTCCCGGTTTTCGGAGCCGTTAGGCCGTGTGCCTCGGTTCGGGACCGCCTAACTACCTCCGTTTGCTCCGGTTTTTGGCATGCATCTTATTTACTCCCTTTTGAGGGACACTGGGG